>LR738714.1:79890187-79919967 GCA_902687465.1 Secale cereale
GGGGGGGGTAGGTGCGCGGTGCGCCCCCACCCTCGTGGGCCCCCTCTGGCTCCCCTAACGTGCCTCTTCAGCCTATATATACCCTCATACCCTGAAAACATCAAGGAGCACAACGAAACCCTAATTCCACTGCCGTAACCTTCTGTTCCAGTGAGATCCCATCTTGGGGCCTGTTCCGGAACTCTGCCGGAGGGGGCATCGATCACGGAGGGCTTCTACATCAACACCATAGCCCTCCGATGAATTGTGAGTAGTTTACCACAGATCTTCGGGTCCATAGTTATTAGCTAGATGGCTTCTTCTATCTCTTTGGATCTCAATACAAAGTTCTCCTCGATATTCGAGGAGATCTATTCGATGTAATATTTTTGCGGTGTGTTTGTCGAGATCCGATGAATTGTGGGTTTATGATCAAGATTATCTATGAACAATATTGGATTCTTTTCTGTAACCTTTTATGTATGATTATAATATCCTTGCAAGTCTCTTCGAATTATTGGTTTGGTTTGGCCTACTAGATCTATAGTTCTTGCAATGGGAGAAGTGCTTGGCTTTGGGTTCAATCTTGCGGTGTCCTTTCCCAGTGACAGCAGGGGCATCAAGGCACATATAGTATTGTTGCCATCGAGGATAAAAAGATGGGGTTTATATCATATTGCTTGAGTTTATCCCTCTACATCATGTCATCTTGCTTAAGGCGTTACTCTGTTCTTATAAACTTAATACTCTAGATGCATGCTGGATAGCGGTCGATGTGTGGAGTAATAGTAGTAGATGCATAATCGTTTCGGTCTACTTGTCCCACACGGGATGCCTATATACAATGACCATGCCTAGATATTATCATAACTATGCACTTTTCTATCAATTGCTCGACATTAATTTGTTCACCCACCGTAGAATTCTGCTATCATGAGAGAAGCCACTAGTGAAACCTATGGCCCCTGGGTCTATTCTCACCATATTAATCTTCCATTAACTATTTAATTTACTTTGCATTATTTACTTTCCGTTTCTATACCAAAAATACCAAAAATATTATCTTATCATATCTATCAGATCTCACTCTCGTAAGTGACCGTGAAGGGATTGACAACCCCTTTTATCGCGTTGGCTGCGAGGTTCTTATTTGTTTGTGCAGGTGCGAGGGACTCACGCGTGGCCTCTGTCAGGCCCAAGATGCGATTCTATCCCAACCACGTGATACCCTCATGATTGGGGCACAACCGCATTTCGGGCGCGTAGAAAGATGGTGGTATAGGGTGGAACCCTAATCAGCGGACCTTTCACGATTTGGAGGGTGGCACACGATGAACACGGGGAAACACAAGGGGAAGACGGGGAAAACACAAGAGAGAACACTCAAATCAACACGGAAGCAATCACACAAGTGCTAGATTCGCGATACAAGGTCGAGGTACATGATCCAAAGTCAACAACGGTGATACAGATAGTCTTCTCCCGGAGGAGGTCTTGATATCCCTGGGGATCTTCTCCGTTGAAGGAGGTCCTGAATCCGTAGTGGATCTTCTCCGTAGAGGCGCACCGTCTCGTGGGAGAAATCCACACAAGTATCAAATGAGCTAAACCACAGCTGAGTCTAAAGGAAAGAGGTCCACAGTATTTATATTACACACGCGGTCGCCGTCGTAGCGGACGTCCGTGGGTTACCGGACGTCCGGTGGTTCCGGAGGGACCGGACGTCCGGTAATCCTCGGATTTCCGCTATTTAGCTTCTGTAGTCGTTGTCACGGACGTCCGGTGGCTTCCGGTCGTCCGGTCGTCTGGGGGAGGCCGGACGTCCGGTGTCTTCCGGTCGTCCGGTGCCTGGGAGTCGCCGGTCGTCCGGTGCAGGCCGGACGTCCGGTGCCTGTAGTATCTTCAGCCATCCTTCTTCTTGTCTCGTGCACTCGTCGGGCTCGCCGTCTTGACCATTGTGCGGAACTGTCCCGTGGCCTTCACCCAAGTACCTGAGTATGCATAAGGTTCCAGATGAGGGTAGCAGCCATGTCTCATGCGTATCGGAAGATTTTAGAGCAAGGAATGACATCACCTCGGTCTCGAGAGCTCTATTCATTGGTCCTTTGGGCATATGATGAGGCGATGAAGGGTCCATGGGGATGACCCTAGGATACACCGTATCATCTCCCCTCCCTTGGGAAAGATCCGACCTCGGATCGAAATCTTCATCACCATGGAGCACCTTGAATGGTCCGTCGGCGCGAGGTAGAAGCTTGGACTTGTGCTCTAGTGCGAAGTGGTCCTTGTGAAGATGTAGCCAACTAAGATCTTCCGGGTGAAACGCCATTGTTGCCTTGTTGACGTTGATCTTGGTGGTGAGGCGATGTACTTGTCGCTCGATTGTTGCCCGTGTGTGTTCGTGCACCTTCTTGAGTATTTCACTACAAAAGAAAGTGGCAACATGTGAAGCATCGTCGATCTTGTTATCGGGAATGAAATGAGTCATTTTAGAGAATGTGTCGACCACGACAAGCACGAAATGATATCCATTTTTAGTCGTAGACAAGCCAAGTATGAGATTCATGCTTATGTCTTCCCATGGAAGATATGGAGTAAGAATATGCATGTCAAGACCATGAGATTGAGCTTTGAACTTAGCTTTGCGGCATGTCGACCATCGGTTGATTAGGCGGTAGACGTCACGAAGCATCTTGGGCCAACAATAGTTCGTAGAGAGGGTAGCAAACGCTGTGTCGCTTCCAAAGTGTCCCATGAGTCCTTCTCCATGAGATTCCTGCAAAAGGAACAATCGAAGCGAATACTCGGGAATGCAAAGTTTGTTAGCTCTCATAAGATATCCATCCTTGATGTAGTAATGTTCCCCAGAAGTGTGAGTCAAGCACGTAGCATAGGGATTTGCAAAGGGAGTATCATGCTCATATAAATCTTTTAGATGCTCAAAGCCTATCACATGCAACTCAAATTGTGTAACAAGTAAGCGTTTGCGTAACAAGCATGCATTTGCGTGAAAACTTCCATGTTTTGTAGGCAATAGAATAACCGGAGCGGCACAAGTGCTAAAGCTGTCACGTACATGACTTTTGTCGATGAGTTTGGGCACTTGCCGTTGTATCTCGTGGTTGACACGGTAGAGAGCTTTGTTGGGAGATGGCGCACCGGGTACGAGTTCGATGCGGTGTTCTATCCCGTGAAGAGGAGGTAGAACCGGTGATATCTCATCGGGATAGGCGTCCGAAAATTCCTGCAACAATTGAGACAACACAAAAGGTGGAGGTTGTGAAGTGTTAGTAGTTTTGTCTTCCCCTTTGCATAAGAGCACAAGGTGAACGACGTTCGATGGGTTTTCACACACTTCCCTCATCTCACTTTTGGTGGCAAATAGCACTAGCTTCTTCGTGTAGCTCATCGTGGAGTCGCTCATATTTGGCTTGTGGCTCTCACTCTCGTTTTGGTGGCTCGCTCTCTCACCATTCTCTCCACGATGGGTGGTAGGTAAAAGCTTGTCGGCGGCTACTTGACTTGGAGTCATAGGTCGTAGCACGAATTCCTTGCCCTTCATCTTGAAATGATAGTGATTCGTCCGTCCATTGTGTGTGACTCCACGATCATATTGCCATGGACGTCCAAGAATAAGGTGGCACACGGACATGGGTATCACATCACACTCGAGAGTGTCCTCGTAGGCGCCAATCTTGAAAGAGACTTGCACGGTGTGCTCGATTCGAAGAATTCCGGCGTCGTTGAGCCACTGGACCTTGTAGGGGTGAGGATGCTTCGTCTTGACCAAATGGAGCTTGTCGCATAGCTCTTCACTTGCCAAGTTGTGGCAACTTCCTCCATCGATGATAACTTTGACGGAGCGTCCGTTGATGGCGGCCTTCGTATGGAAAATATGGCATCGTTGGTCGTCATCTTGTTGATGTTGTAGTGTCAAGACTTTGGAGACAACTAGGTTGGGGCTTGAGTCATTGTCGCAAAACACTTGACGATCTTCTTCTTCATTGATACGCCGGTGGATGGCCAAGTGCTTGATGGCGTCCACTTCGTCGTCGCTCATCGAGTCATATGTGCCGTCGTCGTGGAAGATCATTGTTCTCTTGTTGGTGCACTCGAATGACTTGTGACCACGGCCACCACATGTGAAACATTTGATGGAGCTTGTCTTGGGGTTCTCTTCGGTTGGAGTTGGAGTTGATGTAGCTCTTGGCTTGGAGTTGTTGGTAGAATTTGGATGACTCGATGTAGTCTCATTCTTATAGCTTGGCTTGTCGCCTAAGTTTGTAGATGGCTTGGTAGAGGTAGGAGGAGTAACCGAAGTCGTTGAAGCTTGGTCGTAGGAGCCGAAGTTCTTGGAGTTGAACTTGGAGTACTTGTAGTCCTCTTGAACTTGTCGCTCCGCTTTGGCCGCTTGGTGTACTAGCTCGAGGAGATTGTTGTATGGTTGGAAGTCCGCAATCTTCTTGATAGGATAGTTGAGTCCATTCAAGAATCTCGCCATTGTTTGCTCTTCATCTTCCTTGATGTTTGCTCTTATCATGGCAATCTCCATCTCCTTGTAGTACTCTTCAACGGACTTGGTACCTTGCTTGAGGAGTTGTAACTTCTTGAACAAGTCACGGTTGTAGTGTGTAGGCACGAAGCGTGCTCTCATCACTTCCTTCATTTGAGCCCAAGTGGTGATAGGAGGTTCGCCTTTGGCTTCTCTTCTCTCCATGATTTGCTCCCACCAAATGAGAACATAGTCTTGGAAGTCAAGTGATGCCATAGCGATCTTCTTCTCTTCATCGAAGTTGTGAAGGCGAAAGATCTTGTCAACTTTCAATGCCCATGAGAGGTAGTCTTCGGGATCGATGCTTCCGGAGAACTTAGGCATGGTGAACTTGAGCTTGCCATAGCGATGCTCGTCATTGTTTCCTTGCCTATTGGGAGGATGATCTCGATGTTGGCGGTTTGCCATATCATGTTGCTCTTGAGGGTGTAGACGGTCTTGTTGGAGTTGATGTTCTTGTCGGTATTGTTGCTCTTGTCGCGCTTGAGGAGGAGCTTCTTCTTGCATTCTTGCTTGATGGCGCCTTTCTTGCATCTCATCGCGAAGGAAATCCTCTTCTTGACGATTGTGACGAGTGCGGGCTGCCACATTGCGATGTGCATCTTGTAGAGCACGTTGCGCCTCCATAGCTTGAGCTTCTCGACGTTGTTGTGCTTGACGGTTAGCCTCGGCATCTTGTTCGTCTTGATATTGGCGAGCTCGCTCTTGTTGTTGTTGGCGTAGTCGTTGCCGTTCTTGTGCTTGCTCAAGTGTAGCTTGGTTTTGACGACGTCGATTTTCTTGCTCGTCGAATAGCTCTTGAGAACTCTTGTCATGTAGAGGTTGCCGATGTTCTTGTCGAGCTTGACGTGCGGCTTGACGAAGAGTGTTTGACGTAGGTGTACTTGAGTCTTGCGTTGAGTCGGTATGTCGACTTGAGCGGCTTCTTCGATGAGAAGATGTTGAGGAAGAACGTCGGTTGATGATCAATGTTCGGAGCTCATTGTATTGAGTAGACATGTTGGTGTTGATGAGGTCGATTTGCTCCTTGGTGCTTTGTTGGAATTGTCGCGCGTCCTCGGCAACTTGACCAATGTACTCTCGCATAGCTTCACTCTCTTGATGTAGAGCTCGTTGGACACCGAATAGATGTAGTTTGGTGACGTAGTTGTTCGCTTCTTGAGGATCGTCGAAGATCGGGTTGGTAGATGAACTTGGCCTATCCATCATCACAAGCAAGTATGTGAGTGGGAGAAAGGAGAAGACAATATCAATGTACCTTAACCGAGGTTGAAAATGGATCAATGATCACTCAACAATGTAACCCGGAAATAGCACTATTGGTATCACTTCGTGTCGATTCTCACACCTACACAAGTAAAGCTTTTAGAGGAGCTCGGTTAGGATGTGGCACAAATTCAATGCAATTGTCAAAGTGACTCAAAGATGTTGAAAATGGTTCACAAATTTGCTCATGCAACAAGTAGATCACTAGCAAAGGTAGCACACGGAACACACGCACGGATAGATAAATGTGGTCGTGCAACCAAGGGTGAGCGAAAATGCTGTAAACCACGGAAAATGCTCGTGTTGCACAACACTAGAGAGACGCTAGCCGATTGCTTAATAGGCGGATACGCACTTGTGCACGACCTATAAGAGGCAAAAAGTAACGACTATCTATCACAAGTATGCTATGAGTGTATGATGTGCCGATGCTTGAGCACAAGATGATGTTGCTATGTTGTATGATCTCTTTGGATGCAAGGCGTATGATGCTATTGTTTCTTTGCTTGTATTGGCTCTTTTGCTTAGAAGCTTTTGAGCTCTTTCTTTGGGCACATATGCATTCTTCTCGAATCGAGGTAGCTATTGTGTTTGCGGAGCACTCTTGTGGCACAAGGAGATATGCAATATACCAAGATGATGTGGTATGCAATATATATGAGTATCACTAATGTGCACAAGTGTCGTGGCCCGGCAATACTCAAATGGCTAGTCTCAATGGGAAAGCTACGCAAAGATGGTTCATAGGGTGACAATGCAATTGCGAGGTAGAAGTGTCGTCGATGTTACCGTCCTTGCCGAAGTTGAGCGGTGGTGTTGCCGAAGTCTTGCCGTCCCAAGGTAGCCTAAACATCCAAGGAAACGGTGAAACCACAACTCAAGTATCCAAGGCAAAGGGAGACACACTTTTCAAACTCAGAGCTGGAAAATGATGGTGGTTGCGGAAGGTGGGTGGTGGTTGCGGAAGGTGGGTGGTAGCGGAAGGTGGGACTGAACAGAATCAGCAGTTTCAGGGTTTGTCGGACGTCCGGCAGTTACCGGTCGTCCGGTCGGTCTGGAAGGGTCGGACGTCCGGAGGAGACCGGAAATCCGGTAAAAGCTTCTGGTGTCGGGGTGCCGGTCGTCCGGTGTTTAGCGGACGTCCGGTGTCTCGAGGGGTCCCGGACGTCCGGTAAACGTCGGTCGTCCGGTAGGTCTGTGACTGGGTTGGTGGGATCCGTGGAAAAAACGGTGAAACGTGGTCGGATTTGCGGTGGAAAAACGGTGAGATGGTGGGGAAATGCTAGATCGACACGTGGCACAGCAAATCCATGGAACAAAGTCAACAAAATCTTGCCAAATCAACAGATCACAAAAAAAATTTTGGGGCTCTTTTTGTGGGGAATTTTCGAAATAGGGAAGAACACGACAAAAACAAGCTAGAAAACAAGATGTGGGGCTCCAAAATCGTGAGAAACCTTTGCTCTTGATACCAAGATGGTATAGGGTGGAACCCTAATCAGCGGACCTTTCACGATTTGGAGGGTGGCACACGATGAACACGGGGAAACACAAGGGGAAGACGGGGAAAACACAAGAGAGAACACTCAAATCAACACGGAAGCAATCACACAAGTGCTAGATTCGCGATACAAGGTCGAGGTACATGATCCAAAGTCAACAACGGTGATACAGATAGTCTTCTCCCGGAGGAGGTCTTGATATCCCTGGGGATCTTCTCCGTTGAAGGAGGTCCTGAATCCGTAGTGGATCTTCTCCGTAGAGGCGCACCGTCTCGTGGGAGAAATCCACACAAGTATCAAATGAGCTAAACCACAGCTGAGTCTAAAGGAAAGAGGTCCACAGTATTTATATTACACACGCGGTCGCCGTCGTAGCGGACGTCCGTGGGTTACCGGACGTCCGGTGGTTCCGGAGGGACCGGACGTCCGGTAATCCTCGGATTTCCGCTATTTAGCTTCTGTAGTCGTTGTCACGGACGTCCGGTGGCTTCCGGTCGTCTGGGGGAGGCCGGACGTCCGGTGTCTTCCGGTCGTCCGGTGCCTGGGAGTCGCCGGTCGTCCGGTGCAGGCCGGACGTCCGGTGCCTGTAGTATCTTCAGCCATCCTTCTTCTTGTCTCGTGCACTCGTCGGGCTCGCCGTCTTGACCATTGTGCGGAACTGTCCCGTGGCCTTCACCCAAGTACCTGAGTATGCATAAGGTTCCAGATGAGGGTAGCAGCCATGTCTCATGCATATCGGAAGGTTTTAGAGCAAGGAATGACGTCACCTCGGTCTCGAGAGCTCTATTCATTGGTCCTTTGGGCATATGATGAGGCAATGAAGGGTCCATGGGGATGACCCTAGGATACACCGTATCAGATGGATATCATTACATCGTACCATTACATAAATACATGGGAATACAACAATTCATACAAGTCACATGAATACAACAACATCAATACAAGACATCCGACTACGGATTCAAACATGAAAAGCACAAAAACATCCATCTGCTATCCCAGGCTGCCAACCAGGAACCTAGCCCAAGACTGACGAAGAAGAAGAAGAAAGAACTCCAACAAAAGGTAACATCACTCTCACGTCAAGTCATCGGAAACCTTCACCTGCAACTGTTGTTGTAGTAACTATGAGCCACGAGGACTCAGCAATCCCATATCCATGGGTATCAAGACTAGCAAAGCTTAAAGGGTAAGGAGAGGTTAAGTGGTGAGGTTGCAGCAGCGGCTAAGCAATATATGGTGGCTAACTTACGAGTACAAGAATAAGATGAACATCTACGCAAACAGTCACAAACTAGTAATGATCCCTAAAGATCCTGAACTATCTACGAGTCAAACATAACCCCACCGTGTTCTCTTTTCAAAGTGAAAAGAGACGGTCACGGTTACTCATGCGGTTGTATATTTTATCTCGGATCCTCTGTCAAGTTTTCTACAATCAGACATTAACAAATTCCAATCGGCCACATAACCGCAGGCACGGCTTTCGAAAGATTATAACCCTGCAGGGGTGTCCCAACTTAGCCCATCACAAGCTCTCATGATCAGCAAAGATAATAATAATATTGCCCCTTATCTTAGGGACAATCCGATCAGGTTCGGAATCCCGGTGCACAAGACATTTCGACAATGGTAAAACAAGTCCAGCAAGACCTCCCGGCGTGCCGACACCCTGATAGTAGCCGCGCGTATCTCGTCTCAGGCCACGACCGGACGAGCACAACGTACAGCGACCAAACCCCAAGTTTCCAAGGGGTGGCGCTGCAAACGACCCTATTTGAGACCAACACCATCGGCACTGGCCCCCTTGTAAGTAGAAGAATCCTCAGGTAGTGCTAACTCCCTATGCAATTAATTAAGTTTTTTTATGAGGCAAATTAAAACCAATGTTGGGCCTTGCTGGAGGAGTTTTATTCAAAGACGAACAGTCAAGGGGTCATCATATAGCCAACCGCATTAGGAACGCAAAATCAAGGAACATAACGCCGGTTTATCGGCTCCTAAGGTGGCATGAGTGGAACAAAACACCGAGCAAAAGGCCAAGCCTTCCACCCATTGCCAAGTATATATGTGTGTTAATATATATAAGATATATTGTGATATTCCAACAACAAGTTCCAACATGGAGCAATCTTCATCTTCACCTGCAACTAACAACGCTATAAGAGGGGCTGAGCAAGTGGGTAACATAGCCAAACAACGGTTTGCTAGGAAGGTGTCAAAGGTTAGAGGTTTCATGGCAACAAGGAGAGGCTGACAAATAGATATGTAGCGCGACATATAACGACAACATCGAGACAACTAGCATGGCAATGATAGTAAAGGTATCCAAGGGGATGGTCATCTTGCCTGAGATACCGCAAGGAAGAAGAACGAGTCCATGAAGTAGATGAAGAAGAAGCCGCGAAGACGAACTAAGTGTAGATGAACAAATCCTCGCGATCTCAATGGAATATGAACTAGCGAGAAGAAGCACACAACATGGTAAACACACCACTCAAGAACATGACAAGATGCTCAACCAATTATGATGCAAAACAAGTCTATATGATGCAATTAATGGCAAGGGATGAAGCACACAAGAACAACACAACCCAACAAGTTTAAATGAGGCCGGAAATAACCTATAACAATTCCGGTAAGTCCTCATATGCACATTTCGGAATTGGTCCAGATCTGAACAAACATTAAGTTCAAGTTGTTAAACAACAAGTTAACATACACCATGATGATCTACTCGAAATTCTAGTCAAGTTACATATAAAGTTCATTTAATTCGGAGCTACGGCCTAGAAGATATGAGCAAAAGAAGATGCAATGCAAAGCTGAAGTTAACAACAACATAGCAACTTTGGAGCAAGGTATATTTATGCTACAACACCCAAACATGACAACAAAAGGCATGGATGTGAAATAGACATGATTCTCAAAAAGAATGAACTCAGAGCACACCCAAACACTTGTTGGAACACAATTAAACTAGCATGGCAAGATTCAAGAAGTTTACTGATTTCTCAGACTTAGTGAATAAAATAGAGCATGGCAGAAACAACGACACGTAGGCATGTTTGCAAGCTTGTGCAACTCAACTCAAAGCATATCATGGCATGTGCATATAATCAACACCAAGAAGACATGTTTATGAAGCTACTCATGGCAAGAACATGGTCATAGGATGCATAGATCACTAGCAATTCACATGGCAAAATTGAACTTGCTGATAACAGGCTGACAGAAACATTTTATAGCAACTTGAGAGCTAGATATAAATAAGCTACAACAGGACATAATGGAAAACAAGGACATGGATGGATAGATCATAACATGGACAACAATACATGATCATTGGACAACCCAAAACATACATGGATTTGAGTGGGGCATCAAGCAAACATGGCATCAGGTTAACAACTTTCAGACTTTGGAGTTTTTCAACAAGTCTCAGGAAATAACATCAGCGAGTAGGCCATTTTACAAGCTTGTTGCAAACACCACAAGGCCTATCATGAAAAGTGGAATTCACCACAGCAAAGATGGCATGATTGTGCTCCTAAAACATATAGAAATGTGGCATAAAAGACAATCACACCAATAGCTATGAACAAGACAAAACAACATCTCATAACAAGTTTCAGCACTTAACAGGCACATGCACTTTTGTATCAGAGATTAACATGGCAATATGGCACCTATCATGAATGCTACATCAACCATCATGTATAGCACTTCACAATGAACATTTTGACATATCATACACTCCATTTGGACCAACATGCACAAAGTTATCACCCCACAAACATGCTAACATATTAATAGTTAAGAGCACATTAAAACATATAGCACTTTTGCAACGATGATTAGAGCATCAAGATGAACTCAAACAAGCATGCCACAGTACAACAATATGAAGAGCATATCACAACGAACATTTTGACATATCATATGCTCATTTTGGGTAAACATGCACAAATTTATCACTATGCAAACATGCACACATTATTACAAAAACCAGGGACTTAGTCGTTTTTTTTCTGGAAAAAAACAAACGTGCGCTAAATAACTACACGATGCACAAGGTGAGGGTTTGACGGGCTGCTCACCACGGGCCAAGGCCCAAGACGGAGGGGGTGGCTAGCCGGGCTGACAGAGACGGGCCGGCCCACGAGCAGGCCAGTGCTCGGGCCATGCCCGTAAGGGCGCTGCGGTTCTCTCCCCGAGCATGGACGAAACACGGCGGCGGCAGGGCCTCACCGACGACGGCCGTGAGCACGGAGGCCGGGGAGGACTGGAGGGACGTCGGGGAGGAGCGGATCCGGCCAGATCTGGATGCGGTGGCTCCATTCCCGGCGTCGGCCACCGGAGATAGCCGGAGGTTGAGGAGCTCCGGCGCGGTGGTGGCGGAACTCCCTGGTGGCGGCACGGGTTTCCTATGGGCGAGAGAGAGAACCGGCGAGGTGAGGTCGCTGTGAGAGAGAGGGAAAGAGGAGGAGGAGAGAGCGTGAGGGGCCCGGCCTGGTGGGTCGCCGACGGTGGTAGTGTTGGTCCGGCGAGCGCGGATGGCAGGCGGCGTGCGCGGAGGCGGGGTCGAGCGAAGCATGGAGCGAGGGGGTCGGGGCGCTGCGGGAGCGGGAGGCGGCGGTGCGTGGGCTTGCGGCGGTGGCGGTTGGGCCCGGTCGGCCCACGGTGGGTCAGATCTAGGCCCTGGAGGGCCTGGGCGCGGGATGTGGCAGAGAGACGATGTGGCGGCTACGGGTGCAGGGAGAGGCTGGCGGCGGCGCGGTTTACGAGGAGTGCTAGGGTTTCCATTTATAGGCAGGAGGGCTAGGAGAGGGGGGTTTGAGGCTGTTTCGGAGTTGTTCGATCGTCATCGGACGTCCCAGAGCAGAGGGGGTAGGGTAGCCGGGCTAGAGGGCTGTGTTGGAGGCATGGGGATGAGAAGAGAGTCAAGAAGTGCAGCCCGACACAGGTTTCGGAGCACCGAAACGTCCGACGATTGTCCGGCTATAGTGCCGCTATATGTTTATCAGTTGGGCTATCAAACGAACTCCGAATGCGACGAAATTTGGCACGCGGCCTGTCTACACTATAATAAGACCACACGCCAAGTTTCATCCCATTCCGAGAACATTTTCCAGCCACTCATAAAATAAATATTCGGATGTGCCGCGGGCGCATGCGAGTGTGTGTGGTCTCAGAACGGACAACAGAAAAGACGAGGGGACTCGGACGAATGCAAGTTTTGAAAACATGCTGATGCAATGCACACAATGACATGGCAAAATGAAACACGCAAGCGAATGACATGGCAATGACGACGAATAGCTGGCTGACACCTGGCGCATCGGTCTCGGGGTGTCACAGCCTCCTACTGGATTGATACCTTAGTTCTCAAAAACTGAGGGAAATACTTATGCTACTATGCTGCATCACCCTTTCTTCTTCGAGGGAATACAACGCAAGCTCGAGAAGTAGCAAGAAGAATTTCTGGCGCCGTTATCGGGGAGGCTTACACGAAGTCAAGTCAAGATTTGATCCCCCGTCAACTAGCCAATTTCTGGCGCCGTTGCCGAGGAGATCTACGCAAAAGTCATATACCAAGTACCTATCACAAACCCTTATCCCTCGCACTATATTATTTGCCTCTCGTTTTCCTCTTCCCACTTCACCCTTGCCGTTTTCTTCGCCCTTCTTCTTCCGTGTGTTTTATCGCTTTGCCTTGCTATCATGGCTAGCACGCGTATCATTATCAATACTCCCGAGAGTGAGGTTCTTAATTTGAAACAAAGGGAGGAAGAAAATAAAAAATATGCTTGGTATATAATTTGCAATGCTCAAAATAGATCTACTAGGAAGCTTTCCACTTCCGTGCTTCTTCGCAATTTTTGTGTTGGCATCACTCTGTGGAATAGATATATTCTTGATACCATTACCGGAGGGAATTTGTTGGGTAGCCATACTTTTGATTCTTATAATGCTATGATAGAATTGTTTGCCCACCACCTCTTCTGGTTAATGGAACTGTTTTGACTTTAGAACATGTTATGCAAAGGCTTGAAATTATTGAAAACAAAGTTTCCACTGTAGAGTTGGTTGAGAGTTTGGATAAAAAGATCCACAACCAAATTACCCATTATGGATCTAAGGTAGGAGTTATTCTGATTTTTTTTAAAGAAAAAGAACCCATAGTTAATGAGAGAATAGATCAAGATTCCACTAGAATTGATAAACTTGAGGATATTATCACTAATATAGGGTCTGCTTTTTCTGCTGTGAAAAATACTTCAAACCCCTCCTTCACTAAAATGGCTAAGTTTATGTATGTTCCTAGAAATAAGGGTGAATCCTCTAGTAAGGAAACTACGGATCTCAAATCCATAAGTGTTCATCCCAAGTTTCTCACTTTTGTAAGGGAACCTTTTCCTACAAACAAATTTCTTGATTTCTTGCCTAGAAGTTTGATAATTAATAGGGAGAAAGAAAGTCCCGAGAATTATAAGTGCTTAATCGAAGAATTGCCTACCAAAGATGGCAATACCTAGATCTATTCTTGTATCGTGCCTAGCTAGGGGCGTTAAACGATAGCGCTTGTTGGGAGGCAACCCAATTTGCTTCTGTTTAGGAATAAATATTGCATCTAGCTTCTGTTTAGATGTGGTTTTGTGTTTTAATTAGTGTTTGTGCCAAGTAGAACCTTTGGGAAGACTTGTGTGAAGTTTATGTGATCATGCTGTAAAAAACATAAACTTTAGCGCTCACGAGATTAGCTACCATTTTTTTACTGGAGAGTGATTTTTAGTTGATTCTTTTTGCAGATGATTAATAGACAAATTCCTCACGTGCACCAATTTATTTAATTTTTATAGAGTTACAGAAGTATTCGAAAGTTACAGATTACTACAGACTGTTCTGTTTTTGATAGATTCTGTTTTCTGTGTGTTGTTTGCTTATTTTGATGAACCTATGAGTAGTATCGGGGGGTATGAATCATAGAGAAGTTGGAATATAATAGGTTTAACACCAATATAAACAAATAATGAGTTCATTACAGTACCTTTGAGTATTGGTTTGTGTCGGGGGAAACTGTCCGCCCACGAACACCTATGGGACCGGAGCCCCTTCTACGTTGCGGTAAGGGAGCGGAGGGAGCACGGAGAGCAGATCGAGGAGCACACGCGGGCAGTTTTACCCAGGTTCGGGCCGCGCGGGCGCGTAAAACCCTACTCCTGCTTAGGTTGTATTGAGTTCTTGAGCTCGGGAGCTTGAAGATCTACAGTACTGGCAACGCCGAGCGAGAGAGTTGTCTAGGTTTCGAACCTCCTCTACGTTGTGCATGGGCCTCCTTTTATAGCTCAAAGGGGTCATCGACAGGTGTCAACGTAGAGGAGGGTAAAAGTGTAATTTTGGTGGTAGTTGCAACAGTGCATGAACAGTATATGAACAGTGGTCTTCACATAACTTTGACAGTGGGGGACAAGGGCATTAAATGCCCGTCGCCGTCGCCCCCAAAAGCGTCCGCCCATGCTTCTCCGTTCGCCACGGCGGTAGCCTCGTCACCGTGGCTTGCCACCGTGTGCCCCAGGCTGCACAACCGTTTGCCACGTGCCCCTGGAAGGGCCCCAGGGCGACGCGTGGGCCAATGAGCTGGAGCGCGGGCACACAGCGTAGGTTTCCACGGCAAGCACCTTGCCGGGGTCATGATCTTGCCGGGCCCGGAAGCTTGTCGCTCTCCGGGTCCTGCCGGGGCGCATGATGCGCCGAGACATCTCTTGAGGTATGTGTTCCTTGGCCTTCCTGGCAAGCTCCTCTTGCCAGGGTCTTGTGCTAAAGTGATAACCTTGAGCCTGGTGTGGCCTTTCCGGCAAGCTCCTCTTGCCGGGGCCCTGATCTTCTGACTTGTATACTTTGTTCTTCAAGGGCTTCATAGGGACCAGAACGGTTCTTGGCGAGCACGTGGTAAGCCCTGCCTCTGGAAGCTGCTACTGCCCGTGCACAAGTTGGGGTACTGAGGTACCCCTATCTTTGTACACCGACAGGAGCCCCCGGGCCTGGGCCACACACGGTGCCGAGCGCTGTTGGGCCAGGCCCAAGACAGTGCACGGGCACACGCGGCCCACGGCAAGCCGTATCCCCTTCCGTATCCGCCGCGTCCCTCCCTAACGGCACGCGTCGATTGCGGCATCGTGGGAGAGATCGTGGCCTGTTCTTTAATGGGAAATGCGGAACGTCCCCCACTTCCCCCTTAAAAGCAGAGGAAGCAGGGGCAGATCCCTCCATCGTTTTCATTGCGCCTTGATTCTCCAGAAACCCCCGTCGCCCTCCGCCTCCCAAAGGTCGACAGAGAGCCAAGCCCCTCCCTTACTCCGCTGTCTCCCGCATCCGCGTCACCGTCGACCTCCTCGCCTCTTTCCTCGCCGCCCCCGCCATGGCTCCGAAGAGCGACAAGGCGAAGAGTGACAAGGCCAAGAAGGAGAAGTCCGAGCAGGCGGCGAAGCTGGCAGCCCTGCGGAAGAAGTGCGTGGTCTTCGCGCCGAGGCTTGGCGCGAGGGAGCTGCGGGACAAATACTATTTGTTCTGGGCGAGGGAGACCAAAGCTCATCCCCGCACCAGAGTCCTCCCCGCCGTCGCCGCTGACATGTTCCCCGGCGGGTACTTTTTCTTTGCCGCATTCTTCCATTGTGGTCTGTGCCCTCCGTACTCGGAGTTCTTTTGTGATGTAAAGAATACGTATGGCCTCCAGCTCCTAGATTTCACCCCCAACGCCATCCTTACGATGGCCGTTTTCGCACATCTGTGCGAAAACTATGTTGGGGTTCATCCAAATGTAGCTCTTTTCCGCCACTTCTTCATGCCTAGAGTAGAGTCCGGTGCTCCCCTCTCTGGCGGCATCTCCTGGATCTTCAGGCTGAACAAGAAGGACGCGTACTTGAAGGGAGAGCTCCGCGGCAAGTGGGAGGAGTGGAGAGCCGATTGGTGCTGGGTGCTGGAAGATAATCCTGAGCCCTTTACCTCGCCGCGCAAGACTGCCATAGTGCGCAGCAGGGATTGGAGTGAATTGGCCCCGGAGGACAGCAAGCTTCAGATCGCCCTCATTAGGATCATTCGTCTCCGGGTCGCCAATCTGACTGTTGGAGAAGTTGGAGCAGATTTCCTCCACCGCCGCATCGCCCCTTTACAAGAAAGGAAGAGGCCCGCCTGGGAATTCGGCAATGCGGCAAACATCATGAGGCTGCGCCCTGGATTGAACTACAACTTCACCATCTTGGAGTTGAAGGGGATGGTTCGGGAGCTCTTCAAGCATGACCCCGCCCATCCGGAGTGGTTCAAACCTTCCCGGGGAGTGGTGCCGCTGTGCAACAGCACTGCCCGCGATTCCATACGCGCGATGATGCCCGAGTGCGACTCCCATGGCGTCGTCCCCACTTGGCTGGAGCCTCCACCGGAGACCGTGCTGACCTTCTTCGACAACTTGGTCGAGAAGCCCCGCAACACCGAGGAGAAGAAGGGCCTCACCCGGGATACTACTGACCGGGATGTAGCTTACATCGCCTCCAGGATGGAGGAGGCCGCCGCAGCTGCGGCTGCGGGCGAATTTGGATACACAGTGGAAGAGGCAGAGGCCGCGGACGCAGTGAGTCAAGCAGAGGAGGCGGAAATCCTCAAGCTACTGAAGATTGCGCCCGAGGAGTTTGCCGGGGAGCCTTCCGTGAAGCTTGCCGGGACGAGCGAGGTTGCCGGGGGGAGCGAGGCCGCCGGGCATGGTACTGAGTCCAGCGGGCCTGCCGAGGAGGAGGAGGACGCCGAGGCTGGAGATTCCGATGAAGACTCTGGTGGATCTCTGAATCTTGACGATGATGCCTCCTCATCCTCGGAGAACTCTCCGCCTCCGCCAAGCCCTCCGCAGCAACCGAAGAAGCGCCTCCGCAAGGCAACTGAGACGGCGAGGCCGCAGGCGCCTCGACAGCAGCCGGCGCGCCGTGCGACGCGCACCACCAAGACGAGCGAAGTCGTCAAGGAGGCGCCCCGTGCTCGTGCGCCAAGCAGAGGGGGATCTTCCCGGAGCGGAACGGGTGCTCCTTCTGCCCCTCGGTCCTCGGCGACAACGGGGGCCGGGTCTTCACAACCCACAGCCCCGGAGACCGCCAAGCGCCCGAGGGAGCCTTCTCCTCTTGCTCCTCGCGCGGAAGCGCATCAGGCGGAGTTTCACTTCTCCGCCCTCAGCTCCGACGAAGAAGAAGAGGAGTAAGTACTTGCAATTCTTTTAGTTTCTTTGATTTTGTCTTGATTTTCCTTGCTTGGTTCTGATCTTGTTTTTGTTTTGCTTCGCAGGACCTTGACCCAGCGGATGGCGAAGAGGGCCAAGATCCCTGTGGTCAACATTGAGGACGACGAGCCCGTCGTGGCGACAAGCGACGCGCCGGCGACGACCTTGCCGGATCAGCCTGCTGCTCCGAGGAGCAGCTCCGAGCGCAGCCCCCAGCGTAAGTCTGGTATTTATCTTTCTGCTTGATGGGTGCGCTTGAGGTTATCATCTTGGTTGATGTTTTGTTGTCTTGTGCAGAAGTGGATCCGCAGCCGCAGGAGCGCCAGGAGGTCACCCCCGACGAGCCACTTGCTCCACCCTCCCCGCCAAGGATGAACTCCCCGGCAAGGGAGAACGCTCCGCCAAGGACGGGCACTCCGCCAAGGGCGAGTACCCCGCCAAGGGTGAGCAGCCCGACAAGGGTGAGTACCCCGCCAAGGGAGGGCGCAGGCGGCCCTCCGCCAGCAGGGGCCACTACTCCGCCGCCAAGGGAGAATTCCCCGGCGAGGGACCCCGTCGTCGAAGAGATCCGCGAAGGTAAAGCTTGTAATTTCTTCTTCCCGGATTCGTCTTTTTTGGATATTTGCTTGATTCTTTCTTTTCTTCTTCTTCCACTAGATCCTCCTGCCCCAGAGCTGATGGAGACGGAGGCCACCGCTGAGGAGGAGGTGCACGGCGATGGCGGCAACGCCACTGCCACCGAGGGAATGGCTGGAGCCGACGAGCCTGCCGCTGAAGAGACCGCCCTGACCGCAGACGCCGCGGCTGGGGAAGGGACCGGCGACCGCACTGCCGGCCCGGAGGCCACAGGAGCGCCGGACGCTGCACCGGCCGCCGACCCTTCCGCCTCCGCGGCTGGGCAGGGCGTCTACCTGGAGGCCGCCAACGGGGTTTTCATTCAAGTCCCGTGGGCGTCCTCATCTCGAGCACCTGCGAAGGGAGAGACCTTCGACGGAGAGGTTCTCGCCTCCGCCGGGCTGAAGGTCGTGGACGCGCCCGGCAACAGCGACGAGCCCGAAGAGGAGCGGCTCCTTCGTCGGCTCCTGGCCTTGTACCGGGCCAGGCAGGCGAAGTTGGAGTCTCGGGAGGCTCTGGCTGCCAAGGCTGGAGCTGACTTGGAGAAGCGCGCCGCGGAGCTCCGCGCCGCCAACCAGGCGGCCCTCCGGAACTTGGCGGAGGAGCGCGAAGAGCTTGCCGGGGCGCAACAAGCGTTCGTCCTCGAAAAGGCCGAGGTTGAGGAGCAGGAGCGACTGGCCCCCGAGGAGCTGTCTCTGCGGGAGGGGGCGCTCAACCAGCGGAAGGTCGACCTCGACAGCCACGAGGACGACCTCACCGCCCGGGAGCAAGCCATCGGCGGGGCCCTGAAGGAGGCGAGGGACGCTGCCGCTGCCTCGGAGACTGCCAAGAAGGATCTGGAGGCCAGGGTGGCGCAGCTGGAGTTGTTCCTCAAGGCGAGCGAAGACAGGGTCACCGCGCTCAACGTGGCGTGGGAGAAAGACGCCCATACCAATTCGGATTTGCAGGTACGCCTCTCCGATAAGGGCCAGGAACTCACTGCCGCCAGGGACTCCATTGCTGATTTAGAGCTGAAGGTCTCCACCCTGACCGGCTCGCTCGACGCCGCCCGGGACCGCGAGACGAAGCTGAAGGACGAACTCCGCAAGGAAAGGGCCTTGGTGGAGAGCGCCGCCGTCTCGCAGAACAACTTCAACCGGGCAGTGGAGCAGTTGACTGATGAGCTGGTCACCTCCGCTGCCAATATTGACATGGAGATGATGGCGCTGAGGGCGGAGCATCTCGTGTACTCCCCGGACGAGAACCTCCCCCACAGCGCCAAGTTGAGTCTGTTCTTCAGGGGAATTGCGCCGGCGCTTGCGCGGCTGCGGGAGAAGATCCCCGTGCAGCTGGCCGACGAGGCGCGTCGGCTCTGCATGGGCACCATGGAGCGGGTCTTGTCAAAGATCGTCTACCGCAACCCCGGCATCAACCTCGTCAATGTCCTCCGCACCTTGCCGCCCGAAGCTGACCAGGAGGCGTTGAAGGCGCAGGTTGCCCACATCGTCGCCAAGGTGGGCAAGATCACGAGGCGTGAAGGCGACCGCGTAGATAAGATTCCTTTCTTTCTGCTTCCTTTGCTGCCGCAAAGCATGTTATGGACAAGAATCTGTTAGTATTGCGGCAAGTTATCTTTGTAATATACAATCTTATTTCGAGCAACCAATGCAGTGTTATCTCCCTTGCTTTGGTCCCTTCACTTTGTATGCACCCACCCTAAGTTTTTAGGGAACTTGCCGGCAAAGGACCCTTGCCGCGAACGCTGAGTGCTGGACTCTTAGCAGCCTGCTGGCAATACCTTTGCCGGCAAGAAACCTTGCCGCAGCTAGTCGCAGCACACTTAGGTTGCTGAGCGAACTCGAAAACGAAGCAAGGGCGCGACACTTGTCGCAGCTCACTTAAGTCGTTGAGCGTGCTCAAAACAAAGTAAGGGTGCGGCTAGCCACGGGTAGGTTCCTCCGCGCACAGGTTTTCCATACAAAGTGTGGTTGTTCAAGGAAGACAACTAAAAAATTTGAAAAGTTTGAAATACTCAAACTTGGGTAACTTAGCTTTCATGGGTTGCTTGCTCCCCGACAAGGCTTCTCTTTCTTGAACAGTACTTGGTTCATGCCTCCATCTCCTTCCCCCCCGGCAAACTTGTGCGCGAGGAATATTTCTTGTGCTTAAGAGGGAAAGAAAAAGAGGAGGAAAAACAAGTATAGGGCCTCACGGCTTGCTAGTGCTTACCGGGGATGTGCGTTGCACAAGGTGCCAAACGATGCATGCAAATAACAAAGAAAAGCATGGAAATGACAAATAGTGCGAAGCACAAAAGCTTTACTGATGCACGGGATCTGCGCCCGGCTTTGTACAAAGGTTTACATGCAACAGCGGCAAGACTTGTACAAAAGGTGGTTGCCGGAGCGGATCACGGCAACCGCGCCTTATGGGTGAAACTTGCGAAGATGCTCTATGTTCCAGGAGTTGCTCACCGGTAAGCCTTCTTCGGTCTCAAGGCGGACAGCGCCGGGCCTTGTGACTTGTCTCACCCGATAAGGGCCTTCCCACCTCGGCGTCAACTTGTTGGAATTCTTGGCGGACTGAACACGCCGAAGAACAAGGTCGCCTTCCTCGAGACTCCTGGCCCTGACCTTGCGGCTATGATAGCGACGCAAGGCTTGCTGGTATCGAGCAGCTCGTACAGCAGCCTGGAGACGTTCCTCCTCAAGGAGCAATGCGTCATCTTGTCGCAGTTGCTTTTGCTCGAGCTCATCGTAAGCGAGCACTCGAGGAGATCCGTATACGAGTTCCGTGGGGAGAACTGCCTCTGCTCCATAGACAAGAGCAAAGGGTGTCTGTCCGGTGGCTCAATTTGGTGTCGTCCTGATTGACCAAAGAGCCGCCGGCAACTCCTCTATCTAGTTTCTTCCGCACTTGTGCAGCCTGTCGAAGGTCCTTGTCTTGAGTCCGTGCAGCACTTCAGCATTGGCCCTCTCCACTTGACCATTGCTCCTCGGGTGAGCAACAGAAGCGAAGCAGACCTTGGCGCCAAGGTCTTGGACGTACTGCATGAAGGTGCGACTTGTAAACTGTGTGCCGTTGTCGGTGATGATCCTGTTAGGGATTCCAAAACGGCAAACAATCGATCTGAAGAACCTGACTGCTGACTGTGCTGTCACCTTTCTCACTGGTTCCACTTCTGGCCGCTTTGTGAACTTGTCGATTGCTACGTACAAGTACTCAAAGCCCCCGACTGCGCGGGGAAAGGGGCCGAGAATATCGAGCCCCCAGACCGAGAAGGGCCAGGACAAAGGGATCGTCTGGAGAGCTTGAGCTGGCTGGTGAATTTGCTTGGCATGGAACTGGCACGCTTCACACTTGGTTACTTGTGCAGTTGCATCTTGGAGGGCTTCTGGCCAGAAGAACCCTTGCCGGAACGCCTTCTCGGCAAGTGCCCTTGCGCCAATGTGGTGGCCACATATGCCTCCATGTATCTCTGCCAACAGCTTCTGTCCATCTTCCCTGGAAATGCACTTCAACCTGACACCATTGAGTCTTCTTCTGTACAGTTCATTGCCAACGAACTGGTACATACTTGACTGCCTGGTTATTTTCTCTATCTCTTCTGGCTCGTCGGGAAGTTCTCCAGTTTGCAGAAAACGGACGATTTGCTGTGCCCATGCTGGAGCCTGAGGCTCAACAACAAGGACTAAAGGCATGAGGGCTGCTGCGGGAACCTCAGCTTCTACGGCAAGAACCTGCGGCTCTGCCGGAGCTGATGGTCCCCCGGCAAGTTTGCCGGGGCAAGGCTTGTCGGGAACGCCTGCTTCAACTGTACAGACCCTTGGATCTGCAGGAGCAAACTGTTCCTCAACATCTTGGCTGTTGATCTTGGGGACCTTGGCGGCGGCTTCGGGAAGATCCGCCGGCAAGTAGTCGCCGGAGACCAACTTTCTCTTCTTGTTTTGCCCAACTGATGGTGTAACGGATGGCTGAGTTAACTTGAGCACGAAGGTCCCTGGTTCCACAGGTAACTTCATTGCAGCACACTTTGAGAGGCCATCTGCAATATCATTCTAAGCTCCTGGGACATGCTCCATTTGCAGACCTTCAAAGTGTTCTTCAAGCTTCCTCACTTCATCAACATAAGCTTCCATCAAAGGGCTCTGGTAACTCTTATTCACTTGTCGGACCACCAACTGTGAATCTCCCCGCACAATCAACTTCTTGATCCCAAGCTCGGCCGCAATTCTGAGGCCGGCAAGCAAACCTTCATACTCTGCAGTATTGTTTGTCGCTTGCTCCTTGGGAAAGTGCATCTGGACAACATACTTGAGGTGCTCTCCGGTGGGCGCTATGAGTACCACGCCGGCACCGGCGCCTTGCAGCGAGAAAGCACCATCAAAGTACATTATCCATTCGCTGCTCGCTTCTTGGATGGGGACGCTTGTCTCTGGGACTTCTTCATCTGGCGTTGGGGTCCATTCCGCTATGAATTCTGCCAAAGCTCTGCTCTGTATGGTTGAAGTACTCTCAAACTTGAGACCAAAGCTTGACAGCTCCAGTGCCCACTCGACGATCCTGCCTGTTGCTTCGGGATTCTGCAATATCCTCTTCAACGGAAAGCGAGTGACCACCGTTATCTCGTGTGCTTGGAAGTAATGGCGCAGCTTCCTTGAGGCCATGAGGAGGCCGAAAAGCAACTTCTGCACCCCGAGAGTATCTTGATCTAGCCCCCTGCAAGAGGGAACTTACGAAATACACTGGGCACTGCACCATCTTCTTTCGCACTTCACCTTTTTCCTGCGCAGACTTGTCCTTGTCGGGGCCAGAGCTTGTCGGGGAAGTCCCCTGCTTGTCGCTGGATTCGCTTACCGGGGATGTGGGTTCCTCATCTGCCTCCCTCTCCGCTACTAACGCAGCACTAACCACTTGATTGGTTGCCGCTAGGTACAGCAGCAACTTCTCTTGTGGCCTAGGTGCGACAAGTATCGGAGTGGAGGATAGGTATCCTTTCAAGTCTTGCAGTGCTGCCTCCGCTTCCGGAGTCCATTTCATAGGGCCTGCCTTTTTCAAAATTTTGAAGAAAGGTAGGGCGCGTTCTGCAGACTTTGAAATGAACCTGCTGAGGGCAGCCACACAACCAGCAAGTCTTCTTACGTCCTTGACGCGCTTCGGGGCTTCAATCTGCTCGATGGCTTTTATCTTGTCGGGATTGGCTTCAATCCCCCTCTGGGACACAAAGAACCCGAGAAGCTTGCCGGAGGGAACTCCGAAGACGCACTTCTCAGGGTTCAGCTTGAGTTGGATCTTGCGCAGATTCTCAAAGGTTTCCTCTAAGTCCTGTATCAGGGTATCTTTGCTCTTGCTCTTGACCACTATATCATCCATGTAGGCTTCTATATTCCTGTGGATCTGTGGCTCAAAAGCAGTGTGCACCACCCTCGCAAATGTTGAGCCTGCATTCTTCAATCCAAAGGGCATGCGTATGAAGCAATATGTGCCGCATGGAGTAATGAATGCAGTCTTCTCTTCATCTTCCTTGGCCATGAATATCTGGTGGTAACCTGAGTATGCATCAAGGAATGAGAGCAACTCACATCCAGCTGTGGAGTCAACAATTTGGTCGATGCGCGGCAAGGGAAAGGGATCCTTGGGACAAGCTTTGTTCACGTCGGTGAAGTCTATACAAAGTCTCCACTTTCCATTAGCCTTTCGCACGACAACTGGATTGGCCAACCACGTGGGATGTATTACGCCTCTAACCAGGCCTGCTGCTTCTAACTTCTTTATCTCTTCAGCTATGAACTCTTGGCGCTCCACGGCTTGCTTTCTGACCTTCTGCTTGACGGGCCGCGCGTGAGGACAAACAACAAGCTTGTGCTCCATTACCTTCCTGGGAACGCCGGGGATGTCAGATGGTTGCCATGCAAACACGTCGACATTCGCCCGCAGGAAGGAAACGAGCGCGCTTTCCTATTTGTGGTCGAGTGTAGCACTGATGGTGAAGGTACCACCAGTGCCGTCCTCCTTGGCGGACACCTTCTTGGTTGCCGGTGGAGCTGCCATTCCCTTCTTGCACTTGCCGGTGGAGCTCGATGGCGCGTCCTCGACGGCAGCGCAGCACTCCGAGGAGGTGCGTTTGCCGGAGTGGGCTCCAGAGCTCTTGCCGGACTTGGTCTTGTTCTCCCCCCCGGGAGCTTCAGCGGCAAGTGTGTTGCTTTCTGCTGCGGCTGCTGCATCCCGGTAGATCTTGTCGGCGCAGATAAGCGCGTCCTTCTTGTCGCCAGGGACAGAGATGACGCTTATCGGCCCCGGCATCTTGAGCATGTTGTATGCATAGTGGGAAGCTGCCATGAACTTGGCGAGGGCAGGACGACCAAGTATCCCATTGTATGGTAATGGGATATCGGCAACATCAAACGTGATCCTCTCTGTCCTGAAGTTGAGCTTCCCGCCAAAGGTCACTGGCAGCGTAATCTTCCCCTTCGGCTTGCTCCTTCCCGGGTTGATCCCTTGGAACGACCCGGTTTCCTCGAGCTCGCTGTCTGGGATCTGTAGCTTTTTGATCACAGCTGAGGAGATCAAATTCAGGCCGGCCCCGCCGTCAACCAACATCTTGGTGACCTTGAGGTTGTGGATAGTTGGTGAGACCAACATAGGCAAGCACCCGACCGCAGTTGTGCGGTCAGGGTGGCCCTCAAGGTCAAAGATGATGGGCGTGCCGGACCACTTCAGCAGCCTGCGTGACTCGACGGGCGGCTCAGCTGCATTCACTTCTCGCACCCACTGCTTGAGCTGGCGGTGGGAAGTGTGCAAAGAGGCACCTCCGTCGACACACAGAACCTCTGTGGCCTTCTGGAACTCCTGCTCGCTGTTGTCTTCTTCTTCCATGTCATCATCGTCGTCTTCATCCTCATCCTTGTCGCGGCCCCGGGGAGGTCTATCACCTTGCCGCTGCTTGGCCTTGCCGCGGCGTCCTCCCCGGCCATTGAACGGCCGCTTCTTGCTGGGCTCTCCTCCGCCTCCTTGGGCCTTCTCCTTGTCACGTCGCTCGTATTCAGCCTTCTGCTGCTCTACTAGGTACTCCACTCTTTTGCAGTTCTGGAGATCATGGCCTTTGGTGCGGTGGATCTTGCAGTACTGCTTGTCGGAGCCGTCCTGCTTGTCGGCTGCCGCTACAGGGGCGGGCTCCTTGCCGGAACTGCCAGCCTGTGCCTTCTTGGCG
Organism: Secale cereale; assembly: GCA_902687465.1. Taxonomy (NCBI): domain Eukaryota; kingdom Viridiplantae; phylum Streptophyta; class Magnoliopsida; order Poales; family Poaceae; genus Secale; species Secale cereale. The sequence goes on from LR738714.1 coordinate 79,915,555, forward strand.
GGAGCCTCCTTGCCGGATTGCTCGACAACCAGCACCTCCTTGCTCTTCTTCTTTCTGTTATTCCGCCGCCGGCTTTTCCTTGCCGGGGCGGCGTCTTCATTGTCGCTTCCTCCTGCGCTAGTATCCTCTCCGGGGAGTCTCCTCCCCTCTTCAGCGCGTGCACACTTGTCAGCCAGAGCATAGAGCTCGCTGACATCCCGGATCTTGGTCATGGCCATCTCCTCCCTCATCCGGCGGTTACGCACGTTCTGATGAAATGCGCTGATAACCGCGACAGGGTGGACGTCGGGAATGTTGTGCTGGACGCGGCTGAATCTTTGGATGTATTTGCGCAGGGACTCTCCCTCCTTCTGGGCGAGGATGTGGAGATCGCTCTCCTGGCCGTGGGGTTTGTGGCCGCCCGTGAAGGCGCCAACAAACTGGTGGCACAGATCTGCCCATGAGGAGATGGAGTTCTCCGGCAAGTGCATAAGCCAAGACCGGACGTTTGGCTTAAGCACTAGCGGGAAGTAGTTGGCTAGGATCTTCTCATCGCGTCCCCCGACAGCCTGCACCGCAATGGTGTAGATGCTGAGGAACTCCGAGGGGTGTGTCTTGCCGTCGTACTTCTCGGGTACGTCGGGCTTGAAATTCTTCATGCTGGGCCACTGGACTTGCCGCAGCTCACGGGTGAACGCAGGGCAACCTGCCGCGTACGACAAGTCGCCTGGTTCACCGGGCGCGTGCGCGTCGACAGCGGTCCCAGCGCGCTGATCTGACTGTCTTCGGGCTTCTCGTCGACGCTCGATGCGAGTCCGAGCGTCCTCTTGCCGTCTGTCGTCTAGGACTTGGCGCTGATCGCGGCGAGCCCGCGGATCCGACGACGCCGTACAATCGTCGTCGACGTTGATCCGGCGGGGTGGCGATTTCGGCTTCCGCGGCGGGGAATGCATGGTAGTTGCACCCCCGGCGGTCTTGTTGCCATCGGCCTTCGCTTGGTCGACTTGCCGCGGCCGTGAAGTTGCCGACTGCTGCGGTGCGTCGTTGTTGGCGAAGGCGATGAGGCTCTGGATCGTCGCCCTCCAGTCTTCGGCCTTGTCTGCCACTGGAGGGAAGTCGAGGAGCAGCTGTGCTCTTGCTAGAGCTTCTGCTGGAGAGGAGGGGAGCGGCGGCGAGCGGTGCGAGGAGCGGGACACGCTCGGACTTCTAACAGCGTTAGAAGGAGCATGTTCCCGCCCCGGCGACCGCGCCTTGCTCGTACCAGCACGCTGGCCTTGAGCATCCCGCGATCCTCCGGCTTGGCCACGCCCCAGCAAGCGTATGGTACCTCCAGTACCACGCGGCTGCGGGTCTTGCACCTCCTGGGAGGGACGTGGGGCGTGTACTGACACCGAGGCTTTGGAATTCGCCCGGTCGTCCGTCTTGTCCTTGGACTTGACGGCGCCGTGAGTCTCCTCACCGGCGGTCACCCTTCCGCCGGCGTCTCCTCCACCAACCGTTGGTTCTGGTGGCGGTGGGATTGACGCAGACGGGCCTCCGACCTCCGAAGCCTTCTTCTTCGGAGGCATGTTGATGCTGTCGATGAGGTTGATGAAGCTGGTGAAGTTGCTGAAGGTTGCGCCCGCGTGAGCGCCGGATCAGGTTCGCACCACCTCGACGCCCCCTACCTGGCGCGCCAAAGATGTCGGGGGAAACTGTCCGCCCACGAACACATATGGGACCGGAGCCCCTTCTACGTTGCGGTAAGGGAGCGGAGGGAGCACGGAGAGCAGATCGAGGAGCACACGCGGGCAGTTTTACCCAGGTTCGGGCCGCGCGGGCGCGTAAAACCCTACTCCTGCTTAGGTTGTATTGAGTTCTTGAGCTCGGGAGCTTGAAGATCTACAGTACTGGCTACGCCGAGCGAGAGAGTTGTCTAGGTTTCGAACCTCCTCTACGTTGTGCATGGGCCTCCTTTTATAGCTCAAAGGGGTCACCGACAGGTGTCAACGTAGAGGAGGGTAAAAGTGTAATTTTGGTGGTAGTTGCAACAGTGCATGAACAGTATATGAACAGTGGTCTTCACCTAACTTTGAGAGTGGGGGACACGGGCATTAAATGCCCGTCGCCGTCGCCCCCAAAAGCGTCCGCCCATGCTTCTCCGTTCGCCATGGCGGTAGCCTCGTCACCGTGGCTTGCCACCGTGTGCCCCAGGCTGCACAACCGTCTGCCACGTGCCCCTGGAAGGGCCCCAGGGCGACGCGTGGGCCGATGACCTGGAGCGCGGGCACACAACGTAGGTTTCCCTGGCAAGCACCTTGCCGGGGTCGTGATCTTGCCGGGCCAAGAAGCTTGTCGCTCTCCGGGTCCTGCCGGGGCGCATGATGCGCCGAGACATCTCTTGAGGTATGTGTTCCTTGGCCTTCCTGGCAAGCTCCTTATGCCAGGGTCTTGTGCTAAAGTGATAACCTTGAGCCTGGTGTGGCCTTCCCGGCAAGCTCCTCTTGCCGGGGCCCTGATCTTCTGACTTGTATACTTTGTTCTTGAATGGCTTCATAGGGACCAGAACGGTTCTTGGCGAGCACGTGGTAAGCCCTGCCTCGGGAAGCTGCTACTGCCCGTGCACAAGTTGGGGTACTGAGGTACCCCTATCTTAGTACACCGACAGTTTGTTTTCTTATACTAACGGAGTTCACGAGATTTTGGGCTAAGTTTTGTGTTGTGAAGTTTTCAAGTTTTGAGTATGGATTTGATGGACTACGGAACAAAGAGTGGCAAGAGCCCAAGCTTAGGGATCCCCAAGGGACCCCAAGGTAAAATTCATGGACAACCAAAAGCCTAAGTTTGGGGATGCCTCGGGAAGGCATCCCCTCTTTCGTCTCCATCAATCGGTAACCTTACTTGAGACTATATTTTTATTCACCACATGATATGTGTTTTGCTTGGAGCGTCATGTATGATTTGAGTCTTTGCTTCTTATTTTGACACAATCATCCTTGCTGGACACACCTTTTGAGAGAGATACAAATGAATTAGAATTTATTAGAATACTCTTTGTGCTTTACTTATATCTTTTGAGCTAGATAGTTTTGCTCTAGTGCTTCACTTATAACTTTTAGAGCACAGTGGTGGTTTTATTTTGTAGAAATTATTGATCTCTCATGCTTCACTTATATCTTTTTGAGAGTTTCCTAGAACAGCATGGTAATGTGCTTTGGTTATAAAACTAGTCCTAATATGATAGGCATCCAATGTGGGTATAGCACAAACTTTAATACAAGTGAATTGAATATTATGAGAAGTTTGATACTTGATGATTGTTTTGAGATATGAGGATGGTGATATCAGAGTCATGCTAGTGGAGTAATTGTGAATTTGAGAAACACTTGTGCTAAAGTTTGTGATTCCCGTAGCATGCACGTATGGTGAACCATTATGTGATGAAGTTGGAGCATGATTTATTTATTGAGTGTCATCCTTTGTGTGGAGGTCGGTATCGCGCAATGGTTAACTCCTACCAACCCTTCCCCTAGGATCATGCGTGTAGTACTTTGTTTTGACGACTTGTAGATTTTTGCAATAAGTATGTGAGTTCTTTATGACTAATGTTGAGTCCATGGATTATACGCACTCTCACCCTTCCACCATTGCTAGCCTCTCTTGTACCGCGCAACTCTCGCCGGTATCACACACCCACCATATACGTTCCTCAAAACAACCACCGTACCTACCTATCATGGCATTTCCATAGCCATTCCGAGATATATTTGTTGGGGAACATAGTATTTCAAAATTTCCTACGATCACGCAAGATCTATCTACTAGATGCATAGCAACGAGAGGGGAGAGTGTGTCTATGCACCCTCGTAGACCGGGAGCGAAAGCGTCTAGTGACGCGGTTGATGTAGTTGAACTTCTTCGCGATCCAACCGATCAAGCACCGAACATACGGAGCCTCCGCGTTCAGCACACGTTCAGCTTGATGACGACCCACGAGATCTTGATCCAGTAGAGCTTCACGGGAGAGTTACGTCAGCACGACGGCGTGGTGACGGAGATGATGAAGCTACCGGCGCAGGGCTTCGCCGAAGCACTTCAACGGTATGACCGAGCTGTGTTTCTGTGGAGAGGGGCACCGCACACGGTTGGGAGAGATCAACTGATCAACTTGTGTGTCTCTACCCCCGTATATAAAGGAGGAGGGGAGGGGAGGGGCCGACCCTCTCTATGCCGCGCCCTAGGGAGTCCTACTCCCAGCGGGAGTAGGATCCCCCCTTTCCCTAGTAGGAGTAGGAGAAGAAGGAAGGAGGAGAAGGAGAAGAAGGAAAGGGGGGCCGACCCCCTTCCCAATTCGGATTGGGCTGGTGGGGGGCGCGCCCCCACCTTGGCCCCCTCCTCTCCCTTTCCCCTATGGCCCATTAAGGCCCATTAACTCCACGGGCGGGGGGGGGGGGG
>LR738714.1:79930340-79948613 GCA_902687465.1 Secale cereale
CATTGGTTGATATGTCTATGATAAAATGCTATGTGCATAATGATGCTTAGTATTTCATGTTTTCTTATGGTTAGTCTCAAATAGCTGGGGGGGGGGGGTTCTCAATGTGTTATTGGAGTACCAACATGATTTGTTTGCCTATGATGTGGTATGGTTTAGTGATATCTTCCTTCAAGAATTTATTTTGATTGACTTGACGTATGCTCACGCATATTTAAGACTGTAAAGAAAGTCTATCAAGCCTTGATGATCTTTAATTTCTGAGTAGCGATATAACATCCATGCCTGATTCAATGTTGCTTTGTCGCTCTGCATGATTATGACCATCATTGCTCTTTTAGTTGGTCGCTCCCACTCTTTTGCTAACCGTCGCCTGTACTAAGCGGACTGACTGCTTGTGCATCCAAAATCTTTTAAACCAGTTATGCCATATGAGTCCACCATACCTTCCTATACATGGTATTTACCTGCCATTCCTAACGAAGACTTTCATGTACCATCTCGAAATTATTCAAAAAAGCATTTCTCTTTTGTGCCTCTGTTTTAGTTCATGAGGAAGTAGTAGTTAATTCATGATCTTTTTAAGTTGGACAAGCTTCACCCCGGGATTGCATGTCTAATGTGCAAACCCATAATACAAGAAGGAACTGGCATAGAGTGCGCCCGGCTCATTAAAAAATTATACAACAAACAAACCCTCCTTCACGCTTTGTTCATGAGAAATCAGAAAACTTTGGCAGTGATAAACAAAGGAGATTAAGAGGATGTGATCGTCCTCATTCGGGAGCCATTCCTCTAAACTTGTCCAGCACAAGAAATGATTGAGTTATCTGCTAGCATTCGTTGACGAAACATGCATATTCAAAAAAATAATTATTACCTCAGTTTTTAAAACCAAGAGCTCTGGTACATGTTTAGTTTTTGTTTCCGACCACGGGTTTTCAACCTTGCCATCAAAAGCCACAGTTCGAGAGTCTCCACCTTCTTTAAAGCACCAACTACTGAGAGCATGATTGTCATTCTGAGTGTAATGTGCATTGTCCCAAAGTAGCATTGTCTTTTGCATGATTATGATATCGTTTATTCTGAAATCATTGTATCTAGTCATCACTTAAACCTTGGAGGTGCCCCTGCATTTATGTTTTGCTTCACTGAAGGGGGCAAGCGAGGTACCACTTTATCATATTTGCACACCATGCTCATTACAAATCTTTTGAGTATTTCAGTATCATATTGTAAAACTTTCAGTTCTTTGTGATTTTCTCATGAGGCAACTTAATTACTACAGATTCATTGTCTTAGTAAGCACTTTTCATGTGACTGTAAAAAGTTCTTATATGGTTAATAGCATGTCACCACAGAAATTATGCTTGTTATCATTTACCTACTCGAGGACGAGCAGGAATTAAGCTTGGGGATGTTGATACATCCAAAACGTATCTATAAGTTCTGCTTGCTCCATGCCTCTTTTGTGTGATATTGCTATGATATTTATACACTTCCATACACTTTTAATCATATTTGGACTAACCTATTAACTCAGTGCACCCCAGTGCCAGTTTCTGTTTTCTGCTGTTTTTGTATTTCAGGTTTTCCCATCACGTAAACTGCCAGAAAAATCCCGGAAAAATTATATAAAAAATCAGCATTCTGGAAGCTTCCTTGCGGCCAAAGTAGGGCCGGAGGGGGGCCAACAAGGCTCCAGGCGCCCTGGTGGCGCGGCCCCCCTCCTGGCCGCGCCGGGGTGGGGGGGGCCTGGGACCCCCAGGTCTCCGCTGATGCCCCCCTTTGGCATATATTTACACCGCGTCCTGAAACCCTCGAGGACGGAACCCTTTTTCGCGATCTCATCTTTGTTCCGCCGCCGCCGCGCTTCCAAGATCGGGAGCACCAGGAGAACTCTTCCCGGCACCCTGCCGGAGGGGAGGATCACCACCGGGAGCCTCTCCACCACCATGGACGCCTCCCGGATGAGTTGTGAGTAGTCTCCCTTGTACCATGGGTCCATGACCAGTAGCTATGTGATGTTCTCCTCCCCTCTTTGTTCTTCACTAATTAGACCTCATGAGCTGCCTGACATGATCGAGGCACATATGTAATCCTTATGTTGTTGCTATGTTGAGTTTGCTGGGATCCGATGGATTATGAGATTATGTTCAGATTGTGTGTGAGTAATATATTTGATTTACCTCTTTTATATTTATGTTCTTGAGTAATTCTTGCATGTTCTTCGTTGCTGTTTATTGCTTTGGCCAAGTAGTAGGTAGTAACCCCAAGAGGGAACGTTATGCTTGATTGTGGGTTCATGCCCCTCGATGACTAGTTTGAGTGACAGAAACATGAGTCTAGGGGATGTGTTGTTGCCACAAGGGGGAAAACAACGGTGCTTGTACTCGCGGGTGCAAGGATTGTTTACTTTACGCAAAGTTCTTTTAATGCAGTTGTCTGTTGCTTTGAGTTTACACTATGGGTGGGACTCGCAACTTAATACCAGCGAGATGTTCTGGATAGATATCTCAAGGTGGATGATTAGTAGTAGATGCAGATGGATTTCGGTCTACTTACCTTGGCATACCGCCCATGCTTTTGAGCCTCAACCTTTCTTGCAGCATAGTTAGCATTGGTTTGCACACATAATTCTGTCAATTGCCCAGCTGTAATTCGTTTACCTCACATAGCTGTTTTATCGTCTTTTTGGAGAGAGACGTCACTAGTGAACATCATGGGACCCCGGTCCATATTACCATCATTGATCACATCCTCTATTTACTTTCTGCTTTTACTTACTAGTTGCAATTATACCTATCACTATTATCTCTTGCGTTTGATCCTTTGTAAACGACAGGGCCGGAGGGATTGACAACCTCTCTGTACTCGTTGGGAGCAAAGTTATTTGTATCTGTGTGCAGGTCCAGTTAATTGCTAAGTATCTGGCGCCATTAGCAGTTGACACCTTCTTGTTGAACCTTGGAGTCTCAGGGGAATTCGATCCTTGGTATCTTTGCCAAGGGAAAACTACCGCTACACTGCATCTCAAACCTTCCACTTGGGGTAACCAACGAGGGGCGAGAAGCCATCACTTATCACACCCGATCATCACGTGGTGTCTCAGCATAACGAACTTTCGCAATGATGCATACTTAGGGAGAACACTTGTACGTTGAAATTTTGTAAGGGATCATCTTATAATGCCACCACCGTACTAAGCAAAATAAGAAGCATAATAAGATAAACATCACATGCAATCAGAATATGTGACATGATATGGCCATCATCATCTTGTGCTTTTGATCTCCATCTCCAAGGCACCATCATGATCACCATCATCACCGGTGCGATACCTTGATCTCCATCTTAGCATAGTTGTCATCTCGCCAACTATTGCTTCTACGACTATCGCTACCGCTTAGTGATGAAGTAAAGCAATTACATGGCGATTGTATTTCATACAATAAAGCAACAACCTTATGGCTCCTGCCAGTTGCCGATAACTTTACAAAACATGATCATCTCATACAACAACGTATCACTCATCATGTCTTGACCATATCACATCACAAAATGCCATGCAAAAATAAGTTAGACCTCCTCTACTTTGTTGTTGCAAGTTTTACGTGGCTGCTACGGGCTTAACAAGAACCGTTCTTACCTACGCATACAAAACCACAATGATATTTCATCAAGTATGTACTGTTTTAACCTTCGTAAGGACCGGGCGTAGCCAATATCGATTCAACTAAAGTTGGAGAAACTGATACCCGCCAGCCACCTGTGTGCAAAGGATGTCGGTAGAACCAGTCTCACGTAAGCGTACGCGTAATGTCGGTCCGGGTCACTTCATCCAACAATACCGCCGAATCAAAGTATGACATGCTGGTAAGCAGTATGACCAGTATCGTCCACTACTCACTTGTGTTCTACTCGTGCATATCATCTATGCATAGACCTGGCTCATGATGCTACTGTTGGGGAACATAGTATTTCAAAATTTCCTACGATCACGCAAGATCTATCTACTAGATGCATAGCAACAAGAGGGGAGAGTGTGTCTACATACCCTCGTAGACCGGGAGCGGAAGCGTCTAGTGACACGGTTGATGTAGTCGAACTTCTTCGCGGTCCTACCGATCAAGCACCGAACGCACGGAGCCTCCACGTTCAGCACACATTCAGCTTGATGACGTCCTACGAGCTCTTGATCCAGTAGAGCTTCACAAGAGAGTTACGTCAGCACGACAGCGTGGTGACGGAGATGATGAAGTTACCGGCGCAGGGCTTCACCTAAGCACTGCAATGGTATGACCGAGGTGTGTTTTTGTGGAGAGGGGCACCGCACACGGTTGGGAGAGATCAACAGATCAAATTGTGTGTCTGTGGGGTGTCTCTACCCCCGTATATAAAGGAGGAGGGGAGGGGAGGGGCCGGCCCTCTCTATGGCGCGCCCTAGGGAGTCCTTCTCCCACCAGGAGTAGGATTCCCCCCTTTCCCTAGTAGGAGTAGGAGAAGAAGGATAAGAAGGAAAGGTGGGCACCGCCTCCTCTCCCTTTCCCCTATGGCCCATTAAGGCCCATTAACTCCCCGGGGGGGGGGGGGGGGTTTCCGGTAACCCCCCGGTACTCCTGTATATGCCCGAAACCTCCCGGAACCCTTCCGGTGTCCAAACATAGTCATCCAATATATCGATCTTTATGTCTCGGACATTCCGAGACTCCTCGTCATGTCCGTGATCTCATCCGGGACTCCGAACTACCTTCGTTACATCAAAACTCATAAACACATAATACTGATCGTCATCAAACGTTAAGCATGTGGACCCTACGGGTTCGAGAACTATGTAGACATGACCGAGACTCATCTCCGGTCAATAACCAATAGCGGAACCTGGATGCTCATATTGGCTCCTACATATTCTACAAAGATCTTTATCGGTCAAACCGCATAACAACATATGTTGTTTCCTCTGTCATCGGTATGTTACTTGTCCGAGATTCGATCGTCGGCATCTCAATACCTAGTTCAATCTCGGTACCGGCAAGTCTCTTTACTCGTTCCGTAGTACATCATCTCATGACTAACTCATTAGTCATTTGCTTGCAAGGCTTATTATGATGTGTATTACCGAGAGAGCCCAGAGATACCTCTCCGACACTCGGAGTGACAAATCCTATTCTTGATCTATGCCAACACCACGAACACTTTCGGAGACACCTCTAGAGCATCTTTATAATCACCTAGTTATGTTGTGACGTTTAATAGCACACAAGGTGTTCCTCTGGTATTCGGGAGTTGCATAATCTCATAGTCATAGGAACATGTATAAGTCATGAAGAAAGCAATAGCAGTAAAACTAAACAATCATAGTGCTAAGCTAACAGATGGGTCTTGTCCATCACATCATTCTCCTAATGATGTGATCTCGTTGATCAAATGACAACTCATGCCTATGGCTAGGAAACATAACCATCTTTGATCAATGAGCTAGTCTAGTAGAGGCATACTAGGGACATACTGTTTTGTCTATGTATTCACACATGTACTAAGTTTCCGGTTAATAGAATTCTAGAATGAATAAAAGACATTTATCATGATATAAGGAAATAAAAATTACATCTTTATTATTTCCTCTAGGGCATATTTCCTTCAATATTTCCATGCAACTTTCCACCGTTTCGTTCATATGACACGCTTCATCATTATCATTCTCATAGAGTCATATTTTGTTCTAGCTTCAAGTTGTAAGTAAATAAAAGTGTGATGATCATAATTATTAGAGCATTGTACCAGTGAGGAAAGGATGATGGAGACTATGATTCCCCCACCAGTCGGGATGAGACTCCGGACGAAAAACAAAAAAATGAAAAAAGGGAGAGGCCATAAAGAAAAAAGAAGAGAAAAGGCCCAAAAGAAAAAAAGAAAGAATAAAAAAATGAGAGAAAAAGAGAGGAGGGACAATGTTACTATGCTTTTTCCACACTTGTGCTTCAAAGTAGCACCATGATCTTCATGATAGAGAGTCTCTTGTTTTGTCACTTTCATATGCTAGTGGGAATTTTCTTTATAGAACTTGGCTTGTATATTCCAATGACGGGCTTCCTCAAATGCCTTAGGTCTTCGTGAGCAAGCAAGTTGGATGCACACCCACTTAGTTTCTTTTGTTGAGCTTTCCTACACTTATAGCTCTAGTGCATCCGTGGCATGGCAATCCCTACTCACTCACATTGATATCTATTGATGGGCATCTCCATAGCTCATCGATACACCTAGTTGATGTGAGACTATCTTCCTCTTTTGTTTTCTCCACGGCCACCACTCTATTCCACATAGTGCTATATCCATGGCTCATGCTCATGTATTGCGTGAAATTTGAAAGGTTTGAAAAAATTGAAGTGTGAAACAATTGCTTGGCTGAAACCAGGGTTGTGCATGATTTAAATATTTTGTGTGATGAATATAGAGCATAGCTAGACTATACGACTTTGTAGAGATAACTTTCTTTGGCCATGTTATTTTGAGAAGACATGATTGCTTTGTTACTATGCTTGAAGTATTATTATTCTTATGTCAATATTAAACTTTTGTCTTGAATCTTTCGGATCTGAACATTCATGCCACAATAAATAAAATTACATTGAGAATTATGTTGGTTAGCATTCCACATCAAAAATTCTGTTTTTTATCATTTACCTACTCGAGGACGAGCATGAATTAAGCTTGGGGATGCTTGATACGTCTCCAATGTATCTATAATTTTTGATTGTTCCATGCTATTATATATTCTGTTTTGGATGTTTAATGGGCTTTATTATACACTTTTATATTATTTTTGGGACTAACCTACTAACCCAATGCCCAGTGCAAATTGCTGTTTTTTTGGCCTATTTCAGTGTTTCGCAGAAAAGGAATATCAAACGGAGTCCAAACGGAATGAAACCATCGGGAGAGTTATTTTTGGAACGATATCAACACAGAAGACTTGGGGTACACGCGACGAAACGAGAGAGGCAGCCACGAGGGCAGGGGGCGCGCCCACCACCCTCGTGGGCCCCCTCTGGCTCCCCTGATGTGCCTCTTCAGCCTATATATACCCTCATACCCTAAAAACATCGAGGAGCACCACAAAATCCTAATTCCACTGTCGTAACCTTCTATTCCCGTGAGATCCCATCTTGGGGCCTATTCCGGAGATCCACCGGAGGGGGCATCGATCATGGAGGGCTTCTACATCAACACCATAGCCCTCCGATGAGTTGTGAGTAGTTTACCACAGACCTTCGGGTCCATAGTTATTAGCTAGATGGCTTCTTCTCTCTCTTTGGATCTCAATACAAAGTTCTCCTCGATCTTCGAGGAGATCTATTTGATGTAATGTTTTTTGCGGTGTGTTTCTCGAGATCCGATGAATTGTGGGTTTATGATCAAGATTATCTATGAACAATATTGGATTCTTTCTTGAAATCTTTTATGTATGATTATAATATCCTTGCAAGTCTCTTCGAATTATTGGTTTGGTTTGGCCTACTAGATCTATAGTTCTTGCAATGGGGGAAGTGCTTGGCTTTGGGTTTAATCTTGCGGTGTCCTTTCCCAGTGATAGCAGGGGTAGCAAGGCACGTATAGTATTGTTGCCATCGATGATAAAAAGATGGGGTTTATATGATATTGCTTGAGTTTATCCCTCTACATCATGTCATCTTGCTTAAGGCGTCACTCTGTTCTTATGAACTTAATACTCTAGATGCATGCATGATCGATGTGTGGAGTAATAGTAGTAGATGTAGAATCGTTTTGGTCTACTCCCTCCGTTCTGACTTACTTGTCGTGGTTTTAGTTCAAATTTGAACTAAAACCACGTCGAGTAAATCGGAACGGAGGGAGTACTTGTCATGGACGTGATGCATATATACAATGATCATGCCTAGATATTCTCATAACTATGCGCTTTTCTATCAATTGCTCAACAGTAATTTGTTCACCCACCGTAGAATTCTGCTATCATGAGAGAAGCCACTAGTGAAACCTATGGCCCCCGGGTCTATTCTCATCATATTAATATTCCATCAATTATTTACCTTAATTTGCATTATTTAATTTCTGTTTCTATACCAAAAATACCAAAAATATTATCTTATCATATCTATCAGATCTCACTCTCGTAAGTGATTGTGAAGGGATTGACAACCCCTTTTATCGCGTTGGCTGCAAGGTTCTTATTTGTTTGTGCAGGTGCGAGGGACTCGCTCGTGGCCTCCTACTGGATTGATACCTTGGTTCTCAAAAACTGAGGGAAATACTTACGCTACTGTGCAGCATCACCCTTTCCTCTTCGAGGGAATACAATGCAAGCTCGAGAAGTAGCAAGCCATCAAAAAGCATATAAGAAAACAACCTTAGCATCATACATCGTGCTTCAAAAGAGATCATATGGTATAGCAATACACGACCTTGTGCTAAAACTTCGGCATATCATACACTTATAACATACTTGTGATAGGAAGTCGCTACTTTTTGTCTCTTATAGATTGTGCACAAGTGCGTATCTGCCTATTAAGAAATCGGTTAGCATCTCTCTAGTGTTGTGAAACACAAGCATTTTCCATGGATTCCACATTTTTCGCTCACCCTTGGTTGCACAACCACATCTATCTATTCATGCGTGTGTTTCCATGTGACCTATTCTTGCTAGTGATCTACTTGTTTCTTGAGCAAATTTGTGAATCATTTTCAACATCATTGAGTCTTGTTAGCGATTGCATTGATTTTGTGCCATTATCCTCACCGAACTCCTCAAAAAGCTTTATTCTTGTAGGTGTGAGAATCGACAAGAAGGGTACCAATTGTGCTATTTACAGGTTACATTACTGAGTGATCATTGATCCATCTTCAACTTCGGTCAAGGTACATTTGGTATTGTTCTTCCTTTTCTTCCACTCACATACTCGCTTGCGATGATGGATGATACGTCTCCAACGTATCTATAATTTTTCATGTATTCAAGCCATGTTTATAATATTTCTACATGATTTTGGTATGATTTGGTTAGAACTAACCTGGACTGACGATGTTTTCAGCAGAACTAATGTGGTGTTGTTTTTGTGCACAAATAAAACTTCTTAGAATGCGCTGAAAATCAACGAAGATTTTTTCTGGAAAATGTAAAAAATACTGTAACAAAGAGTTACTGGAGGGGAGGCTCGTGGGCCCCATGAGGGGGGAGGGCACACCCACCCCCCTGGGGCGCGCCCCTATGCCTCGTGGACTCTCCGTGGGCCCCCCTGACTTGTTCTCGACACCAACTTCTCCTATAAATCCCCAAACCTCCAGAAAATAACCTAGATCGAGAGTTCCGCCACCGTAAGCCTCTGTAGCCACCAAAAACCAATCGGGACCCTGTTCCTGCACCCTGCCGGAGGGGGGATCCATCATCGGTGGCCATCTTCATCATCCCGGCGCTCTCCATGACCAGGAGGGAGTAATTCACCCTTAGGGCTAAGGGTATGTACCAGTAGCTATGTGTTTGATCTCTCTCTCTCTCTCTCTCTCTCTCTCTCTCTCTCTCTCTCGTGTTCTTGATTTGGCACAATCTTGATGTACCGCGAGCTTTGCTATTATAATTGGATCTTATGATATTTCTCCCCTCTACCTTCTTGTAATGGATTGAGTTTTCCCTTTGAAGTTATCTTATCGGATTGAGTGTTTAAGGATTTGAGAACACTTGATGTATATCTTGCTTGGGATACCTGTGGTGACAATGGGGTCTTCTATTGATTCACTTGATGTATGTTTTGGTGATCAATTTCCGGGTTCCGTGACCTTGGGAATCTATGCATAGGGGTTGGCACACGTTTTTGTCTTGACTCTCCGGTAGAAACTTTGGGGCACTCTTTGAAGTTCTTTGTGTTGGTTTGAATAGATGAATCTGAGATTGTGTGATGCATATCGTATAATCATACCCGCGGATACTTTTGGTAACATTGGAGTATCTAGCTGACATTAGGGTTTCGGTTGATTTGTGTCTTAAGGTGTTATTTAACTACGAACTCTAGGGCTGTTTGTGACACTTATAGGAATAGCCCAATGGATTGATCGGAAAGAATAACTTTGAGGTGGTTTTGTACCCTACAATAATATCTTCGTTTGTTCTCCGCTATTAGTGACTTTGGAGTGACTCTTTGTTGCATGTTGAGGGATTGTTATATGACCTAATTATGTTATTACTGTTGAGAGAACTTGCACTAGTGAAAGTATGAACCCTAGGCCTTGTTTCGAAGCATTGCAATACCGTTTCGCTCACTTTCATTACTTGTACCTTGCTGTTTTTATAATTTTAGATTACAAAAACCTATATCTACCATCCATATTGCACTTGTATCACCATCTCTTCGCTGAACTACTGCACCTATGCAATTTACCATTGTATTGGGTGTGTTGGGGACACAAGAGGCTCTTTGTTATTTGGTTGTAGGGTTGTTTGAGAGATACCATCTTCATCCTATGCCTCCCATGGATTGATAAACCTTAGGTCATCCGCTTGAGGGAAATTTGCTACTGTCCTACAAACCTTTGCACTTGGTGTCGGTGTACTAAGGTAGAGGTACCTCAGTACCCCAACTTGTGCACGGGCAGTAGCAGCTTCCCGCGGCAGGGCCTACCACGTGCTTGCCGGAGACCTTCCTGCTCCATATATAACCATTCAAAAACAAAGTATACAAGACAGAAGATCGAGACCCCGGCAAGTGGAGCTTGCCGGGAAGGCCGTCCCAGGCTCAAGATTACCTCACTAGCACAAGACCCTGGCAAGAGGAGCTTGCCAGGAAGGCCAGAAGATTGCACTTCAGAAGACATGCCTCGGCGCGACGTGCGCCCCGGCCGGGCCCGGAGAGCGACAAGACTCAGAGCCCGACAAGCTCCCGGGCCCGGCAAGGTCAAGGCCCCGGCAAGGTGCTTGCCGGGGAGAGTTACGCTGGGTGCCCACGCCCCAGCTCATTGAACCACGCGTCGCCCTGGGGCCACTCCAGGGACGCGTGGCGGATGGCTGTGCAGCCTGGGGGACACGGTGGCACTCCACGGTGATAAAGCCATCGCCGTGGCAAACAGAGACGCAAGGGCGGGCGCTTTTGGGGTCGACGGTGACGGGCATTAAATGCTCTTGTCCCCCACTGTCAAAGTAGGTGATGACCACTGTTCACGCACTGTTCATCCACTGTAGCTCCACTGTTCCCGCACTGTTACAACTACCACCACTATTACGTTTTTACCCCTTCTCCTACGTTGACACCTGTCGGTGACCCCTTGAGCTATAAAAGGAGGCCCATGCACAACGTAGAGGGGGTTCGGAACCTAGATCGCTCATACGCTCGGTGTAGCTATTTCTTCAAGCTTCCGAGCTCCCCAACTCAATACAATCAAGCAGGAGTAGGGTTTTACGCGTCCGTCGCGGCCCGAACCTGGGTAAACTGCCCGCGTGCTCTCCACGATCTGCTCTTTGTGCTCCCTCCGCTCCTTTACCGCACGAACAAGGGGCTCCGGTCCCATAGGTGCTCGTGGTGGACAGTTTCCCCCGACATCTTTGGCGCGCCAGGTAGGGGGCGTCGAGGTTGTGCGAACCTGATCCGGTGTTCACGCGGGCGCATTCTTCATCAACCTCTCCAAGTTCGTCAGCTTCATCAACAACAGCGCCATGGCCCCGAAGAAGAAAGTTTCAGAGGTCGCAGGCCCGTCTGCGTCTCATCCGCCGCCACCGGAGCCAACGGTGGGTGGGGGAGACGCCGTCGGAAGGGTGGTCGCCGGCGAGGAAACTCGCAGCGCCACCAAATCCAAGGACAGGACGGACGACCGAGCCTCGGTCTCCGTGGATGCGCCGCGTCCATCTCAGCAAACGACGACCCAGCAGCGCCATGCCACAGGAGGTGGCATCCGCTTGCTGGGCCAAGGGCAAACCGGAGGCTCGCGGGATGCTCCGGGCCATCGTCCTGGCACGAGCAAGGCGCGGTCGCCGGGGCGGGACCCTGCTCCTTCTAACCCAGTTAGGAGTCCGAGCATATCCCGCTCCTCGCGCCGCTCGCCCCCGCTCCCTTCCTCTCCAGCAGAAGCGCTCGCAAGGGCGCAACTGCTCCTCGACTTCCCTCCAGCGGCAGACAAGGCCGAAGACTGGAGGGCAACCATCCAGAGCCTGATCGCCTTCGCCAACAACGACTCTCCACAGCAGCCGGCGACCTCGCGGCCGCGGCAAGTCGAGAAGACGAAGGCCGACGGCGACAAGACCGCCGGGGGTGCAACCACCATGCACTCCCAGCCGCGGAAGCAGAAGACGCCTCCCCGCCGGATCAACGTCGATGACGACTCCACGGCGTCGTCGGATCCGCGGGCTCGTCGGGACCAGCGCCAGGTCCTTGACGACCGGCGACAAGAAGACGCTCGAACAACGATCGAGCGCCGCCGAGAAGCTCGGCGACAATCAAATCAGTGAGCTGGAGCCGCTGTCGACACGTGCGCGCCCGGTGAACCAGGCGACTTGCCGTACGCGGTAGGTTGCCCTGCGTTTACCCGTGAGCTGCGGCGCGTCCAGTGGCCCAGCATGAAGAACTTCAAGCCCGACGTACCGGAGAAGTACGACGGCAAGACGCACCCCTCGGAGTTTCTCAGCATCTACACAATCGCAGTGCAGGCTGCCGGGGGGCGCGACGAGAAGATATTGGCGAATTACTTCCCGCTCGTGCTTAAGCCGAACGTTCGTTCTTGGCTTATGCACTTGCCGGAAGGCTCCATTTCTTCTTGGGCAGATCTTTGCCACCAGTTTGTTGGCGTCTTCACGGGCGGCCACAAACCCCACGGCCAGGAGAGCGATCTCCACATTCTGGCCCAGAAGGAAGGAGAACCCCTGCGCAAGTACATCCAACACTTCAGTCGTGTGCAGCACAACATCCCCGACGTCCACCCTGCCGCGGTTATTAGCGCGTTCCATCAGAACGTGCGTAACCGCCGCATGCGTGAGGAGATGGCCATGACCAAGATACGGGATGTCAGCGAGCTTTATGCTCTAGCTGATAAGTGCGCGCGCGCAGAAGAGGGGAGGAGACTCCCCGGGGAGGATGCTGGCGCAGGGGGAAGCGACAGCGACGACGCCGCCCCGGCAAAGAAGAGCCGGTGGCGGAACAACAGAAGGAAGAACAAGAAGGAAGTGCTTGCCGTCGAGAAGTCCGGCAAGGAGGCTCCCGCCAAGCAAGCACAGGCTGGCGGCTCCGGCAAGGAGCCTGCCCCTGTGGCGGCAGCCGATAAGCAGGACGGCTCCGACAAGCAATACTGCAAGATCCACCGCACCAAGGGCCACGACCTCTCCAACTGCAAATGCGTCGAATACCTCGTCGAGCAGCAGAAAGCTGAGTACGAGCGGCGCGACAAGGAGAAGGCCCAAGGTGGCGGAGGAGAACCAAGCAAGAAGCGGCCTTTCAATGGCCGGGGAGGACGCCGCGGCAAGGCCAAGCAGCGGCAAGGTGACCGACCTCCCCGGGGCCGCGACAAGGACGAAGAAGACGACGACGATGACATGGAGGATGAGGATAACAGCGAGCAGGAGTTCCAGAAGGCCACGGAGGTCCTGTGCGTCGACGGTGGCGCCTCTCTGCACACCTCCCACCGCCAACTCAAGCAGTGGGTGCGGGAGGTGAATGCAGCAGAGCCGCCCGTGGAGTCGCGCGGGCTCCTCAAATGGTCCAGCACGTCCATCATTTTTGATCTTGAGGATCACCCTGACCGCACCACTGCGGTCGGGTGTTTGCCAATGCTGGTTTCACCCACCATCCACAACCTCAAGGTCACCAAAATGTTGGTTGACGGCGGGGCCGGGCTCAACTTGATCTCCTCTGCTATGATCAAGAAACTCCAAATCCCAGATGGCGAGCTCGAAGAGACCGGTTCTTTCCAAGGAATCAACCCGGGGAGGAGCAAGCCCAAGGGGAAGATAACTCTGCCGGTGACCTTTGGCGGGGAGCTCAACTTCAGAACTGAGCGCATCACATTCGACGTCGCCGATATCCCATTACCATATAATGGGATACTCGGGCGTCCCGCCCTCGCCAAGTTCATGGCAGCTTCCCACTACGCCTACAACGTACTCAAGATGCCGGGGCCGATAAGCGTCATCACTGTCCATGGCGACAAGAAGGATGCGCTTGTCTGCGCCGACAAGATCTACCGGGACGCAGCAGCCGCAGCAGAGAAGGATACACTTGCCGCTGAAGCTCCTGGGGGGAAGAAGACGAAGACCAAGTCCGGCAAGTGCTCTGGGGCCCACTCCGGCAACCGCACCTCTTCGGAGTGCTGCGCTGCCGTCGAGGATGTTCCATCGAGCTCCACCGGCAAGTGTAAGAAGGGGATGGCCGCTCCTCCGGCAACCAAGAAGGTGTCCGCCAAGGAGGACGGCACTGGTGGTACCTTCACCATCAGTGCCACACTTGACAGCAAATAGGAAAGCGCGCTCGTTGCCTTCCTGCGGGCGAATGTCGATGTGTTTGCCTGGCAACCATCTGACATCCCCGGTGTTCCCAGGAAGGTGATTGAGCACAAGCTTGCTGTTTGTCCTCATGCGCGGCCCGTCAAGCAGAAGGTCAGAAAGCAAGCCGTGGAGCGCCAAGAATTCATTGCCGAAGAAATCAAGAAGCTAGAAGAAGCAGGCCTAGTTAGAGGCGTGATCCATCCGACGTGGTTGGCAAACCCAGTCGTCGTGCGTAAGGCCAACCGGAAGTGGAGACTGTGTATAGACTTCACCGATGTGAATAAAGCATGTCCCAAGGATCCATTCCCCTAGCCGCGCATCGATCAGATTGTTGACTCCACTGCCGGATGTGAGCTGCTCTCTTTCCTTGATGCATATTCAGGCTACCACCAGATCTTTATGGCCAAGGAAGATGAAGAGAAGACTGCATTTATCACTCCATGTGGCACTTATTGCTTCATACGCATGCCCTTTGGATTGAAGAATGCAGGCTCGACATTTGCAAGGGTAGTGCACACTGCTTTTGAGCCACAGATCCACAGAAATGTAGAGGCTTACATGGATGACATCGTGGTGAAGAGCAAGAGCAAGGATACCCTGGTCCAAGATTTGGAAGAGACATTTCAGAACCTGCGCAAGATACAGCTCAAGTTGAACCCCGAGAAGTGCGTCTTTGGAGTCCCCTCCGGCAAGCTTCTCGGGTTCTTTGTGTCACAGAGGGGGATTGAAGCCAATCCCGACAAGATTAAAGCCATCGAGCAGATCGAAGCCCCGAAGCGCGTCAAGGATGTCAGGAGGCTTGCAGGTTGTGTGGCTGCCCTCAGTAGGTTCATTTCGAAGTCTGCAGAACGCGCCCTACCTTTCTTCAAAATCTTGAAGAAGGCATGTCCCATGAAGTGGACTCCGGAAGCGGAGGCAGCACTGCAGGACTTGAAACGGTACCTATCCTCCACTCCAATACTTGTCGCACCTAGACCACAAGAGAAGTTGCTGCTATACCTAGCGGCAACCAACCAGGTGGTTAGTGCTGCGTTAGTAGCGGAGAGGGAGGCCGACGAGGAGTCTGCACCACCGGCAAGCGAATCCAGCGACAAGCAGGGGGCTGCTCCGACAAGCTCTGGCCCCGACAAGGACAACTCTGCGCAGGAAAAGGAAGAAGTGCGGAAGAGGATGGTGCAGCGCCCGGTGTATTTTGTGAGTTCCCTCTTGCAGGGGGCTAGATCGAGATACTCCGGGGTGCAAAAGTTGCTTTTCGGCCTCCTCATGGCCTCGAGAAAGCTGCGCCATTACTTCCAGGCACATGAGATAACAGTGGTCACTCGCTTTCCGCTGAAGAGGATATTGCACAATCCAGAAGCAACAGGCAGGATCGTTGAGTGGGCACTGGAACTGTCAAGCTTTGGACTCAAGTTCGAAAGTACTTCAACCATACAGAGCCGAGCTTTGGCAGAATTCATAGCTGAATGGACCCCGACGCCCGATGAAGAAGTTCCAGAGACAAGTGCACCCGTACAAGAAGCGACAAGTGAATGGTTGATGTACTTTGATGGTGCCTTCTCGCTGCAAGGCGCCGGTGCCGGCGTGGTACTTATCGCGCCCACCGGAGAGCACCTCAAGTATGTTATCCAGATGCACTTTCCCAGGGAGCAAGCGACAAACAATACTGCTGAGTATGAAGGCTTGCTTGCCGGCCTCAGGATTGCGGCCGAACTTGGGATTAGGAAGCTGGTTGTGCGGGGAGATTCTCAATTGGTGGTCCGACAAGTCAACAAGAGTTACCAAAGCCCTTTGATGGAAGCTTATGTAGATGAAGTGAGAAAGCTTGAAGAGCACTTTGAAGGTCTGCAAATGGAGCACGTCCCGAGAGCTCAGAATGACATTGCGGATGGCCTTTCAAAGTGTGCTGCGATGAAGTTACCTGTGGAACCAGGGACCTTCTTGCTCAAGCTAACTCAACCATCCGTTACACCATCAATTGGGCAGTCCAAGAAGAGAAAGTTGGTCTCCGGCGACTACTTGCCGGCGGATCTTCCTGAGACCGCCGCCAAGGTCCCCAAGATCAACGATCAGAACGCTGAGGAACAGTTTGCTCCTGCAGATCCTCGGATCTGTACAGTTGAAGCAAGTGTTCCCGACAAGCCTCGCCCCGGCGAGCTTGCCGGGGGACCTTCAGCTCCGACAGAACCAGAGGTTCTTGCCGTGGAAGCTGAGGTTCCCGCAGCGGCCCTCGAACCTTTAGTCCTTGCTGTCGAGCCCCAGGCTCCGGCATGGGCGCAGCAGATCATCCGTTTTCTACAAACTGGAGAACTTCCCGACGACCCAGAAGAGATAGAGAAAATAACCAGGAAATCAAGTATGTACCAGTTCGTGGATAACGAGCTGTACAGAAGAAGACTCAATGGTGTCAGGTTGAAGTGCATCTCCAGGGAAGATGGACAGAAGCTGTTGGCAGAAATACACGGAGGCATATGTGGCCACCACATTGGCACAAGGGCACTTGCCGGGAAGGCATTCCGGCAAGGGTTCTTTTGGCAAGAAGCCCTCCAAGATGCAACTGCACTAGTAACCAAGTGTGAAGCGTGCCAGTTCCATGCAAAGCAAATTCATCAGCCAGCTCAAGCTCTCCAGACGATTCCTTTGTCCTGGCCCTTCTCGGTCTGGGGGCTCGATATCCTCGGCCCCTTCCCCCGAGCTGTCGGGGGCTTTGAGTACTTGTACGTCGCAATCGACAAGTTCACAAAGTGGCCAGAAGTGGAACCAGTGAGAAAGGTGACAGCACAGTCAGCGGTCAGGTTCTTCAGGTCGATTGTTTGCCGTTTCGGAATCCCTAACAGGATCATCACCGACAACGGTACACAATTTACTAGTCGCACCTTCATGCAGTACGTCCAAGACCTTGGCGCCAAGGTCTGTTTTGCTTCTGTTGCTCACCCGAGGAGCAACGGTCAAGCGGAGAGGGCCAATGCCGAAGTGCTGCGCGGACTCAAGACAAGGACCTTTGACAGGCTGCGTAAGTGCGGAAGAAACTGGATAGAGGAGCTACCGGCGGCTCTTTGGTCAATCAGGACGACACCAAGTCGAGCCACCGGACAGACACCCTTTGCCCTAGTCTATGGGGCAGAGGCAGTTCTCCCCACGGAACTCGTATACGGATCTCCTCGAGTGCTCGCTTATGATGAGCTTGAGCAAGAGCAACTGCGGCAAGATGATGCATTGCTCCTCGAGGAGGAACGTCTCCAGGCTGCTGTACGAGCTGCTCGATACCAGCAGGCCTTGCGTCGCTACCATAGCCGCAAGGTCAAGGCCAGGAGTCTCGAGGAAGGCGACCTTGTTGTTCGGCGTGTTCAGTCCGCCAAGAATTCCAACAAGTTGACGCCGAAGTGGGAAGGCCCTTATCGGGTGAGACAAGTCACGAGGCCCGGCGCTGTCCGCCTTGAGACTGAAGAAGGCTTACCGGTGAGCAACTCCTAGAACATAGAGCATCTTCGCAAGTTTCACCCATAAGGCGCGGTTGCCGTGATCCGCTCTGGCAACCACCTTTTGTACAAGCTTTGCCGCTATTGCATGTAACCCTTTGTACAAAGCCGGGCACAGATCCCGTGCATCAGTAAAGCTTTCGTGTTTTGTGCTATTTGCCTTTTCCATGCTTTTCTTCGCTATTTGCATGCGTTACTTGGCATTTCTTGTACAACACACGTATCCGGTAAGCATTAGCACGCCGAAAGGCCATATACTTGTTTCCCTCTTCTTTTTCCTTGCCTCTTAAGCAGAAGGAATGTTCC
>LR738714.1:79948713-80135001 GCA_902687465.1 Secale cereale
GGGGAAGGAGATGGAGGATGAACCAAGTGCTGTTCAAGAAAGAGAAGCCTTACCGGGAAGCAAGCAATATATAAAAGCTAAGTTATTAGAATTTGAGCAGTTCAAATTTTTAATTTTTAAGTTGTCTTCCTTGAACAACCACACTTTGTATGGAAAACCTGTGCGCGGAGGAACCTACCCGCGGCTAGCCGCACCCTTGTCTTGTTTTCGAGTACGCTCAGCGACTTGAGTGAGCTGCGACAAGTGTCGCGCCCTTATTTCGTTTTCGAGTTCGCTCAACAAGCTAAGTGCGTTGCGACTAGCTGCGGCAAGGTTGCTTGCCGGTAGGACCTTGGCCAGCAGGCTGCTCAGAGTCCAGTACTTAGCGCTCGCGGCAAGGGCCCCTTGCCGGCAAGCCCCCTGGAAGCGTAGGGTGAAAAACATACAAAGTAAATGACCAAGACAAGGAAGATAACATTGCACTGATTGATCAAAAATAAGATAAATATCTTACAAGGGATAACTTGTCGCAATGACTAATGAGTTCATAGCACACTATGCAGCAACAAAAGAGATAAAGGAAAAGGAGGCCTAGTCTACGCGGTCGCCTTCAATCCTGGAGATCTTGTTCACTTTGGCGATGATGTGGGCGACATGCGCCTTCAGCGCCTCCGTGTCCGCGTCGGCCGGCAAGCTTCGGAGAACGTTGACGAGATTTATACCGGGGTTGCGGTACACTATCTTCGTCAGAACGCGCTCCAGAGTTCCCGCGCAGAGCTGGCGCGACTCCTCGGCCAGTTGCGCGGGGAGCTTCTTCCGAAGATCTGCAAGGGCCAGCGCGATCCCTCTGAAGAAGAGGCTGAGCTTGGCGCTGTGGGGGAGGTTTGGGTCCCGAGAGTATATAAGATGCTCGACCTTCAGCGCCAACAGCTCCTGGTCGATGTTGGATGCAGAGGCCACCAAGTCGTCGGTCCATACCTCGACGGTCCGGCGGAAATTCTCAGCCGCAGTGGTGGCGCTCTCCACCAAGCCTCGCTCCCTGCGGAGCTCTTCCTTCAGCTTGGTTTCCCGGTCCCGGACGGTGTCGAGCGAGTCCTTAAGAGTGGAAACCTTCAGCTCCAGATCCTCAATCGAATCCTTGGCGGCCTTCAGCTCGTCGCCCTGCTTGGAGAGACGCACCTGGAGTTCGGAGTTGGTGTGGGCGTCCTTCTCGCACTCTGTGTTGAGCGCGGTGACCCTCTCCACGCTTGCTTTCAGGGACTCCTCCAGTTGCGCAACCTTGGCCGCGAGCTCCTCCTTGGCGGTCTCCGCGGCAGCCGCGGCGGCCTTCGCCTCTTTCAGCTCTCCGCCAAGGGCCTGCTCCCGGGCGGCAAGGTCTTCCTCGTGAGAGTCGAGGTTGACCTTCCGTTGGGTGAGCTCTCCTTCTCGCCGGGACAGCTCCTCCCCGGTGAGTCGCTGCTGCTCCTCGGCCTCGGCCTTCTCCAGGAGCCACTCCTGGTACTCCCCAGCGAGCCTCTCGCGCTCCTCCGCCACGTCGCGGAGGGCAGCCTGGTTGGCGGCGCGGAGCTCCGCCGCGCGCTTCTCCATGTCGGCGGCGGCCTTGGTGGCAAGGGCCTCCCGAGACGCGAGCTTCGCCTGCCTGGCCCGGTAAAGGGCCAGAAGCTGATGAAGTAAATTCTCCTCCTCGGGCCCGTCGCTTCCACCGGGCTCCTCGACGATCTTCAGTCCCGCGGAGGCGAGAACCTCTCCATCAAAGGCCTCTCCCTCCGCGGGGGCTCGCGACGAAGATCCCCACGGCACCTGGATGTAGACGGCGTTGGAGGCCTCAAGATAGTAGGCAGACGGCTCCTTTTCGGTGGAGGGGTCGGCGGCTGGCGCAGCGCTCGACGCTCCTGCCGCCTCCGGGCCGGCAGTATGGCCGCCGTCCCCCTCCCCGGCCGCTGCGTCTGCGGCCGGAGCAGTCTCCTCCGCAGCCGGCTCGGCGGCTCCCGCCGTGTCCTCAGCGACAGGGGCGTTGCCGCCGTCGCCCTGCGCGCCCTCCTCCACGACGATGGTTTCCGTCTCCATCTGTTCTGGGGGAGGAAGATCTAGAAGAAGAAGAAAAAGAAGAAGAGGTTCAAGCAAATATCCAAAAAAGACGAGTTCAAGAAGACGGAGTTGCAAAACATACCTTGGCGGGCTTCGTCGACGGCGGGCTCCCTCGCCGGGGAGCTCTGCCTTGGCGGGGTGGCCGCCCTCGCCGGGCTGCTCGCCCTTGGCGGGGTACCCGCCCTTGGCGGGGCACTCTGCCTTGCCGGAGAGTTCGTCCTTGGCGGGGACGGCTGGGCCTGCGGCTCTTCGGGAGCGGTCTCCGGATGCTCCTGTGGCTGCGGCTCCACCTCTGCACAAAACAATCAAGACAACAACAAGAACGACAAGGTGTTAGCATAAACAAGATCCTCAAGCGCGCCCGACAAGCGGAAAGATTGAAACCAAACTTACGCTGGGGGCTGCTCCTCGGAGCAGCGCTCGGGTCCGGCAGGCTCGTCTCCGGCGCGTCCCCAGTCGCCGCGACGGGCGAGTCGTCCGCGACCTCGACGACGGGAACCTTGGCCTTCTTCGCCACTCGCTGAGCCAGAGTCCTGAAATCGAAGCAAGAAGCAAGATCAGAATCAACAATAATCAAAACAAAGTTAAAGATACAGGACCTCAAGTTCTTACTCCTGTTCCTCGTCGTCATCGTCGTCGCTCAGGGCGGAGAAATCGAACGCCACCTGAGGCGCGTCCGCGCGAGGAGCAGGAGGCGAAGACTCCCTCGGGCGCTTGGCGGTCCCCGGGACTGGGGGCTGCGAAGACCCAGCCCCTGTGGACGCCGGGGCCCGGGGAGCGGGCGGAATAGCCGCTCCGCCCTGCGAGGACCCTCCTCCGCTTGGCGCTGACGTGCGGGGCGCCTCTGCCGTGGCCTTTGTGCGGGTCGCTCCTGCCGTGGCCTGTGTGCGGGTCGCCCCCGCCGTGGTTGGTGCGCCGGGCGCCCCCGTCGCAGCTTGGCTCCCCCGGGTAGCTCGCGCCGCCCGGCGAGCTGGTTGTTGTCGGGGCGCCTGCGCCCTCGTCCCCGTCGTCGCCTTGCGGAGACGCTTCAGCGGAGATCGCCTGGGACTTGCCCGAGGCGGGGAGGTCTCCGACGATGAGGAGAGGTCGTCGGCATAGAGCCCCAGAGACCCGTCGGAGTCCTCGTCGGCCCCGGCGTCCTCCTCCTCCTCGGCTGGCTCGCTGGGCCCAGCGCCCTGCCCTGCGGCCGTTCTCCCTCCGATGCCTCTGCTCCCTCCGGCGCCTCCGCTCCCTGCGGCGCCTCTGTTTCCTCCGGCGGTGCTGCCTCTCGCCGCGGCCTCGATCACGATTCCGGGGATCCCGGAGTGCCTCAAAGAAGGGACCCCGGCGAGCTCGTCGTGAGGAAGCTGCAGCAGCCTGCGGATCTCCGCCTCCTCTGCTTGGCAGGACGCATCCGCAGCCTCTGCCTCATCGGGCGTAAAGCCAAACTCTCCTGCCGCTGCGGCTGCAGCGGCCTCCTCAACCCGAGAAGCTATATAAGCAATCTCCTGGTCGGTGGTGTCCCGTGTGAGCCCCTTGATCTCATCCTTGTTCTTCGCCACCTCCACCAGGTTGTCGAAGAAGCTCATGATGACGTCTGGCTTGGGCGGAATCCATGTGCGGTCGATGCCATGCGAATCACATGCGGGCATCATGGCGCGAAGGGAATCTCGGGCCGTGCTGTTGCAAAGGGGCACCACTCCCCGGGGAGCTCTGAACCACTCTGGGTGGGCCAGGTCGTGCTTAAAGAGTTCCCGGACCATCCCCTTCAGCTCCAGCGCCGTGAAGTTGAAGTTCAGCCCCGGGCGCAATCTCATTACGTCCGCCGCGTTGCCGTACCCCCATGCCGGCCTCTTCCTATCCTGTAGAGGGGCAATGCGGCGGCGGAGGAAATCTGCTCCTACTTCTCCGACGGACAACTTTGCTACCCGGAGACGAAGAATTCTGATGAGGGCGACGTTGAGCTTGATGTCGTCCGAATCCAATCACTCCAGTCCCTGCCGCGCACGATGGCTGTTGTGCGCGGCGCGGTGAAAGGTTGCGGCTCGTCCTCAACTATCCAACACCAGTCTGCACGCCACTCCTCCCACTTGCCGCGGAGCTCCCCCGGCAAGTAGGACTCCTTCTTGTTCAAGCGGAAGACCCAAGAAATCCCCCCGAAGAGGGGGGCGCCGGCCTCTACTCTAGGGGTGAAGAAGTGCCTAAACAGCGCTACGTTCGGATAGATCCCAATATAGTTTTCGCACAGATGTGCGAAAACCGCCATCGTGAGGATGGCGTTGGGGGTGAAGTCAAGAAGGTGGAGGCCGTAGGTGTGCATGATATCGCAGAAAAAGTCGGAAAAAGGGGGACAAAGGCCGCAATGAAAGAAAGCTGCGAAGAAGAAGTACCCGCCGGGATAATTGTCCTTGGCGGCGGCGGGATAGGCTCTGGTCCGAGGATGCGCCTTGGTCTCCTTGGCCCAGAACAAGTAGTACTTGTTCCAGAGTTCCCGCGTGCTGAGCCGCGGCGCGAAGACGACATTCCTCTTCCGCAGAAGAGCAAGCCTCGCCGCCTGGTCAGATTTCTCCTTCTTGGTCTTCTCCGCCTTCGCCTTCTCGGTCTTCGGGGCCATGGCGGAGGCGGCGAGGGAAGGAGGACGAAGAGTCCGGCGGCGCCGCGGATGCGGAAGACGGCGGAGGAGGCGTGGAGGCGGAGCACAAGGGGGAATCTCTGGAGATAGAAGAAGAAGCAATGAAGGCGTAGGAGGGGAACCGCTCCTGCTTCCTCTGCTTTTATGGGGAAGTGGGGGACGTTTCGCTCTTTCCATTAAAAGAACGTGGCCATGTCCCATCCCACGACGCCGCAATCGACGCGTGCCGTTACGGAGGGACGCGGCGGATGCGGAAGTGGATTCG
This sequence comes from Secale cereale, assembly GCA_902687465.1. Lineage (NCBI taxonomy): Eukaryota > Viridiplantae > Streptophyta > Magnoliopsida > Poales > Poaceae > Secale > Secale cereale. Next base: position 79,953,657 of record LR738714.1, read on the forward strand.
GCGTGCCGTGGGCCACGCGTGCCCGTGCACTGTTTTGGGCCTGGCCCAACAGCGCTCGGCACCGTGTGTGGCCCAGGCCCGGGGGCTCCTATCGGTGTACTAAGGTAGAGGTACCTCAGTACCCCAACTTGTGCACGGGCAGTAGCAGCTTCCCGCGGCAGGGCCTACCACGTGCTTGCCGGAGACCTTCCTGCTCCATATAAAACCATTCAAAAACAAAGTATACAAGACAGAAGATCGAGACCCCGGCAAGTGGAGCTTGCCGGGAAGGCCGTCCCAGGCTCAAGATTACCTCACTAGCACAAGACCCTGGCAAGAGGAGCTTGCCAGGAAGGCCAGAAGATTGCACTTCAGAAGACATGCCTTGGCGCGACGTGCGCCCAGGCCGGGCCCGGAGAGCGACAAGACTCAGAGCCCGACAAGCTCCCGGGCCCGGCAAGGTCAAGGCCCCGGCAAGGTGCTTGCTGGGGAGAGTTACGCTGGTTGCCCACGCCCCAGCTCATCGAACCACGCGTCGCCCTGGGGCCACTCCAGGGACGCGTGGCGGATGGCTGTGCAGCCTGGGGGACACGGTGGCACTCCACGGTGATAAAGCCATCGCCGTGGCAAACGGAGACGCAAGGGTGGGCGCTTTTGGGGTCGACGGTGACGGGCATTAAATTCTCTTGTCCCCCACTGTCAAAGTAGGTGATGACCACTGTTCACGCACTGTTCATCCACTGTAGCTCCACTGTTCCCGCACTGTTACAACTACCACCACTATTACGTTTTTACCCCTTCTCCTACGTTGACACCTATCGGTGACCCCTTGAGCTATAAAAGGAGGCCCATGCACAACGTAGAGGGGGTTCGGAACCTAGATCGCTCATACGCTCGGTGTAGCTAGTTCTTCAAGCTTCCGAGCTCCCCAACTCAATACAATCAAGCAGGAGTAGGGTTTTACGCGTCCGTCGCGGCCCGAACCTGGGTAAACTGCCCGCGTGCTCTCCACGATCTGCTCTTTGTGCTCCCTCCGCTCCTTTACCGCACGAACAAGGGGCTCCGGTCCCATAGGTGCTCGTGGTGGACAGTTTTCCCCGACACTTGGAGGCCCAACAACGTCTACAAGAAGAAGGTTGTGTAGTAGACATCAAGCTCTTTTCAGGCGCCGTTGCTGGGGAGGTTAGTGCTTGAAGGTATATCTTTAAATCTTACAATTGAATCTTTTAGTTTCTTGCTTTATCACTAGTTTAGTTTATAAAAGGAAACTACAAAAAATGGAATTGAGGTTGCCTTATATGCTTCATCTTTTTAATATCTTTTGTGAAAATGATGGAAAGGAAAACTGTGCCCAAGTACTAGAAGAAGAATGCACTAAAATGTTTGGCACTAATTCTTTGAATGATGAGCATGATTGCAATGTTGTTAGTATGAACTCTTTGAATATCCATGGTATTAATGATGATTGCACTAGTCATGATGAAAATGTCTCTTATAAGCATGTCAAATTATGTGGAGTGCATAGAGTTTGCAAGTACACACCAAATAGGGAAGTTAAATTTTGCAGGAGGCATAAGTATTTAGAAACTAAATGGTTGCAAGAGAGGCTAGATGTTTGTTCTGAAAATTTAAAATTTCTTTGCCATCCTTGTGAACTTTGTAATGAACGTGGCCATTTAATTCTCCAATGCAAATTGTTTCAGGATCGAACGTCCAAAGATTGTGATCACTTGATTTCCCTTGTGCATCATAATGAACTTAGTTTGCTTTTGTATTATGCGGAAATAAAACGTATGACTAAGGATATTCCAGAATTTGTCCTTGATAAAGTACTTGATTTTGATCTAGAGGAAATTTATATGTATTGTGCAGTCAATTGCATTAGAAATCCTTATATTGCCAATTACATAAAGACAAGAAAATAAATAGAAGATGAAGAGAATACTAATGAAAGGGAAGAGATTTCCCAATATCCTCCTATTCTTTCTTATAATGAATCAAGTAACGAGGAGGAGCTGTCTATTCAACCAATCTCATTAATAAGGAGCTCCAAAAAGAGGATTAAACCCACACATGATGCGAAGAAGAAAATGAAAAGACAGAGAAGCAAAGGTAAAAAGGTATCCCTTCCAAATGATGTTGCTCCTATTACTCATTGTGATGATGATAATTGCTATACTATTGGTGCTATTCATACTATTAATGATGAGTGTGATTATGCTTATGACATGAAAAGGCCCAAGCTTGGGGATGCTATGTTTGATGAGAATGACATGTTTGAGAATTTATCTGCTGCAATCAACGTTTGTCCCAAGCTTGGGGATGCTATGTTTGATGAAGATGATATTTTTTATCCCCCAAGTTTTGATGAGCAAATTTATTTTGATGATAGCACGCCTCCTATTTATGATGATTATATTGATGAAAGTGGATTTGGAGAGGTCATGACTTTATTTAGTGATGAATCCACTATTTCGGAAGAGATTCCAATTGATTATGAGAACAAAGTTGCTATCCATGATGATTATTGTGATGACATGTATGCTATAAAGATTAATGATAACCATGAAACTTGTCATCATGATTTTAATTTTCAATTGTATTATGCCTCACATGATAGTTATTTTGTTGAGTTTGCTCCCACTACTATTCATGAGAAGAAATTCGCTTATGTGGAGAGTAATAAAATTTATATGCTTGGGGATCATGAAAAGAATGCTTTATGTGATGGTTATATTGTTGAATTCATTCATGATGCTATTGAAAATTATTATGAGGGAGGAATATATGCTTGTAGGAGTTGCAATAATATCAAGTTTCCTCTCTGTGTGCTTAAAATCTTGAAGTTATGCTTGCTTTGCCTTCCTATGCTAGTTAATTATCATTCCCATAAGTTGTTTTCTCACAAAATCCCTATGTATAGGAAGTGGGTTAGACTTAAATGCGTTAGTTATATTCTTAATGATGCTCTCTTTATGTTTCAATTCTTATCTTTTATGCGAGCATCATTGAAATCATCATGCCTAGCTAAAAGGCATTAAAGAAAAGCGCTTGTTGGGAGACAACCCAATATTTACCCCTACTATTTTTGTGTGTTCACATGATTAAGCTACTAGTGTAATAATGTTTTATAGCTTTTGTTTCAATAAAGTGCCAAGTAGAACCTTTGGGGAGACTTGGGTGAAAGTTAATGTAATCTTGTTGAAAAAAACAGAAACTTTGCACTCACGAGATTAGCTATAATTTTTTACAGAAGAGTGCTTTTAAGTGTATTATTTTTTCGGAAGATTAATAGATAAATTCCTCAGGACCAACTATTTATTTAAGAATTTTTCGAGTTACAAAAGTATTCGAGAGTTACAGATTACTATAGGCTGTTCTGTTTTTGACAGATTCTGTTTTCATTGTCTTGTTTGCTTATTTTGATGAATCCATGAGTAGTATTGGAGGGTATGAACCATAGAGAAGTTTGAATACAGTAGATATAACACCAATATGAATTTAGAATGAGTTCAAAACAGTACCTAAGTGGTGATTTATTTTCTTATACAAACGGAGCTTACACGTTTTCTATTGAGTTTTGTGTTGTGAAGTTTTCAAGTTTTGGGTAACGATTCGAAGGACTATGGAATAAGGAGTGGAAAGAGACTAAGCTTGGGGATGCGTAAGGAACCCCAGGGTAATATTCAAGGACAACCAAGAGCCTAAGCTTGGGGATGCCCCGGAAGGCATCCCCTCTTTCGTCTTTGTTCATCGGTAACCTTACTTGGAGCTATATTTTTACTCACCACATGATATGTGTTTTGCTGGGAGCGTCATTTTGTTTTATTTTGTTTTTCTTTCTGTTTGAATAATATCCCAAGATCTGCAATTCTTAAATGTTAGAGAATCTTCACATAGTTACATAATTATCCGACTACTCATTGATCTTCACTTATATCTTTTGGAGTAGTTTGTCATTTGCTCTAGTGCTTCACTTATATCTTTTAGAGCACGACGGTGGTTTTATTTTGAAGAAATTGATGAACTCTCATGCTTCACTTATATTATTTTGAGAGTCTTAAACAGCATGGTAATTTGCTTTGGTTATAAATTTAGTCCTAATATGATATGCATCCAAGAGGGATATAATAAAAACTTTCATATAAAGTGCATTGAATACTATGAGAAGTTTGATTCTTTATGATTGTTTTGAGACATGAAGATGGTGATATTAGAGTCATCCTAGTGGTGTAGTTGTGAATTTGAGAAATACTTGTGTTAAAGTTTGTGATTCCCGTAGCATGCACGTATGGTGAACTATTATGTGATGAAGTTGGAGCATGATATATTTATTGATTGTCTTCCTTATGAGTGGAGGTCGGGATCGCGCGCTGGTTAACTCCTACCAACCCTTCCCCTAGGAGCATGCCAGTAGTACTTTGCTTCGATGACTTATAGATTTTTGCAATAAGTATGTGAGTTCTGTAAGACTAATGTTGAGTCCATGGATTACACACACTCTCACCCTTACACCATTGCTAGCCTCTCTTGTGTCGTGCAACTTTTGCCGGTACCATACACCCACCATATACCTTCCTCAAAACAGCCACCATACCTACCTATTATGGCATTTCGATAGCCACTCCGAGATATATTGCCATGCAACTTCCCACCGTTCCGCTTACTATGACACGCTCCATCATAGTCATATTGCTTTGCATGATCATATAGTTGACATCATACTTGTGGCAAAGCCACCGTTCATAATTATTTCATACATGTCACTCTTGATTCATTGCACATCCCGGTACACCACCGGAGGCAATCATATAGAGTCATATCTTGTTCTAAGTATTGAGTTGTAATTCATGAGTTGTAAGTAAATAAAAGTGTGATGATCATCATTATTAGAGCATTGTCCCTCTGAGGAAAGGATGATGGAGACTATGATCCCCCCACAAGTCGGGGTGAGACTCCGGACAAAAAATAAATAAAAATAAAATTAAAAAAAGAGGCCAAAAAAAAGTGAGGGCCGAAAAAAACAAAAAAAATGAGATAAAAAGAGAGAAGGGGCAATGCTACTATCCTTTTACCATACTTGTGCTTCAAAGTAGCACCATGATCTTCATGATAGAGAGTCTCCTATGTTGTCACTTTCATATACTAGTGGGAATTTTTCATTATATAACTTGGATTGTATATTCCAATGATGGATTCCTCAAATGCCCTATGTCTTCATGAGCAAGCAAGTTGGATGCACACCCACTTAGTTTCTTTTTGAGCTTTCATAAACTTATAGCTCTAGTGCATCCGTTGCATGGCAATCCCTACTCACTCACATTGATATCTATTGATGGGCATCTCCATAGCCCGTTGATACGCCTAGTTGATGTGAGATTATCTTCTCCCTTTTTGTCTTCTCCACAACCACCATTCTATTCCACTATCGTGCTATGTCCATGGCTCACGCTCATGTATTGCGTGAAAGTTGAGAAAGTTTGAGAATACTAAAGTATGAAACAATTGCTTGGCTAAAACCGAGGTTGTGCATGATTTAAATATTTTGTGTGATGAAGATAGAGCATAGCCAAACTATATGATTTTGTAGGGATAAGCTTTCTTTGGCCATGTTATTTTGAGAAGACATAATTGCTTTGTTAGTATGCTTGAAGTATTATTATTTTTATGTCAATATTAAACTTTTGTTTTGAATCTTATGGATCTGAATATTCTTGCCACAATATAGAGAGATTACATTGATAAATATGTTAGGTAGCATTCCACATCAAAAATTCTGTTTTTATCATTTACCTACTCGAGGACGAGCATGAATTAAGCTTGGGGATGCTGATACGTCTCCAACGTATCTATAATTTTTGATGTATTCATGTCATGTTTATAATATATCTACATGATTTTGGTATGATTTGGTTAGAACTAACCCGGACTGACGCTGTTTTCAGCAGAACTACCGTGGTGTTGTTTTTGTGCAGAAATAAAAGTTCTCAAAATGCCCTGTTAAACAACGGAGATTTTTTTTGGAAAATGTAAAAAATACTGGAACGAACAGTTACTGGAGGGGAGGACCGTGGGCCCCACGAGGGTGGAGGGCGCGCCCACCCCCTGGGGCACACCCCTGTGCCTCGTGGACTCTTCGTGGGGCCCCCTGACTTGTGCACAACGCCAACCTCTCCTATAAATCCCCAATCCTCTAGAAAATAACCTAGATCGAGAGTTTCGCTGCCGCAAGCGTCCGTAACCACAAAAAAATAATCGGGACCCTATTCCGGCACCCTGCCGGAGGGGGGATCCATCACAGGTGGCTATCTTCACCGTCCCAGCACTCTCCATGACAATGAGGGAGTAGTTCACCCTCGGGGCTGAGGGTATGTACGAGTAGCTATGTGTTTGATCTCTCTTTCTCTCTCTCTCTCTCTCTCTCTCTCTCTCTCTCTCTCGTGTTCTTGATTTGTCACGATCTTGATGTATAACGAGCTTTTCTATTATAGTTGGATCTTATGATGTTTCTCCCCCTATACCTTCTTGTAATGGATTGAGTTTTCCCTTTGAAGTTATCTTATCAGATTGAGTCTTTAAGGTTTTGAGAACACTTGATGTATGTCTTGCGTGGGATACCTGTGGTGACAATGGGGTATTCTATTGATTCACTCGATGCATGTTTTGGTGATCAACTTGCGGGTTCCATGATCTTGGTAATCTATGCATAGGGGTTAGAACATGTTTTTGTCTTTACTCTCCGGTTGAAACTTTGGGGCACTTTTTGAAGTTCTTTGTGTTGGTTTGAATAGATGATAATGAGATTGTGTGATGCATATCGTATAATCATACCCGCGGATACTTGTGGTGACATTGGAGTATCTAGGCGACTTTAGGGTTTTGGTTGATTTGTGCCTTAAGGTGTTATTTTACTACGAACTCTAGGGCTGTTTGTGACACTTATAGGAATAGCCCAATGGATTGATCGGAAAGAATAACTTTGAGGTGGTTTCGTACCCTACAATAATCTCTTCGTTTGTTCTCCGCTATTAGTGACTTTGGAGTGACTCTTTGTTGCATGTTGAGGGATTGTTATATGATCTAATTATATTATTATTGTTGAGAGAACTTGCTCTAGTGAAAGTATGAAGCCTAGGCCTTGTTTCGAAGCATTGCAATACTATTTTCGCTCAGTTTTATTACTTGTTACCTTGCTGTTTTTATAATTTCAGATTACAAAAACCTATATCTACCATCCGTATTGCACTTGTATCACCATCTCTTCGGCGAACTAGTGCACCTATACAATTTACCATTGTATGGGGTGTGATGGGGACACAAGAGAATCTCTGTTATTTGGTTACAGGGTTGTTTGAGAGAGACCATCTTCATCCTACGCCTCCCACCGATTGATAAACCTTAGGTCATCCACTTGAGGGAAATTTGCTACTATCCTACAAACCTCTGCACTTGGAGGCCCAACAACATCTACAAGAAGAAGGTTGTGTAGTAGACATCAATGGATAGGCCAAGTACATCTACGAACCCGCTATTCTATGATCCTCAAGAATCGAACAATTACGTCACCAAACTACATCTATTTGGTGTTCAACAAGCTCTACATCAAGAGAATGAAGCTATGCAAGAGCGCATTGAGCAAATCACCGCCGACGCGTGACATCCTGAAGCACGCACAATAGAGCAATTCGACATCACAAACACCAACATATCTACTCAATTTGACGAGCTACAGACCTTGATGATCAATCGACGCTCTTCATCTATGTCATCTCAAAGACGGAGCCATTCAAGTTGTCATACCGACTATACTTCCAGCTCAAGTACACCTACTTCGAACACTCTTTGCCAAGCCGCACGTCAAGCATGACATGATAACCGTAATCCACTTCACAGCAAGTGTCCACAAGAGCATCTCGAAGAGCAAGAACGTCGACAACATCAAAACCAAGCTACACTTGAGCAAGCACAAGAACGACAACGACTACGCCAACAAGAAGAAGAGCGAGCATGCCTACACCAAGAAGAGCAAGATGCTGGCACAACATCAAGTACTACAACGCCAAGAAGATCAAGCTCTTGAGGCGCAACGTGCCCTACATGACTCATATCGCAATGTTGCAACTCGCAATCGACACATTCGTCAAGAAGAAGAAGCACTTCGTGATGAGATGCAAGAGAGGTGTTATTAAGCACGAATGCAACGTCAAGCTCCTCCTCAAGAGAGACAAGAGCAACAACCTCGACAAGAACCACAAGCTCGACAAGAACAACATGAAAATGAGCATCAACTATGCCAAGAGCAACATGAAGTTGACAATCCTACAAATGAAGAACGCCCTCGAAATAGGCAAGCAAACAGTGAAGCGCATCGCTATGGAAAGCTCAAGTTCACAATGCGAAAGTTCACCGGAAGCATTGATCCCGAAGACTACCTCTCATGGGCATTGAAAGTTGACAAGATCTTTCGACTCCACAACTTTGATGAAGAGAATAAGATTGCGATGGCATCCCTTGAGTTCCAAGACTATGTTCTTATTTGGTGGGAGAAAATCATTGAGAGACAAGAAGCCAAAGGAGAACCAGCCATCACCACTTGGCATCAAATGAAGGATGTCATGAGAGCGCGCTTTGTGCCAACGCACTACAACCACGACTTGTTCAAAAAGTTTCAACTACTCAAGCAAGGAACCAAGTCCGTTGAAGAGTACTACAAGGAAATGGAGATTGCCATGATACAAGCCAACATCATGGAAGATGAAGAGCAAACTATGGCAAGATTTTTGAATGGACTCAACTATCCTATCAAGAAGATTGCGGACTTCCAACCATACACAAATCTCCTATAGCTAGTACACCAAGCAACCAAAGCGGATCAACAAGTACAAGAAGACTACAAGTACTCCAAGTTCACCTCCAAGAACTACGGCTCCTACAACCAAGCTTCAACGACTTCTGCACCTCCTACCTCTACCAAACCATCTACAAGCTTAGGTGACAAGTTAAGCTACAATAATTTGACTACATCAAGTCAACCCCCTTCTACGAACAACTTCAAGCCAAGAGCTTCATCATCTACAAACCCAACCGAGGATACCTCCAAAACGAGCTCCATCAAGTGTTTCAAATGCCAAGGACAAGGCCACAAGTCATTTGAGTGCAAGACCGTTCGAACCATGATCATCAATGATGACGGATCATATGACTCTATGAGCGATGACGAGATGGAAGCCCTTGAGCACATAACTATGCATTGCGAAGTGAATGAAGATGAAGACCATCAAGTTTTTTGCGACAATGACTCGAGTTCCAATCTCGTTGTCTCCAAGGTCTTGACACTTCAACATCACCAAGATGAAGATCAACATTGTCACATCTCCACACCAAGGCCGACATCAATGGATGTTCCGTCAAGGTTTATCATCGATGGAGGAAGTTGTCATAACTTGGCAAGTGAAGTGCTTTGCGACAAGCTACAATTGGTCAAGATGAAGCACCCTCATCCCTACAAGGTCCAATGGCATAGCGACATCAGAACTATTTGAGTCGAGCACACCGTGCAAGTATCCTTCAAGATAGGTTCCTAGGAGGACACATTGGAGTGTGATGTGGTACCTATGTTCGTTTGCCACCTTCTCCTAGGAAGACCATGGCAATATGATCGCGGAGTCACCTACAATTGACGAACCAACCATTATAGCTTCAAGATGAAGGTCAAGGAGTTTGTGCTACGTCCAATGTCACTAAGTCAAGTGGTCGCCGACAAACAATTATCTACCAACCATCATGGAGAGAATTGTGAGAGAGTGAACCACCAAAAGGAGAGTGAGAGTCACAAGACAAATTCGTGCGTCTCCACGATCAGGACAAGAAGAAACTAGTGTTATTTTCCACCAAAAGTGAGATGAGAGAAGTGTGTGAGAACCCATCGAGTGTATTTCACCTTGTGCTTCTATGCAAAGGGGAAGCAAAACGTACTAACACTTCACCACCTCTACCTTTAGTGTTTTCTCAATTGTTGCAGGACTTCCAAGATGTCTTTCCCAATGAACTACCTCCGGGACTACCTCCTCTTCGCGGCATCGAGCACCACATCGACCTCATCCCCGGAGCACCTCTTCCTAACAAGGCACCATACCATGTGAACCCGGAAGAGACCAAGGAGATCCAACAACAAGTCCAACAACTCATCGACAACGGACACGTCCGCGAAAGCATGATCCCTTGTGCCGTTTCGGTAACCCTTGTCCCCAAGAAAGATGGTACTTACCACATGTGTTCGGATTGCCGTCCCATTAATGCTATCACCGTTAGATATCGTCACCCAATACTGCGCTTAGATGATATGCTTGATGAGCTTAGCGGAGCCACAGTATCTTTCCAAGATTGATCTCAAAAGTGGCTATTACCAAATCCGCATACAAGAGGGTGTGAGTGAAAAACCACCTTTAAAACGAAGTTCGGGTTATATGAATGGCTTGTTATGCCTATGGGTTTATCCGAGGCACCCGACACGTTTATGAGAATGATGCACTATGTTCTTAGGCCATACATTGGAGTCTTGGTAGTAGTCTACTTTGATGACATACTCGTGTTTAGCAAATCCCTAAAATATCATGTGAATCATCTTAGCATCGTTTTGCAAACCCTCCGCAAGGAAAAACTTTATGTCAATATGAAAAAATGCAAATTTGGTGTAGACAAACTTGTTTTCTTAGGATTTATTGTGTCATCCAAAGGTGTGCATGTAGATGAAACTAAGATTGAAGCTATCAAAACTTGGCCAACTCCAACGAACTTGCGTCAAGTACGTAGTTTCTTAGGCCTAGCCGGATTCTATAGACGCTTTGTGAAGGACTTTAGCACAATTGCTATGCCTCTACACACTTTGAGCAAGAAAAACGCACCCTTTGTTTGGGGTCCTTCGCAAGACGCCACGTTCAATGAGCTAAAAAACTTGCTTACTCACGCACCTTTACTTGCCTTACCAACCTTTGACAAACCTTTTGAAATACATTGTGATGCTAGTGGTACCGGCATAGGAGGCGTGTTAATGCAAGAAAAATGACCGATTGCGTATTTTAGCGAAAAACTTTCCGGAGCGCAACTTAACTACCCCATCTATGATAAAGAACTCTGCCTTCGTGAGAGTTTTGCATGTTTGGGAACACTATCTCCTACCTCATGAATTCATTCTTCACACGGACCATGAAACACTTAAGTATCTTAAGGGTCAAACTAAGTTAAACAAGCGTCATGCTAAGTGGAGTGAGTTCATAGAGTCTTTTCCTTATGTCATCGAATACATTAAACGCAAAGAGAACGTTGTAGCAGATGAGCTCTCCCACAAATGCATGCTTGTTACCAAACTTGAGTTGAATGTTATTGGCTTTGAGCACATAAAATACTTGTATGACCATGATCCTTTCTTTCCAAATTCTTATGCTAAGTGTGTGACGCATACTTCTTGGGAACGGTGTTATATCAAGGATGGTTATCTTATGAGAGCTAACAAACTTTGCATTCCCGAGTAATCTCTTCATTTGCTCCTTTTGCAAGAATCTCATGGAGGAGGACTTATGTGACATTTTTTTCGGGGATATACCCCGCGGTATGACCCGGCCGGAGATATGACCCGGCTGGGACTTGGTGTTTATTGGAGACCCGACAGATTGTAAGCCGGCGGATGTTTAAGATGTTTAAGCCGGCATATGTTTAAAATGTTGAAGCCAGATGTTGAAGCCAGAGGTTTAAGCCAGATTGTAAGCCGGCAGATTGTAAGCCGGCAGATTGTTTAAGCCAGATGTTAAGCCGGCAGGTTGTATGCCGACTGAAAGTGCAACTATCCCCGGGTGGTTTTGGTAATTTCTAACAACATATAGCTCATTGAACTAATGCTATCTCAAGATAATATTTCAGGAAAGTTCAATGATTGGCATGGCATGGACGAGGAATGTGGACCCCTCAAAATGCTAAGGACATATATTGGCTCAAGCTCAAGACTCTAAATTTCTCCATTACAGTGATCCAAGATCACATTGAGTCCATAGGAAAGCCAATACTATTAAAAGGAGATGAGGTGTTGCCTAATGGTTTTCTTGCTCAAAATGCTTAGTGATATGCTCCAAAACCCTCATCCACTTTCTCACATCCAAAAATGTCCCAAACCAAAAGTCAAACTCGGCCCTACCGAAAAGATCTATCCGGCGCCACCAAGTTCATTTGACATAGCCACTGCCAGAAACCCTAATCATTTCGGTCTCACCGAAAGGGATCTCGGTCTCACCGAGATGGGATTGCAAACTCTCTCTTTCCCTTCGTAACATTTCGGCCTCACCGAGATGAGCGATCGGTCCCACCGAGTTCGCAATGCAAACTCTCTTTTTTCCCCTTCGTAACGTTTCGGTCTCACCGAAACGAGCGAATCGGTCCCACCGAGTTTGCCTGACCAACTCTTTGTGTGCTCATTACCAAAATCGGTCCCACCGAGTTTGTGTAATCAGTCTCACCGAGATTATGTTATGCCCTAACCCTAATGAAATCGGTCCCACCGAGTTGATCATATCAGTTCCACCGAAATGCCTAACGGTCACATTATGAAATAAATCGATCTGACCAAGTTCTCTGAATCGGTCCCACTGAGTTTGGTAAATTGTCTGTAACGGTTAGATTTTGTGTGGAGGCTATATATACCCCACCACCCACTCTTCACTCATGGAGAGAGGCATTAGAACATACCTACACTTCCATCATTCATGTTCCGACAGAGAACCACCTACTCAAGTGTTGAGATCAAGATATTCCATTCCTACCATATGAATGTTGTTCTCTAGCCTTCCCCAAGTTGCTTTTCACTCGAATCTTTCTTCCGCCATATCCAAATCTGTGAGGAGCTGTTTGAGTGTTGGGGAGACTATCATTTGGAGCATTTGAGCAAGGAGTTCATTATCAACACACCGTCTATTACCTTTTGGAGAGTGGTGTCTCCTAGATTGGTTAGCTGTCACTTGGGAGCCTCTGACAAGATTGTGGAGTTGAACCAAGGAGTTTATAAGGGCAAGGAGATCGCCTACTTCGTGAAGATCTACCCCTAGTGAGGCAAGTCCTTCGTTGGCGATGGCCATGGTGGGATAGACAAGGTTGCTTCTTCGTGGACCCTTCGTGGGTGGAGCCCTCCGTGGACTTGCGCAGCCGTTACCCTTTGTGGGTTGAAGCCTCCATCAACTTGGATGTACGATAGCACCACCTATCGGAACCAAGACAAAAAACATCTGTGTCTTCACTTGCGTTTGCTCCCTCCAAACTCCTCCATTTACCTTCATATGCAATTGTTTTACATTCCGCTGCTATACTATTAGAATTGCATGTGTAGGTTGATTTCTTGACTTGTGCTAAGTTGCTAAAATCTGCCAAGAACTAAAATTGGGAAAAGGCTAGATTTTTATTTAGTCAAGTAGTCTAATCACCCCTCTCTAGACATACTTTCGATCCTACAAGTGGTATCAGAGCTTTGGTCTCCATTTGCCATGATTTCCATAGCTTTGGTGATCATAGCCTTGGTTTCACAACCTAGGAGATTATGGCGTCTAGCAAGGGAAGTTACCACCGTAGAGGTCCTTATTTTGATGGTACTAATTTTGCTAGTTGGAAGCATAAGATGAAAATGCATATTCTTGGACATAACCCCGCCGTTTGGGCTATTGTGTGTATTGGTTTGCAAGGTGAGTTCTTTGATGGGAAGGAACCGAATCGTGAAGCTACCGCGGAAGAGTTGAAGATGCTGCAATACAATGCTCAAGCTTGTGATATCCTCTTCAATAGATTGTGCCCCGAAGAATTCAACAAAATCAGCCGTCTTGAGAATGCAAAGGAAATTTGGGATACTTTGATTGATATGCACGAAGGTACCGACTCCGTCAAGGAATCCAAGTTTGATGTGCTTCAGAGTCAACTTGACAATTTCAAGATGAAGGATGGTGAAGGTGTCGCTGAAATGTACTCTAGGCTTGCTCTCATCACAAATGAGATTGCTAGCTTAGGAAGTGAAGAGATGACCGACAAATTCATCATCAAGAAGATCCTAAGAGCCTTGGATGGAAAATATGATACCGTATGCACATTGATCGAAATGATGCCCAACTACAAAGATCTCAAGCCAACTGAAGTCATTGGAAGAATTGTTGCTCATGAGATGTCACTCAAAGATAAAGAAGAGCTTCACAACAAGTCTAGTGGTGATTACAAAGCCTCATGTGACGCTCCTACATCATCAAGTGAGAAACAAGTCTTCAATGAAGAATTGAGCTTAATGGTGAAGAACTTCTACAAGTTCTACAAGAGTAGAAGCAAAGAGAGAAGTTCCAAGTCAAGGTCCTACAATGACAAGAGATCTTCAAGTCGTGATCGGAATTGCTACAATTGTGGAAGACCCGGACACTACTCCAATGAGTGTACGACTCCCCATACGAAAAGAGAAAACTCACCTAAAAGGAGAAGTAGAAGAGAAGATTCACCACCAAGAGAGAGAAGGAGTAGAGATGATCGTTATGAGCGAAGACCTTCTCGGAGAAGCAAAGATTCGGAAAGGAAGGAGAAGTCATCTAGGAGCTATACAAAACAAAGACATCAAGCTCACGTTGGTGAATGGGCATCCGGTTCCGACTCCGATAACCACTCCAAGAGAAGCTACTACTCCGACTCCAAAGATACTCAAGATGAAGGTGTTGCCAGAATTGCTCTTGTGTCAACCAACTCCTATGATATATTTGACTCACCAAATGAAGCAATTAGAAGATGCTTCATGGCTAAAGGTCCTAAGGTATCACACCCCGAGTATCTTGATTTCAATAATGATGAAGATGACTTTCTAGGAGATGATGATTTACTTGTTGGTAGCAATAGTGATCAAACTTTTGATCAAAACTATGATGAAATTGCTATTAATCATGCTAATCAAGATAAAACGAATGAAAATGATAAGGAGAAGATTGAGCGTCTAACTAAATAACTAAACACTCTTAAGTTAGCTCATGAAACTACCTTGGAAGATCATCAAGAACTTTTAAAGACTCATGAGAAGTTACGATTTGAAAAGCTCAACCTTGAGTAAGAGCATGAGTTCTTAAAAGCAATCAATGATGATATTCGCAAGAAAAGTTGTTCTTACATTGCCAAGTGTTTACTCTTGTCTACCTACATGCCACAAATAAAACCTAGCAACAAGAACAAGAAATATTATTCCTCTAGTAGTAACAACAATCATGCTAAATCCAATGATGTTGCTTCTAGTAGTTCTCTTGATTCCACTAATAATTCTCTTAGCCATGTTACACTTGAGCAAGAAAATAGCTTATTGAAGGGAATTATATAGAAAGGTGTTTACAAGAGTCTTACCGGGAGTAAGAAATTTGAGGAGATTGTACGCAAGCAAGGAAGACACCGGAATAATCAAGGTGTTGGTTTTGAACGAAAGTTCAATGCCAATGGAGTTGAGTGGGAGGAAGATCAATACCCCAAGACGAAGTTTGTTCCTCAACAAGAGAAGTATGATCCTACTTCTTTTCAAGGGACACAAGCACAAGATGATCTTCCACCACAAGACAACAAGCTAAAGGGCAAGGACAAGCTTCAAGAAGAGATTGATGCATTTGAAGAAGCTCCTAAGGCCTTGGTCAAGTGGGGTCCCAAGACTACATCAAGCTCTACTTCATCAAGTACGACTACAACTCCAAGGATTCCCATCAAGATGGTGTGGATCCCCAAGAAGAAGAACTAGAGAGTTCTTGAGGGTGACTCCATCAACACACTTCACACATATCATTTTGGCAAGGACAAGTACAAACAACTTCCATATCTTGCACTAGTTCAAGGAGTCACAAACCCTCTTGTTGGTAAGACAAGGGACAAGGTAACCTAATACTTTGATGGACATCATCGTGTGTGCAATTCACTCTATGTCTATGGATATCCTTGTGTGTTCCTTGTGGGATTAACCCGTGTAGGTATAGAAAGTGCAACTCACTACAATGGATTGCTCCAAATGATCTACATCAACATTGAGCATCTACATCTTCAACACCTACATGAAGTCATCATCGACAAAACCGAAGGTTAGTTCATCCCTCTTAGGGGGGATATCACATCTAGGGGAGCTTTACTCTAACAATTGAGCTAAAGCAACTCTAATGATGTGGACGCAACAATGCTTTATGTAAAAGCGGTAACCCCACTTGTGCTTAAACGATGAGTATGACCTATGATCAAATGTTCTCATTTGACTCCTAAGTCAATATACTCATATATAGATGACCTAGTCATGGCCAATTGTTTGATAGATGCTAGAATGGTTGTGTATGCTTTGCCACATGTTTCATTTGCTATCTTATTGCGTGAGCATGTTGAATGCATATTTTTCTCATTAGAGGACATCTATTTGTTGCTTTGATTGTTTGGCTATTTTTATTTTGCCAAATGGATGGACAAGAATGCCTAAGAACCACCTCTAGATATCTATGCTTTTCTCCTCTCAAACTATATTCATGCTACATCACAAAGCTTGATCAAGTTAGATTCGAACCACTCTGTGTGAGGAGCACTCGGAGTCCCCGATTTGTCATAGGCTTAAACTTCCAAAACCTCTTTGTGCATTTCGGTATGACCGAGGTCACACCGAGTTCACTAAGTTGATCTAGGTTTTCAATCTCGGTGCAACCGATTTGAACTTTTCGGTCCCACCGAGTTGCAGTAACTGCTCCCAGTTTTGCATCTCGGTGCCACCGAGTTGTTCCACTCGGTCACACCGACAGTGTCAGGTTATATATACCGACGGGCCAAATTTTGGAAAACTTTCCAAACCCTCCAGCCTACGCGTGGCCTGCACTACCTCTTCAGGTCTCCGGATAGTCTCCTCGCCGCCAGCAACCTCCCACCACTGGACTCCACCTCCGTCAACGATAATCTCTGCCGCTGTTGCCGCCGTAGCAAGTTCACCGTCGAGTTAGGGTATGAACTTGATCCTTTGTGCTATTTCTTAACTTTGATTCGTAGCACATTGCATTGCCATGTTTCTTGCCACGTATGAGATCTTCCTATCCAGCAAAAACTCCATAGAAAGTAGTTTTGATTCAAAAAATTTAGGGTTAGGTCTCCGCCGAACTCATCTCGGACCGACCGAGTTGTAGAAATCGGTCCCACCGATTTGGCTTAGGCCAGTGCACTTGCTCTTTTCGGTCTAACCGAAAGTTGCAAATCAGTGTGACCGAGTTCAACTCTTTGTGAAACCCTTGCAATATGGGTGCCACCGAACTGTGACTCGGTCTGACCGAGTTCACTAGTTCAGGCTCCAAAATTGCTTCGGTATCACCGAGTTTAACAAATCGGTAGCTCCGAAATGCTTTCTGTAGAGAACTAAAACTAAATTTTTCTTGTCATCTGTTTTGCAAAAATTCTATGCTTTGTGATGCTCGTCCACTCTACCTCATATACATCTATTCACAGGGTCAGCTTTCAGTTTGCAGTGTCAAAGATGTCTGAGGGCAGTGACAGTTAGAACAAGTCAGAGGAGCAAGTCAACTTGAGTGAGGGCTCTAGTCCCAATAACTCAAGCTATTATGAGAGCAGCAGAAGCACTCACAGTGACCTTCCAAAGGCTGGCACCAAGTCAAGGAAGAAGAAAACTTCAGATACTGAGGATGAGGACTTTCTGGCTGATGAGGCCACTTCAAAGAAGAAAGTGCTCAGGAAGGAGTATGGCACAGCCGAGGCAACTAAGCTAGGTCAGAAAAGGAAGATCCCTGCCAAGAGGATTCCCATGTCAAAGGCCAGAGCATCAACTCAAGAGACTATGGATTTCACACTTGAAACCAGAGATGATGAGCCAGCGGGAAAGAAGAAGAGAGTAAGAAATACCACAGCTAGAGTGATTGGCAAGCCATCCATGAGGGATGATGACGATGATGATGAGGATGAAGTTGAGGAAGAAGAGGTTGCTGCACCAGCTCTTAAAGCTCAAAAGCTTATGGCAGATGCTATCAAGTCTGGGGCTGCTCCTTCTATGCCCAAGACTGCTCCCAAACTGCTCAAGCCACCAAGTCAGCACCCAAGAGAAGGACAAGAAACATTCCAGCTTCAGAGAAGAACAAGGCCCCAGTGCCTGAGGTTGCTGAGGAAGCTGAGGCCCAAGTGCTCAGAAAATTGAAGCCCAAGATCCCTGATCACAATGATGCTCATCTAGTAGCAGAAGCCATGAAGCTGAGGAAGGATGCATGTCTCAGGTTGTGGAGAAAGACTGATCCGTATGCTGTGAGGAGAAGGACTGCTGTGGACTACAGGTTTCACACCAAGGAACAACAAGACTTCGATGAGACAGTTCTGCTCGACAAGAAGCCCATTGTGTGTGATATGAGAAGGGTCGACTGGGACTTCATTGATAACAATGCAGATTACTTTCCCAATGTGCTTGAGAGCTTCAAAGCATGTGGAGTTGACAAGTTTGTGGATCAAAAGTTGACCAAGTGGAATGATGAACTCATCATGCAATTCTACTCCACAACTCACTTTTATCCTGATGGTAGAATTGTGTGGATGTTTGAGGGTACAAGGTACCAGTCAACTGTTCCTGAGTGGGCCAAGATGATTAATGCCCCTGAAGAGCATGAGGATGATTTGGATGTCTATGCCAAGAAGAAGCAAGACCACAACTCCATGGAAAATATGTACAAGGTGATCCCTGATGATGATTTGGAAACACACAAGTTTGGATCTCTACATCGCTTTCAGTCTAGTCTAGCCACCATCAACACAATCTTGAGGCATACATTGTTGCCTAAATCTGGAGATGCAAAGATGATCAGAGGACATTCAATAAACATGCTGCATATTTTCGATGTGCCACAGAAATTCAAAGTTATGAGCCTAATTGTAGAGACAATCAAGAGGACTGCTGTAGATCAGAAGAGATCATGTGGATATGCTCCACACATCCAGATGATCATCAATTCTAAGATGGGCACATGCACATACCTATTGGACAGAGAATATCTACCCTTGGTGCCTGACTTTTAGGACAACACAGTTGTCATGGATGAGAATGAACCATCTTCAGTGCATGCACATGAAAGGAGAGAGAAAGCCAAAGCAGAGAAAGCTGCCAAGATGCCAAGTGCAGAAGAAGCATCTCAAATGACTCTCAAGTCCAAGCAATACCAAATGGCGTATCTGATTCAAGCCACCATGAGGATTGAGAAGGGCTTGGCCACCCTGACTTAGAATCAGGAGAGCTTGGAGAGGATCATTGAGACTAAATTCTATGGTCTTGATCTGAAGGTGACAGAGATCCAATCTGCAGTTGAGCAACTCCAGGAGGAAGCAGAGGAGAGGAGAGGATATGCTACCACAAATGCATTTCAGCGTCTGCGTCGAGGTTAGAGATCTGCTGCAGTGCCAGTTCCAGACACCAGAGCTACTACATGAGCACCAGCAGCTGCAGCTTCAGTGCCACCTCCAGCAGCCACTCCACCAGCTCCATCCACTTCATCGGAAGCCTTCGTCCTTGGAGTTCTCTCTACACCGCCTCCCGAAGGCCGAGCCTGAGAGACATATAACACTATGCATTTTCAAACTTTTTGGTAACTTGTTGCCAAAGGGGGAGGAATATGTATAGATTATAGGCTTCGAGAGAGAGTGTTTGCCTTTTGGTCTCTCTTGCTTTTGGTTGAACTTTATTGTGTGTTTTCTTTATACTCTCCGTCCGTGTGTGAGATACTTGTGTGATCATGTGATTGATCATATGCTACCTTAATGTTTGCTTGGATGATATTATCTCTATATTCCATATGATCATTCACTTTGCTTGGTGATGAGTGCATGTTTTCAGTTATATATCATTTTGAGCGCTCCACCAAGATGTATGTGACATGGAAGGGTGACCCATGATCCTAATCAATTGTGCATTTGCATTCAAACGCAAATTTTAAATAATGCACAAACTTAGGAGGAGCTCTTGCTTATCACATAGTTCTCAAAGCGATGATGTATTTCAATCTTATTCATTTGTCGAAGCTTTGATCTATATGTTGTCATCAATTACCAAAAAGGGGGAGATTGAAAGTGCAACTATCCCCGCGTGGTTTTGGTAATTACTAAAAACATATAGCTCATTAAACTAATGCTATCTCAAGATAATATTTCAGGAAAGTTCAATGATTGGCATGGCATGGACTAGGAATGTGGACCCCTCAAAATGCTAAGGACATATATTGGCTCAAGCTCAAGACTCTACATTTCTCCATTTCAGTTATCCAAGATCACATTGAGTCCATAGGAAAGCCAATACTATTAAAAGGGGATGATGTGTTGCCTAATGTTTTTCTTGCTCAAAATGCTTAGTAATATGCTCCAAAACCGTCAACCACTTTCTCACATCCACAAATGTCCCAAACCAAAAGTCAAACTCGGCCCTACCGAGAAGATCAATCCGGAACCACCGAGTTCATTTGACATAGCCACTGCCAGAAACCCTAATCATTTCGGTCTCACCTAAAGGGATCTCGGTCTCACCGGGATGGGATTGCAAACTCTCTGTTTCCCTTTGTAACATTTTGGTCTCACCGAGATGAGCGATCGGTCCCACCGAGTTCACAATGCAAACACTCTGTTTCCTCTTCGTAACGTTTCGGTCTCACCGAAATGAGCGAATCGGTCCCACCGAGTTTGCCTGACCAACTCTCTGGGTGCTGATTACCAAAATTGGTCCCACCATGGTTGTGTAATCGGTTTCACCGAGATTACATTATGCCCCAACCCTAATGAAATAGGTCCCACTGAGTTGATCATATCAGTCCCACCAAAATGCCTAACAGTCACATTATGAACTAAATCGGTCTGACCAAGTTCTCTGAATCGGTCCCACCGAGTTTGGTAAATTTTGTGTAACGGTTAGATTTTGTGTGGAGGCTATATATACCCCTCCACCCACTCTTCACTCATGGAGAGAGCCACCAGAACATACCTGCACTTCCATCATTCATGTTCTGACAGAGAACCACCTACTCAAGTGTTGAGATCAAGATATTCCATTCCTACCATATGAATCTTGTTCTCTAGCCTCTCCCAAGTTGCTTTCCTCTCAAATCTTTCTTCCACCATATCCAAATCTGTGAGGAGCTGTTTGAGTGTTGGGGAGACTATCATTTGAAGCATTTGAGCAAGGAGTTCATCGTCAACACACCGTCTATTACCTTTTGGAGAGTGGTGTCTCCTAGATTGGTTAGGTGTCACTTGGGTGCCTCCGACAAAATAGTGGAGTTGAACCAAGGAGTTTGTAAGGGCAAGGAGATCTCCAACTTCGTGAAGATCTACCCCTAGTGAGGCAAGTCCTTTGTGGGCGATGGCCATGGTGGGATAGACAAGGTTGCTTCTTCGTGGACCCTTCGTGGGTGGAGCCCTCCGTGGACTCGCGCAGCCCTTACACTTCGTGGGTTGAAGTCTCCATCAACTTGGATGTACGATAGCACCACCTATCGGAACCAAGACTAAAAACATCCTTGTCTTCACTTGCGTTTGCTCCCTCCAAACTCCTCCCTTTACCTTCATATGCAATTGTTTCACATTCCGCTGCTATACTCTTAGAATTGCATGTGTAGTTTGATTGCTTGACTTGTCCTAAGTTGCTAAAATCTGCCAAGAACTAAAATTGGGAAAATGCTAGATTATTATTTAGTCAAGTAGTCTAATCACCCTCCCTCTAGACATACTTTCAATTCTACACCGGCTGATTGTTTAAGCCGGATGTTAAGACGGCAGATTGTTTAAGCCGGATGTTTAAGTTCGACTATGACAGAGTCGCCTGGGGTTAATAAACTCAAAACGTTAAGAAGCCCATGGAGAGAAGCCCATGAAGAGAAGTCAGAATAGTTAAGTCTTAAGTTCGAGTTGGACTCTACATGTAACCCGCCCCTTCAACTTATATAAGGAGGGACAGGGCTCCCCATAGAGGGACATGCAAGAAGAAATCATCACTAGGGCTAGACACAATAAGGAGATGCGGCTTATGCGGCGACTCCAGGAGGATCATAATGAGACCTAGCCACAAACAACATGTAGGGCTATTACCGGATGATGTTTCCCGGGGCCCGAAGCTGTCTAAATCCTTGTGTTGTGTTGCGTCTCTCGATTCTGCTCAACCCCTCTCAAGCTACTACATAGATGCGTTGGCCTCGCGACTAAGTCCTCACACTAAGGACATCTACCGTGACAATGCCACGACTGTTCGCGCCCACCATGGGGCCTGCGTACGGTGGTGTTGAGTTCTTGGAGGGATCTCTTAGAGATCGAAAGCTCGCAATGTGATCAGATGGAAAAGAGCTGGCATGGAACAACCATGCAGAAGAGTTGGCACGAAGAGGATCTACGTGATCAACAAGTAGTTGGAACGGCGCATACGAATTAAGATCGAGAGAAATTAGGGTTGCATGGTGCAAGCTGCCGCGACCGGACGATCCTTCGAAACCAGATCGATTTTTCAAGAGTCTCTGTTAGATTTGGACTGGGTGACATAAACATGCCAGATTGATCAACGGTGGCGAGTCAAGTTGGACTAGAATTGGACTGGGTCCTGCATGAGACGCCCATTTTGAGTAGTCAAATTAAACGAAGCATCATATCAACAGCCGGACTCGGATTCGCCGGCGGCGCCTGTTCCTCATGACCCTCGGACACCGCCCTCGCGACTGAGAGCCGCTTTGGCTTCATGCCTCCCTGAGCTACCTCGTTCTGCATTTGCGGAGTTGCGGCCGTTTCCAAGCATGGCACCACGCGCTGAGCCGCCGCAATGTCACACCCTGATTTTCATGCCACAACACTTAAGCTAATAATCATGCTAGAAATGTGGTTTGACAAAAACTTTTGAGTGTTTTGGACTTTGCTTGATTTGATTTTTGTTTGCTGTTTGCTAGTGCTCTAAAAATCAAGTAAATCCTCCAACTCTTATACTTCATGTCCTTGATCCAAAACCTTTTCCCAATGATCAAGCCATGTGTATAGACCAGTATGGTATTTTCTTATAAAAATATTTTGGCCAAATAGTATTTTCTAAAATTAGTTTTCCAAAACCCCCTGAATTGAGGTTTGTACTGCAAGTACCTTATTTAGGGTGTGAAAAATCTTTAAAAAAGTATATTTGAATCCTATTAGGTATAGGACTCCCACAAACCACAAAATTATAATTTTAAAAGTTATTTTTATATTTTATTTAAATGCTTTTTCTTTAGGCCATAAATGGTCTTTAATAGGTAAAAATTATTTAACTGTTTCAAAAATATTTGCCAAAATTCAGAGAGACTCCTAGGACATATATTGTCCATATATAAGAGTTTCAACACATGGTCATGTTCAAACTATTGGACAAATCCTTCCAAAACCCTTTCTGGATATTTCAAGCTTTTGAAATATTTACAAAGGAATTATTCTCTAAAAATTCCAGGGAAATTATATCGTGTCAGATATGACATATTTGATGATCTTACAAAGCCTCATGCCTTGAATATCAAGAAAACATCATCTAATCCCCTCAAAACCATTTCTGTCCATTTTGAAGTTTGAGCAACTTTACATTGCCAAACTTGTCCAAATGCTCTCAAACTTGGTGCACATGCTCAAATGATGTAAATATGCACCTATGCCAAGTGGAACAAGTATTGGAGAAGCATAACTTGATCTAAGTGCCCCAAAACCCTTTCTGACCAGATCCAAATTTGAACAACTCTACATTGCCAACTTTTTACTTGGGGCCTCAAATTTGGTGGACATACTCACAACCCCAAATGATGACACAAAACCAAGTGGTGCATCAAGGAGAGGTGATCTGCTTAACTTAATCTTGGAAAATCCATTTCTATTGATTTCTAGGGTTTACAAAAGTTGCATTGGCAACTTTGCCCAAATGAGCTCAAATTTGGAGAAAGGGCCTAAATGTATGTGCCATTTCATCCTGTTAAGTCTCATGTCAAGTGGAATTATTTTGCTTGCCCAAAACATCATAAAACACCTTTTGGCACTTTGCCAAAATCACCTTTTGGTCCACTTCCCCCACTCCCCCTTGCCTCTAGTTTTTACCACAACTGCTCCTAGTCACCCTCTACCTCCAGGAACTCCTTCCCCTCATCAGATCAATGATTGAGGGACGGTAAAACCTCGCTTTACCCCTCTGGACAGCACCATTCACCCTCTCTCTCAACCCCTCCTTCCCTCCAGAGGATTCCTAGAGCATCCAATGCATCTTCCCCATTCTTTACACCTCCCTAAAGCCAGTAGACAAGCTTGGGCACGCCCAACTGCCAATGGCATGCCAAAACGGCGCTCTGGAGCGCGCTATAGTGCTCTAGCGCACTGTAGCCGCCCCCATCCCGATGCCCCGACAACCTCGGGCCTCCCCAGCATGTCCCCCGAGGTCGCCTTGACGTCTGGGACACGGCACGTCGCTGGCCCCCACCTGACCCTCTCTCCTCTCCCCTCTGCGAGCTCGCCCGAGCATGGCCTGGACCGCGCCCATGGTGCACCGCGACCACACCTATTTAAGCCACCCTCCGAGCTCGCTCTCGCCTGCTGACCCCCCTCTCTGTTGTGCATCTCCCAAACACCCTCGAGTTCTCTCCCGTGTCCTCCTACCCCCTCCATGGCCGGAGTGCCGCCGACGACCGCCGCTCGGATTCGGCCACCTCGGCCCCTCTTTCCTTCCCCTTCCTTTATTCCAGGTCCGCGCCCTCATCAGGGAGTCCCAAGGTCGAACCAGTCCTCCTCTTGGCCTAGGAAGCCTTCCCGGCGTGACGCCGCCGAAGTTCCGTGGCCGCCGCGGACTCCCTGTGGTGGCGAGGCTGTGGGCTCCCTTGGGCGAGCCCGCAGCCACCCTCAGGTGCGGAAAGGAGAGCCGGAGCTGCTGGGCTCGTCGGCCGGCCCTCCCGCGTCGCCAGATGACGACTGTGCCGGCGGCCGAAGCCCTCCCTTGCCCGGCGTCGGGCCGGAGAAGATGACCAGGGGCGACGGCACGACCTGTGGCTGGGCCCCGCGGGTCAGCGACCCCGCCAGCCGCCACGTCATTTAAGTGGAGGCGGGGCGGCAGGAAGTCGCTTTCCCGGCGTGAAAGCGTACTCCGCGAAGACGCCTCCGACGTCACCACCCCCCACTGTGCGCACGGCCGAGCCGTCGGGCCGGCCCAGTTGCGATACTGCTATCTCCCGCTCAGTGCGCAGTATAGGGGTATAAACCCTTTCCCTTTCCCTTTTTGTTTTTCTGTAAACTTGAAAAATCCATAAATAAATCAAATGGATTCCAAATTTGATGATTCAAATTTCTAGGAGTTTCTAAAATCCCGATCTACCTGTTGATGCAACATGCACATTTTTCCATAGACCTTTTCTTCACAAATATTATCAAAATGCCATTTTTCTATTTCTGTGATAAACTTTAGAAAATCACAGAGAGCTCAAATTTGATCCAAATGCAATGGTTCAAATTCCTAGATGCTTCTAAGTTCATAACTTAGTTTATGAACATTTTTATTAATACTTTCTGTACCCCACCAAATAATGTGCCATATCTTCATATTTGTCAACTTTGCAAAATCCTAGGAAATTCATTTGAACTCCAAATCCAGTGAAACCAACTCCTAGATGCTTCTAAAATCATGATTTGTTAAATGGGTGCCTTTGCTCATTTTTCAAAAATATATTTCTGTACACTTCTTTCAAATCCATAAACCCCTTGATTCCATCATATTGAAATGTTCCAAACTATCCATTGATCCAATACCTATGAAAACACCTTGGTCATTTCTCATATGACCAGAGGTATCCTAGGAAAGTCCAACTCCTATTTTTAGAGCACTTTTATTTTTGCCTTGTTGTGTTGCTTATTATGATTGTTTCCATCGTTAGTTGACGAAATAAACGAAGTACTCGGAGATGGACTAGAAGGTTTGAAGACTCGGAAGGACAAGGCAAGCAGCCCTTTGACCATATTCGAGAAACCTTTTTATGCATGTCTCATAGTACCTTATTATCAATGCATCAGAGTCATGTAGAGGTGGTGACCACTTTGGTTGGTACCTTTGTTACTTTACCATTGAAACTTGCATCAAGCATGACCCTACCTTCTTATGAGGGTTATGCCGGTGGGAGTAGATAGATGTATGCTATAGTAGTTGGCTACGCAAATGGGTCAGGGTTATGCATTGAAAGAAACAAGTGTGGTTTGACATACTTGCAAATAACCCAGTGGGTGCCACTAATGCCCGTGGGAGATGATGAGGAACTAGGGCACTACTTGGTGGAGAAGTAGTGTACCGAGGCTTGATGAAAGTGTTGTTTACAAAGATGGATTAGATTTATGTGTGATTACCATCCCAACCAAACATGCGCAACCACTCTACTCTTATACGGGAAAGGGCATTGTTGATTACCTAGGTCGATACTAGCATGGTGCCCGCACTACTAGTGACGGGGGTGACATGAGGTCACTCACGGGACGGGGTCGTGCTTGGATAGGCGGCCATGACTGTTTTCACAGGGCACCGAACACACCGTTGGTACCCCGTGTCAGTGGTATGTGATGAACATGGGAGCAAGGCTCCACAATTTTTGAGATGTGAAATGTTTGGCACGGGGCTGTTACCAATCGAGTGGACTCTGCGGTAGTGTCGTCTAGGGAAAGATAGTGATCGGGTGCTTACCCCGGGTACTTGAGGTACCGCGGGTCGTGGATGACATGGAAGCTCCCCAGATCTAGTGGGTAAAGTGTGCAACCTCTGCAGAGTGTCAAACTATTCGAATAGCCATGTCCACGGTCGAGGACAGTTGGGTGGTGCTGCTTAGACTATGTCCATGAGTTTCTGAAAAAACAACATGGTTTGGTAAACCTGATCATGTGATTATGAGAAAGTCACGATGAGCGTGAGCAAGAGTTGTTCATGACTATTTCACGATGCTGATGTCTGTAACCTCCTGATACTTGTTGCAGACGCATGCATGCCCTTCTTAATGTTTATCATACTTGCATATGAAAAACTAGCTTTCCGCAAAACTGCCAATTTAGCAGTAGAGCCTTGCATAATTAATTCTGTTATCATCCTTGGGTTGCTTGTGAGTACATTCAAAGTACTCATTGGCTTGCCATTGGTTATTTTATTGGCCAGGCATGAAAGAACAGGATATGTTGAAGAACTCTTGGTGACGAACATGCGAGCTAGGACGCTTCCCAGTCAGAATGCCTGTAGGGTTAAGGCAGATGGCATGGGTCCAAGTTGTTATCGAAGATTTCCGCTGCGATGCCATACTCAAGACTTGACCATAATGGTCCTATTTGTGTAATACGGTATGTACGGATGTAAGACTCTTGTTATTCAGCTTCTGTCTGTTCAGTGAGCATTGATCTCTGGGATCACTGTACACGTGCATTCGGTGATCACGACTTATGAGTCGTGGTCCCCACAGAGCTAGTATGAGAGCCATCCTGACTGTAGGAAGCGTTAGTTAGCATGGTCGTTAGTTAGGGTAAGATTATTTCCAAAACTATTGCTAGTTTTCAAAACTATCTATACTTCTCTTCCCTTCTCAGTTTTTCGAAAACTAGGCTATACATTCCTTATTGATCTCTTCCCCTTCAAAAACTTTTGGTCGTTAGAACCCTTATGCCCCCGACCACTAGATTTTCTGTAATCCTCGAGGATAGTCTAGAAGAAGTACACCTTGCCAAACACTCACCCACCTCTTCTGAACACAAGATTGGCGACAACACGACAAGACGATGCCAACAGAAGATACGTCCTCGAGGAATGAAGACATGAAGACCCAGAAGATGGTGACATCCTTGGCACTGCCGCAAGATGGTGCAACCTTAGCTTATGATGACCAGGGCACAGGGTGTGCAAGATCATGATATACATCGCTAATAGAGTAATCCTGTCACTACCGTTGTTGTATCGGCAACCACCGGTGGATGAGAACCTCGCCATTTGGTCCGCCTCACTATAGTGAGCAGGAAAACAATTCTCTTCGTCCCCCGCTCTTGGTGTCGATGTTGTCATCAACGTAACCGACATGTTGAACCTCTACTATGCCTTGTTAATATAATTTCATAAAGGATTGCCTACCTGGTACCCTCGACGCCCCATAAGGCACAAGGGATCGTCATGATTAAAGAGACAAGAGAAGACCAAGTCAACGCCAGCTACAAGGAGACACATTCACCACATCACCTCATCAGGTGAGAAGATGTTGAAGATTCTTCAGGCTCAACCCGGATCGTTCATCAAACAACTACAAGGGACATAGCAACACCTGAGGAAAACTCGGAAGACTGCACAAGGCTCAAGTCACGACTGCTGAGTCCGAGAACCCCTAGGGTAGGATGATTCGTGTACCCCCTATGCCCAGTCGAGTCCGTATGATGGTTCGAATAGAACCATGATTGTGTGTTGCTTGCTTTTATTTGTTTGTATTTTGATATAAGTCGCACTTTTGCCCTAGGCAACAAGTGCATGGCTATATCATCTTCCTTGCCTTGTTTCTTTTGTTTCGGCCTTTTTGCACCTGTTTGTTTGCACTTGCACTATAGAACCCCCCTTTGGGCATTTCCATCCTCTATGCTACTTTTCCCTCTCTTCTATCTCCTCAACTGAAGACCAGCAAGATAAGAGGTACCAAGGATTCTAACTCGGCAACCAACTAACAATGAAGACTTCTGCTACAACCTCCACGACCAAGTGCAACCCCGTGAAGTTATGTTTGCCCCTCGAGATTAGAAAACCATTTCCAGACCCTTCGAGACTTCGCAGATACCCCAGAACGAATCCTTAACGATGTGCCAAACCCATAGTGTTACAAGAGAACCAGTTAAGCCTCTATAACCTTGCATAACCCTGGGTTCGTAATGGAACTAGTGGACGCAGTGAGTGAGCACATTTTCATCCTAATATAGCACAAGAACTGACGATGCCATAGATATACCAAATTCGAGGATATAGGACAGATGATTTGGTGACTTTATATCAGTGACTTCGAGGAATTATCTGAGACCTTGATGAGTCGTGAGGTTTTCATGTTGGTGGGATCATGATTAATAAAGTAGCGTAACTTTCATCACCCTGGAGTAACTTGGATTTGCAGGGAAATGGTGATCGCAAATTGAAATTCTTGGAAGTATAAGGTTTCGACTTCATCGGAGGATATTGATTGGAGATAGTTGACATTTTGAGAATAACATGGGGGAAATGTAGGAATTCTCGTTGAACAGGAGATTTGGATTTATGTAGGTGATTCTGGTTGGGTATAGATGCTAGATATGTCTGCATGGTTCGGAGTAAATTTGGATTCAGACTGATGATCCCGATCATGACTCCATGTTTCTCGGTGGACAATAAACTAGGAGATTGGATTATTCGTCGGAGTTGATTTAGGGATCTATATAAGCATGACCTTGGAGTTTACTTGACCCGGATGCTGGGAATTTGGTGGACTTACTATCGTAATGCATAACCCTTCCAAGTATTTGGGTATTATAGGGACTTGAGATCTCGTGGAACACCGTAGACATCGGATTTGTAGAATTGTTGGTTTATGTGGTGATCGATGGAAGTTACCGGGCTGTTGGAGTTGATCTATAGGAAGGAAACAAGATCTTGGAGTGGCATATGACGTGTTTCCTTAAAGTAGAGATGCATTATCTTGAACCTTGCAAGAATAGGCTGAGCACTTGGATTGTCGTGTTTAATTCAAGCTTAGCATCTTGTATGCCTTACCCATGGATTCTTAGGGGTAGCCATACATATGATTTTTTTCGCGGACCGTAGACATGTATAATTTTGTTAGACCTCCTTTTGGAGTCATGAGGATATGTATGGCATGAGTGGTGATTGGAGTTAGCCTATGCGAGATGATGATTTTGGTGGTATAAGGATTGTAGGGCTAGGTAGAACTATTGGCATGTCAAAAACCATGCTGATGGATAAGGTGATAAACGTTCACTCACACACTAGAATCCTTGAGACCCTTAAGCCCCACCAAGCCACAACATGGTCAGACCTTGACCATGGGCCTTGACTCTAAGTCAAGAAGACCATTGCCAATATTCAACGGAGACCACCACCAATACCCTAGCCTACCTCGCATGCCCCATAGACTTCATGGAGTACTTGGACAAGTTAGTTGCCATCTTTATTTGGCAACATACTTGACTACCCGAAGACGAAGGAAGAGCTGTGCAGCTGGTTAGAAGACGTTTGAAGACCGACATGTCAAGAAGGAAGAACTACACCAACCACCATCATCAAGAAATAAACTTCTGCGTCGAAGACCGGCGTATCCGCAAACCACTCCTCTCGAAGGAACCAAGCATTTCCATGTCGAAGGGACGTTCACACCAAGACTTATCGACCTTCTTCAAGTTCACTACAAGACGTGTAGTAGACGGCTACCAGCTAGATTTACCACTTGGGATACCCACCGTACACCAAGTTTTTCCACAAGTCACCACTCTGGAAGTACTCCCTACTTCCTAATTAGCCCGGTCCCTGCAAGGACATCGATCAACGAGCCCTTGACGTTTAGCCCAACCTAACCTATGCAAGAGACCCCTCAGCAACCTGCATCAAAGAGGGCAACGCGCGAGAAGACACACCGCCAAGTACTTCAAGATTCCATGGAGCACCACTCGGAAGCAGAACCAACAAGAAGAAGTGAAGACTACCCCGTATCCAAGTCCCCGTATTCCTTTCCACGCCTAGTCTGGGAATCTCGGGGACGAGATTCTTGTAACGGGGGTAGGTCTGTCACACCCTGATTTTCATGCCACAACACTTAAGCTAATAATCATGCTAAAAATGTTGTTTGACAAAAACTTTTGAGTGTTTTGGACTTTGCTTGATTTGATTTTTGTCTACTGTTTGCTAGTGCTCTAAAAATCAAGTAAATCCTCCAACTCTTATACTTCATCTCCTTGATCCAAAACCTTTTCCCAATTATCATGCCATGTGTATAGACCAGTATAGTATTTTCTTATAAAAATATTTTGGCCAAATAGTATTTTCTAAAATTAGTTTTCCAAAAACCCCTGAATTGAGATTTGTACTGCAAGTACCTTATTTAGGGTGTGGAAAATCTTTCAAAAAGTATATTTGAATCCTATTAGGTATAGGACTCCCACAAACCTCAAAATTATAATTTTAAAAGTTATTTTAATATTTTATTTAAATGCTTTATCTTTAGGCTAGAAATGGTCTTTAATAGGTAAAAATTATTTAACTGTTTCAAAAATATTTGCCAAAATTCTGAGAGACTCCTAGGACATATATAGTCCACATATAGGAGTTTCAACACATGGTCATGTCCAAAATATTGGACAAATCCTTCCAAAACCCTTTTTGGATATTTCAAGCTTTTGAAATATTTACAAAGGATTTATTCTCTAAAAATTCTAGAGAAATTCTATCAGGTCAGATATGACATATTTGATGATCTTGCAAAGCCTCATGCCTTGAAGATGAAGAAAACATCATCTAATCCCCTCAAAACCATTTCTGTTCATTTTGAAGTTTGAGCAACTTTACATTGCCAAACTTGTCCAAATGCTCTCAAACTTGGTGCACATGCTCAAATGATGTAAATATGCACCTATGCCAAGTGGAACAAGTATTGGAGAAGCATAACTTGATCTAAGTGCCCCAAAACCCTTTCTGACCAAATCCAAATTTGAACAACTCTACATTGCCAACTTTTTTACTTGGGGCCTTAAATTTGGTGGACATGCTCACAACCCCAAATGATGACACTACACCAAGTGGTGCATCAAGGAGAGATGATCTGCTTAACTTAATCTTGGAAAATCCATTTCTGTTGATTTGTAGGGTTTACAAAAGTTGCATTGGCAACTTTCCCCAAATGAGCTCAAATTTGGTGAAAGGGCCTAAATGTATGTGCCATTTCATCCTGTTAAGTCTCATGTGCTTGCCCAAAACATAATCAAAAACCTTTTGGCACTTTGCCAAAATCACCTTTTGCTCCACTTCCCCCACTCCCCCTTGCCTCAAGTTTTTACCACAACTGCTCCTAGTCACCCTCTACCTCCAGGAACTCCTTCCCCTCGTCGGATCAATGATTGAGGGAGGGTAAAACCTCACTTTACCCCTCTGGACAGCACCATTCACCCTCTCTCTCAACCCCTCCTTCCCTCCAGAGGATTCCTAGAGCATCCAATGCATCTTCCCCATTCTTTACACCTCCCTAAAGCTAGTAGACAAGCTTGGGTACGCCCAACTGCCAATGGAATGCCAAAACGGCGCTCTGGAGCGCGCTACAGTGCTCTAGCGCACTGTAGCCGCCCCCCATCCCGATGCCCCGACAACCTCGGGCCTCCCCAGCATGTCCCCCGAGGTCTCCTCGACGTCTGGGACACGGCACGTCGCCGGCCCCCACCTGACCCTCTCTCCTCTCCCCTCTGCGAGCTCGCCCGAGCATGGCCTGGACCGCGCCCACGGTGCACCGCGGCCACGCCCATTTCAGCCACCCTCCAAGCTCGCTCTCGCCTCTGCTGACCCCCCTCGCTGTTGTGCATCTCCCAAATACCCTCGAGCTCTCTCCCGTGGTCTCCTACCCCCTCCATGGCCGGAGTGCCGCCGCCGACCGCCGCTCGGATTCGGGCACCTCAGCCCCTCTTTCCTTCCCCTTCCTTTATTCCAGGTCCGCGCCCTCCTCAGGGAGTCCCAAGGTCGAACCAGTCCTCCTCCTGGCCTAGGAAGCCTTCTCGGCGTGACGCCGCCGAAGCTCCGCAGCCGCTGCGGCCTCCCTGTGGTGGCGAGGCTGTGGGCTCCCTTGGGCGAGCCCGCAGCCACCCTCGGGTGCGGAAAGGAGAGCCGGAGCTCCTGGGCTCGTCGGCCGGTCCTCCCGCGTCGCCAGGCGACGACTGCGCCGGCGGCCGAAGCCCTCCCTTGCCCGGCGTCGGGCCGGAGAAGATGACCAGGGGCGACGGGACGACCTGTGGCTGGGCCCCGCGGGTCAGCGACCCCGCCAGCCGCCACATCATTTAAGTGGTGGCGGGGCGGTTGTTGGAAATATGCCCTAGAGGCAATAATAAAATGATTATTATTATATTTCCTTATTCATAATAATTGTCTGTTATTCATGCTTGAATTGTATTGTACGGAAACAACGATACATGTGTGAATACATAGACCACAACGTGTCCCTGGTAAGCCTCTAGTTACTAGCTCGTTGATCAATAGATGGTCGCGGTTTCCTGACCATGGACATTGGATGTCATTGATAACGGGATCACATCATTAGGAGAATGATGTGATGGACAAGACCCAATCCTAAGCCTAGCACGAGATCGTATAGTTCGTAATGCTTAAAGCTTTTCAGTGTCAAGTATTTGTTCCTTAGACCATGAGGTTGTGCAACTCCCGGATACCGTAGAAATACTTTGGGTGTGCCAAACGTCACAACGTAACTGGGTGGCTATAAAGGTACGCAACGGGTATCTCCGAAAGTGTCTGTTGGGTTGGCACGAACCGAGACTGGGATTTGTCACTCCGTATGACGGAGAGGTATCTCTGGGGCCACTCGGTAAGACATCATCATAATGAGCTCAATGTGACTAAGGAATTAGTCATCGAATGATGGATTACGAAACGAGTAAAGAGACTTGCCATGACGAGATTGAACAAGGTATCGGTATACCGACGATCGAATCTCATACCGATGATCGAATCTCATACCGCCGCCAAGTCACCCCGACGCAATCCAACTCATCACTGCGCCCGTGGTCGGCCTACCTTGCTGCCACCTGAGGCGCCCGGTCGAGCCGACCGATGGTGTGAGCCGACCGCTGCTGCAAGACTGATTCCTCTAGCGCTGCGGTAACTCGCCACATCGCCGGCCTGTGATGTTGACTCGCCCTACACCCCTATGTTGCCGGGTTAGGCCAACCCAACACGCCGCCTCCGCTACCTTGGGGCGGGTCTCCTGCTTGCACCCTGCCGCTACCACAACTGCAGGCCGTCCGCGCAAGCCTCCCGATGGCTCATAAGCCGCTGTGGCTGTGCATCACCAGCGTGCCCCTACCACCATGGCTGGCTTCGGCGCTAAGCCTGCACCTCACTTCGACCTCGCCTCGGTCTTACACGTCAGCTCTGCCGAGCCGCCACAACAGCCCTTTGCTGTTTCAAGTCACAACCAATTGTCACCGTTGATGAGAATGGTAGTGTTTATCAAAAGCGGGCTGCATTTCTGCAATCTCAGTAGCGTCCGTGTTGATTATATTCATCACAGAGTTCAAGAGCTTACTGAAGGGACATGTTTGAAGAAATTGAGATTACATGCGCTACTGTTGAGGGTGCTTGCCTTTGCCTCGTCGGGTGCTTCATCCGCGTGGTCGAACCGCCTTTCGTTTGAAGATGATGAGATAGTAACCCGCTGGCGCCCCTGCTGAATCACCGCTACTTCGCCTCTCCTCACCTTTGTCGCGGCCGTCTCCGGGTTGGCGCACCCAACGGCCACTAAAAGCCGCAGCGCACCAAGCCTGAGGCTGCCATCGCGTTGAGCCGTCGCTCGAGCTCTGCCGTTGTCAAAGAGCTGCCCTGAGCAGCTGCCCCCGTCGCCGTCTTCACATCTGTCGCCGTCGCGTTAAGCCATTAGCCTCAAGCTGCTTTGAGCTGCCACTGCTCTGAACCGCTTGGACTGCCGTGTTCGACCACCGGCTTACACACCATCACCAAGCCACCGCTGCCATCACCTCTACAGCGAGCCGCCTTTGCTGGCCCGCTACTGCCAGGGACCGCCGTGGCCAGCTCTACCTCTGCCCTGACAGTGCCGCTGCTACTGGACCTCACCTCGCTGGCATCGCCGCTGTGGTCGTCGCGATAGCGTTGCCAAGTCACCGACCTGGCCTCCGCCTGCTGACATGCCTCCCCTGCCGTTTCAGCCGCTGCACGACGAGCCGGCCCCATGTTAACCTGCGCCTACGTCCCGTCCCCGCAGTGAGTCGCCGGCCATGCCTGAGAGCCGCCTGCTGATCTTGATCCGCCGCCTCGGCCCAAACCGTCTCCGGGTTTCTTCCGAGCTGCTCCAAGCCGACCGGTCGTCTCTGCCTGCACGGCCTCCGCGTGACCCCGCCTCCGGGTCTCTGGGTCGCAGCTCCTATTCCACTCCGAGTCGGACGCCGCCTCCTTCGCCCGTGTTAAGTTGCAGCTTGCACGGCCTCGCCGAGCCTTTGCTTCCGCCGCTGAAGCTGCGGCCATGCCTCGCGCCGCCCTTTCCATTCCAAACTATCGCTTTGAGCTGACCCTGCCCTCGCCTCTGAGCCCGTCGGCATGAGCCGGTTTGGAGTGCTCCTGCTGCAGCCTTTGCGAGGACAGAAAAGACGGAAGCAGAGAAGGCTGGATGCCCAAGTCACCCACAGCACCGCTGTCATAACATGGGCTGGCAGTTCCTCTATCACTGCCATCTAAACATTTTTTCTACATACATAAAGTTCAATGCACAAGGACCTAGCAAAAGCAACGGAGAAGAGAGCAGCCCACTTTGTGAGAAGATCGGGCATTCAGCCGACCAAGTGTGTGGCAATTAGCAATATGTGGGTCAGAACACAAAGTATGTGTTTGCAAAAAGAGACTCATTCACCTCATGCGAGGAATTAAAGGAAAGGAGGAAAAGAGGGTCATCCCAAGTAAAGCATCAGACTGAAAAAAGCCGTCATTCACCCAAAGAGACTCATTCTCCAAATTGTGTGCGCTTCAGACTCATTCACCAGAAGCTCATGCACCCGTCTGTGCCGTGTTGCGCAATAGACAATCACGCGGACTGCCGCCTTTGTAATCTGGTCTACATTAGTTTGCCGAGACCGTACCTGCGGTCGACCCATCTGTCCGCACCGGCTTACAACGCCGCGGCCGAATCATCTGTCCGTGTCATCTCTAATACTGTGGACGTCTTTACATAAACACATCGGGCCACATCTGTCTGCATGAGCTGTTCATTGAGTATAAAGCCAGTCACTACCGTCTCTCACGACCTGGTCTACATCAACACGTCGGGCCGCACCTGTCTGCATGAGCTGTTTATTGAGTATGAGCAAGTTACTTCTTGGGTAGCCCAGTTTTCTTCCAACAACTATGGAGCAAATCATCATGTATTATCAGCCGCCTTCTGCACTGGATGACTCAATGGGCAGGCGCACAAGTCACTGCTACTACAGTTTGGTTAACCTCAAACATCCAGTTGGAAGGAACCATTGACCGAGTTGCTGACACGGCTCATACAGGATCATTTATAACCTAGCGCAGTCACCTCAACCTTCTATGGATTCACATCGCGCTATCAACAACAATGATATACACCTTATGCCATGGTCAAATATGGAGAATCTCAAGCCAACTCCTCGAGTTGTCTTGAGACTCGAGGGCTACAATGATATGACTCGGCAAGTCTTGCCAGTTTCAACAAATTCAAGATCCCCAGGACATTGGAGGGAAAAATAACTCGGCCCCAGAAGCTACTGCCCTATTAGTGAAAAATTGAAGGCCGTCAGCAAATTTCCGACTCTGAATGAAGATTCCTGTTTGAAATCCGGCTCAAGGGAAATCTGTATCCGACAAAGCGCTGAAGCTCTGAATATCAGGTTCACAATCTTGCTCAAGGGAAATCTGTATCCGACAAAGCGCTGAAGCTCTGAATATCCGGTTCACAATCCGGCTCAAGGGAAATCTGTCTCTCACCAAGCTCTGAAGCTCTCAAATCCGGTTTAAAACTTCGGCTCAAGAAGAATATCCATCTCCGACCAAGCTCTGAAGCTCTCAAATCCGGTTTAAAACTCCGGCTCAAGAAGAATATCCGGTGGGAGCGGAGATGTGAACGCTGCTGGGGACGTGGTTGGAGCAGGTGGTGCTATCACCATTTGCCCCGCGGCCGTCACAGGGGCAGGAGATGTCGGAGGAGAATAACGTCAGCAACGCGTCTGTGGTCACGCTCCGCAAGGTGTGGGCCAGGGGGTCAATCCACCCGCCCCCCTCCTCCCACCGACGGGAACAGCCGCAGCAACGGCGTTCGGTCCGGGGCAAGCCACCGCCCTCCGGTCGTCCCCTCCATGGGATCGAACGCGGAGCATGTGCCTCCTCCCGGACGAGCCTCTACGCTCAACGGAGCCACTGATCCTCGAGTACCACCGCCGCGCAATCCCACTACCCAGGTGGTCGCCCCACAGCATCGTGGACGTGACACCGCAACCGCCGCCACCGCTGGCACTGTCAGGAGCTAGGCGAAGGTACGGTCGACATCATCAACATCTATGCCAAGCACAACCACAGAGGCTATGGCGCTTGCTCAGCTGCTATCGAGGTTTCTTCCAGCAGCCGAGCAAATGGATGAATGGCGTGCCACCATCCAAAGCCTGCTCGATTTCACCGAAGATGGGGGCTCTCGACAAGCTGGCCCGCCACGACTTCCCCAAGCAACAGCAACCGCCCATATCGCTGGCCGAACAGAGGGGGCTGTCCCCACGGTGCAGTTCCCACCACGGCACCCAGTGCGGGCGCGGCAGGAACAATACCCCGACGACATCTCAATGGCCTCTTCTGGCCCTCGAGCATGCCCTGGCCAAAATCGAGCCTGGGAGGATAGGCTGCAGGGAGACGAACACATCATCATCGATCGATGCCGCGGCGACCCCCGACAGACCGACGGGTGCGTCGGCCTCAACGTCCACGAGCCTGCACTCGGTGTTGGCGGGTGCCTACCATTCGAGGTCGGCTGGCTTGCATTCAGGTAAGAACCGCGGCAAGTCCGTTGGCCGTCCATTCACACATTCAAGCCAGGGATACCTGAGAAGTACGACGGGAGGCTAAACCTGGCAGAGTTCCTGAGCATCTACACGATCGTTGTTCAGGCTACTGGGGGAAGAGACGAGAAGGTGTTCGCCAACTACTTCCCTTTGGCCCTCAAGTCCAACGTGAGGTCTTGGCTGATGCACCTACCGGAAGGCTCCATTTCATCATGGGCAGACATGTGCCATGAGTTCATCGGTGCTTTCACCAGTGGCCACCAAGAGCCCGGCAGGCCCAGCGACCTGCAACTCCTTCAACAGAAGGAAGGAGAAACTCTCCGTAAGTATTTACAGAGATTCAGCAAATTTAATAGAAATATTCCAAATATCCATCCGGTAGCTGTTATAGCGGCTTTCTAGTACAATGTGCGCAACCGCCACATTCGTTCCAAGATGAACGTGCGGTTGCCCAAGACTATGAGGATAAGTGTGCTCGGATGGAGGAAGGAAGCAAGTTTCCCAGAAAGGAAGATTGTACCAATGCTCATTCAGAGGATGAGGATGAATCAACCAGTTAGAGAATGGGCAAGAAGAGCTATAAGAAGCGAAGAGATAAAGCAGTGATAACCGTGGAAGGATCAGGCACATCTAGTACCGGCAAGAAGGCCAAGGCAGAGCCCCCCGGCAAGGTAGCTACCGCTTGCACTGCCTGCTGGGAGACCATTTCCACCGGGAAGGCTGGGAAGGGCGATTGGTCGTACTGCAAGATCCATCGGACCAAGGGCCATGACCTTCATGAGTGTTACCAGGTTGAGCATCTTGTCAAGAAACAGAGGGCATAATATGAAAAGCGTGACAAGGAATAGGGTCAGAATGCCACTGGCGGAAACGGCCTAGGCGGTGAAGCAAACCGCCCTGGCAAACCCTTTTGGAACCAAGGAAAACCCGCTATGGGTCAAGAGAAGGAAATCTGTGACAATGTGAGTGATGGAGGGGATGAAGAGGAAATCAGTGAGCAGGAGTTTCAGAAGGCCACTGACGCCCTGTGCATTGATGGGGTGCATCTTTGCACGCCACTCACCACCAGAGCAAGCGGTGGGCGCAAGAGATCAATGTCGTGGAACCTGCGCTAGAGGCCCGGAAGCCGCTCAAATGGTCTCGTACGCCCATCATCTTTGACGAGGAAGATCACCCTGGCCATACCACTGCGGTAGGGTGTTTGTCATTGTTGATCTCCCCAACAATTCATAACCTCAATGTCACAAAGATGTTAGTGGATGGCGGGGCCGGGTTGAATCTGATTTCCCCGACAGTCATCAGTAAGCTTCAGATAGGATAATAAGAGATAGAGGTTATCGGCATGTTCCAAGGAGTTAATCCCGGCAGGATCCATCCCTAAGGAAATATTATGCTGCCGGTGACCTTTGGGGGAGAACTGAACTATCGGAATGTGAAGACTGTGTATGATGTGGTTGATCTCCCCTGCCATACAATGGGATTCTTGGACGCCCAGCCTTGGCCAAGTTCATGGCGACATCCCACTATGCTAACAATACTTTGAAAATGCCTGGGCCACTGGGAGTCATTACTATCCCATCAGATGAGAAGGATGCAATTATCTGTGTTGACAAGATGTACTCGGATGCAGTCGTAGCAGAGGCAGCGGCAGCAGCAGCTCCCACCAAGGAAAGCAAAGGAAAGGAGAAGGATGGTAGAATCTCCGGTAAGGAGTCTGGGAAGCGTGCCCCCTCTGAGTGCACGGCACCCGTTCACGACGTGCAGGAGCGTTCCAATAGCAAGAGATCCATGGTTGCTGCACCCCAAGTGAGGAAAGTCCCGGTAGGGCTGGCTGGGATTGATTGTACTTTCACTATTAGCGCCACCCTCAATGATAAATAGGAAAGCGCACTTGTTACCTTCTTGCAGGCGAATATCGATTGTTGGGGAACGTAGTATTGATAAGTCTCCAACGTATCTATAATTTTTGATTTTTCCATGTTATTATATTATCTGTTTTGGATGCTTAATGGGATTTGATATACACTTTTATATTATTTTTGGGACTAACCTATTAACTGGAGGCCCAGTGACAGTTGCTATTTTTTTTTGCCTATTTCAGTGTTCCGCAGAAAAGGAATATCAAACAGAGTCCAAACAGGATGAAACCTTCGCAAGGATCTTTCTTGGAACAAACGCAATCCAGGAGACTTGGAGTGGAAGTCAAGGAAGCAACAAGACGGCCACGAGGCTAGAGGGCGCACCTAGGGGCGTAGGCGTGCCCCCACCCTCGTGGGCCCCTCGTAGCTCCACCGACCTACTTATTTTGCCTATATATACTCTAATACCCTGAAAACATCCAAGGGAGCCACGAAACCAATTTTCCACCGCCGCAACCTTCTGTACCCGTGAGATCCCATCTTGGGGCCTTTTTTGGCACTACGCCGGAGGGGGATTTGATCATGGAGGGCTTCTACGTCAACACCATAGCCTCTCCGATGATGTGTGAGTAGTTTATCACAGACTTTCAGGTCCATAGTTATTAGCTAGATGGCTTCTTCTCTCTCTTTGGTTCTCAATACAAAGTTCTCCTCGATGTTCTTGGAGATTTATTCGATGTAGTTCTTTTTGCGGTGTATTT
The DNA here is from genome assembly GCA_902687465.1 of Secale cereale. NCBI lineage: Eukaryota > Viridiplantae > Streptophyta > Magnoliopsida > Poales > Poaceae > Secale > Secale cereale. The sequence continues at coordinate 79,994,071 of LR738714.1, forward strand.
GTCGAGATCCGATGAATTGTTTGTTTATGATCAATATTATCTCTGAACAATATTTGGTTCTTCTCTGAATTCTTATATGCATGATTTAATATCTTTGCAAGTCTCTTCGAATTATCAGTTTGGTTTGTCCTACTAGATTGATCTTTCTTGCAATGGGAGAAGTGCTTAGCTTTGGGTTCAATCTTGCAGTGCTCGATCCCAGTGACAGAAAAAGAACCGACACGTATTGTATTGTTGCCATCGAGGATAAAAAGATGGGGTTTATATCATATTGCTTGAGTTTATCCATCTACATCATGTCATCTTGCTTAAGGCGTTACTCTGTTCTTATGAGCTTAATACTCTAGATGCATGTTTGATAGTGGTCGATGTATGGAGTAATAGTAGTAGATACAGAATCATTTCGGTCTACTTGACACGGGCGTGATGCCTATATTCATGATCATGCCTAGATATTCTCATAACTATGCGCTTTTCTATCAATTGCTCGACAGTAATTTGTTCACCCACCATAATATATACTATCTTGAGAGAAGTCACTAGTGAAATCTATGGCCCCCGGGTCTTGTCACACCCCAAAAATATTCCTCTGGAGTTTTGAAAACTTTTGCAAAACTTTAACCAAGTTTTTAAAATTTTGGTTGAAGGATGGACTTATTTGATTTAAGTATTTTGGAGGTTTTAAGAACCTTTCTTTCTTAAGAATCTTTGGCTTTGGTCAATTATTTTCAAAAGCAAAAATCTTTTCCACCTCTCCTAGCATCATAAAAATTCCCAAATAATTTTTCTGCCACTCCAAATTTTCCTCTCAAGTCATGTACATCTTCTGTGATATTTCACAACTCCTCCCCACTCCACAAAAATATTCTTTCTATTTATTTTAAATTCCAAAAGGGAATTTGAATAAATCATAGTTTCTTGACTTTTACAAAGGAACTATATTTTCTATGACTCTTCTGCATCCACCAAAATTATCCCTACATATATATGGTACCCTCAACTCATTTCTCCAAAAACATGTGGTCCCACAGTTCAAATATTTCAAATTCTGCTCATTTCAAATTTGGACCAGAAATCATGTTTTTGCCTCAAACCACTTCCAAACTTCACCAAAATTCTTGGCCTCCTGGCAAACTCATTTTTGAGTAGCTACACACCACCACCCAAAACCCCATGATCAAACTAGTTGCCTAAACCCCCAAAGCATTCCATCAAACATGTTGCGGGCACTGTTCATAACTGAATTAAAATTCAGTTAACTGAACTTTGCCTCGGCCGACAGAGACAGGGTGCCGTGCTTGCATCAACTTCTTCTCCCGCACGGCGGTGTTGCCGGTGTCCAGTGCCGCAGCACTCCCTGGCCCAGCGGCCAGCCACTCCACGCCGGCGAGGTGGCACCGGGCCGGTGCAGCCTCCCCAGGCTCGTCCACGGCGGAGCCGAGCGGACACGCCACGGCCCTCGGCCGCCATTCAATGCCCAGCAACGCCGCTACCTACCTCTCTGCACACGCGTCCCTCCCTCGCTCTCCTACGCGCAAAAGACACACCGGCCACGCCGCACGGGGCCCGGCTGACAGTCGCCGGAGCCGGCCGCTCCGCCGCGCCCGTGCGGACAGCACACCGCGTACGTGTCACGCAGGCGCGAGCCCGACCACGCGGAGGCTTCGGGCGAACGCCACGGGCCTCTAGAATGCCCCGACACCCAGCCGACCGGCCAGAACCAGCCCCGGCGACTTCAATTACTCCGGCGAGCTCCGCCCGCTTCGGCCTTCCTCGAACCGCCTATAAAAGGGGTCCCCGAGCCCCTCTAGCACAAGCACTCGCCTCCACCACCACCCACACTGCCTCCTGACCACCCACCAGGCCCCGAGGGGGTCGTCTTCTTCCCCTCCGGCCACCGCTCCGCCGCCTCTGTCTTCGAACCGAACCAAGCATCTGCACCACCAGAGCAGCCCAAACTCCGTCGAGCTCCCTCTTTTCCACCACCTTGCCGATCCCCTAAATCAATTTACCTCCCCGAGCTCTCTCCGACGAACCACCACATCGCCAGAATCTTCGTCCGCCGGCGACGAGCTCACCGCCGTTCAGGTGACCGCCGGTGGCCACCTCCACCACCCCTGGATGCGGAAGTCCCCGCTGGTCATGTTGCGACCAGCGCCGGACCCTGAGACCCCGGCGATCGTCGCCGGCGATCGCCGCCGTCTCTCTGTACTCGCGCGCAAGCGCGTTTAAATTTAAACCTGACGGGTGGCCCCCACCCGTCAGCTCTCTCTCTCTCTATTCTGTTTTAAGTGGAAGCGCATTCTGTGCTTTACGCCTTCTGCACAGGAAGACGTATCCGTAACCGAAGCGTTTTCTTTTAAATAATTCTGGGACTTCTGTTTTACAGAAAAACCCCTGGTTTTGAAAAGCTAATAACTTTTAAAATATAGACCCAAATGAGTTGATTCTTTTTGCTAAAATTTTCTTTTCTGCTCTAGTTTATTATAAGATTTATTTAAAAATATTTTGAGAACTTTTTCTGTTCTGTGTTGGTTTTCTTATTCGAATTCAAATTTGAATTTTTCAGAAAAAGAAGAGGGAACTTTTGCTGGATTTTCAGAAGGGTTTTCTCCTGATTACTTTGGACAAGGCAAGCATTATTGAACTTGAGTTATGATGTTACTTCCTTGTATGGTTGCATGGTATGATAGTGCATCTTATGTTACGTGTTATCACATGTGCATGCATGGTCATATCATGTTGGTTTTACCTTGGCTTGCATGTCATCCTAGCTTGTCTGGCTTACAAATGAATACGTATGGGCAGAGATGTGCTGCTGGTTGGGACATGCTAGTGTGCATGGTCCTTTGTTGACACAGTGGTGTCATGTGATACTGATAAGAGAACACTGGTGATATTTTTAACAGTACCTCCTGAGTCTGCCTAGATCGAGTCTTGCTCTTACACCTAGCTGTTTACCGTGCTGCCACGGGTCCTTCCGAAAGGAGGGTACGGCCTAGTAAGTTGTTAACCCCTGGACGGGTGCACGCCACCCAGATAACTACGATGAAGGTTGTAGCCTGTCATCGGGTCAGGGGCATGGGTGTTACCGGTTGTAGCCGAGAGGGGGGCACCCCTTGTAATCCGCGCGTTTAATAGTGATCCCATGCTTTTCGGAGGTTGTAGCCTCCCTGACTTAAGGTGTCTGGAGTAGTGCTGTGGGTGAGTCCAAGCATCCGGTGGGCGGGTATGCGTCAGGAGTGTTTTCAACCCAAAGTCCGTATTAGGTTTTAGTCAGTGTACGGTGCTGGCTAGATCCTATGCTTGTGGGTAAAGGGTACACCCTCTGCAGAGTTATATCTATTCGAATAGCCGCGTCCACGGTCAAGGACTTAGTTGGGTGGGTCAAGTATCGGTCCCGGTGTCAGTCTCTGGAGGAAAATAATATACTTGAGTATACTATGTTTGCATGATGGATTATCATGAATTTATTTATGATGAAGATTATATTACTGGACTAACCTGATTATTTTGCTGTTACCTTCAAGAGTGTCTCAGGGGCTGGCTAGACTACCCCGGACACTCGCGTTTATTTTAAAGTCCTGTTGAGGCGTCCCTCGAGTGTCAGGCGGTTTATCTCGCCACTACTCTTGTGGACACCCACTGGCATTTCTTTTAAAGTCCTGTTGAGGCGTCCCTCGAGTGTCAGGCGGTTTATCTCGCCACTACTCTTGTGGACACCCACTGGCATTTCTTTTAAAGTCCTTTTGAGGCGTCCCTCGAGTGTCAGGCGGTTTATCTCGCCACTACTCTTGTGGATACCCAACTGGCATTTCTTTTCAAGTCCTACCGTGATGTCACTTGACATCCGACTGGCATTTCTTTTATTCTTTTATATAATATATTGACCAGTATTTATTTTTGAGCTAATTATGTTTCATCCTGCCAAGTCGTGATTTTTGTTGCATGCATATAGTATTTTATCATGGCATGTGTTTTCAGTATACCTTTTTTCATAATGTTTGCGAGTACATTCAAAGTACTCACTGGCTTGTCCCTGGCTATTTACTTGGCCAGACTTGGAGGAGGACGAGCCCGTGGAGGAGAATTGCGCTAGCGAGGCCGACGCTTAGAAGGTTCCCAGTCAGCACGCCTGTGTCTTGAGTCTATCACTTGTACCATCCGTCAAGCTTCCGCCACACCAATAAAATAGTCAAGCCTCACACTGACGCTTGACTCTATGCTAGTCTTTCAGCATTGAGTTCCACCACCCACTGTCAAATTCCGCCACCCTAGTGTGTTGAGTTGTTGTAATAATCTTTGAGTCACCCTGACTCAAGCCTGTGTAATATTATTGTACTGGTTATCTATATCAAGGTTGTCCACTGGTTGTGCTTGGGAGCCAGTGTGACTTAAGGCCATTCTGTGATTTATGTCTCAGAAATGAGCCTGACAGACCTTGGTACCAGAGCCAGGCTGACTGTAGGAGCCCTAGGCACGATCGTTAGACATCGAGTCAACGCTGGCATTTTTTTTCCCAGCATGCATCTCATGCATCGTAGCAAATTTTCTGTAGTCATCATGCATTTGTGACATGACTACTTGGATTTTTGTCTACTGTTGTAGATGGCTGGTGGCAGCTGCCCGTCGCAGATTTTCGCCAACGAGCCTGCGGGATTTTCCCGTCTCCTCGCGAGCATCGCGAAAGACGCACTGGGGTCCCTTGGGCGTCCGGAGTACGTCATCTACCCGGACAAGATCTCAGAGACCCTGACTATGTACCAGGCTTCGGTATATATTCGGGGTGGTGCGTCCGTGTCTTTCCGCAACTACCGCTTCATGGGGAGAGCTATGCCCACTGAGAGGCATGCTATCCAGATGGCCGCACGTGAGGCTATCGCACGTCTCAGGGATATCCTGCCCGTCATGCAGGACCGTCCCTATTACTACATGCCTTGTCACGTTCCATACACCAGCCACTATGCTTTTTCCTGCACCATAGGGGAAAAGGATACGGCTATTGAGCCACTTGTCCAGTACATCATGGCCTTGGAGTCAGCCTTCACCTCCATGGTGGATGACTACCTCACTGCGCGGATGGACTTGTCTCGTGCAAGAATCATTCGCAGGAGCGAGTACCGCTCTCCTTCGCCTCGTGCTCCACGCACCTCCATTACACCAAATATTCCTCTGGCTAATCCTGCGACTCAGCGCTCGACCCCGACTGGCGTTGCTAGCCGTCCGGCTGCACCCATTCCTACCAGAGCTTCTCCACTGACCAGCACGGTGCCACCTCCAGCAGGCACGGCATCAACGACTACACGACTAGAGGCGATCCTCGAGGAGGAAGAGGAGGAGGGCGATACCAAATCATGGATGCCTTGCCTGAGTCTCACTCTCAGCAGGACCTAGGATGAGCAGTGTGAGCGAACACAGTCTTCTTCGCCAAACGACCACTTGAGAACACGGTTGTAATATATTGATTTCCTGTTCCGCCTAGCCTTTGTAAAATAGCTATGACCGCTGGCCGATGAGAGCGCGGAGAGTGCGCTAGTAGAATAAAATGATCTTGTATGATACAGTTTCCGCATGTACCCTGTATAATTATATCCTGTATAATTAAATCCTGCTTGTATAATTAAAATCATTTGTGTAATATAACTGTTTGCCTTGCCTTACCTTGTCCGGGGAAAAATTTATTTGGAAATTTATTTCTGCCTTTTTGATTATTTTCTTTGGTGTTATGCAAATACCCCAGAAAGAAATGCATCGTCCCTGGACCCGTTCTATGCCAACTCCAGATGAGAACAACGCTGGACATGAGGAAAATAATTTTACTCAAGGGCAGACGAGTCAGCAAAACAACGATTCAGCATTTTCGCAAGTGTGTCGCTTATTTGAGCAGAGTCAGCAACAACATCAGGAGATGATGCAGCATTTGATTAACATGGGAAATCACCATGGACAACAGCAACCCAGGTCCAAACTATCTGAGTTGCAAAAGACCCGCCCAACGGTCTTTACGCACACTGACAAGCCACTAGAGGCAGACGACTGGCTTCGAGACATGGAAAGAAAATTGGACATTGCCCAGTGTACGGACCAGGAAAAGGTGTTGTACACACCACATTATTTTTCTGGAATGGCTGCGTCGTGGTGGGAAAACTTATGTCACACCCACCCTGACGGAGCAAATATGACATGGGCACAACTCAAGGAGCATTTCCGAGGAGCGCATATCCCAAATAGCATTATGAAATTAAAAAAAAAGGGAATTTGAGGATCTCAAACAGCGGGGCTCCACAGTGTCCCAATATCTGGATCAGTTTACTCAGTTGGCCAGATACGCCAACGACGAATATATGACAGAAAACAAAAAGATGGAAAAATTTCTCGACGGACTTGTTTCATCCCTAAAGTGCCAGCTGATGGTTCATACTTTTCCAGACTTTAAGACACTCGTGGACAAGGCTATTATTCTGGAAAATGAACACCGCAATATGGATGAGGCTCGCAAGCGTCGCATGAACCAGTCAGGACAGGTACGCAACAACAGGCCCAGGAATGATGTTCAAAAGCCAGTAGTAACCCGGCCAACAAATACAGCTCCACCTCAGAACCGCAGTGCATTCCACAATAGGACTAAGGATACAAATTTTCATTCTGGAGTTACATGTTACTCCTGTGGAGGAGAGGGGCATTACGCTAAACAGTGCCCGAAACAAGGAAACAACCCTCCCAAAGCCAACAACAACAACAATGGCCGCGGTGCGACCAACGCTCCGCAACGCAATAATTTCAACCCCAATAACAACCACAAACCAGGACATATCAACCACGTGAATTTTGAGGAAGCTCAGAACGCACCGGATATCGTGTTTGGTACGTTCCCCGCCAACTCAGTAAATGCTACAGTTTTATTTGATTCCGGAGCTTCCCACTCTTGCATTTCTAAAAGATTTGCCTCGAAGAATCAGTTTCCCTTTTTGCCTTTGCAAAATTCCATGGTTATTCAGTCCCCGGGATCGAAGCAAACTACTCAATGGTACTGCAAGGATGTGAACATCGAAATTGAAGGAATGGGATTCCTAGCCAATCTCATCATATTGGACGCAGTTGATTTGGACATTATTCTGGGAATGGATTGGTTAACCACAAACAAAGGTTTTATAGACTGCTATAACCGCACGGTAACTCTTACCAATTGCCAAGGGAAGACCATAAAAGTGGGTACAAGGAAGATTGCCACATTCCAAGGAAAATTAAATCAAGTGGATACGGTGGAATTAAATACGGTCCCTGTAGTTTGTGAATATCCTGATGTATTTCCTGAGGAGTTACCAGGAATGCCACCGGACCGCGAGATTGAGTTCGTTATTGAACTAGCGCCCGGAACAACCCCCATATACAAGAAGCCGTACCGTATGGCCCCAACAGAATTGGCAGAATTAAAGAAGCAAATTAAGGAGTTGATGGAGAAAGGTTACGTACGACCCAGCTCGTCACCATGGGGTTCGCCAGTTTTATTCGCCAAAAAGAGGGATGGTACCCTGCGGCTATGTATTGATTACAGGGCACTTAATATGGTCACCATCAAGAATAAATATCCACCGCCTAGAATCAACGACTTGTTTGAGCAGCTAGCTGAAGCTAAAGTCTTTTCAAAAATAGACTTAAGGTCAGGATATCATCAGCTAAAAATTCGGACGACGGATATACCTAAGACGGCATTTACCACAAGATATGGATTATATGAATTCACAGTAATGCCGTTCGGTCTGACCAATGCCCCTGCATATTTTGTGCATCTCATGAACAAGGTTTTCATGAAGTATTTGGATAAATTTGTGGTGGTATTTATCGATGACATACTTATTTACTCTAAGACGCCCGAAGAACATGAGCAGCACCTTCGGATAGTACTGGAAGAATTAAGAAGACATCAGCTTTATGCCAAATTCAGCAAATGTGAATTTTGGTTGAGAGAAGTGGGTTTCCTTGGACACGTACTAACTCAGGATGGAATCGCTGTGGACCCAGGAAAAGTAAAGGATGTATTGGGATGGAAGCAACCCACAAACGTAACGGAGGTCAGAAGTTTTCTTGGTCTAGCAGGCTATTATCGAAGATTTATTGAAGGATTTTCCACTATAGCCAGACCCATGACCCAATTACTCAAGAAAGATAAGAAGTTTGAATGGAATGAAGCTTGTGAAAAGAGTTTTCAGGAGTTGAAAAAGAGGTTAACAACGTCACCAGTCCTAGTTGTACCCGATGTACACAAAAATTTTGATGTATACTGTGATGCATCCGGGAAAGGTCTTGGGTGTGTCTTAATGCAAGAAGGAAAAGTAGTAGCTTACACATCAAGGCAACTACGGAGACATGAAGAAAATTACCCCGTACATGATCTGGAACTCGCTGCAGTAGTACACGCACTCAAGGAGTGGCGACACTATCTTCTGGGAAACCGATGTGAAATATACACGGACCACAAAAGTCTTAAGTATATTTTCACGCAGCCGGAATTAAATTTGAGACAGCGACGATGGCTGGAATTAATTAAGGATTATGACGTAGGAATTCACTATCATCCTGGTAAAGCCAATGTTGTGGCAGATGCCCTCAGCAGAAATCCATACGCCGGAAATGGCAGCGTACAGCTCTCGCAACATGTGCTCAGCCAGGAATTTGCCAAACTCAACATGGCCCTAGTCACGGAAGGGACCATCTCCCAGTTGGAAATAAAACCAACCTTAGAGGACCAGATCAGAGACGCCCAGAAGGGACATCCGAGTATTGAAGGAATTAGGAAAAAGATGAAACTAGGCAGAGCGCCCGAATTTATTGAAGACGACCAAGAAATTATCTGGTTTGGACAGAGACTATGCGTACCAAACATTGAGGAATTAAAGCAGCAAATAATGGCAGAGGCACACACCGCTCCATATTCTATTCACCCCGGAGGGACAAAAATGTATAAGGATATACAGGAGAGATTCTGGTGGCACGGAATGAAAAGGGATATAGCCATATATGTGGCATGTTGTGATACTTGCCAACGAGTGAAGGCGGAACACCAGAGACCAGCAGGGTTGTTGCAACCAATTAAGGTGCCTGAATGGAAATGGGATAGGATTGGAATGGATTTTGTGGTTGGTTTGCCAAGGTCACGCCACGGAAATGATGCCATCTGGGTAATAATAGATTCACTAACTAAGGTAGCACATTTCATTCCGGTAAAAACCACCTACTCAACACAGAGGCTAGCCAGGCTGTATCTATCCAGGATTGTTTGTCTACACGGAGTACCCAAAATAATTGTCTCCGACAGAGGCACCCAATTTGTCTCTAGATTTTGGGAACATTTACAGCAAGCATTAGGCACGCAACTGGCTTTCAGCACAGCATACCACCCGCAGACCGGAGGACAGACAGAGCGGGTAAACCAAATATTAGAGGACATGTTGAGAGCATGTGTGCTTACCTACGGAGTCAGTTGGGAGGATAGTTTGCCGTATGCAGAATTTTCCTACAACAACAGTTATCAAGCTAGCCTAAAAATGGCACCGTTCGAAGCATTATACGGACGACGGTGTCGAACCCCATTAAATTGGTCTGAGACCGGAGACAGCCGAATCTTTGGACCAGATATGCTAATAGAGGCAGAAACCAAAGTAAAACTTATTCAGGACCGACTAAAGGCAGCTCAGAGCCGACAGAAGAGTTATTATGATCAAAAACACCGCCAGATCCACTTTGAGCCAAATGACTACGTGTATCTTAGAGTATCTCCAACAAGGGGGCTACAGAGATTTAAGGTCAAGGGGAAATTAGCACCGAGATTTATCGGACCATTTAAAATAACTGCAAGAAGGGGCAAGGTTGCTTATCAACTAGAATTACCCGCAGAATTATCAGATGTCCACGATGTGTTCCATGTGTCTCAACTGAGGAAGTGTATCAGCAACCCGGAAAAACAGGTGCAACACCAGGAATTAGACCTTCAACCCGATCTTACCTATCGGGAGCGTCCTATAAAAATTTTAGAGGAGTCTGAACGGAGGACCCGGCAAAATACAATAAAATTTTTCAAAGTCCAATGGAGCAATCACACCGAGGAAGAGGCAACCTGGGAAAGAGAAGATCATTTAAGGACTGAGTATCCGTACCTATTTGAGGAACAGCTGGAATCTCGGGGACGAGATTTTTCTTAAGGGGGTAGGTGCTGTCACACCCCAAAAATATTCCTCTGGAGTTTTGAAAACTTTTGCAAAACTTTAACCAAGTTTTTAAAATTTTGGTTGAAGGATGGACTTATTTGATTTAAGTATTTTGGAGGTTTTAAGAACCTTTCTTTCTTAAGAATCTTTGGCTTTGGTCAATTATTTTCAAAAGCAAAAATCTTTTCCACCTCTCCTAGCATCATAAAAATTCCCAAATAATTTTTCTGCCACTCCAAATTTTCCTCTCAAGTCATGTACATCTTCTGTGATATTTCACAACTCCTCCCCACTCCACAAATATTCTTTCTATTTATTTTAAATTCCAAAAGGGAATTTGAATAAATCATAGTTTCTTGACTTTTACAAAGGAACTATATTTTCTATGACTCTTCTGCATCCACCAAAATTATCCCTACATATATATGGTACCCTCAACTCATTTCTCCAAAAACATGTGGTCCCACAGTTCAAATATTTCAAATTCTGCTCATTTCAAATTTGGACCAGAAATCATGTTTTTGCCTCAAACCACTTCCAAACTTCACCAAAATTCTTGGCCTCCTGGCAAACTCATTTTTGAGTAGCTACACACCACCACCCAAAACCCCATGATCAAACTAGTTGCCTAAACCCCCAAAGCATTCCATCAAACATGTTGCGGGCACTGTTCATAACTGAATTAAAATTCAGTTAGCTGAACTTTGCCTCGGCCGACAGAGACAGGGTGCCGTGCTTGCATCAACTTCTTCTCCCGCACGGCGGTGTTGCCGGTGTCCAGTGCCGCAGCACTCCCTGGCCCAGCGGCCAGCCACTCCACGCCGGCGAGGTGGCACCGGGCCGGTGCAGCCTCCCCAGGCTCGTCCACGGCGGAGCCGAGCGGACACGCCACGGCCCTCGGCCGCCATTCAATGCCCAGCAACGCCGCTACCTACCTCTCTGCACACGCGTCCCTCCCTCGCTCTCCTACGCGCAAAAGACACACCGGCCACGCCGCACGGGGCCCGGCTGACAGTCGCCGGAGCCGGCCGCTCCGCCGCGCCCGTGCGGACAGCACACCGCGTACGTGTCACGCAGGCGCGAGCCCGACCACGCGGAGGCTTCGGGCGAACGCCACGGGCCTCTAGAATGCCCCGACACCCAGCCGACCGGCCAGAACCAGCCCCGGCGACTTCAATTACTCCGGCGAGCTCCGCCCGCTTCGGCCTTCCTCGAACCGCCTATAAAAGGGGTCCCCGAGCCCCTCTAGCAGAAGCACTCTCCTCCACCACCACCCACACTGCCTCCTGACCACCCACCAGGCCCCGAGGGGGTCGTCTTCTTCCCCTCCGGCCACCGCTCCGCCGCCTCTGTCTTCGAACCGAACCAAGCATCTGCACCACCAGAGCAGCCCAAACTCCGTCGAGCTCCCTCTTTTCCACCACCTTGCCGATCCCCTAAATCAATTTACCTCCCCGAGCTCTCTCCGACGAACCACCACATCGCCAGAATCTTCGTCCGCCGGCGACGAGCTCACCGCCGTTCAGGTGACCGCCGGTGGCCACCTCCACCACCCCTGGATGCGGAAGTCCCCGCTGGTCATGTTGCGACCAGCGCCGGACCCTGAGACCCCGGCGATCGTCGCCGGCGATCGCCGCCGTCTCTCTGTACTCGCGCGCAAGCGCGTTTAAATTTAAACCTGACGGGTGGCCCCCACCCGTCAGCTCTCTCTCTCTCTATTCTGTTTTAAGTGGAAGCGCATTCTGTGCTTTACGCCTTCTGCACAGGAAGACGTATCCGTAACCGAAGCGTTTTCTTTTAAATAATTCTGGGACTTCTGTTTTACAGAAAAACCCCTGGTTTTGAAAAGCTAATAACTTTTAAAATATAGACCCAAATGAGTTGATTCTTTTTGCTAAAATTTTCTTTTCTGCTCTAGTTTATTTTAAGATTTATTTAAAAATATTTTGAGAACTTTTTCTGTTCTGTGTTGGTTTTCTTATTCGAATTCAAATTTGAATTTTTCAGAAAAAGAAGAGGGAACTTTTGCTGGATTTTCAGAAGGGTTTTCTCCTGATTACTTTGGACAAGGCAAGCATTATTGAACTTGAGTTATGATGTTACTTCCTTACATGGTTGCATAGTATGGTAGTGCATCATATGTTACGTGTTATCACATGTGCATGCATGGTCATGGCATGTGGGTTTTACCTTGGCTTGCATGTCACACTAACTTGTTTGGCATACAAGTGGTTCGTGAGGGCAGAGATGCTGCTGCTGGTTGGGACATGCTAGTGGGCATGGTCCTTGGTTGACACAGTGGTGTCATGTGATTTTGTTAAGAGAACACTGATGATATTTTAACAGTACCTCCTGAGTCTGCCTAGATCGAGTCTTGCTCTTACACCTAGCTGTATACCGTGCTGCCACGGGTCCCTCCGAAAGGAGGGTACGGCCTAGTGAGTTGTTAACCCCTGGACGGGTGCACGCCACCCAGATAACTGCGATGAAGGTTGTAGCCTGTCATCGGGTCAGGGGCATGGGTGTTACCGGTTGTAGCCGAGAGGGGGGCACCCCTTGTAATCCGCGCGTTTAATAGTGATCCCATGCTTTTCGGAGGTTGTAGCCTCCCTGACTTAAGGTGTCTGGAGTGATGCTGTGGGTGAGTCCAAGCATCCGGTGGGCGGGTATGCGTCAGGAGTGTTTTCAACCCAAAGTCCGTATTAGGTTTTAGTCAGTGCACGGTGCTGGCTAGATCCAATGCTTGTGGGTAAAGGGTACACCCTCTGCAGAGTTATATCTATTCGAATAGCCGCGTCCACGGTCAAGGACTTAGTTGGGTGGGTCAAGTATCGGTCCCGGTGTCAGTCTCTGGAGGAAAATAATATACTTGAGTATACTATGTTTGCATGATGGATTATCATGAATTTATTTATGATGAAGATTATATTACTGGACTAACCTGATTATTTTGCTGTTACCTTCAAGAGTGTCTCAGGGGCTGGCTAGACTACCCCGGACACTCGCGTTTATTTTAAAGTCCTGTTGAGGCGTCCCTCGAGTGTCAGGCGGTTTATCTCGCCACTACTCTTGTGGACACCCACTGGCATTTCTTTTAAAGTCCTGTTGAGGCGTCCCTCGAGTGTCAGGCGGTTTATCTCGCCATTACTCTTGTGGACACCCACTGGCATTTCTTTTAAAGTCCTGTTGAGGCGTCCCTCGAGTGTCAGGCGGTTTATCTCGCTACTACTCTTGTGGACACCCACTGGCATTTCTTTTAAAGTCCTTTTGAGGCGTCCCTCGAGTGTCAGGCGGTTTATCTCGCCACTACTCTTGTGGATACCCAACTGGCATTTCTTTTCAAGTCCTACCGTGATGTCACTTGACATCCGACTGGCATTTCTTTTATTCTTTTATATAATATATTGACCAGTATTTATTTTTGAGCTAATTATGTTTCATCCTGCCAAGTCGTGATATTTGTTGCATGCATATAGTATTTTATCATGGCATGTGTTTTCAGTATACCTTATTTTCATAATGTTTGCGAGTACATTCAAAGTACTCACTGGCTTGTCCCTGGCTATTTACTTGGCCAGACTTGGAGGAGGACGAGCCCGTGGAGGAGAATTGCGCTAGCGAGGCCGACGCTTAGAAGGTTCCCAGTCAGCACGCCTGTGTCTTGAGTCTATCACTTGTACCATCCGTCAAGCTTCCGCCACACCAATAAAATAGTCAAGCCTCACACTGACGCTTGACTCTATGCTAGTCTTTCAGCTTTGAGTTCCACCACCCACTGTCAAATTCCGCCACCCTAGTGTGTTGAGTTGTTGTAATAATCTTTGAGTCACCCTGACTCAAGCCTGTGTAATATTATTGTACTGGTTATCTATATCAAGGTTGTCCACTGGTTGTGCTTGGGAGCCAGTGTGACTTAAGGCCATTCTGTGATTTATGTCTCAGAAATGAGCCTGACAGGTCTACTTTACAACATATAAGTTTCCGATCTACAATTCTAGTTTACTATCTATTTCGCAATCTTTATTTTCAAATCCATACAACAAAAATACCAAAAATACTTATCTAATTATCTTTATCAGATATCACTTTTGCAAGTGGTCGTGAAGGGATTGACAAGCCCTTTATCGCGTTGGTTGGAAGGTTCTTGATTGTTCGTGCAGGTACTAGGCGACTTGCGTGTGGTCTCCTACTGGATTGATACCTTGGTTCTCAAAAAATGAGGGAAATAGATACGCTACTTTGTTGCATCACCCTTTCCTCTTCAAGGGAAAACCAACGCATGCTCAAGAGGTAGCAAGAAGGATTTCTGGCGCCGTTGCCGGGGAGATCTACGCTCAAGTCAAGAGATACCAAGTACCCATCATAAACACTTCTCACATGCATGACATTATTTGCCATTCTCCTCTCGTTTTCCTCTCCCCCACTTCTAAAACGATTTTCGAAAGCCTTTGCCTTTTTTCCGTTCGTCTTTTTGTTTGCTTGAGTTGCCAAGTGCCCTCTATTAGATTGCATCTTTGCTTGCTAAATTATGGATCCTCTTCCACTTTCTAATCTTTGTAAGAGATCCAATTATGATGAACCAATTGCTAGTGAGCTTTGTGCACTAGATTATCTATGTGGGGTTTTGCTTGAAATTCGTGAGTCCGAAAATTGTGATGAAGTGTTGAAAGTAGAAGATTATAAAGAGATTCACGACAGCTCCTTGAATGAAAAGCACGATTGCAATGATGTTATTATAATTCTATCAATGTCAATTGTGCTAATGATATGCAAAACCCTAAGCTTGGGGATGCTTATTTTGCTATGCCCACTACTTGTTGCAATGATCATTATTGGGGTGATGCTTCTTACGATCTTGAAAACTTATTTAAGCCCCATGATATATATGAGATGGATAATAATGTTTGCAATAATATTGAAAGTGGGTTTGGAAGAGTGTCAACTTTAGATCCCACATATTTGGAGAATGTTCAATCTTATGAATTTTTCTATAAAAGTAGATCTAGAGAGGTCATGACTTTAGTTAATGTTGATCCCACTATTTTGGAAGAGTGTCAACTTCGTATACATGTGGATCGTGTTGAGAATATGTTTTGTGATAGGTATATTGTTGAATTTGTAGAAATCTTCATGTTACTAAATTAACTCTCTTCATGTTGAGATTGATCTTGTTTCTTTCTTCTTCCTTGCATATGTTAGATCTTGCTTGTCTTGCTAATTTGTTTTCCTATAAAATGCATATGCATAGGAAGTATGTTAGACTTAGATGTGTTTGTCACATGTTTTATGATGCTCTTTGTGCTTCAATTCTTCTCTTTTATGTGAGCATCATTGCAACTATCAATGTCTAGCTAGGGGCGTTAAACGATATCGCTTGTTGGGAGGCAACCCAATTTTATTTTTGTTTTTTGCTTTTTGCTTCGGTTTAGTAATAAATAATTTATCTAGCTTCTGTTTAGATGTGGTTTTATGTTTTAATTAGTGTTTGTGCCATGTAGAACCTTAGGGAAGACTTGGGTGAAGTCTTTGCGATCTTGCTGTAAAAAACAGAAACTTTTGCGCTCACGACATTAGCTGTCATTTTTTACTGGAGAGTGCTTTTAGGTTGATTCTTTTTGCAAATGATTAATAGACATCTTTGGCGCGCCAGGTAGGGGGCTCGCTTGCCCGAACCTGAAAGCGTGCGCATCACGTCATCTTCATCACCATCTTCATCCTCGACGACACCATTAACTATGGCACCCAAGAAGAAATTCGGCGCTTCTGCCCATCCATCAACCTCTAAGGCTCCGCCGCCCGTGGCCTCTAATGCTGTGGGGGTTGTGGGTACGAGCGGAGACGTGAACGCTGTTGGGGACGTGTTTGGAGTAGGTGGCGCCATCACCACTTCCACCGCGGCCGGCACAGGGGCAGGAGACGTCGGAGGAGAACAACGTCGGCAGCGCCTCGGCGGTCACGCTCCGCAAGGTGTGGGCGAGGGGGTCAATCCAGCCGCACCCATCCTCCCACCGACGGGCACAACCATAGCAATGACCCTCGGTCTGGGGCAAGCCATCACCCTCCGGTCATCCCCGCCATGGGAGCGAATGCGGCGCATGTGCCTCCTCCCGGATGAGCCTCTACACTCAACGGAGCCACTGATCCTCGAGCACCACCACCGCGCAATCCCGCTGCCTAGGTGGTTGCCCCACAGCATCGCGGACGTGGCACCACAGCCACCGCCGCCGCTGGCACTGTCAAGAGCCAGACGATGGTGCCATCGACATCATCAACATCTATGCCAAGCACAGCCACAGAGGCTATGGCGAGTTCTCAGCTGCTCCGAGGTTTCTGCCAGCAGCCGAGCAGATGGATGAATAGCGTGCCACCATCCAAAGCCTGCTCGGTTTCACCGAAGCTGGGGGCTCTCGACAAGCTGGCCCGCCAGGACCTCCCCAAGCAATAGCAACCGCCCATATCGCTGGCCGAACAGAGGTGGCCGTCCCCACGGTGCAGTCCCCACTGATAGCCCACAAGTGTAGGGGATCGCAATAGTTTTCGAGTGTAAATTATTCAACCCAAATTTATTGATTTGACACAAGGGGAGCCAAAGAATACTCTTAAGTATTAGTAGCTGAGTTGTCAATTCAACAACACCTGGAAACTTAGTATCTGCAGCAAGGTAATTTAGTAGCAAGGTAATATGGAAATAGCGGTAATAGCAATAAAAGTAACGATAGTGTTTTTGTAGTTTTTGTAACAGTAGCAGCGGAAAAGTGAATAAGCTACAAGCAATATGTGAAAAGCTCGTAGGCATTGGATCGGTGATGGAGAATTATGGCGGATGCAATTCCTCATGTAATAGTTATAACCAAGGGTGACACAGAACTAGCTCCAGTTCATCAATGTAATGTAGGCATGTATTCCGAATATAGTCATACATGCTTATGGTAAAGAACTTGCATGACATCTTTTGTCCTACCCTCCCGTGGTAGCGGGGTCCTAGTGGAAACTATGGGATATTAAGGCCTCCTTTTAGTAGAGTACCGAACCAAAGCATTAATACATAGTGAATACATGAACTCCTCAAACTACGGTTATCACCGGGAGTGGTCCCGATTATTGTCACTTCGGAGTTGCCGGATCATAACACATAGTAGGTGCTACTGACTTGCAAGATAGGATCAAGAACACACATATATTCATGAAAACATAATAGGTTCAGATCTGACATCATGGCACTCGGGCCCTAGTGACAAGCATTAAGCATAGCAAAGTCATATCATCATCAATCTTAGAACATAGTGGATACTAGGGATCAAACCCTAACAAAACTAACTCGATTACATGGTAAATCTCATCCAACCCATCACCGTCCAGCAAGCCTATAATGGGATTACTCACGCACGACGGTGAGCATCATGGAATTGGTGATGGGGGAAGGTTGATGATGATGATGGCGACGATCTCCCCTCTCCGGAGCCCCGAACGGACTCCAGATCAGCCCTCTCGACAGAGATTAGGGCTTGGCGGCGGCTCCGTATCGTAAAACACGATAATTCTTCCTCTCTGATTTTTCTCTCCCCGAAACTGAATATATGGAGTTGGGGTATACGTCGGTGGAGCAAAAGGGGACCCACGAGGCAGGGGGCGCACCCAGGGGGAGGGGGCACGCCCCCACCCTCGTGGATAGGGTGTGGGCCCCCTGGCTTGGTTCATTTAGCAGATATTTTTTATATATTCCAAAATAATTCTCCGATGAATTTCAGGTCATTCCGAGAACTTTTATTTCTGCACAAAAATAACACCATGGCAATTCTGCTGAAAACAACGTCAGTCTGGGTTAGTTCCATTCAAATCATGCAAGTTAGAGTCCGAAACAAGGGCAAAAGTGTTTGGAAAAGTAGATACGTTTGAGACGTATCAACTCCCCCAGGCTTAAACCTTTGCTTGTCCTCAAGCAATTCATTTGGTAAACTGAAAGTGATAAAGAAAAACTTTGACAAACTCTATTTGCTCTTGTTGTTGTAAATATGTAAAGCCAACATTCAAGTTTTCAGCAAAGATCATGAACTAACCACATTCACAATAACTTTCAGGTCTCATGTTTACTCATATCAATGCATAATCAACTAGCGACCAATAATAGTAAACCTTGGATGACAACACTTTCTCAAAACAATCATAATATGATATAACAAGATGGTATCTCGCTAGCCCTTTCTGAGATCGAAAACATAAATGCAGAGCACCTTTAAAGATCAAGGACTGACTAGACATTGTAATTCATCGTAAAAGAGATCCAGTCACAATCATACTCAGTGCAAATTAATAGCAATACATTCAAATGACAGCGGTGCTCTCCAACTAGTGCTCTTTAATAAGAGGATGGTGACTCAACATAAAAGTAATAGATAGGCCCTTCGCAGAGGGAAGCAGGGATTTGTAGAGGTGCCTGAGCTTGATGTTTAAATAGAGATGAATAACATTTTGAGCGATATACTCTCATTCTCAACATAGCAACCAAGAATCTCGATATCTTCCATGCTACACACGTTATTGGCGGTTCCCAAATAGAATGATAAAGTTTATACTCCTCCAACCACCAACAAGCACACTCCGCGGCTAGCCCGAAACAAAGGGTATCGTCCAAACCAGCAACAGCCTTGGGGGACTTTTGTTTAATTATTATGATTTGACATAGGACTGGGCATCCCGATTACCATCCATTTTTTCAAGAATGATGAGCGGAGTCCACTCATCGTGAGAATAACCCACCTAGCTACCATGGAAGATATAGACAACCCTAGTTGATACATGAGCTGTTCGAGCATACAAGACATAATTTCATTTGAAGTTTTAGAGTTTGGCACATACAAATTTACATGGAACGACAGGTAGATACCCCATATAGGAAGGTATGGTGGACTCATATGGATAACTTTGGGGTTTATGGAAGTGGATGCACAAGCAGTATCCCCGCTTAGTATAGGTGAAGGCTAGAAAGAGACTGGGAAGCGACCAGCTAGAGAGCGACAACAGTCATGAACATGCATTAAAATTAATCAACAATGAATGCAAGCATGAGTAGGATATAAATCACCATGAACATAAATATCATGGAGGCTATGTTGACTTTGTTTCAACTACATGCGTGAACATGCCCCAAGTCAGACCGCTTGAATCGTTCAAAGGAGGATACCACCTTATCATACCACATCACAAGCACTTTAATATCATGTTGGCATGCAAGATAAACCATTATAAACTCTTAGCTAATTAAGCATGGCATGGGCAACTATGATCTCTAATTGTCATTGCAAGCATGTTTCATTCACAACAAGCTGAATCAGGAACGATGAACTATCATATTTACAAAAACAAGATAGGTCAAGTTCATACCAGCTTTTCTCATCTCAATTAGTTCATCATATATCATCATTATTGCCTTTCACTCGCACGACCGAACGGTGTGGATAAGAATAATAGTGCATGTGCATTGGACTAAGCTGGAATCTGCAAGCATTTAATACAAGAGAGCAGAGAAGGTAATATGGCTCATGGTTAAATCAACAATAAAGCATATGAGAGCCACTAAACATTTTTATTATGGTCTTCTCCTCTTGACCCCCAAAGAAAACAAAAGAAACTATTTACACGAGAAAGCTCCCAACAAGCAAAAAGAAGAACAAGAAATCTTTTTGGTTTTGTTTTAATTACTACTACTACAGGCATGGAAAGTAAACTATGTAAAAGCTACAACTATTTTTTTGTTTTTCTTAAGGTTTTTCTTATACACAAGAAAAAGACTAAGAAAATAATTGAAACTAGCATGGATAGTACAATGAAAGAGTGTGAGCACCGACAACTAGAATAAGTGTGTGAACATGAAAGTAATGTCGGTGAGAAACACGTACTCCCCCAAGCTTAGGCTTTTTGCCTAAGTTGGTCTATGGCCAATATTGGCCTGATGGATATCCAAAGTCGTAGTTGGGGTTGTACTGAGATGCAGCGTCTACTGCCTGGCAAGCTGAACCTGGAGACGGGCTACTCTCATTGTCTCCTTATACTCATTTGCCTCCTCCCTGGTTATAATACATGTCCCTTTTGACTGAAAGTCAAAGAAGGTAGGAGCAGGGAGAGCAATATGGACAGTGTGACGCCTGTCAAAGATTAGTCGATACTGGAGGGATTGTTCATCCCTCTCTACAAACTGATGGCTAACCATAACATTATAATCTAAATAGGTAGGTGGTAATAGTGCATCATTTTCATGTATAGGCACACCAAGACGATTGGCTATGCGAGTGGCATAAACCCACCAAATAAATCTCCATTTAAACCATTATGATGTAGCCTACGTGCAACAATGGCCCCCAAGTTATATTGTCTATCTCATAACACAGCACTCTTGAGAACACTAAGATCTGGAATGCACACATGGCAAGCCTCATCTTTACCGTTAATGCATCTACCAATAAAGAGATCAAAATAATGTATAGCAGGAAAAAGAATGCTTCCTATGGTAGCTTGTGTGATCTCTCTAGATTCCCCCATAGTGATACTAGTGAGGAAGTCTTTATATTCGGATTTGCGAGGTTCACTAATATTGCCCCACTACGGGAGCTTACAAGCATCATTAAAACCTTCCAGGTCCATGGTATAAGATTTATCATAAAGATCAAACAGGACAGTGTGAGAATTACGTGAAGATGAAAATTTAAACCTTCTCAGAAAGCTATCAGTTAAGTAATGGTACTGAGGGCACTTATCTAGCATGAAGCCCTCGAGGTGAGCATTACGCACATATGCGTCAAACTCCTCCTTAATGCCTTCCCGAACCATAAATTCCTCTGACGGCCATTCACAAGGCCGCACTTGAGCTTCCCTCGGCAATTCATCGTCCGGCTCACGCATCGCGAGCCTTCGTCCTTGCTTCCTTGAGGAACCACCTTGGAAGATTTTTCTATGCATTTTTCTAAAATTTTCTAAATTTTTTAGTAACTGAAAATAAAATTGAACCAAACTCAACAAGATTGATAGCAACAACTGCTACAAGTGCCTAGAGACTATATCATGCATTAGAACTACTAGGGACCAAAGAAATTTAACATGCAAGCTCAAGAACAAGGTCACCACAGCAGATTTTTTTTGCAATAAATAAAGCACTAGAACAAAAACTAATTGGATCAATGGAGCAGTCACATACCAAGGAACAATCGCCCCAAACAGTTTTGTGAATGGAGGTTTGAGCAAGGAGATCGAAAATGGCAGCAAGATGAGCTAGAACTCGTGCTTAAGCTGGATAATGATTTTTTGGGAGGAAAAAGGAGTGTGTGGGTGCAGTAATAAGTGGAGGGGGGACACGTGGGGCCCATGAGGTAGGGGGCGCGCCCAGTGAGGGTGGGTGCGCCCTGAACCCTCATGGCCAGGTGTTGGCTCCCCCTGTTGTGTTCTTTGTGCCAAATATTCTTAAATATTCTAGAAAAAATCATATTTCATTTTTAGGGCATTTGGAGAACTTTTATTTTCGGGGTATTTTTTATTGCACGGATAAGTGTGGAAACAGATAGAAAATACTATTTTCTTTATTTAATCTAATTAACGGAAAGTAAAATGAGGGTACAGAAGGTTGAGCTATCTAGATTCACCCATCTTATGCTCATCAAAAGGAATTCATTAACAAGGTTGATCAAGTCTTGTTAATAAAATCTTTCCGAATAACATGAAACCGGATAATTTTCGAATAACACTATGTTACCTCAATGGGGATATGTATGTGTAATGCCTAGGATGCGACTATATCTCCTACGTGTCGAGGCACGACTTAGATACATAAGCGCATTCTGGAATGATCGCAAGCGTGGTATCTTTGCACAACTCATGTAAAAGAACAGGGATGAAAGAATAAAATAGTTGTCTTACACTCACCACGTCACACAATAAATACAATAACATACATCATCCAAAGAACATCAGGGTCCGACTACGAGGCATGGGTACCATGCTTGCGATCATTCCAGAATGCGCTTATGTCTCTAAGTCGTGCCTCGACACGTAGGAGATATAGTCGCATCCTGGGCATTACAGTATGTCCCCAACAATAAGAATATCATATGTCTTCTTGACAGTAGGAAGATGAAATTCGAAACCGCCAATAGTAATAGTTGAAATTTTTCAATAGAATTGATACTGTGGACCTGAGGTTGTTTCCTCGGAAAGTCTACCGTATGCTCATTACCATTGACATGAAAAGTGATATTGCCTCTGTTGCAATCAATAACAGCCCCTGCAGTATTCAAAAAGGGTCTACCAAAGATAATAGACATACTATCATCCTCAGGAATATCAAGGATAACAAAGTCCGTTAAAATGGTAACATTAGGAACTACAACAGGCACATCCTCACAAATACCGACATGTATATCAGTTGATTTATCGGCCATTTGCAAAGATATTTCAGTAGGTGTCAACTTAATCAAGTCAAGTCTGCGATATAAAGAGAGAGGCATAACACTAACACCGGCTCCAAGATCACATAAAGCAGTTTTAACATTGTTTCCTTTGAATGAGCAAGGTATAGTAGGTACTCCTGGATCTCCTAGTTTCTTAGGTATTGCACCTTTAAAAGTGTAATTGGCAAGCATGGTGGAAATTTCAACTTCAGGTATCTTTCTTTTGTTGGTAATAATATCTTTCATATACTTTGCATAAGGATTTGTTTTAAGCATATCAGTTAAACGCATACACAAAAAGATAGGTCTAATCATTTTAGCAAAGCGCTCAAAATCCTCATCATCCTTTTTCTTGGATGGTTTAGGAGGAAAAGACATGGTTTCTGAACCCATGGTTCTCTTTCCTTACTGTGCTTCCTAGCAACAAAGTCTCTCTTATCATAATGTTGATTCTTTGATTGTGGGTTATCAAGATCAACAGCAGGTTCAATCTCTAAATCATTATCATTGCTAGGTTGAGAATCATCATGAACATCATCGTTAACATTATCACTAGGTTCATGTTCATTACCAGATCGTGTCTCAGCATCAGAAATAGAGATATCATTGGGATTCTCAGGTGCGTCAGCTATAGGTTCACTAGAAGCATGCAAAGTCCTATCATTTTTCTTTTTATTCTTCTAAGAAGAACTAGGTGCATCTACATTAGCTCTCTCAGAATCTTGCTCAATTCTCTTAGGGTGGCCTTCAGGATACAAAGGTTCCTGGGTCACTTTACCCCCTCTAGTTGCAACTCTAACAGCAAAGTCATTATTCTTACTATTTAATTCATTGAGCAAATCATTCTGAGCCTTAAGTACTTGTTCTACTTGAGTGGCAACCATAGAAGCATGTTTACTAATGAGTTTCAAGTCACCTATAACTCTAGACATATAATCACTCATGCATTCAATCATATAAGCATTACGTTGCAATTGTCTACCAACATAAGCATTGAAGTTTTTTTGCTTCACAATAAAATTATCAAACTCATCTAAGCATTGGCTAGCAGTCTTATAACGGGGAATATCACCTTCATCAAATCTATAAAGAGAATTTACCTTTACTACTCGTGTCGGGTTATCAAGACCATGTATTTCTTCAATAGGCGGTAAATTCTTAATATATTCAGCTTTAATACATTTTTCTTTCATAGATTTCTTTGCCTCTTGCATATCTTCAGGACTGAGAAATAGAACACCCCTTTTATTCGGAGTTGGCTTAGGGGCTGGTTCAGGAAGTGTCCAATTATTTTCATTGGTCAACATATTATTCAATAGTAATTCAGCTTGATCAACTGTTCTTTCCCTGAAAACACAACTAGCACAACTATCCAGGTGGTCTCTGGAAGCATAGGTAAGTCCATTACAAAAGACATCAAGTATTTCATTCCACTCAAGAGGATGATCAGTCAAAGCATTAAGTAATTGGAGAAGCCTCCCCAAGCTTGTGGGAGACTCTCTTCTTCAATTTGCACAAAATTATATATTTCCCGTAAGGCAGCTTGTTTCTTATGAGCGGGAAAATATTTAACAGAGAAGTAATAAATCATATCCCGAGGACTACACACACAACCAGGATCAAGAGAATTAAACCATGTCTTAGCATCACCCTTTAACGAGAACGGAAATAACTTAAGGATATAGTAATAATGAATCTTTTCCTCTTTGGTGAACAGGGTGGCTATATCATTCAACTTAGTAAGATGTGCCACAACAGTTTTACACTCATAACCATAGAAAGGATCAGATTCAACCAAAGTAATTAACTCATGATCAACAGATAAATCATAAACCTTATCAGTAACAAAGATAGGTGAAGTAGCAAAAGTAGGGTCATATTTCGTTCTAGCATTCAAAGACTTTTCTTTCAGCTTAGCTAATAATTTCTTAAGATCATATCTATTGTTGCAAGCAAGGAATTCTCTAGAAGTTTCTTCATCCATAACATAACCCTCAGGAATAACAGGCAATTCATATCTAGGGGGAGAATCTACATAATCACTTTCCTAAATATTATCAGTTTCAATATTTGCATTCTCACTAACCTTAGCAATTTGTTCATCTATAAATTCTCCTAGTGGCATAGTATTATCAAGCATAGATGTAGTTTCATCATACATAGCAGAAGTGGCATCATTAAGAACATGTGACATATCAGATTCAATAGCAGGAGTAGGTGTAGCAAATTTACTCATAACAGAGGGTGAATCAAGTGCGGAGCTAGATGGCAGTTCCTTACCTCCCCTCGTAGTTGAGGGAAAGATCTTGGTTTTTGAGTCCTTCTAATTCTTCATAGTGATCAACGAATATAAATCCCAAGTGACTTAAAGAATATAGCTATGCTCCCCGGCAATGGCACCAGAAAATAGTCTTGATAACCCACAAGTGTAGGGGAACGCAGTAGTTTTCGAGGGTAAAGTATTCAACCCAAATTTATTGATTCGACACAAGGGGAGCCAAAGAATACTTTTAAGTATTAGCAGTTGAGTTGTCAATTCAACCACACCTGGAAACTTAGTAACTGCAGCAAGGTAATTTAGTATCAAGGTAATATGGAAATAGCGGTAACAACAATAAAAGTAACGATAGTGTTTTTGTAGGTTTTGTAACAGTAGCAGCGGAAAAGTGAATAAGCAACAAGAAATATGTGAAAAGCTCGTAGGCATTGGATCGGTGATGGAGAATTATGTCGGATGCGATTCCTCATGTAATAGTTATAACCTAGGGTGACACAGAACTAGCTCCAGTTCATCAATGTAATGTAGGCACGTATTCCGAATATAGTCATACGTGCTTATGGAAAAGAACTTGCATGACATCTTTTGTCCTACCCTCCCGTGGCAGCGGGGTCCTAGTGGAAACTAAAGGATATTAAGGCTTCCTTTTAATAGAGTACGGGACCAAAGCATTAATACATAGTGAATACATGAACTCCTCAAACTATGGTCATCACCGGGAGTGGTCCCGGTTATTGTCACTTCGGGGTTGCCGGATCAAAACACATAGTAGGTGACTACTGACTTTCAAGATAGGATCAAGAACACACATATATTCATGAAAACATAATAGGTTCAGATCTGAAATCATGGCACTTGGGCCCTAGTGACAAGCATTAAGCATAGCAAAGTCATAGCAACATCAATCTTAGAACATAGTGGATACTTGGGATCAAACCCTAATAAAACTAACTCGATTACATGGTAAACTCATCCAACCCATCACCGTCCAGCAAGCCTACGATGGGATTACTCATGCACATCAGTGAGCTTCATGGAATTGGTGATGGAGGAAGGTTGATGATGACGATGGCGACGATCTACCCTCTCCGGAGCCATGAGCGGACTCCAGATCAGCCCTCCCGAGAGAGATTAGGGCTTGGCGGCGGCTCCGTATCGTAAAACGCGATAATTCTTCCTATCTGATATTTTTCTCCCCGAAAGTGAATATATGGAGTCGTGGTATATGTCGGTTGAGCAACAGGGGGCCCACGAGGCAGGGGGCACGCCCCCACCCTCGTGGACAGGGTGTGGGCCCCTGGCTTGGTTCTTTCCGCAAATATTTTTTTATATATTCCAAAATAATTCTCCGTTGAAGTTCAGGTCATTCCGAGAACTTGTATTTCTTCACAAAAATAACACCATGGCAATTCTACTGAAAACAACGTTAGTCCGGCGTTTTTCCATTCAAATCATGCAAGTTAGAGTCCAAAACAAGGGCAAACGTGTTTGGAAAAGTAGATACGTTGGAGCCGTATCACCCACCACGGCACCTAGAGCGAGCGCGGTAGGAACCAGACCCCGACGATGTCTCGATGGCCTCTTCTGGACCTCGAGCATGTCCTGGCCAAAATCGAGCCCGGGAGGATAGGCGGCGGGGAGACGCACACATCATTATCGATCGACGCAGCGGCGACCTCTGCCAGACCGACAGGTGCGACGGCCTCAACGTCGATGAACCTGCACTCGGTGTTGGCGGGTGCCTACCATTCGAGGTCGGCTTCCCTGCCTTCACGTAGGAACTGCGGTAAGTCCGTTGGCCATTCGTTCGCACATTCAAGCCAGAGATACCTGAGAAGTACGACGGGAGGCTAAACCTGGTAGAGTTCCAGAGCATCTACACCATCGCTGTTCAGGCTGCCGGGGGAATAGACGAGAAGGTGTTCGCGAACTACTTCCCTTTGGCCCTCAAGTACAACATGAGGTCTTGGCTGATGCACCTACCAGAAGGCTCCATTTCGTCATGGGCAGACCTGTGCCGTGAGTTCATCGGTGCTTTCATCGGTGGCCACCAAGAGCCCGGCAGGCCCAGCGACCTGCACCTCCTTAGTTAAAAGGAAGGAGAAACTCTCTGTAAGTATTAACAGAGATTCAGTACAGTTCATAGAAATATTCCAAATATCCATCCGACAGCTGTTATAGCGGCTTTCCAGTCCAATGCGCGCAACCACCGAATTCATTCCAAGATGAACATGCGGTTGCCCAAGACTATGAAGGAGCTATACACACTGGTGGATAAGTGTGCTTGGATCGGGGAAGGAAGGAAGTTGCCCAGAAAGGAAGATTGTACCAATGTTAATTCAGAGGATGAGGATGAATCAACCAGTCAGAGGAAGGGCAAGAAGCGCAATGAGAAGCGAAGAGACAAAGCAATGACAAATGTGGAAGAATCGGGCACACCTAGTACCGGCAAGAAGGCCGAGGCAGAGCCCCCGGAAAGGAAGCTGCCGCTTGCGCTGCCTGTTGGGAGGCCGATGCCGCTGAGAAGCCTGGGAAGGGCGATGGGCCGTACTACAAGATCCGTTGGACCAAGGGCCATGACCTTCAGGAGTGTTACCAGGTTGAGCATCTTGTAATAAACAGAGGACATAATATGACAAGCGTGACAAGGAGAAGGGTCAGAATGCCGGCGGCGGTAAGGGACGAGGTGGTGAAGAAAACCGCCCTGGCAAACCCTTTAGGAACCAAGGAAAACCCGCTATGGGTAAAGAGAAGGAAATCTGTGATAATGTGAGTGATGGAGAGGATGAAGAGGAAACCAGTGAGTAGGAGTTTCAGAAGGCCACTGATGCCAAGTGCATTGATGGGGGTGCATCTTTGCACGCCTCTCACCGCCAGCTCAAGCAGTGGGCATGAGAGATCAATGTCATGGAACCTGCGCTAGAGGCCCGGAAGCCACTCAAATGGTCTCGCACGCCCATCATATTTGCGGTAGGGTGTTTGCCATTGTTGGTCTCCCCAACAATTTGCAACCTCAAGGTCACAAAGATGTTAGTGGATGGTGGGGCCGGGTTGAATCTGATTTCCCCGACAGTTATCAACAAGGTTCAGATAGGAGAAGTAGAGCTAGAGGTTACCGGCACGTTCCAAGAAGTTAATCTCGGTAGGAGCCGTCCCAAAGGAAAGATTACTCTCCCGGTGACGTTTGGGGGAGAACTGAACTATCAGACTGAGAAGATTGTGTATGATGTGGTTGATCTCCCCTGCCATACAATGGGATTCTTGGAGACCCGGCCTTGGCCAAGTTGATGGCGACATCCCACTGTGCTAACAACACTTTGAAGATGCCTGGGTCACTGGGAGTCATTACTATCCCATCAGATGAGAAGGTTGCAATTATCTGTGCGGACAAGATGTACTGGGATGCAGTTGTAGCAGAGGCAGCGGCAGGAGCAGCTCCCGCCAAGGAAAGCAAAGGAAAGGAGAAGGATGGTAGGACCTCCGGTAAGGAGTCCGGGAAGCGTGCCCCCTCCGAATGCATGGCACCCATTGACGACGTGCCGGAGCGTTCCAATAGCAAGAGATCTAAGGTTGCTGCACCCAAGTGAAGAAGGTCCCGGTAGGGCTCACTGGCGTTGATGGTACTTACACTATCAGCGCCACCCTTAATGACAAATAGGAAAGCACGCTCGTTGCCTTCCTGCAGGCGAATATCGATTCTTGGAGAACGTAGTATTGATACGTCTCCAACGTATATATAATTTTTTATTGTTCCATGCTATTATATTATCTGTTTTGGATGTTTAATGTGATTTAATATACACTTTTATATTATTTTTTGGACTAACCTATTAACCGGAGGCCTAGTGCCAGTTGTTGTTTTTTTTGCCTATTTCAGTGTTTCTCAGACAAGGAATATCAAACGGAGTTCAAATGGAATGAAACCTTCACGAGGATCTTTCTTGGAACAAATGCGATCCAGGAGACTTGGAGTGGAAGTCAAGGAAGCAACAAGACGGCCACGAGGAAGGAGGGCGCGCCCAGGGGGTAGGCACGCCCCCACCCTCATGGGCCCATCGTAGCTCCACCGACCAATTCTTTCGCCTATATATACTGTTATACCGTGAAAATATCCAGGGGAGCCACGAAACCACTTTTCCACCACCGCAACCTTCTGTACCAGTGAGATCCCATCTTGGGGCCTTTTCCGGCGCTCCATCGGAGGGGGATTCGATTGAGGAGGGCTTCTACATCAACACCATAGCCTCTCCGACGATGTCTGAGTATTTTACCACAGACCTTCGGGTCCATAGTTATCAGCTAGATGGCTTCTTCTCTCTCTTTGGTTCTCAATACAAAGTTCTCCTCGATGTTCTTGGAGATCTATTCGAGGTAGTTCTTTTTGAGATGTGTTTGTCGAGATCCGATGAATTGTGGGCTTATGATCAAGATTATCTATGAACAATATTCGGTTCTTCTCTGAATTCCTATATGCATGATTTAATATCTTTGCAAGTCTCTTCGAATTATCAGTTTGGTTTAGCCTACTAGATTGATCTTTCTTGCCATGGGAGAAATGCTTAGCTTTGGGTTCAATCTTGCGTTGCTCGATCCCAGTGACCGAAAGGGAACCGACACATATTGTATTGTAGACATTGAGGATAAAAAGATGGGGTTTATATCATATTGCTTGAGTTTATCCCTCTACATCATGTCATCTTGCTCAAGGCGTTACTCTATTGTTATGAACATAATACTCTAGATGCATGCTGGATAGCGGTCGATGTGTGGAGTAATAGTAGTAGAGGCAGAATCGTGTCGGTCTACTTGACACGGACATCACCCATAGTACTTTAAATCACATTGGAGATAATTAGACCGAAACGATTCTGCATCTACTACTATTACTCCACACATCGACCGCTATCCAGCATGCATCTAGAGTATTAAGTTTATAAGAACAGAGTAACGCCTTAAGCAAGATGACATGATGTAGAGGGATAAACTCAAACATAGTGATATAAACCCCATCTTTTTATCCTCGATGGCAAGAATATAATACTTGCCTTGCTGCCCCTACTGTCACTGGGAAAGGACACCGCAAGATTGAACCCAAAGCCAAGCACTTCTCCCATTGCAAGAACTATAGATCTAGTAGGCCAAACCAAACCAATAATTTGAAGAGACTTGCAAGGATATTATAATCATACATAAAGAGTTCAGAAAAGAACCAAATATTTCTCATAAACCCATAGTTCATCGGATCTCGACAAACACACTGCAAAAAGAGATTACATCGAATAGATCTCCTCGAAGACCAAGGAGAACTTGGTATTGAGATCCAAAGAGAGAGAAGAAGCAATCTAGATACTAGATATGGACCCGAGGGTCTATGGTAAACTACTCACAACTTATGGTGAGGCGATGATGATGATGTAGAAGCACTCCGTGGAAGATCCCCCCTCCGGCAGAGCTCCAGAACAGGCCCCAAGATGGGATCTCACAGGAACAGAAGGTTGCGGCGGTGGAACTAGGGTTTTCTCTGTTCGTCTGATGGTTTCGGGGTACGTAGATATATATAGGAAGAAGGAGGGCACCGGGGGCCAGACGAGGTGCCCACGAGGCAGGGGGCGCACCGTATAGGGGGGGCGTGCCCCCACCCTCGTGGATGGCACGTCAGCCCTACTCTGTGGTTCTCAAGTCTCCCGTGCGTATTTTGCTCCAAAAATATCTCTCCCGAAGGTTTCATTCCGTTTGGACTCCGTTTGATAAAAAATAGAATTTTTGATGTGGAATGCTAACCAACGTAATTTTCAATGTAGTCCTCTTAATTGTGGCATGAATGTTCAGATCTGAAAGATTCAAGAAAAAAGTCTATATTGACATAGGAAATAATAATACTTCAAGCATACTAACAAAGCAATCATGTCTTCTCAAAATACTATGGCTAAAGAAAGTTATCCCTACAAAATCATATAGTCTGGCTATGCTCCCTCTTCATCACACAAAATATTCATATCATGCACAACCCCGGTTTTAGCCAAGCACTTGTTTTCATACTCTATCTTTTCAAACCTTTCAACTTTCACGCAATACATGCGTGTGAGCCATGGGCATAGCACTATGGGTGGAATAGAGTGGTGGTTGTGGAGATGACAAAAAGGAGGGACATAGTTTCACATCAACTAGGCGTATTAACGGGCTATGGAGATGCCCATCAATAGATATCAACATGAGTGAGTAGGGATTGCCATGCAACGAATGCACTAGAGCTAAAAATGTATGAAAGCTCAACAAAAGAAACTAAGTGGGTGTGCATCCAACTTTCTTGCTCACGAATACCTAGGGCATTTGAGGAAGCCCATCATTGGAATATACAAGCCAAGTTCTATAATGAAAATTCCCACTAGTATAAGAAAGTGACTAAACATGAGACTCTCTATCATGAAGAACATGGTGCTACTTTGAAGCATAAGTGTGAAAAAGGATAGTAGCAATTCTCCCTTCTCTCTTGTCTCTCTTTTTTTGGAGGGGCTTTCTCTCTGTCTTTTTTATTTATTTAGCCCCTCTCTATATTTTTTTGGCCATCTCTTTTTTATTGGTCGTTCGTCACATGGGACAATGCTCTAATAATGATGATCATCACACTTTTATTGATTTACAACTCAATATTGCAACTCGATACTAGAAAAAGGTACGACTCTATATGAATGCCTCCGGCGGTGTACCGGCATATGCAATGAATCAAGAGTGACATGTATGAAAAATTATGCATGGTGGCTTTGCCACAAATACGATGTCAACCACATGATCATGCATGGCAATATGAAAATATGAAGCGTGTCATATGAACGGAACGGTGGAAAGTTGCATGGCAATATATCTCGGAATGGCTATGGAAATGCCATGATAGGTAGGTATGGTGGCTGTTTTGAGGTAGGTATGTTGACTGTTTTGAGGAAGATATATGGTGGCTGTTTTGAGGAAGGATATATAGTGGGTGTATGCTACCGGCGAAAGTTGCGCGGTACAAGAGAGGCTAGCAATGGTGGAAGGTTGAGAGTGCGTATAATCCATGGACTCAACATTAGTCAAAAGAACTCATATACTTACTGCAAAAATTTACGAGTCATCAAAACAAAGCAATCAACGCATGTTCCCAGGGGGGAGGTTGGTAGGAGTTAACCATCGCGCGCCCCCGACCTCCACACAAAGGATGACACTCTAAAAATACCTCATGCTCTAACTTCGTCACATAGTGGTTCACCATATGTGCATGCTACGGGAATCACTAACCTTCACAAGAATTTCTCAATTTCATAATAACTCCACTAGCATGACTCTAATATCACTATCCTCATATCTCAAAACAATTATCAAGAATCCAACTTCTCATCATATTCAATGCACTTAGTATGAAAGTTTTTACTACATTCATCTTGGATGCCTATCATGTGAAGGCTAGTTTTATAGCCAAAGCACATTACCATGCTGTTTTAATAGACTCTCAAAAGGATATAAGTGAAGCATGAGAGATCAACTATTTCTGCAAAATATAATCACCACCGTGCTCTAAAAGATAGAAGTGAAGCACTAGAGCAAAAACTATTCAACTCAAAAGATATACGTGAAGCACATAGAGTGTTCTAACAATTCCTAGGCCATATTTAACTCTCTCAAATAGGTGTGTCCAACAAGAATGATTGTGGCAAACTAATAAGCAAAGACTCACATAATACACGACGCTCCAAGTAAAACACATATCATGTGGTGAATAAAAATATAGCTCCGAGTATAGTTACCGATGGATGAAGACGAAAGAGGGGATGCCTTCCCGGGGCATCCCCAAGCTTAGGCTTTTGGTTGTCCTTGAATTTTACCTTGGGGTGCCTTGGGAGTTCCCAAGCTTAGGCTCTTGCCACTCTTTGTTCCATAGTCCATCAAAGCAATACTCAAAACTTGAAAACTTCACAACACAAAACTTAGACAAAAATCTCGTGAGCTCCGTTAGTATAAGAAAACAAACCACTACTCAAACGTACTGCAATGAACTCATTCTTTGTTTATATTGGTGTTAAACCTACTGTATTACAACTATTCTATGATTCATACTCCCCAATACTACTCATAGATTCATCAAAATATGCAAACAACACACGAAAAACAGATTCTGTCAAAAAACAGAACAGTATGTAGTAATCTGTAACTTTCGCATGCTTATGTAACTCCAAAAAAACTGAATTAAATTGGTAAACGTGTGGAATTTTTCTATTAATAATCACAAAAATAATCAACTAAATAGGACGCTCCAGTAAAATTTGGTGACCATTCTAGCAAGCGCTAATGATTCTGTTTTTCACAGCAAGATCATATAAACATCACACAAGTCTTCCCAAAGGTTCTACTTGGCACAAACACTAATTAAAACACAAAACCACATCTAAACGGAAGCTAGATGCAATATTTATTCCTAAATAGAAGGAAAAACAAAAAAAATATAATTGGGTTGCCTCCCAACAAGCGTTGTCGTTTTACGCCCCTAGCTAGGCACGATACAAGGATAGATCTAGGTATTGCCATCTTTGGAAGGAAATCCATAAGTGGCTCTCATAATAGATTCATATGGTAATTTGATTTTCTTTCTAGGAAAGTGTTCCATGCCTTTCCTTAACGGAAATTGGAATCTAATATTTCCTTCCTTCATATCAATAATTGCACCAATCGTTCTAAGGAAAGGTCTACCAAGTATAAAAGGACATGAAGGATTGCAATCTATATCAAGAACAATGAAATCTACGGGAACATAATTCCTATTGGCAACAATAAGAACATCATTAATCCTTCCCATAGGTTTCTTAATAGTGGAATCCGCAAAATGCAAATTTAAAGAACAATCGTCAAGCTCATGGAAACCTAGCAAATCACACAAAGTTTTCGGGATAGTGGAGACGCTTGCACCCAAATCACACAAAGCAAAGCACTCATGATCTTTTATTTTAATTTTAATTGTAGGTTCCCACTCATCATAAATCTTTCTAGGGATAGAAACTTCCAATTCAAGTTTTTCTTCATAAGATTGCATCAAAGCATCAACTATGTGTTTGGTAAAAGCTTTATTTTGACTATAAGCATGCAGAGAGTTTAGTACGGATTGCAACAAGGAAATACAATCAATCAAAGAACAATTATCATAATTGAATCCCTTGAAATCCAAATTAGTGGGTTCATCACTATGCAAAGTTTTAATATCTTCAATCCCACTTTTAACAATTTTAACATCAAGATCTAAAAACTTCGAATTATTGGGATACCTTAAAGTAGACTCATCTCCAATCCTATCAAGATGCATACTAGAAAAAAAGGATCTAATAGGAGACACATCAATAATTTTCAGATCTTCATCTTTATTTTCATGATAACTAGAAGAACATGCTTTTATATAATTCTCTCTTTTAGCACGCATCCTGGCGGTTCTTTCTTTGCATTCATCAATGGAAATTCCCATGGCTTTGAGAGACTCATTGTGTCGGTGTACTAAGATAGGGGTACCTTAGTACTCCAACTTGTGCACGGGCAGTAGCAGCTTCCCGCGGCAGGGTTTACCACGTGCTTGCCGGAAACCTTTCTGGTCCCTACAAAACCATTCAAAAACAAAGTATACAAGACAGAAGATCAAGGCCCCGGCAAGTGGAGCTTGCCGGGAAGGCCGTCCCAGGCTCAAGACTATCACATTAGCACAAGACCCTGGCAAGAGGAGCTTGCTAGGAAAACCAGAAGACTGCATCTCAGAAGACATTTTTGCCCTTCTTCTACGTTGACACCTGTCGGTGACCCCTTGAGCTATAAAAGGAGGCCCATGCACAACGTAGAAAGGGTTCGGAACCTATATAGCTTTCTTGCTCGGTGTAGCTAGTTCTTCAAGCTCCCGAGCTCACAAACTCAATACAAACCAAGCAGGAGTAGGGTTTTACGCGTCCGCGCGGCCCGAACCTGGGTAAACTGCTCGCGTGTGCTCTTCGATCCGCTCTTTGTGCTCCCTCCGCTCCCTTACCGCAACGTACAAGGGGCTCCGGTCCCATAGGTGTTCGTGGTGGACAGTTTCCCCCGACATCTTTGGCGCGCCAGGTAGGGGGCGTCGAGGTTGTGCGAACCTGATCCGGCGCTCACGCGGGCGCATTCTTCATCAACCTCTCCAACTTCATCAACTTCATCAGCGACAGCAACATGGCCCCGAAGAAGAATGCTTCGGAGGTCGCAGGCCCGTCTACGTCGATTCCCCCGCCACCAGAACCAACGGTGGGTGGAGGAGACGCCGACGGAAGGGTGGTCGCCGGCGAGGAAACTCACGGCACCGCCAAATCCAAGGACAAGGCGGACGACCGGACCAACTCCAAGGCTTCGGTGTCCGTAGACGCGCCACGTCCATCTCAACAGACGACAGGCCAGCAGCGCCGTGGTACAGGAGGTACCATCCGCTTCCTGGGCCAAGGACAAACCGGAGGCTCGCGGGATGCTCTAGGCCAT
Organism: Secale cereale; assembly: GCA_902687465.1. Classification (NCBI taxonomy): domain Eukaryota; kingdom Viridiplantae; phylum Streptophyta; class Magnoliopsida; order Poales; family Poaceae; genus Secale; species Secale cereale. The sequence goes on from LR738714.1 coordinate 80,029,491, forward strand.
CATCCTGGCACGAGCAAGGCGCGGTCGCCGGGGCGAGAAACTGCTCCTTCTAACCCTGTTAGAAGTCCGAGCATATCTCGCTCCTCGCACCGCTCGCCACCGCTCCCCTCCTCTCCAGCAGAAGCTCTCGCAAGAGCGCAACTGCTCCTCGATTTCCCTCCAGCGGCGGACAAGGCCGAAGACTGGAGGGCAACAATCCAAAGCCTCATCGCCTTCGCCAACAACGACACGCCGCAGCAGCCGGCGACCTCGCGGCCACTGCAAGTCGACCAAGCGAAGGCCGACGGCAACAAGACCGTCGGGGGTGCAACCACCGTGCACTCCCCGCCGCGGAAGCAGAAGACGCCTCCCCGCCGGATTAACGTCGACGACGACGACTCCACGGCGTCGTCGGATCCGCCGGCTCGTCGGGACCAGCGCCAAGTCCTTGACGATCGGCGGCAAGAAGATGCTCGGACAACGATCGAGCGCCGGCGAGAAGCCCGGCGACAATTGGACCAACGTGCTGGGACCGCTGTTGACACACACGCGCCCGGTGAACCAGGCGACTTGCCGTACGCGGCAGGTTGCCCTGCGTTTACCCGTGAGCTATGGCGCGTCCAGTGGCCCAGCATGAAAAACTTCAAGCCCTACGTACCCGAGAAGTACGACGGCAAGACGCACCCCTCGGAGTTCCTCAGCATCTACACCATCGTGGTGCAAGCTGCCGGGGGACGCGACGAGAAGATACTGGCGAACTACTTCCCGCTGGTGCTTAAGCCGAACGTCCGTTCTTGGCTTATGCACTTGGCGGAATGCTCCATTTCTTCGTGGGCAGATCTGTGCCACCAATTTGTTGGCGCCTTCACGGGCGGCCACAAACCCCACGGCCAGGAGAGTGATCTCCACATCTTGGCCTAGAAGGAAGGAGAATCCCTGCGCAAGTACATTCAACGGTTCAGCCGCGTGCAGCACAACATTCCCGACGTCCACCCCGCCGCGGTTATCAGCGCGTTCCACCAGAACGTGCGTAACCGTCGCATGCGGGAAGAGATGGCCATGACCAAGATACGGGATGTCAGCGAGCTCTACGCTCTGGCTGACAAGTGTTCGCGCGCCGAAGAAGGGAGGAGACTCCCCGGAGAGGATGCTGGCGCAGGGGGAAGCGACAGTGAGGATGCCGCCCCGGCAAAGAAGAGCCGGCGGCGGAACAACAGAAATAAGAAGAGCAAGGAAGTGCTGGTCGTCGAGAAGTCCGGCAAGGAGGCTCCCGCCAAGACAGCACAGGCTGGCGGCTCTAGCAAGGAGCCTGCCCCTGTGGCGGGAGCCGACAAGCAGGACGGCTCCGACAAGCAATATTGCAAGATCCACCGCACCAAGGGCCACGACCTCTCGAACTGCAAGAGAGTCGAGTACCTCGTACAGCAGCAGAAAGCTGAATACGAGCGTCGCGACAAGGAGAAGGCTCAAGGTGGCGGAGGAGAGCCAAGCAAGAAGCGGCCATTCAACGGCCGGGGAGGACGCCGCGGCAAGGCCAAGCAGCGGCAAGGTGATCGACCTCCCCGGGGCCGCGACAAGGATGAGGAAGAAGACGATGACGACGACATGGATGAAGGTGATAACAGCGAGCAGGAGTTCCAGAAGGCCACAGAAGTGCTGTGTGTCGACGGAGGCGCCTCTCTGCACACTTCCCACCGCCAACTCAAGCAGTGGGTGCGGGAAGTAAACGCAGCGGAGCCGCCCGTTGAGTCGCGCAGGCTGCTGAAGTGGTCCAGCACGCCCATCATTTTTGATCTTGAGGATCACCCTGACCGCACCACGGCGGTCGGGTGCTTGCCGATGTTGGTCTCACCAACCATCCGCAACCTCAAGGTCACCAAAATGTTGGTTGACGGCGGGGCCGGCCTGAACTTGATCTCCTTGGCTGTGATCAAGAAACTCCAGATCCCAGACGGCGAGCTCGAAGAAACCGGTTCGTTCCAAGGAATAAACCCGGGAAGGAGCAAGCCGAAGGGCAAGATTACTCTGCCAGTGACCTTTGGCGGGGAACTCAACTTCAGGACGGAGAGGATAACCTTTGACGTGGCCGATATCCCATTGCCATACAATGGGATACTTGGACGTCCTGCCCTCGCCAAGTTCATGGCAGCTTCCCACTACGCTTACAACGTACTCAAGATGCCGGGGCCGATAAGCGTCATCTCTCTCCCTGGCGACAAGAAGGACACGCTTATCTGTGCCGACAAGATATACCGGGATGCAGCAGCCGCGGTGGAGAGCAACACACTTGCCGCTGAAGCTCCCGGGGGGAAGAAGACCAAGACCAAGTCCGGCAAGTGCTCTGGGGCCGACTCCGGCAAACGCACCTCTTCGGAGTGCTGCGCTGCCGTCGAGGACGTTCCATCGAGCTCCACCGGCAAGTACAAGAAAGGGATGGCCGCTCCACCGGCAACCAAGAAGGTGTCCGCCAAGGAGGACGGCACTGGTGGTACCTTCACCATCAGTGCTACACTTGATAGCAAATAGGAAAGCGCGCTCGTTGCCTTCCTGCGGGCGAATGTCGATGTGTTTGCGTGGCAACCATCTGACATCCCCAGCGTTCCCAGGAAGGTGATTGAGCACAAGCTTGCTGTTTGTCCTCATGCGCGGCCCGTCAAGCAGAAGGTCAGGAAGCAAGCCGTGGAGCGCCAAGAATTCATTGCCGAAGAAATCAAGAAGCTAGAAGCAGCGGGCCTGGTTAGAGGCGTGATCCATCCGACGTGGTTAGCAAATCCAGTTGTCGTGCGTAAGGGTAATGGGAAGTGGAGGTTGTGTATAGACTTCACTGATGTGAATAAAGCATGTCCCAAGGATCCATTTCCCTTGCCGCGCATTGACCAGATTGTTGACTCCACTGCTGGATGTGAGCTGCTCTCCTTCCTTGATGCATACTCAGGCTACCACCAGATTTTTATGGCGAAGGAAGATGAAGAGAAGACTGCATTCATTACTCCATGTGGCACATATTGCTTCATCCGCATGCCTTTTGGATTGAAGAATGCAGGCTCAACATTTGCAAGGGTGGTGCACACTGCTTTTGAGCCACAGATCCACAGAAATGTAGAAGCTTACATGGATGACATAGTGGTCAAGAGCAAGAGCAAAGATACCCTAATCCAAGACTTAGAAGAAACATTCGCAAATCTGCGCAAGATCCAGCTCAAGTTGAACCCCGAGAAGTGCGTCTTCGGAGTCCCCTCCGGCAAGCTTCTCGGGTTCTTTGTGTCCCAGAGGGGGATTGAAGCCAATCCCGACAAGATAAAAGCCATCGAGCAGATCGAAGCCCCGAAGCGCGTCAAGGACGTAAGGAGACTTGCTGGTTGTGTGGCTGCCCTCAGCAGGTTCATTTCAAAGTCTGCAGAACGCGCCCTGCCTTTCTTCAAAATCTTGAAGAAGGCAGGTCCTATGAAATGGACTCCGGAAGCGGAGGCAGCGCTGCAGGATTTGAAAGGATACCTATCCTCCACTCCAATACTTGTCGCACCTAGGCCACAAGAGAAGTTGCTGCTGTACTTAGCGGCAACCAATCAAGTGGTTAGTGCTGCGTTGGTAGCGGAAAGGTTGGTAGAGGAAGAGCCCACACCTCCGGCGAGCGAGTCCAGCGACAAGCAGAGGGCTCCACCGGCAAGCTCTGGCCCCGACAAGGACAACTCTGCGCAGGAGCAAGGAGAAGTGCGAAGGAAGATGGTGCAGCGACCGGTGTATTTTGTGAGTTCCCTCTTGCAGGGGGCTAGATCAAGGTACTCCGGGGTGCAGAAGTTGCTTTTAGGTCTCCTCATGGCCTCGAGAAAGCTGCGCCATTACTTCCAAGCACACGAGATAACAGTGGTCACTTGCTTTCCGTTGAAGAGGATACTGCAAAATCCAGAAGCAACAGGCAGGATCGTCGAGTGGGCACTGGAACTGTCGAGCTTTGGCCTCAAGTTTGAAAGTACTTCAACCATACAGAGCAGAGCTTTGGCAGAATTCATAGCTGAATGGACCCCAACGCCAGATGAAGAAGTTCCAGAGACAAGCGTACCCGTACAAGAAGTGACAAGCGAATGGATGATGTACTTTGATGGTGCTTTCTCGCTGCAAGGCGCCGGTGCCGGCGTGGTACTCATAGCGCCCACCGGAGAGCACCTCAAGTATGTTATCCAGATGCACTTTCCCAGAGAACAAGCGACAAACAATACTGCTGAGTATGAAGGTCTGCTTGCCGGCCTCAGGATTGCAGCTGAACTTGGGATCAAGAAGTTGATTGTGCGGGGAGATTCTCAGTTGGTGGTCCGACAAGTGAACAAAAGTTATCAGAGCCCTTTGATGGAAGCTTATGTAGATGAAGTGAGGAAGCTTGAAGAGCACTTTGAAGGTCTGCAAATGGAGCACGTCCCGAGAGCTCAGAATGATATAGCAGATGGCCTTTCAAAGTGTGCTGAAGTGAAGTTACCTGTGGAACCAGGGACCATCCTGCTCAAGCTAACTCAGCCATCCGTTACACCATCAATTGGGCAGCCCAAGAAGAGAAAGTTGGTCTCCGACGACTACTTGCCGGCGGATCTTCCCGAAGCCGCCGCCAAGGTCCCCAAGATCAACGATCAGAACGCTGAGGAACAGTTTGCTCCTGCAGATCTAACGGTCTGTATAGTTGAAGCAAACGTTCCCGACAAGCCTTGCCCCGGCAGGCTTGCCGGGGGACCTTCAGCTCCGGCAGAACCAGAGGTTCTTGCCGTAGAAGCTGGGGTCCCCGCAGCGGCCCTCATGCCTTTAGTCCTTGCCGTTGAGCCTCAGGCTCCGGCATGGGCACAGCAGATCGTCCGTTTTCTGCAAACTGGAGAACTTCCCGACGACCCAGCAGAAATAGAGAAAATAACCAGGCAGTCAAGTATGTACCAGTTCGTGGACAATGAACTGTACAGAAGAAGGCTCAATGGTGTCAGGTTGAGGTGCATTTCCAGAGAAGACGGATAGAAGCTGTTGGCAGAAATACATGGACGCATATGTGGCCACCACATTGGCGCAAGAGCACTTGCCGGGAAGGCATTCCGGCAAGGGTTCTTTTGGCAAGAAGCCCTCCAAGATGCAACTGCACAAGTAACCAAGTGTGAAGCGTGCCAGTTCCATGCCAAGCAAATCCATCAGCCGGCTCAAGCTGTCCAGACGATCCCTTTATCCTGGCCCTTCTCGGTCTGGGGGCTCGATATCCTCGGCCCCTTCCCCCGAGCTGTCGGGGGCTTTGAGTACTTGTACGTAGCAATCGACAAGTTCACAAAGTGGCCAGAAGTGGAACCGGTGAGAAAGGTGACAGCACAGTCAGCAGTCAGGTTCTTTAGAGCGATTGTTTACCGTTTCGGAATCCCTAACAGGATCATCACCGACAACGGTACACAATTCACTAGTCGCACCTTCATGCAGTACGTCCAAGACCTTGGCGCCAAGGTCTGTTTCGCTTCTGTTGCTCACCCGAGGAGCAATGGTCAAGCGGAGAGGGCCAATGCTGAAGTGCTGCGCGGACTCAAGACATGAACCTTCGATAGGCTGCGCAAGTGCGGAAGAAACTGGATAGAGGAATTACCGACGGCTCTTTGGTCAATCAGGACGACACCAAGTCGAGCCACCGGGCAGACACCCTTTGCTCTTGTCTATGGAGCAGAGGCAGTTCTCCCCACGGAACTCGTATACGGATCTCCTCGAGTGCTCGCTTATGATGAGCTCGAGCAAGAGCAACTGCGACAAGATGATGCATTGCTCCTTGAGGAGGAATGTCTCCAGGCTGCTGTACGAGCTGCTCGATACCAGCAAGCCTTGCGCCGCTACCATAGCCGCAAGGTTAAGGCCAGGAGTCTTGAGGAAGGCGACCTTGTTCTTCGGCGTGTTCAGTCCGCCAAGAACCGAAGTGGGAAGGCCCTTATCGGGTGAGACAAGTCACAAGGCCCGGCGCTGTCCGCCTTGAGACCGAAGAAGGCTTACCGGTGAGCAATTCCTGGAACATAGAGCATCTTCGCAAGTTTCACCCATAAGGCGTGGTTGCCGTGATCCGCTCCGGCAACCACCTTTTGTACGAGTTTTGCCGTTGTCGCATGTAAACCTTTGTACAAAGCCGGGCGCAGACCCCGTGCATCAGTAAAGCTTTTGTGTTTTGCACTATTTGCCATTTTTATGCTTTTCTTTGTTATTTGCATGCATTGTTTGGCATCTTGTGCAACACACATATCCGGTAAGCATTACCATGCCGAGAAACCCTATACTTGTTTCCTCTTCCCCTTTTCTTTCCCTCTTAAGCAGAAGAAACATTCCTCGCGCACAAGTTTGCCGGGGGGGAAGGAGGTGGAGGACGAACCAAGTGCTGTTCAAGAAAGAGAAACTTACCGGAGAACGAACATATTATGAAAGCTAAGTTACCAGAATTTGAGCAGTTCAATTTTTTTAAATTTCAGTTATCTTCCTTGAACAACCACACTTTGTATGGGAAACCTTTGCGCGGAGGAACCTACCCGTGGTTAGCCGCACCCTTACCTTGTTTTCGAGTACGCTCAACGGCTTAAGTGAGCTGCGACAAGTGTCGCGCCCTTACTTTGTTTTCGAGTTCGCTCAGCAAGCTAAGTGCGTTGCGACTAGCTACGGCAAGGTTGCTTGTCGGTAAGACCTTTGCCAGCAGGCTGCTCAGAGTCCAGCACTCAGCGCTCGCGGCAAGGGTCCCTTGCCGGCAAGTTCCCTAAAAGCGTAGGGTAAAAAGCATACAAAGTAAAGGACCAAAAACAAGGGAGATAACACTGCATCAATTGCTCGGAAATAAGATAATATATTACAGAGATAACTTGTCGCAATGACTAATAGATTCATGTTCATGGCACACTTTGCAGCAGCAAAGGAAATAAGAAGAAAGAGGCCTAATCTACGCGATCGCCTTCACGCCTGGAGATCTTGTTCACCTTGGCGATGATGTGGGCGACCTGCGCCTTCAGCGCCTCCAGATCTGCGTCGGCCGGCAAGCTGCGGAGGACGTTGACAAGATTAATACCAGGATTGCGGTAGACGATCTTGGTCAAGACACGCTCCAAGGTACCCGCGCAGAGCTGGCGCGACTCCTCGGCCAGGTGCGCGGGGAGCTTCTCCTGCAGCCGTGCAAGCGCCGGCGCGATTCCCCTGAAGAAAAGACTGAGCTTGGCGCTGTGGGGGAGGTTCGGGTTCGGAGAGTACACGAGGTGCTCCACCCTCAGCGCCATTAGCTCCTTGTCGATGTTGGCGGCGGAAGTGACCAGCTCCTCCGTCCATTGCTCCACCGCCCGGTTGAAGATGTTCGCTGAGGTGGCGGCGCTCTCCACCAGCTCCCGCTCCTTGCGGAGATCGTCCTTCAGCTTGGTCTCGCGGTCCCGGGCGGCGTCGAGTGAATCTCTCAGAGTGGAGACCTTCAACTCCAGATCAGCAATTGAGTCCTTGGCGGCTTTGAGCTCGTCGCCCTGCTTGGAGAGGCGTACCTGAAGATCAGAGTTGGTGTGGGCATCTTTCTCGCGCTCTATGTTGAGAGCGGTGACCCTTTCCGTGCTCGCCTTCAGGTACTCCTCCAGCTGCGCCACCTTAGCTTCAAGGTCCTTCTTGGCGGTCTCCGCGGTGGCTGCGGCAGCTTTCGCTTCCTTCAACTCTCCGCCAAGGGCCTGCTCCCGGGCGGTAAGGTCGTCCTCGTGAGCGTCGAGGTCGACCTTCCGCTGGTTGAGTGCTCCTTCTCGCTGGGACAGCGCTTCACCGACCAGTCGCTGCTGCTCCTCGGCCTCAGCTTTCTCCAGGAGGAACTCTTGCTGCTCTCCGGCAAGCCTCTCGCGCTCCTCCGCCAAGTCGCGGAGAGCCGCCTGGTTGGCGGCGCGGAGCTCTACGGCGCGTTTCTCCAAGTCTGCTCCGGCCTTGGCGGTGAGGGCTTCTCGCGACTCCAGTTTCGCCTGCCTGGCCCGGTAAAGGGCCAGGAGCTGGCGGAGAAGTTTCTCCTCTTCGGGCTCATCGCTCCCGCCAGGCGCCTCAACGATCTTCAACCCCGCGGAGGCGAGGACCTCTCCATCAAAGGTCTCTCCCTCCATGGGTGCTCGCGACGAGGACCCCCACGACACTTGTATGAAGACACCATTGGGGGCCTCAAGGTAGATGCCCGACTGCTCCTTGCCGGCGGAGGGGTCGGCGACCGGCGCAGCGCTTGACGCTCCTGCCGCCTCCGGGCCGGCAGTGTGGTCGCCGTCCCCCTCCCAAGCCGCGGCGTCTGCGGACGGGGCAGTCTCCTCAGCGGCAGGCTCGTCGGCTCCTGCCATGTCCTCAACAACAGTGGCATTGCCGGCGTCGCCTTGCGCGCCCTCCTCCTCGACAATGACCTCCATCTCCATCCGTTCCGGGGGAGGAGGATCTAGCAGAAGAAAAAGAAAAGAAAAAGTTCAAGCAAATATCCAAAAAGACAAGTCCAAGAAGATGAAGTTACAAGACTCACCTTCGCGGACTTCCTCGACGACAGGCTCCCTCGCCGGGGAGTCCTCCCTTGGCGGGGTGGCCACCCTCGCCGGGCTGCTCGCCCTTGGCGGGGTACTCGCCCTTGGCGGAGTACCCGTCCTTGGCGGAGCGCTCTCCCTCGCCGGGGAGTTCGCCCTTGGCGGGGATGGCGGGACCTGCGGCTCCTCGGGGGTGACCTCCGGTCGCTCCTGCAGCTGCGGCTCCACTTCTGCACAAGACAAATGAAGCGGCAAGATGTCAGTACAAGTTAAAACCTCAAGCGCGCCTGAAGAACAAAAAATCTAAAACCCAGACTTACGCTGGGGGCTGCGCTGGGGGCTGCTCCTCGGAGCAGTAGGTTGGCCCGACGAGCCTGTCGCTGGCGCGTCTCCGGTCGCCGCGGCGGGCGAGTCGTCCTCGACCTCAACCACAGGGATCTTGGCCCTTTTCGCCATCCGTTGGGTCAGGGTCCTGCAAGCAAAGCAAGAACAAGATAAGAATCATCAAGGAAAGAATCAAGACAGAATCGAAGAAGTTACAAATTACAAATACTTACTCCTCTTCCTCGTCGTCGTCGGAGCTGAGGGCGGAGAAGTCAAACTCCACCTGAGTTGCTCCCGCGCGAGGAGCAGGAGGAGAAGGCTCCCTTGGGCGCTTGGCGGTCTCCGGGGCTGGGGGCTGCGAAGACCCAGCCTCCGTTGGCGCCGGGGCCCGAGGAGCAGGCGGAGCGGCCGTTTCGCTCCGAGAAGATCCCCCTCCGCTTGGCGCTGGTGCGCGGGGCGCCTCCGTCGCGGCTTGGCTCGCTCTGGTGGCGCGCGTCGCCCGGCGAGTAGGATGTTGTCGGGGCGCCTGCGTCCTTGTCGCTGTAGCCGCCTTGCGGAGGCGCTTCAACGGTGTTCGCTTGGGACTTGCCCGAGGCGGGGAGTTCTCCGAGGACGATGAGGCGTCGTCATCAAGTCCCAGAGACCCACCGGTGTCCTCATCGGCCTCGGTGTCCTCCTCCTCCTCCCCGGCGGGCTCGCTGGGTCCAGCATCTTGTCCTGCGGCCCCGCTCCCTCCGGTGGCTCCGCTCCCTCCGACACCTCTCTTCCCTCCGGCAACCTCGCCCCCCGCGGCGGCCTCGCTCACAACCCCGGGGATCCCGGCATGCCTCAGGGAAGGAACCCCGGCAAGCTCGTCGGGCGGAAGCTTGAGCAGTCTGCGGATCTCAGCCTCCTCTGCTTGGCACACCTCGTCCGCGGCCTGCGCCTCGTCGACGGTGAATCCGAAGTCTCCTGCTGCTGCAGCTGCGGCAGCCTCTTCCATCCGGGAAGCAATATAGGCTATGTCCCGCTCTGTGGTGGCCCGAGTGAGACCCTTGTTCTCCTCGGTGTTCTTCGGCACCTCGACCAAGTTGTCGAAGAAACTCAGAATTGCGTCCGGCGGAGGCTCTATCCAGGTGGGGTCAACGCCGTGAGAATCACACGCGGGCATTATTGCGCGCAAGGAGTCCCGGGCAGTGCTGTTGCACAACGGCACCACTCGCCAGGGAGATCTAAACCACTTCGGGTGGGCCGGGTCGTGCTTGAAAAGCTCCCGGACCATCCCCTTCAGCTCCAAAGCCGTGAAGTTGAAGTTCAATCCCGGGCGCAGCCTCATGATGTCCGCCGCATTGCCAAATTCCCATGCTGGCCTTTTCCTTTCCTGTAAAGGGGCAATGCGGCGGCGGAGGAAATTTGCCCCTACCTCTCCGATGGTCAGCTTGGCTACCCGGAGACGAAGTATCCTGATAAGGGCGACGTTGAGCTTGCCGTCCTCCGGGGCCAACTCGCTCTAGTCCCTGCCGCGCACTATGGCATTTGTGCGCAGCGCAGTAAAAGGCTCCGGCTGGTCCTCCACTATCCAACACCAATCTGCGCGCCACTCTTCCCACTTGCCGCAGAGCTCTCCTTTCAGATATGAATCCTTCTTGTTCAAGCGGAAGATCCAAGAGATACCCCCGGAGAGGGGAGCGCCGGCCTCTACTCTAGGCATAAAGAAATGGCGAAAGAGCGCTACATTGGGATAGATCCCTACATAGTTTTCGCACAGATGTGCGAAAACCGCCATCGTAAGGATGGCGTTGGGGGTGAAGTCTAGGAGGTGGAGGCCGTATGTGTTCATGATGTCACAGAAAAACTCCGAGAACGAAGGGCACAAGCCGCAATGAAAGAAGACAGCGAAGAAGAAATACCCGCCGGGAACTAGATCTTTGGTGACGGCGGGGTAGACTCTGGTCCGGGGATGAGCCTTGGTCTCCTTGGACCAGAAGAGGTAGAACTTGTTCCACAGCTCCCTCGCGCTGATCCTCGGCGCGAACACCACGTTCTTCTTCCGCAGGGCGGCAAGCTTCGCCGCCTGCTCGGATTTCTCCCTCTTGGCCTTGTCCGCTTTCGCCTTCTCGGTCTTCGGGGCCATGGAGGAGGCGGCGAGGGAAGAGGCGAGGAACTCGACGACGCCGCGGATGCGGAAGACGGCGGAGAAGGGGTGGAGACAGAGAGCAGCGGAGGCTTTCTGGAGGTTGAAGACGCAATGAAGACGAAGGAGGGAAACTGCCCCTGCTTCCTCTGCTTTTAAGGGGGGAGTGGGGGACGCTCCGCATTTCCCATTAAAGAACGTGGCCACGATCTCTCCCACGACGCCGCAATCGACGCGTGCCGTTAGGGAGGGGCGCGGCGGATGCGGAAGGGAATCTACGGCTCGCCGTGGGCCGCGCGTGCCCGTGCACTGTTTTGGGCCTGGCCCAACAGCGCTCGGCACCGTGTGTGGCCCAGGCCCGGGGGCTCCCGTCGGTGTACTAAGATAGGGGTACCTTAGTACTCCAACTTGTGCACGGGCAGTAGCAGCTTCCCGCGGCAGGGTTTACCACGTGCTTGCCGGAAACCTTTCTGGTCCCTACAAAACCATTCAAAAACAAAGTATACAAGACAGAAGATCAAGGCCCCAGCAAGTGGAGCTTGCCGGGAAGGCCGTCCCAGGCTCAAGACTATCACATTAGCACAAGACCCTGGCAAGAGGAGCTTGCTAGGAAAACCAAAAGACTGCATCTCAGAAGACATGCCTTGGCGCAGCATGCGCCTCGGCAGGGCCCGGGGAGCGACAAGCTTCAGGGCCCGGCAAGATCAAGACCCCGGCAAGGTGCTTGCCGGGGGAAGCCTGCACTGTGTGCCCGCGCTCCAGCTCATCGGCCCACGCGTCGCCTTGGGGCCCTTCCAGGGACGCGTGGCGGATGGCTGTGCAGCCTGGGGGACACGGTGGCGAGCCACGGTGACGAGGGTACCACCGTGGCGAACGGAGACGCATGGACGGGTGCTTTTGGGGTCGACGGTGACGGGCATTTAATGCCCTTGTCCCCCACTGTCAAGTTAGGTGAAGACCACTGTTCACGCACTGCTCATGCACTGTTCCCGCACTGTTACAACTACCACCAAAGTTACATTTTTGCCCTTCTTCTACGTTGACACCTGTCGGTGACCCCTTGAGCTATAAAAGGAGGCCCATGCACAACGTAGAAAGGGTTCGGAACCTATATAGCTTTCTTGCTCGGTGTAGCTAGTTCTTCAAGCTCCCGATCTCACAAACTCAATACAAACCAAGCAGGAGTAGGGTTTTACGCGTCCGCGCGGCCCGAACCTGGGTAAACTGCTCGCGTGTGCTCTTCGATCCGCTCTTTGTGCTCCCTCCGCTCCCTTACCGCAACGTACAAGGGGCTCCGGTCCCATAGGTGTTCGTGGTGGACAGTTTCCCCCGACACATTGATATCATGCCTAGGTGGGATAGATCTAAGTTTCAGAGAATCAACATCAAGAGTAATTCTATCCACACTTCTAGCCAATTCATCAATCTTAAGCAATTTTTCTTCAAGTAAAGCATTGAAATTCTTTTGCGAATTCATAAACTCCTTTACACTATTTTCAAATTTAGAAGGCATCTTTCCATAAGAGTTGTTGCAGGAATTTCCATAATTATTAGAGGAATTACTAGGAAAAGGCCTAGTATTAAAGTTTCCTCTATAAGCATTGTTACCAAAATTATTCCTACCAACAAAATTCACATCCAAAGATTCATTATTATTTTCAATCAAAGTGGACAAAGACATATCATTAGGATCAGAAGAAGCACTCTTAGCATCAAATAATTTCATAAGTTCATCCATCTTTCCACTCAAAACACTAATCTCTTCAATAGCATGTACTTTTTTTACTAGTAGATCTTTCGGTGTGCCATTGAGAATAATTGACCATAATATTATCTAGGAGTTTGGTAGCTTCTCCTAAGGTAGTTTCCATGAAAGTGCCTCCTACGGCCAAATCTAAAAGATTTGTAGAAGCAAAATTCAAGCCAGCATAAAAGTTTCGAATAATCATACATAAGTTCAAACCATGTGTAGGGAAATTACGTATCATTAATTTCATTCTCTCCCAAGCCTGTGCAACATGCTCATGATCTAGTTGCTTAAAATTCATAATATCGTTTCTAAGAGAGATGATCTTAGCAGGAGGGAAATACTTAGAGATAAAAGCATCTTTGCACTTATTCCACGAATCAATACTATTTCTAGGCAAAGAGGAAAACCAAGTTTTAGCACGATCTCTAAGTGAAAACGGAAATAAGTTCAATTTAAAAATATCGTTATCCGTATCCCTTTTCTTTTGCATATCACACAAATCAACAAAGTTGTTTAGATGGGTGGCGGTCTCACAAGATTGATCGTTCATGACAAGATTCAACAGAGCAGCATTGATCTCACAAGATTCAGCATCGGTAATAGGAGCAATCGGAGTGCTAATAAAATCATTATTGTTGGTATTGGAGAAGTCACACAATTTGGTATTGTTCCGAGCCATACTGACAAGCAAGCAATCCAACACACTAGCAAGCAAGAAGCAAGCAAATGGTAAACACACGGCAAAAGAAGGGCCAATAAAACGGCAAGGGTGAAGTGGGGGAGAGGAAAGCGAGAGGCAAAAAATGTAACGCGAAGGATAAGGGTTTGTGATAGGTACTTGGTATATGAATTTTTCGTAAGCCTCCCCTGGCAACGGCACCAGAAATTCTTCTTGCTACATCTCGAGCTTGCGTTGTATTCCCTCGAAGAGGAAAGGGTGATGCAGCACAATAGCGTAAGTATTTCCCTCAGTTTTTGAGAACCAAGGTATCAATCCAGTAGGAGACCACGGGCTAGTCACTCGCACCTGCACAAACAAATAAGAACTTCGCAACCAACGCGATAAGGGGTTGTCAATCCCTTTACGGTCACTTACGAGAGTGAGATCTGATAGAGATGATAGCTTGATATTTTTGGTATTTTGGGATATAAGAACAGAAAGTAAAAGCGGAAAAGTAAAGTAGATTGTAGATTGATATGTTGAGAATAGACCCGAGGGCCATAGTTTTCTCTAGTGGCTTCTCTCATGATAGCGGTATTCTACGACGGGTAAACAAAATACTGTCGAGCAATTGATAGAAAAGCGAATACTTATGAGACTATCTAGGCATGATCATTATATATAGGCATCACGTCCGAGACAAGTAGACCGAAACAATTCTGCATCTAATACTACTAATCCACACATCGACCGCTATCCAGCATGCATCTAGAGTATTAAGTTCATAAGAATAGAGTAACGCCTTAAGCAAGATGACATGATGTAGAGGGATAAACTCAAACATAGTGATATAAACCCCATCTTTTTATCCTCGATGGCAACAATACAATACATGCCTTGCTGCCCCTACTGTCACTGGGAGAGGACACCGCAAGATTGAACCCAAAGCCAAGCACTTCTCCCATTGCAAGAACTATAGATCTAGTAGGCCAAACCAAACCAATAATTTGAAGAGACTTGCAAGGATATTATAATCATACATAAAGAGTTCAGAAAAGAACCAAATATTTCTCATATATAATCTTGATCATAAACCCACAATTCATCGGATCTCGACAAACACACCGCAAAAAGAGATTACATCGAATGGATCTCCTCGTAGACCGAGGAGAACTTTGTAGTGAGATCCAAAGAGAGAGAAGAAGCCATCTAGATACTAGCTATGGACCCGGAGGTCTGTGGTAAACTACTCACAACTCATGGTGAGGCGATGATGATGATGTAGAAGCACTCCGTGGAAGATCCCCCCCTCCGGTGGAGCTCTAGAACAGGCTCCAAGATGGGATCTCACGGGAACAGAAGGTTGCAGTGGTGGAACTAGGGAAAACCCTAGGAAGAAGGAGGGCACCGGGGCCCAGACGAGGTGCCCACGAGGCAGGGGGCGTGTCCTATAGGGGGGCACGCCCCCACCCTCATGGACGCCACGTCAGCCCTACTCCGTGGTTCTCAAGTCTCGCGTGCGCATTTTGCTCCAAAAATATCTCTCCCGAAGGTTTCATTCTGTCTGGACTCCGTTTGTTATTCCTTTTCTGTAAAACCCAGAAATAGGCAAAAAACAGCAATCTGGACTGGGCCTTTGGGTTAGTAGGTTAGTCCCAAAAATAATATAAAAGTGTATGAAAAAGCCCATTCAACATCCAAAACATCATAAATAATAGCATGGAACAATCAAAAATTATAGATACGTTGGAGACGTATCACAGGTGCATAGATCAGCGAAGGCGAGGGAGTGCTACGCCAGGAGTATATATACGACGAGTGGCTAGAGTATCAGGCCCATGTGTACCGGTTTCGGGTTTCCGAGCGACAGGCAGTAGTTAGTTTAGGTTCACGCTAATGCGAGAGAGGGATACGAACTCATGTACTGCATAGTTCCGCTCTCACTCAAAGTGATATCTCTTCTCGCATATATCATTGTTTAGATGGATGACAATGTAGTTGCAAGTAATCGAGACTTGTATTGCCATTTTCGAGATGATGACGAGATACCACTTTGTGTTGGATGATGATTATGATGATGGCATGCTTTGATGAGACTAGTTATATGCATATGCTATGATTACATTTGTATGTGTATTGTATAAAGCCTATTCAAATACAAAAGAAATATGCAGAAAAAAACTAATAAAACTAGAAGTAGCGAGGGGAACAAAGTTAGTAGTAGCTCTGCCTTACCAGTAGCGCTTCCTTCTAAAAAGCGTTGCAGATATTAGCAGCCGCGATCTTCATTAAAGCGCGCTACTGCTATCCATGTATAGCAATAGCGTGGGATGACAGGCGCTATTGCTACACGTTAGCTGTAGAGCCTTATCAGTAGCGCGACGTCCAGCGCTACTGACAGGCAAAATACCCGTGCTACTGCTAGGGTTTTCCCTAGTAGTGAACCCCTTTATCGCGTTGGTTGCAAGGTTCTTGATTGTTAGTGCAGGTACTAGGAGACTTGCGTGTAGTCTCCTAATAGATTGATACCTTGGTTCTCAAAAACTAAGGGAAATACTTACGCTACTTTGCTGCATCACCCTTTCCTTTTCAAGGGAAAACCAACGCATGCTCAAGAGGTAGCAAGAGGATTTCTGGTGCCGTTGCCGGGGAGATCTACGCTCAAGTCAAGACATACCAGGTACCCATCATAAACTCTTCTCCCTCGCATTACATTATTTGCAATTCGCCTCTTGTTTTCTATGGCACCCCGGCTCAGAGAACCGGAATGCCCCGTATTCTATCCCAGAGATCGAGGAGAAGTATCTAGAATATGGCACTGCTTGACATAGAACAAATCAGCTCTTATTACAAGAATAATAATACAAGGGTCTGATGTTACAAAGAAGCACATCAGCACGGCTACATTACGCCTGCGATACTACACTTGCTCTATGCTAGCAGCGAAACAACTCGAAGCAGCGGAATACTTCTAGCAGCGGAACATCGACGAAGGTGGTGAACTCCACTCCGCAGGGACCCTGGCTGGGACACGATCTAGCTCGCACGCACGGCAACCTCGACAAGCAAGCAAGCAAGCAATCATGGCATCACCTGCAATCTAGCATGACAAGCCAGGTCAGTACATTGCATGTACTTGCAAGCTCAAAAGAACCAAAAGCATCAAGGCAGAACAATAGCAAAGCACTACCAGGTTAATTAATTAACAAGTACCATGATGAAGCAACTACTAAGCATGGTATGAAACTGATACAATACTGATAAATCATCATCTCAGATCTCCATAACCATATCTCTACTGGCTAACCAGCCAAGTAATATACCATCTCGATCACCTCATGATCAAAACCAGACGATAATCATTCCGGCGATCACAACCATGACCAACACTTGGTCTGAAACGTTGATCTTTCCGGCGATCACTACCATGACAAACACTTGGTCTCCAACATCATCATCAACATCCTGCCAATCTGTACTGCTCAAAATATCAACCTATAAATCACCTATAAGTCATTCCGTCATGTGAGTGTTGATCGAACGGTGTGACCTAGTACGAACCCATGCCCATGACCGAGGACGCGGCTATCGATAGATTAAACAAACACACTCTGCAGGGGTAGCGCACTTTACCCACACCACGGAACCCACGACCTCGCACTCCCAGTCGGGTGGACCAATGGCATTCCGACAAAACCGATCTACTACCATGACACTCTCCCGGCCACTCCAACTCACTCCCCACTGGGCTAGTACTGGGTGGCCCCGTTTCTACCAAAGACACCAATGGCCACCGTCGTGGCCAAAACAATCAACCATCCGAAACGGGGACAATAGCGCTTATCATCCAACTACGGGCACACAAGGTTATGTCTGCTTACCGGGCCATGGTACCGCACGCCCATAACCTTCCCTCGTTGGAGGCACCGGCGAGAGGCATGACAATAACATCGCATTAGGGCCTTCCCATAAAAGGAAAATGTGGTTGCACTTGAGAAAGCCGGGTTCGGTGGCACCTGACCAACTTAATGAAGAAAATTCTCCTCAAAAATATGACTGTGATACTGATACTCCGATATCAACTATCAAACTATAATCCAAGTCATAGCAATATCCAACAAATTATTCAAAGCTTATTATTGTCATAACAAAATACTCCAAGGATAGCATAACATCTCTTTCATGAAGAATCCAAGAACGATAATACTACTACTCAAATATCAAGAACTAACTATCCAGCTATGATCCATATGCAAGCATCATCTCCATCATCATACTCCAAAACATAATATCAACTAGCATCATGATGAAACGAACACTAGCCACTAATAATCCAAAGGCAACATGATATCCAATGTAATACTCCAAAATAATACCAGATACCATCATCATAATAGCCACTAAGAATCCAAAGGCTACATGACATCCAAAGCAAATACTCTCAAAATATCATATCCAAAACTACCATGAAAATGATCATGAAAGCCACTAGTAATCCAAAGGCAACATGACATCCAAAGCAAATACTCTCAAAATATCACATCCAAAACTACCATGAAAATGATCATGAAAGCCACTAATAATCCAAAGGCAACATGACATCCAAAGAAAATACTCTCAAATAATACCAGATACCATCATGAAAATAATCATAATAGCCACTAAGAATCCAAAGGCACCGGTCATCCGCATAATCATCAAAACATGAGTCCTGGAACTCCAAGCAATTTCATGGCAATATCAAGATCCAAACACTACTACGGGAAATGCCGTGAACAGATCACACATAGCTAATGCAATATTTTAAACAAGTTCAAGTGAATAAACCATGTCACTGCATTGCAATCATGCGAATGGAGGGTGTGGATTACCTCGGGTGGAAGAAATCACCGGGAAGAAGTGCGAGAAACTCGCGGAAAGAATCGCTGGAAAACGTTCTCTCTCGGAGGGGGCTGATTAAGCGCAAGGGAAAAATGGTCATTTTTAGAATGTTACAATGTCATGAAAAACTTACCAACAGAACATGCTCGACGATACGAAGAAATGGGCTTTGGATTCACCTCAATCGGAGTCTCGAGCAAAAAGTTATAGACCGACGAAGTTCAGGGACCAATCTGTAAAAGATGTCCACAAACAGACCCATGAGCTGAAAAACAGAAAGCACATTTAGAGGAATATGCCTTCATAGCAGAGAAAACACATTTCTAGCCGTAGTTGAATGTAAATACGTCTTCTCCAAAAAGAAAACATATTTCCAACCGAACTAAGACCAAAGTACACTTTCACTAACCGAAAACGTATCAAACGAAATGTGTTTCCACTTATCTGACGTGGCGAGGGCGGGGCCAACATGTTGAGGCTTACATGCGGGGCCCGCCTGGCTCGAGGTCGTCTTCAATCTCCCGCTTGCCCCCACGTGGAGAGAGGGCAGGGCCGGCGTCGGCGGCCGTTCTAGCGGCTCCGACCACCGGCATGCTCGGGGAAACGAGGCGCGCCCGCCGGTGTAGAGGGCAGGCATCGAGGAGCCCAGGGAGGGAGGTGACAGGGCTTTGGCGGAGGATGGTGTCGGGCGCTGGTGAACTCGCGACTGCAGGCGAGGGCAGGAGGAGAGGAGCTAGAGGGTGGCTTCCTGGATGTGGGTCGAGGCTCTGGTGGAGAAGAGGAGCACAGAGGGGTGCCGGCTTGCCGCAATTCAGCCGGAACCGAGGGGCGGCCATGGTGGCCGAGAGGGGCGAGGAGAGCTCCAGAGGATCGGGCGGATGGTGGGAGAGGGGTAGAGGAGCGAGGCAAACCTGCTAGTGAGCTCGAATGCCCTCGGGGTTTCCTATTTGTAGGCGGGCAGGGGATGGCCGAGGGTCAGTGCCGCCGTGCACGTCCGGCCGAAGCTTTGGCTGTCGCAACTATAACGGGGAGGCGCTAGATCATGAAAAAGGAGGTGTGGATGAGCGACAGTGGTGCACTGTGCAGGAGGGGCCGAGGGGTGCAAGGGAGAAGGAGCCGAACACCATTAAGGCTCAGTCGGCCACCGTGCACCCGTGGGCGCGCGGCGACGAGCACTGGCAGAGGGGCTTACGGAGGGGGAGATGGCTCCAGGAGGACGGCGACGACGCGGGGAACATGCTGGACAGGCCCGTGGTCGCTGAGACACCGAGCAGAGGAGGGGCCTGAGCAAGGAGACGTTCTGGGCGCGGCCATGGCACGCCAAAACAGTGGTCACCGCGCAGCCTAGCGAGGAGAAGAAGCCAAGGGTTGAAATTTTTTTGTCAAGTGCTAAGATCATCCAAGGTGGATTCCTCCTGCGGTGATAGCTAGGTGAAAAAGGCTCTGGTTTAATGGTAATCACCCTCTGAAGTTTACTGCAGTAAACTTGGGGGAGCACTGGTGATCAACAGGGACTTGATTATGGTCAATGGAGTTGTCTGCGAGGTTTAGGGTAAGAAGGACTTTCATCCTGGTAATTTTGAGAAGATTTGGACCAATGGTTGATATAGTTGCTTTGCAACTGACCAAAATGGTCCAGAAACTGGAGAATGATGATGCACTCACATGAAGCATCAACTTGAGCTCAAATTTGGCAAGGCTTAGTGATTTGATCATATAAAGATGCTGTAAATGTTACATAGCAATTGGATTCACCAAAATGGTACTTGTTTCACAAACATCTCCACTGAACAGAAATTTAGGAAAAATCCTAGGGAAAAATGGCTACATAAAATGTGCCCAAAATTTGTGGAGGTAGGATCTATGGGTGGGAGAAGGTCCTGGAAAATTTTCAGCCATAATGGAGCAAGATAAAATATACTTGCTTCACAAACTGAAAATTTGGACAGAAACAAAGATTTGAAGGTGTGCACACATGTATGCAAGGAATGAGCTCAAATTTGGTGTAGGGTCAGTATTTGATGATATAGAGGTCATACAAAAATTTCAACTCATTTTGATATGCCTAGCTTGTATTTCCTTCACAATGGCTTCTGTCTGACAAAAACTTTAAAAAATTGCTCAGGAATATACACTAGGCAAATGAAGTTAAATTTTGGCACGAGACAATGATATGGACAGTAAAAGATGTCCAAGAAGTTTGAGGGCAATTAGGCAAAAGAAAATAGCAGTTGCTTCACAAAGTGCCATTTAGGGCAGAATAGGAAAATGAATATTTGAGGATTATTTTTGAACATGGCAAGGAAAAGTTTTGCCATATTTGCTGATGATATGACCCAAACAATTTATGAGAATTATTTGGGAATTTTAGGAGTGACAGAAATATAGGTTGCTTCACTACCAAGGGCAGACATGGTTATTCCTTTAATAGAAAAAGGAATATTCCCTAGAAAAGGAATATTAGGGTTTGGTCCAAGATGGAAATGGCAAGGTCTAGGGATGGATCTGAGGATGACAAGCCACTCTGGAAAGAAAGAAGAGGTCATCTTCTTCAGTTTCCAGACCACATAGCCACGGAAAAATAAAACTCAAGCAAAAACCTTAGAAAAACAAAAGAGAAAGAAATGGGCCAAAAATCAGGCTGTGACAAATCTTCCTACCTTAAAGAAATCTCGTCCTCGAGATTTGGTTGCTTAGGAAACAAGTATGAATATACCGCCTTAAGGAAACCGTTTCCAACTCGGGTATCCTTTTTCGTTTATTGATTGTTCCCACTAAATTTCATCTGACTGGCTTAGGATTGTTTGCTTTGCTGTATTCATATTCTGACAGATCTTACATTACATGTTCATGCTGATGCTGGCTCGAATTACTTTCATCTCGGCTGACTCAGCTGAGTGTGATAGATTGTCATGACTGAAATATATGTCCATCTCACAAGTCCAAGAGTGATCTCCAGCACCGGCAACCTTTCATGAAAATGTGAACAGATTTTTCCTGGTGGACACCCAATCTTTTTCTCCTTGCATCGGGTTTCTCAACTAACTATGGGTCCTCCAGGTTTAAAATAGTGAGGTGATTCATAACCATTTTCCTGGTGGATTCTGACTTCTCGCAGGAGTTTCTGATTCATCTTGACTGGCTCCACTGTCTTGAGTGTCAGATCTGTACCAAATATTTGCCTCTCGTGGCCAGCATAAAGAGGTACGACCTTATGTGATAGTATCCACAGAGTTGACTCACGGTGGGGCGCTTGGCCATATCTCTTAATTCTTCATGTGACCATGGGTTCTGTCAGGGGAATTATTTTGACAGACATGCCTTTATACTCATCTCCTGACATGGTAATATTTCTTCAATGGCAGGTTTATCGTCTCTCAAGTTTTAATCACAGGGAAATGATCATCTGAACCCTTGTAAGAAATCGGCAAATAAATCAGTAGCCACCAGAATGGTCTTTACAACTCAGATCTGGGACATTATTGAAATAACTCAACCATGGCTCAAGACGGCCGAGAAGCAGCTCAGTGCATGAGACCGCGTTGATAAGAAGAAAGTGGCAGCTCCCTAAGATGGCCGAAAAGCAGCTCAAAGCATAGGGCCACTATCACAAAAAGAAACTCGACAGATGTACGAGACGGCCAGAAAACAGCTCAGAACTCATGACAATTGTTGAAGAGAGAGAAATAAAGGCGGCATCCACCCTGAATGGCCAAATGTAGCTCAGAACACAGGCATGGTGCCGTTACTGGAGAAAAGTAGACAAGGGCTCATCAGATTATATTCCAGGTTCACTGGTACTTGTACATAGCTCACTATTGTCGTCAATCTTCATAGTCCTTTGTCACAATGAGGTGTATATCTCGCTTCCTGCACATATATATGAGAATCTAATTCCCAAGGCAGACTTGTTTTATGACAGATTCTTGCTTATGACCAAACTATTGCAGATCCGATTCTTGTACTGCCATTAAATGTCAATTCATAACTTAATATCTTACATCAATGCCGCATTGAGGACGATTGGATGGCTTATGCTGGAAACCATCGAGAGCATCTTGCTAAGGAAGACTGGGTATCATGCTTCAAAAGCTTCCCCCCTCAAAGACTTGCTAGGGGAAACTCGGTACCTTATGCTGGAAGCTTTTTGCGGTTGCTTACTGGAGAAGATAGAGTACCTGGCACGGGAACTCATCCATGTATCGTACGGAGGAAGATGGAGGAATCTTGCATTGGAAGCTTCTCTGGTAGCTTGCAAGGGAAGACTAGATTGACTACAACAGAGGCTTCTAACTATGATATGCGGACCAATTACCACATATATATCACCTTAATATTTTTGTTGTTGATTACCTTTGACTTATAATATACTATCGATCTTGCACACAATTTATCTTTTTGCCGATTTGTTCATTACTGCTATGAAGAGTGCATACTGAGGTAGACTTGATTATCCGTACTATTGTGAGTAGTGCACGCTAATACAGACTTGATTATCAACATCTAGATCAGGTATTCTCCATTTTGATGCAGTCGGCTGGGAATTCCATTTTATTTATCTGAGTTCCCAAATAATTAAATTCCTTTCTGATTCTTCGGGTCCGATGTCGGTCGATGAGCAACTTTAATAAGGGGAAAATAATGCCACACCAAAGGCCCAAAGAAAGAAGCAAAAGAAATAAATAAAATAAAAGCACACAAGCATACTAATAATATAAAATCAAGCAACATCACACATACTACTGCTACTCACAACAACAATATGCATGCACACCTAAGCACACAAATCTCGCGGTAACTCCGGTATTGCGGTCTAATATGCTGTGACGGTGTGCACGAAAGGGAATCTGTGTGTGGAAGGAGTTGGTGTAATCGGGGCTACACCAAGTGATGGCTGAACACCGGTTGCAACTGGATGGATACGGAGGTGAGGACGGACTTGGTGATCGGGTAGCAAGACACAAAGGTCACGACCACATCATCATCAAGCATACAAAAGGGAACCGTACACGTCCAAAGAATTAGGATGACATGTTAGGATAGCGGTGGAAAACTGGGCATGGTGGCATTGCCCTTTTTCTGATAACAAAGATCAGTAAGGGTTGCTAAAAGGGATGAGATGGATATCATGATTCGGGATAGAAACAAATCTATCACCAAAATAATATGGGTGGATGATGGAAAGATGTCGAAGCGATACCTAAGCATAACTCCTGCAAATGGTGTCTGGAACACTCGGTACTAGGGCATCACTCTGCTAGGACAGAGGTGACGCCAAACACCGAAAAACAGGTATGCAAAGAGGGATGGTGCAGGTAGTGGATCGCAATCGATACCACCTACACGTGCAAGATAAAACGTTAACGACCAAATAATAATCTATATGCATGCTATGCGACAAACAATTTCAGCAATCAAATGCAACAAACCAACTGGGCTCTATACTACCGCTTTCTAACGTTCGCGCGGTCTAGGGCGTCCTACAGCCAAACCTGCTCTCATACCAAGCCTATGGCACCCCGGCTCAGAGAACCGGAACACCCTGTATTCCAGCCCAGAGATCGCGGAGAAGTCTCTGGAATATGGCACTGCTTGACGTAGAACAAATCAACTCTTATTACAAGAATAATAATACAAGGGTCTGATGTTACAAAGAAGCACATCAGCACGGCTACATTACACCTACGATACTACACTTGCTCTATGCTAGCAGCGAAACAACTCGAAGCAGTGGAATACTTCTAGCAGCGGAACATCGACGAAGGTGGTGAACTCCACTCCGCAGGGACTCCGGCTGGGATACGATCTAGCTCGCACGCACGGCAACCTCAACAATCAATCAAGCAATCATGGCATCACCTGCAATCTGGAATGACGCGCCAGGTCAGTACATTGAATGTACTTGCAAGCTCACAACAACCAAAAGCATCAAGGAAAAAGAACAACAAAGCATTAACAAGTTAATTACTTAACAACTACCATGTTGAAGCAACTACTAAGCATGGTATGAAACTGATACAGTACTGATAAATCACCATCTCAGACTTCCATAACCATATATCTCTTGGCTAACCGGCCAAGTAATATACCATCTCGATCACCTCGTGATCAAAACCAGACGGTGATCATTCCGACGATCACAACCATGATCAACACTTGGTCTCAAATGGTGATCTTTCCGGCGATCACTACCATGACCAACACTAGGTCTCCCACATCATCATCAACATCCTGCCAATCTGTACTGCTCAAAATATCAACCTATAAATCACCTAAGTCATTTCGTCATGTGAGTGTTGATTGAACGGTGTGACCTAGTACGAACCCATGCCCATGACCGAGGACGCGGCAATTGATAGATTAAACAAACACACTCTGCAGAGGTAGCGCACTTTACGCACACGACGGAAACCATGGCCTCGCACTCCCATTCGGGTGGACCAACGACGTTCCGACAAAACAGATCTACTGCCATGACACTCTCCCGGCCACTCTGACTCACTCCCCACTAGGCTAGTCCTGGGTGGCCCCGTGTCTACCAAAGACACCAACGGCCACCGTCGTGGCCAAAACAATGAACCATCCCAAACGGGGACAAAAGCGCTTATCATCCAACTACGGGCACACAAGGTTATGTCTGCTTACCAGGCCAGGGTACCGCACGCCCATAACCTTCCCTCGTTGGAGGCACCGACGAGAGGCATGACAATAGCATCGCATTAGGTCCTTCCCATAAAAGGCAAATGTGGTTGCACTAGAGAAAGCCCGGTTCGGTGGCACCTGATCAACTTAATGACGGAATTTATCCTCAAAAATATGACTGTGATACTGATACTCCGATATCAACTATCAAACTATAATCCAAGTCATAGCAATATCCAACAAATTATTCAAAGCTTAATATCGTCATAACAAAATACTCCAAGGATAGCATAACATCTCTTTCATGAAGAATCCAAGAACGATAATACTACTACTCAAATATCAAGAACTAACTATCCAGCTATGATCCATATGCAAGCATCATCTCCATCATCATACTCCAAAACATAATATCAACTAGCATCATGATGAAACGAACACTAGCCACTAATAATCCAAAGGCAACATGATATCCAATCTAATACTCCAAAATAATACCAGATACCATCATCATAATAGCCACTAAGAATCCAAAGGCTACATGACATCCAAAGCAAATACTCTCAAAATATCATATCCAAAACTACCATGAAAATGATCATGAAAGCCACTAGTAATCCAAAGGCAACATGACATCCAAAGCAAATACTCTCAAAATACCACATCCAAAACTACCATGAAAATGATCATGAAAGCCACTAATAATCCAAAGGCAACATGACATCCAAAGAAAATACTCTCAAAATAATACCAGATACCATCATGAAAATAATCATAAAAGCCATTAAGAATCCAAAGGCACCGGTCATCCGCATAATCATCAAAACATAAGTCCTATAACTCCAATCAATTTCATGGCAATATCAAGATCCAAACAATACTCTAGGAAATGCCATGAACATAGCACACATAGCTAATGCAATATTTTAAACAAGTTCAAGTGAATAAACCATATCATTGCATTGCAATCATGCAAATGGACGGTGTGGCTTGCCTGGGGTGGAAGAAATCACCAGGAAGAAGTGCGAGAAACTTACGGAAAGAATCGCCGGAAAACATTCTCTCTCGATGGGGGCTGATTAAGCGCAAGGGAAAAATAGTCATTTTTAGAATGTGACAACATCATGCAAATGTTACGAACAGAACGGGATCGATGATACGAAGAAATGGGCTTTGGATTCACCTCAATCGGAGTCTCGAGCAAAAAGTTAAAGCCCGACGAAGTTCAGGGACAATCTATAAAAGATTTCTACAAACAGGCCCCTGAGCTGAAAAACCGAAAGCGCATTTATAGGAATACGCCTTCACAGTAGAGAAAACGCATTTCTAGCCGCAGTTGAATGTAAATACGTCTTCTCCAAAAAGGAAACATATTTCCAACTGAACTAAGACCAAAGTACGCATTCACTAACCGAAAACATATCAAACGAAATGTGTTTCCACTTATCTGATGTGGCGAGGGCAGGGCCAACATGTTGAGGCATACATGCGGGGCCTGCCTGGCTCAAGGTCGTCTTCAATCTCCCGCTTGCCCGTGTTGAGAGAGGGCACGGCCGGCGCCGGCGGCCGTTCTAGCGGCTCCGACCACCGTTCGCCGAGCTTCGACCACCGGCATGCTCGGGGAAATGAGGCGTGCCTACCGGTGAAGAGCATCGGCGTCGAGGAGCCTAGGAAGGGAGGGGACGGGGCTGTGGCGGAGGATGGCATCGGTCGCCGGTGAACTCACGGCTGCAGGCGAGGGCAGGAGGAGAGGGGCTATGGGGTGGCTTCCTGGATGTGGGTTGAGGCTCTGGTGGAAAAGAGGAGGACGGAGGGTTGCTGGCTCGCCGAAATTTAGCCGGAACCGAGCGGCGGCCATGGTGGCATAGAGGGGCGAGGAGAGCTCCAAAGGCTCGGGCGGATGGCGGGAGAGGGGTAGAGGAGGGAGCCAAAGCTGCTGGTGAGCTCGAATGGCCTCGGGGTGGCCTATTTATAGGCGAGGAGGGGATGGCCGAGCGTGAGTGCCGCCGTGCACGTCCGACCGAAGCTCTGGCGGCCGCAGCTATCACGGGGAGGCGCGGGATCATGACGAAGGAGGTACGGACGACCGACAGTGGTGCACTGTGCAGGAGGGGCCGAGGAGCACAGGGGAGAAGGAGCCGAACGCCACTAAGGCTCGGTCGGCCATAGTGCACCCGTGGGCGCGTGGCGACAAGCGCTGACGGAGGGGCTTACGAAGGGGGATATGGCTCCCGGAGGATGACGATGACGCGGGGAACACGCTGGACAGGCCCGTGGCCGCTGAGACGCCGAGCAGAGGAGGGGCCCGAGCAAGGAGACATTCTGGGCGCGGCCATGGCACGCCGATACGGAGAACACCGCGCAGTCTGGCGAGGAGAAGAAGCCTAGGGTTGAAAAATGTTGTCTAGTGGTAAGTTCATCCAAGGTGGATTCCTACTGCGGTGGTAGCTAGGTGAAAAAGGCTCTGGTTCAATGGTAATCAGCCGCTGAAGTTTACTGCAGTAAACTTGGGGGAGCACTGGTGGTCAACAGGAACTTGATTGTGGTCAATGGTGTTGTCTGCGAGGTTTAGGGTAAGAAGGACTTTCATCCTGGTAACATTGAGAAGATTTGGACCAATGGTTGATATAGTTGCTTTGCAACTAACCAAAATGGTCCAGAAACTTGAGCATGATGATGCACTCACACAAAGCATCTACTTGAGCCCCAATTTGGCAAGGCTTAGTGATTTGATCATATAAAGATGCTGTAAAAGTTTCATACCAATTGGATTCACCAAAATGGTACTTGTTTCACAAACATCTCCATTGACCAGAAACTTAGGAACATCCTGAGCGAAAATGGCTACATAAAATGTGCTCAAAATTTGTGGAGGTAGGTTCTACGGGTGGGAGAAGGTCCTGGAAAATTTTCAGCCATAATGGAGCAAGATAAAATATACTTGCCTCACAAACTGAAAATTTGGACAGAAACGAAGATTTGAATGTGTTCCCACATGGATGCTAGTAATGAGCACAAATTTTGTATAGGGTCATTATTTGATGATATAGAGGTCATACAAAAATTTCAACTCATTTTGATATGCCTAGCTTGTTCTTCCTTCACAATGGCTTCTGTCTGACAGAAACTTTGAAAAACTACTCAGGAATATATACTAGGAAAATGAAGTTGAATTTTGGCATGAGGCAATGATATGGACAGTAAAATATGTCCAAGAAGTTTAAGGGCAATTAGGCAAAAGAAAATAGCACTTGCTTCACGAAGTGCCATTTAGGGCAGAATAGGAAAATGAATATTGGAGGATTATTTTTGAACATGGCAAGGAAACATTTTGCCATATTTGATGAAGGTATGACCCAAACAATTTATGAGAATTATTTGGGAATTTTAGGAGTGACAGAAATATAGATTGCTTCACAACCTATGGCGGACAGGGTTATTCCTTTAATAGAAAAAGGAATATTCCCTAGAAAAAGAATATTAGGGTTTGGTCCAAGATGGAAATGGCAAGATCTAGGGATGGATCTGAGGATGACAAGCCACTAAGGAAAGAAAGAAGAGGTCATCTTCTTCAGTTTCCGGACCACATAGCCACGGAAAAATAAAACTCCAGCAAAAACCTCGTAAAAACAAAAGAAAAAGAAAGGGCCAAAAAATCAGGATCTGACATTTTCCTCTCCCCCACTTCTAAAACAATTTTCGAAATCCTTTGCCGTTTTTGCTTTTGTCTTTTTATTTCCTATCGTGAATTATGATGAACCAATTGCTAGTGAGATTTGTGAACTAGATTATCTGTATGAGGTTTTGCTTGAAATTCGTGAGTCCAAAAATTGCGATGAAGTGTTGAAAGAAGAAGATTATAAAGTAATTCACGATAGCTCCTTGAATGAAAAGCATGATTGTGATTATGTTATTATAAATTCTATTAATGTAAATTGTGCTAATGATATGGAAAACCCTAAGCTTGGGGATGCTTATTTTGCTATGCCCACTACTTGTTGCAATGATCGTGATTGGGGTGATGCTTCTTACGATCTTGAAAACTTATTTAAGCCCCATGATATATATGAGATTAATAATAATGTTTGCAATAATATTGAAAGTGGGTTTGGAAGAGTGTCAACTTTAGATCCCACATATTTGGAGAATGTTCAACCTTATGATTTTTTTGATAAAAGTGGGTTTGGAGAGGTCATGACTTTAGTTAATGTTGATCCCACTATTTTGGAAGACTGTCAACTTCGTATGCATGTGGATCATGTTGAGAGTATGTTTTGTGATAGCTATATTGTTGAATTTTCTTGTGATCCTACATGCAACTATTATAAGAGAGGAAAATATGATTGTAGAAATCTTCATGTTACTAAATTAACTTCCTTCATGTTGAGATTGATCTTGTTTCTTGCTTCTTCCTTGCATATGTTAGATCTTGCTTGTCTTGCTAATTTGTTTTCCTATAAAATGCATATGCATAGGAAGTATGTTAGAATTAGATGTGTTTGTCACATGTTTTATGATGCTCTTTGTGCTTTAATTCTTCTCTTTTATGTGAGCATCATTGCAACTATCAATGCCTAGCTATGGACGTTAAATTATATCGCTTGTTGGGAGGCAACACAATTTTATTTTTGTTTTTTGCCTTGTGCTTCAGTTTAGTAATAAATAATTGATCTAGCTTCTGTTTAGATGTGGTTTTATGTTTTAATTAGTGTTTGTGCCAAGTAGAACCTTAGGGAATACTTGGGTGAAGTCTTTGCGATCTTGCTGTAAAAAAATAGAAACTTTTGCGCTCACGAGATTAGCTGCCATTTTTTTTACTTGAGAGTGCTTTTAGGTTGATTCTTCTTGCAGATGATTAATAGACATCTTTGGCACACCAGGTAGGGGGCTCGCCTGCCCAAACCTGAAAGCGTGCGTATCGCGTCATCTTCATCACCATCTTCATCCTCGACCACGCCATCAACTATGGCACCCAAGAAGAAATTCGGTGCTTCTGCCCATCCATCAACCTCTAAGGCTCTGCCGCCCATGGCATCTAATGTTTCGGGTACCCGATCCTAAGTCACACAGGTCTAGCATGTAACACATCATATCACTTTGCGGCCTCACGCACGGTGTCCCCACGGGTGCCACCTTACCAGGCTTGGGACCGTTTGCGTATTTTGACACACGTATATGATAGTGTCGCTAGCATCCATATGACAGAGAACCCGGGCCGACATGACTAGTTATAAACATAAAGTGGCGCTAAATTACAGAGACATCCATACATGACCCAGCAACTAACGTGTCGGTCATCAACGTATGAACCCAAGTCGTAGCAAGCTACAAGGACTTGAAGGAGCAACGCGTGACATTTCCCCTAAGGGACATACGCAGGAACGAAGAAGGACACGTGCTGGCCAGCCTAAGTGTTCCGGAGCAGTAGCAAGCTATCAAGGCTTAGTGGAAGCACTAGGATACATTTCCCTGTAAGATAGGCTACCAAGGGTAAACAACTAGGTGTCGGATCCCACACATAGCAATGCACATTACATGTACGCATAACATGCAAGTATGTGATGTACACCATGGCATCACAACATAACTCAACGACTCATATAGATAAAGGCCCAGAAGAGCCATCATATGATTTATTACAAACAGGGGTCACATGACCCAACATACAGAGCATATAGGCAACGGAAGCATAACATGCCTGAGTACAGACAACTACAAATTAAAGAGGATGAGAAGCCTGACTATCTACAAGACCCTCCCAAGGGTACAAGATCGTAGTTGAGGTAACAAGCTAAAGGTCGAAGTCCACGCGGAACCACTAGTGAGACTGAAGTCTCTCTGCAAAAACATAAATTAAGCAAACGTGAGTACGAAGGTACTCAGCAAGACTTACATCACAACTAGCTACATATGCATCAGTATCATCAAGGGGTGGTGGAGTTTGACTGCAGCAAGCCAGCTTTGACTCGGTTGCTATCCCGAACTACAACTGCAAGTAACTCTTTTGAGGTGGCGCACACGAGTCCACATATTCACCAATCAATACATCTCGTCTCCCTACGATACGGCCATCCATAGCACTCACGCTTATCTTGCACATTTTAGAGGATCCACTTTCACTTGTCTATGTACCACGTAAGCATCCAAGAAGTCCATAACCGCGGACCCGGCTATTCAAATAGATCATGTTAACCCTGCAGGGGTGTACTTCTTCACACACGCTCTCGCCACGTACCGCCATGTACACATCGTGTATCTCGGCAACCTTCAAGCGGAAGCCTGGCGAGGGTGTCGGACACGACCTGACTAACCACACAAGACTCTAGTCCAGGTTTATCTCCTATTCGGGTTCCATCCGCAAGGAGTTCCGGCCGGGGTGTCGCTCACAACCCCAAACAATGTGAATAGGGTTCCCAAGCCCACCTCGACGGATGGATCTATGCTTGGTACACCGTGCCACAGTGCCTAGTCTGTCCCAAGCCCACCTGTACCGTGTGCCACTTGGTAGACTACTAGCACTACCTACAAACACCAGAAACTAGTTGCAACTCCTGGACAAAGATCGAGTTGATTAATAAGTCGAGAGGGGCACTTAAGCATTCCAATGCGTGGTAGTAGCTTGTCATTGGACAACTTACACAGAACTCAGTTCTTAAGGACGGTTCCAGTGAGACAACACACCATGTACTCCTACATGCCTCTCACCACTACCTTTACCAAAACGTGTTCACACACTTAGCTCTCAACAGTAAGACATGATGACCACACACCAATTCATCCCCGATGAATCTGACCTGAAAAAACTCTAAGCAATACCAGGCATAACCAGAAAGCATGAATGAGTAGGCACAACATGGCTCAAACAACTCCTACTCATGCTAGTGGGTTTCAACTATTTACTGTGGCAATGACAGGTCATGCAGAGAAAAGGGGTTCAACTACCGCAGCAGGTAACAGTTGAAACATTGTTTTCCTAATACAGTAAAAGAGAGTAGGAGCAAGAGAGTGGGATTGTATCGGAATGAACAAGGGGGTTCTGCTTGCCTGGCACATCTGAAGATAGTAATAGTTCTTTATCGGTGTCATCGAACTCATCGTCGGAACGTCGTCTACTAAGAGGGGACAAATTCCGGCAATAGAGAAGGAACACAATCAATGCAATGCAACAATATGATGCATGACCATGACATGGCAATATGCTGTGGTTTGAGCTAATACGACTAGCAACAATTTAAATGAAGTTGGTTTGAATCCAAGATTCAAATTCAAACTCCACATGTGGTAATTTAAATGTCATTTAATGATTTTACCTAAACAACAGGTTTAACTTGTTCAAACATGCATGAAAATTCCATAAACAGATTCCTCATATTTTTTTGATAATTCTACATATATAATTTATATC
The DNA here is from genome assembly GCA_902687465.1 of Secale cereale. Lineage (NCBI taxonomy): Eukaryota > Viridiplantae > Streptophyta > Magnoliopsida > Poales > Poaceae > Secale > Secale cereale. Next base: position 80,061,732 of record LR738714.1, read on the forward strand.
ATTTGGAGTTACGGTTTATTTTCTATGATTCATAGAAGTATTTCCTGAAATTCATAAATCATTTTCTTATTTATTTAAATTCTAGAAATACTTTACTACGTCAACATGACCTCATGCTGACGTCAGCAGGTCAACGGGGGCTGGTCCAGGTCAAACCTGACCTGTGGGTCCCGCACGTCAGTGACTAAACTAACTAATCTAAATAAACTAACACTAACCTAGTTTCGTTAGCCAGGCGGGGCCTGCATGTTAGTGAGTCAGTGGGTTAATTAAGTTTAACTAAAAACTTAACTAATATTAGCAGAGCCCCGAGCCCACCGGCCAGTGACCCAGGAATGGTCATTAGCCGAGTTCATCGGCGGTTAGGCCGGAGCTAGGCCGCCGGCGAAGTACAGAGATGGCGGCGACGCTCGGGTTTCGCCTATAGGCCCTGGTTTGAGCCGCGGTTGGTCTCTACGGCGAGCTGACGTTCGCGCGCATCTGATGGAGCTGGGGTGGCCGGTAGCGGCAACTACGGCGAGCGAGGCGGCGACCGGAGTGCGGTGGTGACGCGAGTGTGGTGCTAGAGCAAGCGGACGAGCGCGTAGAGGGGCTAGGCGGCCTCCTGGAGGCACCAGGAGCGCGATGCGATGCAAGGGCACAGGTGGTTCGAGCTCAGGCCACGGCAGCGACAAAGTCGAACGGCGCTGAGCTCCGGTCACGGCAGGAATGGCGCTATGGCATTCAAAAGGAGCGCAGAAGGGGGGTTCGGGTCAGTGGCTCACGGTGATTGCAGCAGTGCAGACGGCGAGATCGGAGGAGATCTGAAGCGGGCGGGCGGCGAAGACAATCTCGATGACCCGACGAAGAAGAAGGATTCGAGGGCGGCGCTTCGAGGCGTCCGGTGTCGCTTGGTTTGGTGAGGAGGTCTTAGACGTTGCGGCGGAGCTCTTGGCCAGCTCAGGGAGGCGAGGCGGTGGCTGTGGCCATGGTGGCGACGAGCGGCGGCGACGAGCCCGCTCGGTGGAGAGAGGGAGAGAGCCAGGGGAGGGGAAGGGGTCCAGTGGAAGAGGGGAAGAGGTGCATGGGGTCGTGGGGCTTCTTTGGCGTGGATCAGGACGAGAGGAGGAAGCAGGAGGTGGTGGGGAGACGTGGTCGCGGCCGGCTGTGATGTGGGCACGCAGCAGTTCCTACTGACAGGAGCTTGAAGAAGCTCCTGGCGGTTGGGCTGGGTTGTCTGCTGGCTGGGCCGAAATAGGTAAGCTAGGTGGGCTTCTCTCTATCCTTTCTGTTCTTCTTTTTCTATTTATTTCTTCTGTTTTGTTTTAGTTAGAGCACTAAAACATTTTAAATAATGTTGAAACTTATTGTGGACTCACTCTGATGTATTCCAAAGGCCCTCTGCAAGTTTCAAATTATTTGGAGCTATTTAAAAATATATAGCATTTAAACGGACCCAATTCAAATACTTATTGATTTAATTCAAAGCCCAAATAAATCCCTAAAAAATTCAATACTTTTGGTTTGGATCGAAACCCTAGCCAAAATTATCAAACATTGATGAAGGCATTTTTTTCGTTTATTGAGAAAGATTTTTTATTTGAACCTAGTTGATTCATTTGGTGCTAGGGTTTGAACAATCCCCATTTCAACCTTGAAAAGAAATTAGACATGATGCAAGATGCACTCAATTGCAACCAAAAACAAGCAAAATTCTAGGGCTGTGACAACTCACCCCCACTAAACAAGAATCTCATCCCGAGATTCAAGACGCGAGGTAAGAAATCAGAGGGGACACAAGCTAACACAATCTTCTCAATCCAATTGCACTTCATAAGAATGTTGATTGCTTGCATCATGTTGATCTTGACATCCTTGCTTTTGAGGTCTTTGTCCAACACGGTGACGACGAAAGAAACTCTGCGGTAATTGATCTTGTGAAAGATCGAGCTGCTCAAGATCAACTCATGAAGTGAGACATTGAAACATCTCTTGAGCTGAGACACGTAACACTCATCCGGGGGGATGGAGTGAAACAAAAGATGAAGGTTTACTTGGTAGGCAACCAAATCCACACCTAAGGAAGATGGTGATCGATGTCACCAGACGGGGCACCTCAGAGAAGGTGACTCGTAGAATTATTCCCTTAAGTGGCAAAAAGAATTACTTTTGATATAGAGATCATTGAAATTCTCTATACCAGCCTAAGGCAATCACAAACGATAGTTTGACGGAGTTAGAGAGAATGACATACTCCGACTAGCATGGATGATGTGGACTATCTTGTTGAAGACAACACAAAGGTTGATTTTTCTTATCACCGAAAATGGATGGGACCCATGGTAGGACCACTATTGAAGATGATCCTGAACAACAGGTGCTGAGGTGTAAGCTGGGAACAAAATGAAAATGCTGGGAATGTTCCAACCATCGTATCTGCCTGAGATTCAGATCTGGTTGGTAACGGGATATTTCAGACAGCATGCCTGGATAAGAAAGTTTGCAACACAAACCGATGAGATGACGTTGCGAGATTCTTGGGAAATGAACTATGATAGCAAGCTCCAAAACATGAGCTGGTTCTGCTACATACATGTCAACACGTCGTCCAAGACAAGCATGACCACGTAGTAGTCTTACAACGAAACACTACCAAGTTCAGGTTGGGAACCATCATCCAGGATATCCAAGTCCTTTCATAAGTCCGGATTAGCTCTTATGAAGGAACTTCCCCTCGTTGAACAAATCAATCAGTGGCTTGGTCTGCTAGGGAATACATATGGAGTGGAGGTAATTAATCTGCCAAACCATATGATACATTCGCACATGCATAACTGACTTGGGATGATTCCAAGGGAAGCAAAACAAACTTTCTTGAATTCACGGTGGCAACTTTCATCTATTACACGTGAATTATGGAAAATCACTTCTCTCTTCCAAACATAAACCTCATGAACGGGACACGAAGGCAATGCTTACAAAGTTTCCAACATTAGCTTAATGTCCATCAAGATCATGGAGAAGACAAAAATGTTGCCGATGGGCTCAACAACAATTCGTCCAGGTTCCCATATAAATGGAATTCCACAATTAAGTGAACATGGTGATCGCATTGGTCAGACCAAAAGATGTAATGTTGTATGCTCGAGGGATCAACCACGAGTAAGACAACATTATGAAATTGTTGGTTCTTATTTGATTTGACGATAGCCCATACTCAAATCAAGGTTTATCAAGACAATAGATCCAACAACCGATCACGAAGGTCAGCCGATGAGGATATCATCTTTCTTCAACACAGACACACAAGATACCCCTTTGGAATGAACTAAGTCAAGCAAAGCTTTTAGCTTCCAACTCTCCAAGTTAATGTTTTTAGTTTAGCCAACTAGTTCAGGGTATCCAACACAGATTCTTGGAGAATGGGTGGTTTATAAGAAAACCAACATGATCACAAGCTCAACATAACGGTCAGGGGACAACCTGGTGATACTTCCGAGAAGATATCCTAAAAATCACGAACCACCGATATGTTAATAAGCTCGGGAATATGATCAAAAGAGTGAGAGATTGACACAATCCTAACTCATTGATCGAAGAGTGCACCAGAAAAATGGACTAGGTAGCACGATCAATCTTAGAATGACAATTCAATAATCCGCACACTAAGAATGAGATTATCATCCATTAACTACCAAGCAATGGAGTTGCTAGGAGTATTGACTTCACACATCGCAGTTCACTTGTTGGTATTCCGGTTACAACAACACGGAGACTGAGGAATTAACGACGATGGCGAGAAGTATCACTGTATCAAGGGTTCGTAGGAGGTTGTGCAATTCCCATGACATTCTTGATATAAAGATGGTAATACTCCAAGTTAGAGCAGAACAAAGGCTAGAATGTCATTTGATCTGCGGAGTACAACTGCTTTGACCCAATCCTAGATATGAATAAGGTACCTGAGTTTGTTTCTCCTGTTCATTCCGAAATAGAATGGCTTGATGGACCGCAAGGGTAGAAGGCATCGATGGACATGAATGCACAACTACTCCTGACTATCAGCTGATAGACGAGATCATAATATAACTAAAAAGGGACAACTCAAAGGAATATATAACTTTCTGAGTTGTGGATGCATAGATTAGCATGTCGAACGAGTTCAACATATTCCTTCCGGATAACCCATGTAGAAAGGTAGAATTGCCAGAGTCACAATATGGAATGGAGAAGTCATCAAGAGCACTCTGGTTGTTATCTTTTGGTTCAAAAGAACTTATGCCATGACGGTTCATGGTATTGGAAGAATGATTCACCACGGACCTCGTGGACTATCACAAGGTTACTAAAATCCTAAAGGAACTAGCAAACACTACCAACATGAAGCAAGTAGGGTGAATCTCGGGTTCAAGAACCCATGAATAGAATGCCTACTAACTAAATGGCATCACGGGATGCTTTCAAGAATGACAGCCAGAATTCATCACACTGGGTATATGAAACATTGCTACATTACTGGGTGATTCTCTAAGACACCTAGGGTCATAGTAATAGCTCCAACCTATATGTCGAGGCAACGGAGTACCTAAACACACCGACTAGTGTGGTTAATCTTGCCTAAAAGGACATTAAGAACAGGTAGGAATGATTTGCAAATACATCAGATTGTTTAGAGACCTGGGATGATTCGGGCAACATAATGGCTGTAAATGCTCAAAAGATTTTGAAACCCATGTAAAAGGTGGCATAACCACTTAACATCATAATGTCAAGGTTCTGAGATCAACTGTTTAACATACTGAAGTAGTAGAAACTGAACTAAGAGTTGAATCCACCATTAACGTGATCCTGATAAATAGAATGACAATCCTAGTTCTTAATCCCCATAAAATAGAAGAAGGTGACTCAGATCAAAAGGTCGTAAGGTAAAGAAGTAAAAAGAGACTTACGTTCCCTTCCACAATCAATTCCCTTAATATAACTAAAGAGTTTCTAGACACAACTTCGTCTAGTTTAGCTTGGTAATCCTACAGGCAGTCAGGCTCTCATACCAAAGCTATCGGGACCCCGATCCTAAGTCACACAGGTCTAGCATGTAACAAATCATATCACTTTGCGGCCTCACGCATGGTATCCCCACGGGTGCCACCTTACCTGGCCCGGGACCATTTCCGTATTTTGGCACACGTATATGATAGTGTCGCTAGCATCCATATGACAGAGAACCCGGGCGGACATGACTAGTTATAAACCAAAAGTGGCGCTAAATTACAGAGACAGGCATACATGACCAAGCAACGAACGTGTCGGTCATCAACGTATGAACCCAAGTCGTAGCAAGCTACAAGGACTTAAAGGAGCAACGCGTGACATTTCCCCTAAGGGACAGACACAGGAACGAAGAAGGACACATGCCGACCAGCCTAAGTGTTCTGGAGCAGTAGCAAGCTACCAAGGCTCAGTGGAAGCACTAGGAGACATTTCCCAGTAAGATAGGCTACCAAGGGTAAACAACTAGGTGTCGGATCCCACACATAGCAATACACATTACACGTACGTATAACATGCAAGTATGTGCTGTACAACATTGCATCACAACATAACTCAATGACTCATATAGATAAAGGCCCAGAAGAGCCATCATAGCATTTATTACAAACAGGGGTCACATGACCCAACATACAAAGCATACAGGCAACGGAAGCATAACATGCCTGAGTACAGACAACTACAAATTAAAGATGCTGAGAAGCCTGACTATCTACAAGACCCTCCCAAGGGTACAAGATCGTAGCTGAGGTAACAAGCTAAACATCGAAGTCCACGCGGAACCACTAGTGAGACTGAAGTCTCTTTGCAAAAACATAAATTAAGCAAACGTGAGTACAAAGGTACTCTGCAAGACTTACATCACAACTAGCTACATATGCATCAGTATCATCAAGGGGTGGTGGAGTTTGACTGCAGCAAGCCATCTTTGACTCGGTGGCTATCCTGAACTACCACTGCAAGTAACTCTTTTGAGGTGGCGCACACAAGTCCACATATTCACCAATCAATACACCACTATGGATCCGTTCCCGTCTCCCTGAGACGGCCATCCATAGCACTCACACTTATCTTGCGCATTTTAGAGTATCCACTTTCACTTGTTTATGTACCACGTAAGCATCGAAGAAGTCCATAACCGCGGACCCGGCTATTCGAATAGATCATGTTAACCCTACAGGGGTGTACTTCTTCACACACGCTCTCGCCACTTACCGCCATGTACACGTCGTGTATCTTGGCAACCTTCAAGCAGAAGCCTGGCGAGGGTGTCGGCCACGACCTGAGCAACCACACAAGACTCTAGTCCAGGTTTATCTCCTATTCGGGTTCCATCCGCAAGGAGATCCGGTCGCGGTGTCGCTCATGGCCCCAAAAGATGTGAACAGGGTTCCCAAGCCCACCTTGACGGATGGATCTACGCTTGGTACACCGTGCCACGGTGCCTAGTCTGTCCCAAGCCCACCTGTAACCGTGTGCCACTTTGTAGAATACTAGCACTACCTACAAACACCAGAAACTAGTTGCAACTCCTAGACAGAGATCGAGTTGATTAATAAGTCGAGAGGGGCACTTAAGCATTCCAATGCGTGGTAGTAGCTGGTCACTGGACAACTTACACAGAACTCAGTTCTCAAGGACGGTTCCAGTGAGACAACCCACCATGTACTCCTACATGGCCTCTCACCGCAACCTTTACCAAAATGTGTTCACACACTTAGCTCTCAACAGTAGGACATGATGACCAAACTCCAATTCATCCCCGATGAATCGGACCTGACAAAACTCTAAGCAATAGCAGGCATAACCAGAAAGCATGAATGAGTAGACACAACATGGCTCAAACAACTCCTACTCATGCTAGTGGGTTTTAACTATATACTGTGGCAATGACAGGTCATGTAGAGGAAAGGGGTTCAACTACCGCAGCAGGTAACATGCGACACATCACTTCTTGGGACACCAAAGCATTTTGGTCGATGACCGGGGCAGATCTCAAGGACTCGATCGGTTGTCCGAACATCACGACTGGATTGTCGGCGCCGGGCTCATCTTCTCCCCTTGCCAGGGCTCGGCGAACCAGTTCTCCACGAGCTGCGATCAGATCCAAAGTGATTTGATCGAACAGTTCCTCTAGTGTACTTACATAGCGTACCAGATGCAATAATGCAGGATTTGTCTCGTGGTCTCCGTTGGCAACCTTGGGTGTCCTACCATACCCGTCACGGCTGGGGTAGTAGTAGAATTAGCGACAGTTAACTCTGGGCGACAAGTGCCGGAGTTGAACTATAGACTCTCGAGCAGCTAGTTGGATGGCTTGTGGCTCAAAGGAAGTTGTCCTTCCGGTGAACCTGTAGGGGCGTTCTGGCGACAGACCCCTACCCTAGATGTGCGCAATGGCCCAAAATTGACAGCTGTCACCGCTCATGGACCCTTGGTACACAACATATTCTGGGGGCTCCTCTAATGCAAATGCACGGCGGGTGAGGTTTGCTAGCAGGGTCACAAAACCTCCAAGGTTGGTTGCTGTGGTTTCATTGTGAACAATGGGTCCTGGCATTATAGCTCGGTTTGGGGTAAAGGTTGTGCTGTGCTGGGATGAGACTAGCGTGCCCTTTTTATAGAAAAAGGGGACGGAGTCTTCCTTCGCACGCTTGCGGAGGAAACTATTTAGGTGTCGGTCAGTGGCGCGTGATCGACGGGCTAGGCTGATAGGTTGGGCACCGACTGCCAAAGGTGTCGGTTCACTGTGTGGCTATCTTACGTGAGAAGCTTGGCCGGGTTAGGATAAGGTCTGGTGGGGTGGTTAACCTAGGTTTCTCGACCTGGCTAAGATAGGATTAGCCAATGGTCAGCCTGGCTCTGATACCAAGGGTTGTCAGGACCGGATTTTTGGGGTATTAAATCCCCAAAAGTGGCCCTTGTGCTCACCAGCCCCAGGATTACTGTTAGCTGATGAGGCACCACTTGATACAAAAATTCCATGCAAAAATACAGAATATGTAGTACAAGACCATCCTGGCCTGAGAGTACAACACAAGGTTTCTAGTGGCTGATGGCGGAAGCGGTTTATAGTACATCGATGTCTATGGGACTCCATTTCCCACGAGAACAGCTGACCAGGTTAACTCATATCTTCACGAGGCTGCTATCACTGTTGCGTAGGTTCCGGGGCGGTCGTCGCAATGCACCTTTCCATGCAAGAAATCTGGCTAATACAATAGCCAGGGACAAGCCAGTGAGTACTTTGAATGTACTCGCAAACATCATGAGCGTAGGTACAATGTAACAAAAGATAAACATACTCGTAAAGGTTTGATGATCACAAGGTTAGTTACGAAATGATAATCCATGATGCAAGCAGGTTATCCATATAAATATGAATATGCAATCAAGGAGTGATAATAAAATAAATAGCAATCATGCCACAGTCAACCCCGCAAAAAGGGCTTATAAATAAAAGAAATAGCAAGCATGCCACAATCGGGCGTCTGAGCGACACCACATAAAGGGCTTATAAAATAAAGAAATAGCAAGCATGCCACAATCGGGCGTCTGAGCGAGACCACATAAAGGGCTTATAAAATAAAGAAATAGTAAGCATGCCATAGTCGGGCGTCTGAGCGACACCACAAAAAGGGCTTATAAAAAAAGTAGCAAGCATGCCACAGTCGGGCGTCTAAGCGACACCACATAAAGGGCTTATAAAATAAAGGAAAAGATGGTGAATATCCAGGAGGTAGAACCGTCCCATGGATACTCAACAATTCAAATAACATAAATGGTTAGTCCATAATAATAATCATAGTAACAATCATCATAGGTCACAAGTTATGATCCAGGTTCTGTTTTAGTAGTTTCTCCTCCGAAGACCGACACTAAGACCGACACTTTACCCATCCCAGACTATAGTCCTAACCCAAGGACACGGCTATTCGAATAGATTTTATCTCTGCAGAGGGTGTAATCTTTACCCACGAGTAACGGATTCCTTTAGTCCATCGGGACTAATTCCGTCTACGGTATTTTAATTTGAAAACCCACCTGACCGCACACACCAGTGTAACTTAACGGTGTCCGGATTCCCCCATGACACCCGTTAAGCAAAACTCTAAGTGGGGAGGCTGCAACCTCGACTAGCATGGGATCACAAAATTTATAACGCTCGCAAACTGGGGAAGCTACCCCCTTTGGCTCCAACCGAAAACACCCATGCCCCCGGACCAAGTGGCATGCCTACCGAATGCAGCCGGTATCTTCCACCATTGCCTCTCTGTACGGTGTGTGCTATGACAGGGGTTGACAATTTACCGAACCGTACCCTACCTGTGGCAGGGACAAGTGGTAGTACGAAACAAGTATGGGGGTTACTGGAGCAAGACTCGATCTACGGTCGACTTAGGAGGTTCAAGCATCACTTATATGATTAGCATAACCAATATATTCCACATCAACAGACGGAATCACCACTCGTCATACCTCACCATGCCATACCGAACTCCACCGTCCCGACGAGGGACTAGTGACAAGCTCGTGTCTACACAAGACATCGACTTTCACGGCTTTCTTCCGTTAGGCATGGAAGGCATACGAGGGGAATTACCATCATGCTTATTAATTTTCCACAACAAGGAGTCTACATCATGCACTCATGGTTATGATCAAATCACATAGGAAAAATGAATGCATTCATGTCAAGGTGATGTTGTAATCGTATTAAACAACACACCACCAGTATTGGGCCAGGTTTCAGGATGCTTACCTTCAAGTAGTGGAGAGGCAGAGTGCATTCCAAAACTTGTTTGAAAGTTTTCTCCTTCTTCAAAATCCTATTTAAGAGAATTTGGAATCAACACATAGTTTCAAAACAGTACAAAAAAGTTGTTTGGAAATTTTTCAAATAAATATGAAAATAAACTAGACCAAATTTGAGGAACAACAGAAAAAGAATCAAGTCATTTGCACTTATATTTAAAAATTTGTAGCTAGTCAAAGTTCAGTCAAAGTTTTGTTTTTAAATAAAAATCAGAAAAGAAAACAATTCGGGGGAGAATACGCTTTCGGCGCAGCGGAAACGTACTTTGGGGTTCTACGTTTCCACTTAAACCAGCGCGGGCCGACTCTCGGTCACTGACAGTGGGTCCCTTGGGCCCACTTGTCAGGTTTGACCAGTCGCCCGCGTCTTCTTCCAACTCTATCCGAGCGGAGGCGGGTCTCCGGTGATCAACGCCGACGATTGGCGGCTCCCTATGGCATTCTGAGGGCAGAGATGGATTTGCCAGTCTGGGGCGGTCCTCTCGGTAGTCGCTAGGTCAGCGGAGGTGGAGGGAGTCGCCGGCGGTGAGCTCTGCGGCGGAGGTGGCCTCGGGTGGAATTAAGGGTCTCGGCTACACTGGTTTCTGGTCGCAGTTGAGAGCATGGGTAGCTCCGCACGATCAAGGTGAGTCTGATGGTGGTGCTAGATGGACGGGGAAGGGTCTGTACGCAGCAAAGGGAGCTGGGGTGCGGCGGCGGCCGAACTAGCCGGAGACAAGCGAGACAGTTCTTCCCCATCCATTGCTGACCATGCGGGCTGTAGGGAGGCGGTGTGAGGTCGCCTGAGTGCTCGGACGAGCTCGGGGCCCCCTATATATAGTGCTCGAGGTCGGTACCGCGGCGGCCGGAGATAAGCTCGACGAACCGACGTTCTGTAACAGTGGGGCGCGTGGCGATGGATGGCGGGGGCTGGCAGGTCGAGTGGATGAGCTCGAGCTATTCCAGGGGCAGCTGGCACGCGGCTGTGGCTCAGGTGGCGCCGTCCATGGCAGGCGCCTGCTGTGGACGCCGGCGTACCACCAAGGGGCTCTGACGGCGGCGCTGTAGGGTGACAGGGAGGCTTGGAGGATTCTGGTGAGTGGACGGGAGCGAGGCGTGGCCCTGCGGACGAGCGAAGGCCATGGGGCAAGACGCGGCGACTCGGTGCGCGTGCGTGCAAAACATGCACTCTGGGCGCGTCCACAGCACGCACACTAGATGCTCGACAAATTGCCAATGCCTACTAGGGGGCTCCAATCTACAAGAGGTTTAGCAGGGTGGGGTTATAGGCTAAGTTAGTGCGATGAGACATGCTGGTTAGGCCATTGGAGCAAAATCCTAATGTAAGTCCAAAAGTATGCCAAAACTGGCCATGCTCCTAACCTGCTTGATGAAATGCCAGAGGCATCTAGGCATCTCTTGGGTTAGTCAAACTCTCCAGTCCAGTGCCTCTTTAGGTGTAGAAAGTGGTGACAGGGTTAGTTGGGCAAAACTAGAAACTTGCAAGTGTAAGTTTTTGAGAAAATCAATTCTGGACAAAAACAAAAAGGCATTATTGGATGGACCAAAAATGCGCTAAAGGGTACAATCTCCTGGTCTAAAGGGTTTTGAAGGGAGGACTACAAGCAGGAAAAAGCTCATGGCCAAAAGAGCAAGTTAACACCTGGCTGCAGTAGAAAGTGCCAATCTGGACCAGAGAGCAAAAGAGGATGTTTTGCTCAACTTTTTCAAAGAACACCAAAGGGTTTTTGCATAAAAGTGATGTAGGGACCTCACATGACATCCCCAAATTTTGGTGGAATTTTTAGATAAATTTATCAAAGGGTTGTAGTGCAAATAAAGCTTTAAAACAAATGAAAATTGACTTTAAGAGATAAAGCTTAGGGTAAAATACTAATGCAATTAAACCCAGTGATAGAAGAAATGTTTTTCCTGGGTAGGGCAAACAAGTCCAAATAACATATCGGAAAAGTTTTCACTAGGGCAAAAAGTCCATGAATTCAAAATAAAAAGTGGTTCTGAAATCAATGAAAACCTAGAGAATGAAAGGTTTAAACTCTTGGTAAAAATTTTGATTTATAAATCAAGGTCAAATTTTTTGGGGTGTTACAACACTACCCCCTTTAAGAAAAATATCGTCCCCGAGATTTGCTAAGAATTGCCATGAAAATCATTGCTTCTACTGTCACCAAGTGATATCACCAAAAATGACCATCTACTCATGCAATATAATGCGGCTATAGTAAAGGGACAATAAGTGGTGTAAACTGTAGTGTGAAATACTGGCGCTGTGTGGAAAAATCTACGGTCGAGGAAAACGAGATATTTCTACTCTTGTCTATAGTGAATTTAGAAATAATTTTTTCTAAATTCTAAAATACGCTGGTCGCACCCGAGAGCACAGTGCTTTGTCTGGCTGACAGGTGGGCCCGGGGCCCACTGTTAGTCTCTTCTTCTACCTCTGGCCCTCTCTTCTCCCTCTCTCTCGCGCGCTTTCCCGCGCTTTCTCCACTGGCGATGTCTAGCCCGTAGGGCATCTAGGCCGTACAGCAGTAGTGCGCGGCGTGCTAGCTGCCGGTGCAGCGTGCACTCACCTCGCGGGCCAGTGCGCTGTCGGTACTGCTCGCGGATTCGCCTCCGAACACCGGCGGTTGAGCGACGAGCGGCGCTGGTGGACGTCGCCCACCGTACATCGAACTCGAGCTATAAAATGACCGAGGTGCTCCTCCTTCCTCCTCACACCTGGCCTTGCTTCTTCTTCTCCTTCCCTCTCCTCCATTTGTGTTTGCAGGAGCTCGGGACGAGGCTCTAATGGCGGAGGTGATGCCGGACTGGTGCATGATCCTAGTGTGCGGAGTGTTGGCGGCATTGCTGTGGTCATCCGTGCTCTTGTGCGCGATGATCCTTGACGATCGTCGTGATGCTGCTGCTCGAGTGCTAGCTCTTCGCGGCGGTGGCGATCACGAGGATTAGGCGCGGGTGTCGGTTGCTAACGGCTATTAGTGTGCGGAAGGCAACTTGTGCCTGAATAAACTCCCACAATTTCTCCTCAAGAGACTGTGGTGCGCTAGAGAGCTGATCAGTTAGATGCAACTTAGTGTATTGTGTTGAGTGGTTGGGGGCGTGAGTCTACTGTTGTGGTGTTGCGTCCAAAATCTATGTCATGCAGAGATATATGTTGCAACAACTCAGGGAAAACAATATCTCAGTCCAGGTTTTTACCGAGAGCGAAAATTTGTTAAACAAAAATTATCCACAATAAGAACTACTCTCATAAACTGAAATCAAATATTTAATTAGACACACAATTTTAGGATAACACGCACAAGTGGCAACTCATAAATAAACGCTGGGACAACCAATATAGCAGTGACGTCTAGAATGAAAACGTTAAATGGACAGGGTCCTGGGAAAATGTCTCTGGTACTGGGGGACACTCTTCTTCTATCGGAGGAAGTGGATTGACTAGTCGATGAATGTGCTTCTCCTGTCCGGGCTTCAGTGGTCTGCCGATGGTGATCCAAGGATTTAAATGGCAAGGCTCTGGAGATAACCCATTACTCGTTGGGTCAGGCGCTCTTGTGCGATGACATACTGCGTAAGGTTGGCCAGCACAGGGTCTCTCTCAATTCGCCCACCAGGAAAAGATGCTACTTCTCCGGGTGTTGCACGGCTCGAAAAGTAATAATACCCTCGTTCGCTCGCATAGGGCACTGCGAATCGAAGGCGAGAAAGCGCTTCATACACAGCAGCTTCTATGGCCATCGGCAGAGTCGGCATAGATTTCCCCGTGAAGGAAACTTCTGTTGGGTCTTGATTTGGGTTTGCGGGAGGGATATGCATTACTGCCCAATATTTTGAGGTGGATGGTGTGATCCTCGATTTGAGCAACTCGGACTGGGGTGGGCGGGTAGCACTCATGGTGCTGCAGGTAAAATCCCACAATATCTTAACGAAACTACCCGGGGTGGCATCTGGGGTTCTTAGATAAATACTAGCGATTGGCATGGCGAAAGAAACGGCTGTGAGAGTAGTGTACCAGATGAGGGATGCTTGGCAAGGTCACGAGGTGGCCTTTTATATAGCAACTAGGCTGGGTTATTAAATCACGGTGAGGGGCAGCTATTTTGTCGGTACTTGCTTTAAGCGGTCGGGGTCAATGCTACAGATACACACGTCTCGCAAAAGTGACGTGTTTACTGTAGGAGTCGTCGGTGGGGTTCTTTGGAAGTTACGCACGGAATTGAAAATGCATTCGTACACCGACATATTATGCATGGCTATTATAGAGATAAGGACGCACAAGCAAACCGTATTTACAAATGGAAATATAGGGTAACACAACAACTGGGCGTGGACATGATAAGGCTCGGTACTACTCGAGGGATTTAATCTACCTCGTTTATATCTAAGCAGCCTTGCCTTGTGGATGCCGAGGCTTCCTCATGGGCTTCACTGTTGGTGTTAGCTGGAGGGGGCTGAGGAACTGCAGGGTCGGGGCAGTGATGATGACCCTCGCGGAGATTGGTGGCCACAATCCCGTTGGACCACGCTCCAAATAGGCAACGCATCACTTTTGGGGACACCAAAGCATTTTGGTCGATGACCGGGGCAGACATCAAGGACTCGATCGGTTGTCCGAACAGCACGACTAGATTGTCGGCGCCGAGCTCATCTTCTCCCCTTGACGGGGCTCGGCGAACCAGTTCTCCACGAGCTGCGATCAGATCCAGAGTGATTTGATGGAACAGTTCCTCTTGTGTACTTACATAGCATACCAGGTGCAATAATGCAGGATATGTCTCGTGGTCTTCGTTGGCAACCGTGGGTGAACTACCTTACCCGTCACGGCTGGGGTAGTAGTAGAATGAGCGACAGTTAACTCTGGGCGACTAGTGCCGGAGTTGAACTATAGCCTCTCGAGCGGCTAGTTGCATGGCTTGTGGCTCAAAGGAAGTTGTCCTTCCGATGAACCTGTAGGGGCGTTCTGGCGACACACTCCTACCATAGATGTGAACAGTGGCCCAAAATTGACGGCTTTCACGGTTCATGGACCATTGGTACACAACATATTCTGGGGGCTCCTCTAATGCAAAGGCACGGCGGGTGAGGTTTGCTAGCACGGTCACAAAACCTCCAAGGTTTGTTGCTGTGGTTTCATTGTGAACAATGGGTCCTGACATTATAGCTCGGTTTGGGGTAGAGGCTGTGCTGCGTTGGGATGAGGCTAGCGTGCCCTTTTTGTAGAAAAAGGGGATGGAGTCTTCCTTTGCATGCTTGCGGAGGAAACTATTTAGGTGTCGGTCACTGGCGCGTGATGGACGGGCTAGGCTGATAGGTTGGGCACCAACTGCGAAAGGTGCCGGTTCACTGTGTGGCTATCTTACGGGAGAAGCTTCGCCGGGTTAGGATAAGGTCTCCTGGGGTGGTTAACCTAGGTTTTTCGACCTGGCTAAGATAGGATTAGCCAATGGTCAGCCTGGCTTTGATACCAAGGGTTGTCAGGACCGGATTTTCGGGGTATTAAATCCCCAAAAGTGGCCCTTGTGCTCACCAGCCCCAGGATTACTGTTAGCTGATGAGGCACCACTTGATACAGAAATTCCAAGCAAAAATACAGAATATGTTGCACAAGACCATCCTGGCCTGAGAGTACAACACAAGGTTTCTAGTGGCTGATGGCAGAAGCGGTTTATCGTACATCGATGTCTATGGGACTCCATTTCCCACGGGAACAGCTGAGCAGATTAACTCCTATCTGCACGAGGCTGCAATCACCGTTGCGTAGGTTCCGGGGCGGTCGTCGCAACGCACCTTTCCATGCAAGAAATCTGGCCAAGACAATAGCCAGGGACAAGTGATACGTCCAAAACGTATCTATAATTTCTGCTTGCTCCATGCCTCTTTTGTGTGATATTGCTATGATATTTATGCACTTCCATACACTTTTGTGACTAACCTATTAACTCAGTGCACCACAGTGCCAGTTCCTGTTTTCTGCTGTTTTTCTATTTCAGGTTTCCCCCATATTAAAAGTGCTCCAAAAATTCCGGGAAAAATACAGAAAAAATCAGCGTACAGGAAGCTTCGAGAAAAACCAAAGTGGGGCCAGAGGGGAGCCAGGGGCGGCCCAGGCGGCCACCCGGGGTGGCCCCACCCCTGGCCGCCCAGGGGGGCGCCTGGGGCCCCGGCTCCGCCTCTGGTGACCCCCCTTCGCATATATATTTCTCCCGTCGCGGAAACCCTGATTCCGGAACCCTTTTCTCCAGAAACAATTCCGATCTCCTCCGCCATCGCCACCAAGTTTCGGGGGACCAGAATTCATGTGCCGGCATCCTGCCGGGACGGGGAAGTGCCCCCGGATTCATCTCCATCGACGTTGCTTCCTCCCTCCATGATGCGGGAGTAGTTCCTCCTCGGGGCTGAGGTTTCTACCAGTAGCTAAGTGGTCAATTCTCTCTCCCATGATGTGATCTTCGTTGTGATCATAGGCTATGTCAATCTAGGGCGATCCCATGATAGTTCCCCTTCCTCTATGTATTGAATTGATGTACTCACTTGTCTTTATCTAGTATAATCCCCGAGACCAAGGTGACAGCGGTCTATTGGACATGGATTAGAAGAATATTTTAATGAGTGATTTCCTCTTTTGTGTGTTGATTGAAGATTGAGAGTCTCTTGGTGCTTGTCTTTGACTATCCTTGAGATATGTTGTGGTGATTGTGGTACTCTCTTTGGATGGCCGCGGTGACATTGGGAAATCCATAGATTGAGAACTACGAACTTTGAGGTGTGCTTTTGTAGCCCTACATAATTCTCGTCCTCTCTTGACCACAAAGGAATGACCTCCGGGTGCGTCTCCATTGCATGTTTTATGGGAAATATCATGTGATTAGACTATGTCAATGTTGTTGGGAGTTGCCACTAGTGAAAGTATGAAGCCTAGGCCTTGTTTCCACCATTGCAATACCATTCGTGCTCACGTTTACCACTTGTTTGCTTGCTGCACTTTTTATTTCAGATTTACAAATACATCTTTTGCCATCCATATCACTTGCCATTTAACATCTCTTCGCCGAACTAGTGCACCTATACATCTGAGAAGTGTATTAGGTGTGTTGGGGACACAAGAGACTTCTTGTATCTTGATTGCAGGGTTGCTTGAAAGGGGTACGTTCAACCTCCACTTCCTTGAGTTCGATAAACCTTGGGTTACTCACTTAAGGGAAATTTGCTGCTGTCCTACAAACCTCTGCTCTTGGAGGCCCAACACTGTCTACAGGAATAGAAGCGTGTAGGAGATATCAAGCTATTTCTGGCGCCGTTGCCGGGGAAGTGAAGTAAGTGAAGGTACCTTCTCTAGATCTTGCAATTAAATCTTTTTGTTTCTTGTTTTTATTTCACTAGTTTTGCATAATGGAAAACAACAAAAATATGAGAGAGCTTTATAAGCTCTACCTTGAACTTGGACATGATGTGTTTGAAGAGAAAATTAAAAAACCTTTGGAACTTTATTATTTGCATAACAATCATGATGTTGGTGATTTTATTAGTATGTTTTTTTTTAATATCAATATTGCTAATGACATGGAAAGCTCTAAGCTTGGGGATGACACGTTTGATGAACATGATATTTTTAGTCCCCCAACTTTTGAAGAGAAAATTTACTTTGATGATACTTTGCTTCCTATATATGATGATTACAATGATAAATGTGAGCTTTTTAGTCCATCTACTATTGAGGATAAAATTTATTATGAATATGATATGCCTCCTAAATATGATGATTACCATGATGGTTATGATTGCTTTACTCTCACTATTCCTAATAAGAAAGATTTTGCTTATATGATGAGTAATGACACGTTTATGCTTTTGGATCATGGAAATAATTCCTTATGTGATAGTTATATTGTTGAGTTCATCCATGATGCCACTGAAATTTATAATGAGAGAGGGAGACATGGTTCTAAATATCTTAATAATAAGAAGTTTCCCCTCTATATTGTGAAAGTTTTGAAGTTATATTTGTTTTCCCTTCCTATGCTAGCTGTTTTATGCTCCAATGATTTGTTTTCTTACAAGATTCCTATGCATAGGAAGCATGTTAGGCTTAAATGTGTTTGGTATTTGCTTCTTGATTCTCTCCTTCGTTCTTCAACTCTTATTCCTACGAGAGCATCATTAAAGTCTTAAGCCTATCTTTATGGCTATAAAGAAAGAGCTCTAGGGAGACAACCCTTGTTATCTTTTTTTCCAGTTTGTTCTTGCAGTTTTTAGTGGTCTTGATGTTTGTTACTACTGTAGCAACATCATTGTATCTTTTCTTTTCAGCTTTGTGCCAAGTTTAGCCTCCGATTGCAAGAAAGTTCAAAAGTTGTGACGTGCTGTCCAGAAAACAGATTCTGTCCTTGAACAGAAAAATTCGAATAAAATCACCAGATCATCTTTTTGACCTGAATATTTTTTACAGCGTGCTCTATACAATTGGCTTTCGGGCGTCTGTTCTGAGATTTTTGATTTGAGTTGCAGAAGTGCCCCGAAACAATTATTTACTACCTGCTGGTCTGTTTTTCACAGATTCTGTCCTGTTTTGCCTTTTCTTCGTTTTGCAAACCTTGAGCTTGCTTTTTCTTTGCAAAAACCTTTTGGCAATCTTGAGAAACAGTAGCTCTTCAAGATTATCTTTATTTCCAGCAGGGAAAAGTTATTTTCTTGTGGGTACTAACCTCGCTAATCAGATTATGATGAGTTATGTATGAAGGGAGTTTTCAAGTGTGCGAGGGAAGATGATAAAAGAAGATTCAGGAGGGTCAAACGCTCAAGCTTGGGGATGCCCCCGTGCACCCCCAAGAAATATTCAAGAAGAGTCAAGCGTCTAAGCTTGGGGATGCCCCCATGCATCCCCTTCTCCATCAACAATTATCAATTCGTCTTTCGTTCCACTATATTTTAATCACTTCATGCGTTATGTGCTATGCTTGGAGCGCCATGCTCTTAGTTTCCTTTTTAGTTTTATTTAGCTTTGCTTGCTGTTCATAACAAGTTAGAACCCAGCTTTCTTTGTGTGGGAGAGAAACACGCTCCACTTCAACCTAGAACACAACATAGGATTTTAATGCTTATCTTTGCTGTGTGTGTTCTTTGTCTTTCCATAGCTGCTGTCATGTTTAGCTCTTAGTTTTCATGCTTTTCTTTTTAAAGAGCTTTTGTTTAGTTGGTTGCTGAACTCTCTTGAGTTTTCATGTTTATCTTGTTAAGAGAGTTTACCTGTTGCACTGAGTTGTGTGTCTTAACTTAAAGTAGGTAATTGAGGTTGCTATTTAATTTTAGTAGTAACTTGCAATAGTTTTGAGGTATTGCCATGAGTAATGTCTGAACTTTTGGTGTCAAGAGCTTTAGCCTATTAGTGATAGATGTCGTATTTTGGGCAATCCGTGTTTATTTTTGAAAAACGACAAATAGTTGAGAACTTTAGCTACTAAATGGATCACTAATCTTTGGAGGGATCGAATATTAGAGTACACTCACGTACCATGAGTCGAGGATGCGCAAGGATAACCAAATCCCCATACACTCCTCCTCGGGGTACTTGTCTCTTTGTGAACCTCCTAATTAGATTGAGAGTTACCGATAATAAGTGCATGAGTTCTTCGGACTAATGTGAGTATTCGAAAGTTGACACTTCCACCTAGCCATATTTTTCTAGCCTCTTCGGTACCGTGCATTGCCCTTTCTCACCTCGAGAGTTGGCGCATACTTCGCCGGTGCATCCAAATCCTTGGCACGATACGCTCTGTCATCATAAGCCTCATTATATCCTTCCTCAAAACAGCCACCATACCTACCTATTAAGGCATTTCCATAGCCTTTCCGAGATACATTGCCATGCAACATCCATATTCTCATGACTTGATCTTCATGTCATACATGCTTTTTGCTTGATCGATGAGCCGCATGCTAGTTGGGCCTTGCCCTAATCATTGCTACATGACGCGCTAGTATCATTGCATATCCTGCTACACCGACAGAGGCATACATTTGCATACATCATGATAGTTTCATTTTCTTTATGTTGAGTACTTTTGTAAAGTGTGAAAGATCTTCTATACTTCTTGTAATATATAGAGTGTTGCCCCTAAAGTGAGGAAAAGATCCCAAAGAGGACAAAATCAAAAGATCCCAAAGAGGACAAATGAGAGTTACATAGAAAGAGCCATTGAGGCCACACAAAAAATAAAAAAAAATAGAAAAAAGAGAAAAAGAAATAAAAAGAGAGAAGGGGGCACACTACTATTCCTTTTGAGAGATCCACACTCGTACTCCATCTTATACCTTGTGCTCCATAGAGATTATCATTCATGCATATAGCTATGTGGGGACCTTCACACTATAGAACTTGGCTTGTATATTCCAATGATGAGCCTCCTCAAAATAGCTCTAGGTCTTCTTGAGCAAGCAAGTTGGATGCACCCCCACTAGTTCCATTGGAGAGCTTACCTTAGCTCATATGTGCATCCGTTGCATGGCAATCCCTACTCCTCACATCATATCTACCATTTGGCTTTCTCTCGCCTATGATTGTCCTCATTGATGTGAGCCTTTCACACCTTTTTTGTCTTCCCACTTCATCATTTTTCTCTCTTTGCCATCCTAAGTTTCGACTTTCTTGATTACGCTCATCCATTGCATGAGTGCTCAAAATATCGAAAGGGAGTGGATCATTTTGATTTGTACCTGGCTGACGGTCTGGGGATGAGTCAAGATAAGATTCCAAAGAAGACCAAGTGTGAAACTTTAGTAGATTAAGTTCTCAACAATACAAAAACTATGTTTTACTCTCTCATATATCCCTATCCCTTTCTTGCACGCAAACACCATTTGGAGACATTCGAGTCACGGATAGCGAGAGCTCTTGCACCTTTATGTTCTTATGTTACATGTTACAATGCTAATATAGACTCTTGCTTGTTATGACTTAAATTGAACTACATGCCATGATTGCTTTACTTAAAAGTTCTTATATGGTTGATAGCATGTCACCACAGAAATTATGCTTGTTATCATTTACCTACTCGAGGACGAGCAGGAATTAAGCTTGGGGATGTTGATACGTCCAAAACGTATCTATAATTTCTGCTTGCTCCATGCCTCTTTTGTGTGATATTGCTATGATATTTATGCACTTCCATACACTTTTGATCATATTTGGACTAACTTATTAACTCAGTGCACCACAGTGCCAGTTCCTGTTTTCTGCTGTTTTTCTATTTTAGATTTCCCCATATTAAAAGTGCTCCAAAAATTCCGGGAAAAATACAGAAAAAAATCAGCGTACAGGAAGCTTCGAGAAAAACTAAAGTGGGGCCAGAGGGGAGCCAGGGGCGGCCCAGGGGGCCAACCGGGGTGGCCCCACCCATGGCCGCCCAGGGGGGGCGCCTGGGGCCCCGGCTCCGCCTCTGGTGACCCCCCTTCGCATATATATTTCTCCCGTCGCGGAAACCCTGATTCCGGAACCCTTTTCTCCAGAAGCAATTCCGATCTCCGCCGCCATCGCCACGAAGTTTCGGGGGACCAGAATTCCTGTGCCGGCATCGTGCCGGGACGGGGAAGTGCCCCCGGATTCATCTCCATCGACATTGCTTCCTCCCTCCATGATGCGGGAGTAGTTCCTCCTCGGGGCTGAGGTTTCTACCAGTAGCTAAGTGGTCAATTCTCTCTCCCATGATGTGATCTTCGTTGTGATCATAGGCTATGTCAATCTAGGGTGATCCCATGATAGTTCCCCTTCCTCTATGTATTGAATTGATGTACTCACTTGTCTTTATCTAGTATAATCCCCGAGACCAAGGTGACAGCGGTCTATTGGACATGGATTAGAAGAATATTTTCATGAGTGATTTCCTCTTTTGTGTGTTGATTGAAGATTGAGAGTCTCTTGGTGCATGTCTTTGACTATCCTTGAGATATGTTGTGGTGATTGTGGTACTCTCTTTGGATGGCCGCGGTGACGTTGGGAAATCCATAGATTGAGAACTACGAACTTTGAGGTGTGCTTTTGTAGCCCTACATAATTCTCGTCCTCTCTTGACCACAAAGGAATGACCTCCGGGTGTGTCTCCATTGCATGTTTTATGGGAAATATCATGTGATTAGACTATGTCAATGTTGTTGGGAGTTGCCACTAGTGAAAGTATGAAGCCTAGGCCTTGTTTCCACCATTGCAATACCATTCGTGCTCACGTTTACCACTTGTTTGCTTGCTGCACTTTTTATTTCAGATTTACAAATACATCTTTTGCCATCCATATCACTTGCCATTTAACATCTCTTCCCCGAACTAGTGCACCTATACATCTGACAAGTGTATTAGGTGTGTTGGGGACACAAGAGACTTCTTGTATCTTCATTGCAGGGTTGCTTGAAAGGGGTACATTCAACCTCCACGTCCCTGAGTTCGATAAACCTTGGGTTACTCACTTAAGGGAAATTTGCTGCTGTCCTACAAACCTCTGCTCTTGGAGGCCCAACACTGTCTACAGGAATAGAAGCGTGTAGTAGACATCAACAAGCCAGTGAGTACTTTGAATGTACTCGCAAACATCATGAGCGTAGGTACAATGTAACAAAAGATAAACATACTCGTAAAGGTTTGATGATCGCAAGGTTAGTTACAAAATGATAATCCATGATGTAAGAAGGTTATCCATATAAATATGAATATGCAATCAAGGAGTGATAATACAATAAATAGCAATCATGCCACAGTCGGGCATCTGTGCGACACCACAAAAAGGGCTTATAAATAAAAAAATAAGCAAGCATGCCACAATCGGGCATCTGAGCGACACCACATAAAGGGCTTATAAAATAAAGAAATAGCAAGCATGCCCCAATCGGGTGTCTGAGCGACACCACATAAAGGGCTTATAAAATAAAGAAATAGTAAGCATGCCACAGTCGGGCGTCTGAGCGACACCACAAAAAGGGCTTATAAAAGAAGTAGCAAGCATGCCACAGTCGGGCGTCTAAGCGACACCACAAAAGGGCTTATAAAATAAAGGAAAAGATGGTGAATATCCAAGAGGTAGAACCGTCCCATGGATACTCAACAATTCAAACAACATAAATGGTTAGTCCATAATAATAACCATAGTAACAATCATCATAGGTCACAAGTTATGATCCATGTTCTGTTTTAGTAGTTTATCCTCCGAAGACCGACACTTTACCTGTCCCAGACTATAGTCCTAACCCAGGGACACAGCTATTCGAATAGATTTTATCTCTGCAGAGGGTGTACTCTTTACCCACGAGTAAAGGATTCCTTTAGTCATTCGGGACTAATTTCGTCTACAGTCTTTTAATTTGAAAACCCACCTAACCGCACACACCAGTGTAACTTAACGGTGTCCGGATTCACCCATGACACCCATTAAGCAGAACTCTAAGTGGGGAGACTGCAACCTCGACTAGCATGGGATCACAAAATTTATAATGCACGCAAACTGGGGAAGCTACCCCCTTCGGCTCCAACCGAAAACACCCATGCCTCTAGACAAGGTGGCATGCCTACCGGATACAGCTGGTATCTTCCACCATGGCCTCGCTGTACGGTGTGTGCTATGATTGGGGTTGACAATTTACCAAACAGTACCCTACCTGTGGCAGGGACAAGTGGTAGTACGAAACAAGTATGGGGGTTACTGGAGCAAGACTCGATCTACGGTCGACTTAGGAGGTTCAAGCATCACTTGTATGATTAGCATAACCAATATATTCCACATCAACAGACGAAATCACCACTCGTCATACCTCACCATGCCATACCGGACTCCACCATCCTGACGAGGGACTAGTGACAAGCTCGTGTCTACACAAGACAGCAACTTTCACGGCTTTCTTCCGTTAGGCATGAAAGGCATACGAGGGGAATTACCATCATGCATATTAATTTTCCACAGCAAGGAGTCTACATCGTGCACTCATGGTTATGATCAAATCACATAGGAAAAATGAATGCATCCGTGTCGAGGTGATGTTGTAATCATATTAAACAACACACCACCAGTATTGGGCCAGGTTTCAGGATGCTTGCCTTCAAGTAGTGGAGAGGCAGAGTGCATTCCAAAACTTGTTTGAAAGTTTTCTCCTTCAAAATCCTATCTAAGAGAATTTGGAATCAACACATAGTTTCAAAACGGTATAAAAAAGTTGTTTAGAAAATTTTCAAACAAATATGAAAATAAACTAGACCAAATTTGAGGAACAACAGAAAAAGAATCAAGTCATTTGGACTTATATTTAAAAAGTTGTAGCCAGTCAAAGTTCTGCTTTTAAATAAAAATCAGAAAAGAAAACGATTCGGGGGAGAATACGCTTTCAGGGCAGGGGAAACGTACTTCGGGGTTCTATGCTTCCACTTAAACTAGCGCGGGCCAGCGCTGGGTCACTGACAGTGGGTCCCTCTATCCGAGCGGAGGTGGGGCTCCGGTGATCAACGCCAACGATTGGCGGCTCCCTACGGCAGTCTGAGGGCAGGGATGGATTCGCCAGTCTGGGGTGGTCCTCTCGGTAGTCGCTAGGTCGGCGGAGGTGCAGGGAGTCGCCGGCAGTGAGCTCTGCGGCGGAGGTGGCCTCGGGTGGAATTGGGGGTCTCGACTACGGTGGTTTCTGGTCGCAGTTGAGAGCATGGGCAGCTCCGCACGGTCAAGGTGTATCTGATGGTGGTGCTGGATGGACGGGGAAGGGTCTGTACGCAGCGAATGGAGCTGGGATGCGGCGGCGGCCGAACTGGCCGGAGACGAGGGAGACCGTTCTTCCCCATCAATTGCTGACCACGGGGGCTGTAGGGAGGCGGCGTGAGGTCGCCTGAGTGCTCAGACGAGCTCGGGGCCCCCTACATATAGTGCTCGAGGTCGGTACCGCGGCGGCCGGAGATAAGCTTGACAAACTGCCGTTCTATAGCAAGGGGGCGCGTGGCGATGGCTGGCGGGGGTTGGCAGGTCGAGTGGATGAGCTTGAGCTGTTCCAGGGGCAACTGGCGCGGGGCTGTGGCTCGGGTGGCGTCGTCCATGGCAGGCGCCTACTGTGGATGCCGGCGTACCGCCAAGGGGCTCTGACGGCGGCGCTGTAGGGCGCCAGGGATGCTTGGAGGATTCTGGTGAGTGGACGGGAGCGAGGCGTGTCCCCGCGGACGAGCGAAGGCCAGGGGGCAAGACGCGGCGACTCGGTGCGCGTGCGTGCAAAACGTGCGCTCTGGGCACGTCCAGAGCACGCACACTAGGTGCTCGAAAGATTGTCAATGCCTGCCAAGGGGCTCCAATCTACAAGAGGGTTAGCAGGGTGGGGTTATAGGCTAAGTTAGTACCATGAGACATGCTGGTTAGGCCATTGGAGCAAAATCCTAATGTAAGTCCAAAAGTATGCCAAAACTAGCCATGCTCCTAACCTGCTTGATGAAAAGCCAGAGGCATCTAGGCATCTCTTGGGTTGGTCAAACTCTCCAGTCCAGTGCCTCTTTAGGTGTAGAAAATGGTGACAGGGTTAGTTGGCGAAAGTAGAAACTTGCAAGTGTAAGTTTTTGAGAAAATCAATTCTGGACAGAAACAAAAAGGCATTATTGCACGGACCAAAAATGCTCCAAATGGTCCAATCTCCTGGTCTTAAGGGTTTTGAAGGGAGGACTACAAGAAGGAAAAAGCTCATGGCCAAAAGAGCAAGTTAACATCTGGCTGCAGTAGAAAGTGCCAATCTGGACCAGAGAGCAAATGAGGATGTTTTGCTCAACTTTTTCAAATAACACCAAAGGGTTTTTGCATAAAAGTGATGTAGGGACCTCACATGACATCCCCAAATTTTGGTGGAATTTTTAGATAAATTTATCAAAGGGTTGTAGTGCAAATAGAGCTTTAAAACAAATGAAAATTCACTTTAAGAGATAAAGCTTAGGGTAAAATACTAATGCAATTAAACCCACTGATAGAAGAAATGTTTTTCTTGGGTAGGGCAAACAAGTCCAAATAACATATCTAAAAAGTTTTCACTAGGGCAAAAACTCCATAAATTCAAAAGAAAAAGTGGTTCTGAAATCAAAGAAAACCCTGAGAATGAAAGGTTTAAACTCTTGGTAAAAAATTTGATTTATAAATCAAGGTCAAATTTTTTGGGGTCTTACATTTAGTTAGCCAGGCGGGGCCCGCATGTCAGTGAGTCAGTGGGTTAATGAAGTTTAACTAAAAACTTAATTAAAATTATCAGTGCCCCGGGCCCACCTGCCAGTGACCCAGGAATGGTCAATAGCCGAGTTCATCGGCGGTTAGGCCGGAGCTAGGCTGCCGGCGAAGTACAGAGACGGCGGCGACGCTCGGGTTTCGCCTATAGGGCGTGGTTTGAGCCGCGGTTGGTCTCTACGGCAAGCTAACGTTCGTGCGCATCTGATGGAGCGGATGGAGGGAGCTGGGTTAGCCGGTAGCGACAACTGCGGCGAGCGAGGCGGCGACCGGAGTGCGGTGGTGACACGAGTGTGGCACTAGAGCAAGCGGACGAGCGCATACAGGGGCTAGGCGGCCTCCTGGAGGCACCAGGAGCGCTATGCGGTGCAAGGGCGGGGGTGGTTCGAGCTCGAGCCACGACATCGACAAAGCCGGGCGGCGGTGAGCTCCGGTCACAGCGGGAACGGTGCTACGGCATGCAAAAGGAGCACAGAAGGGGGGGGTTCGGGTCAATGGCTGACGATGATTGCAGTAGTGCAGACGGCGAGCTCGGAGGAGGACTGAAGCGAGCGGAGCGGCGGAGACAATCTCGGCGACCCGAGGAAGAAGAAGGCGTCGAGGGCGGCGCTTCGAGGCGTCTGGGGTCGCTTGGCTTGGTGAGGAGGTCTTAGACGTTGCGACGGAGCTCCTGGCCAGCTCAAGGAGGCGAGGCGATGGCTGTGGCTACGGTGGTGGCGAGCGGCAGCGACGAGCCCGCTCGATGGAGAGAGGGAGAGAGCCGGGGGCGGGGAAGGGGTCCAGGGGAAGAGGGGAAGAGGTGCAGGGGGTCGTGCGGCTTCTCTGGTGCGGATTAGGACGAGGGGAGGAAGCAGGAGGTGGCGGGGAGACGTGGCCACGGCCGGCTGTGATGCGGGCACGCAGCAGCTCTTACTGGCAGGATCTTGAAGAAGCTCCTGGCGGTTGGGCTGGGCTGTGTGCTGGCTGGGCCGAAACAGGTAAGCTAGGTGGGCTTCTTTCTCTCCTTTCTGTTCTTCTTTTTCTATTTATTTCTTCTGTTTTGTTTTAGTTAGAGCAGTAAAACATTTTAGATAATGTTGAAACTTTTTGTGGACTCACTCTGAAGTATTCCAGAGGCCCTCTGCAAGTTTCAAATTATTTGGAGCTATTTAAAAATATATAGCATTTAAATGGCCCCAATTCAAATACTTATTGATTTAATTCAAAGGCCAAATAAATCCCTAAAAATGTTCAATATTTTTGGTTTGGATCAAAACCCTTGCCAAAATTATCAAACATTGATGAAGGCATTTTTTTGGTTTATTGAAAAAGATTTTTTATTTGAACCTAGTTGAGTTCATTTGGTGCTAGGGTTTGAACAATCCCCATTTAAACCTTCAAAAGAAATTAGACATGATGCAATATGCACTCAAGTGCAACCAAAAACAAGCAAAATTCTAGGGATGTGACATAATGCTGCTGGGGATGTGGGTGCGAGCAGAGACGTGAATGCTGTTGGGGACGTGGTTGGAGCAGGTGGCACCATCACCACTTCCCCCGCGGCCGGCACAGGGCAAGAGATGTCGGAGGAGAACAACGTCAGCAGCGTCTCGGCGGTCAAGTTTTGCAAGGTGGGAGCGAGGGGGTCAATCCACCCACACCCCCTCACCCCACCGATGGGCACAGCCGCAACAACGGCGCTTGGTCCGAGGCAACCGATCGCCCTCCGGTCGTGCCCGCCATGGGAGCGAATGCGGCGCATGTGCCTCCTCCCGGACGAGCCTCTACCCCCAATGGAACCACTGATCCTCGAGCACCACCGCCGTGCAATCCCGCTGCCCATGGGGTTGCCCCATAGCATCACGGACGTGGCACCACAGCCACTGCCGCCGCTGGCACCGTCAGGAGCCAGGCGACGGCGCTGTCGACATCGTCAACATTTATGCCAAGCATAGCCACAGAGGCTATAGTGCGAGCTCAGCTGCTACTGAGGTTTCTACCATTAGCCGAGCAGATGGATGAATAGGGTGCCACCATCCCAAACCTGCTTGGTTTCACCGAAGCTGGGGGCTCTCGACAAGCTGGCCCGCCACGACCTCCCCAAGCAACAATAACCGCCCATATCGCTGGCCGAACAGAGGGGGCCGTCCCCACAATGCAGTCCCCACCACGGCACCTAGAGCAAGCGCGGCAGGAACCAGACCCCGACGACGTCTCGATGGCCTCTTCTCGCCCTCGAGCATGTCCTGCCAAAATCGAGCCCAGGAGGATAGGCGGCGGGGAGACGCACACGTCATCATCGATCGACGCCGCGGCGACCTCTGCTAGACCGAAGGGTGCGATGGCCTCAATGTCGACGAACCTACACTCGGTGTTGGCGGGTGCCTACCATTCGAACCTAATGCAATTATTATAAGAGAGGAAAATATGATTGTAGAAATCTTCATGTTACTAAATTAACTCTCTTCATGTTGAGATTGATCTTGTTTCTTTCTTCTTCCTTGCATATGTTACATCTTGCTTGTCTTGGTAATTAGTTTTCCAATAAAATGCCTATTCATAGGAAGTATGTTAGACTTATATGTATTTGTCACATGTTCTATATGATGCTCTTTGTGCTTCAGTTCTTCTCTTTTATGTGAGCATCATTGCAATTATCAATGCCTAGCTAGTGGCGTTAAACGATAGCGCTTGTTGGGAGGCAACCCACTTTTATTTTTGTTTTTTGCTTTTTGCTTCCGTTTAGTAATAGATAATTCATCTAGCTTCTGTCTAGATGTGTTTTTCTGTTTTAATTAGTGTTTGTGCCAAGTAGAACCTTTGGCAAAACTTGGGTGAAGTCTTTGCGATCTTGCTGTAAAAAACAGAAACTTTTGCGCTCACAAGATTAGCTGCGATTTTTTACTGGAGATTGCTTTTAGCTTGATTCTTTTTGCAGATGATTAATAGAAAAATTCTTCACGTCCACCAATTTATTTAAGAATTTTTAAAGTTACAGAAGTATTCAAAAGTTATAGATTACTACAGACTATACTGTTTTTGACAGATTCTGTTTTTCGTGTGTTGTTTGCTTATTTTGATGAATCTACGGCTACTATCGGGGGGTATGAACCATACACAAGTTGGAATATAGTAGGTTTAACACCAATATAAATAAAGAATGAGTTCATTACAGTATCTTAAAGTGGTCATTTGTTTTCTTATACTAACGGAGCTTATGAGATTTTCTATTGAATTTTCTGTTGTGAAGTTTTCAAGTTTTGGGTAAAGAATTGATGGATTTTGGAATAAGGTGTGGTAAGAGCCTAATCTTGGGGATGCCCAATGCACCCCAAGCTAAAATTCAAGGACAACCAAAAGCCTAAGCTTGGGGATGCCTCGGAAGGAATCCCCTCTTTCGTCTTCCTCTGTCGGCAACTTTACTTGAGGCTATATTTTTATTCACCACATGATATGTGTTTTGCTTGGAGCATCTTGTATGATTCGAGTCTTTGATTTTTAGTTTACCACAATCATCCTTGTTGTACACATCACTTGGGAGAGACACACATGAATCAGAATTTATTAGCATACTCTATGTGCTTCACTTATATCTTTAGAGCACGATGGTGGTTTTATTTTATCGAAATTATTGATCTCTCATGCTTCACTTACATTATTTTGAGAGTCCTTTAGAACAGCATGGTAATTTGCTTTGGTTATAAAATTAGTCCTAATATGATAGGCATCCAAGATGGGCATAATAAAAACTTTCATATAGAGTGCATTGAATATTATGAGAAGTTTGATACTTGATGATTGTTTTGAGATATGAAGATGGTGATATTAGAGTTGTGCTAGTTGAGTAATTGTGAATTTGAGAAATACTTGTGTTGAGGTTTGCAAGTCCCGTAGCATGCACGTATGGTAACCGTTGTGCAACAAATTTGAAGCATGAGGTATTTCTTTGATTGTCTTCCTTTGTGGGGAGGTTGGGATCGCGCGATGGTTAACTCCTACCAACCCTTCCCCTAGGAGCATGCATGTAGAGCTTGGTTTTGATGACTTGTAGATTTTTGCAATAAGTATGTGAGTTCGTTATGACTAATGTTGAGTCCATGGATTATACGCACTGTCGGTACAAAACCACACCTATGGGATCACTGGAATCCCTTCTACGGTTGGCAGGCGCGAGGTTGTACAAAGAATAGGTCTAAGAGTCGGCACAACAATCGTTTACCCAGGTTCAGGCCGCGAGGATGCGTAATACCATAGTCATGCTTTTGTGGGTATTTGAGTGTTCTTGAGTTCTTGAGCTTGCTACGGTGCCTTTCTAGTTTTCCAAGATCCGAATCCTCCTTCAGTATGACGCGAGCCTCCTTTTAAAGTCTAAAGGGGCTGCCACAGTGGCACACATGAGGTGGAAAGGTGTACATTGTATAGGCTTATCCCACGCCATTACGGGACAAGGCACATTAAATGTGCTGCTTAGGTGTCTATTTGCTTTATCAGGGACGGAAAAGAAGCCCGTCCCGTCCGTGGCCGCTCTGTCTAGTCGTGACGCGCGTCTAGGCCAGTGAGGCAGGCAGCTGAGGTGGCGTTGTGGTAGGGCCTTCACGAAGATCTGTAAGCCACCACGCAGGTGCTTGACTAGCCGGCCCAGGAATCACGTATCGCCACGTGGGTGCTTACCTGGCCCTGCGGGTCGGCTGCCGAGCTGGGGCGACGAAGGGGAGGCAAGGGCTTGCCGCAGACTTGCTTCTGTTCCCAGCAAGGGTCTTGCCGGGGCCTCCATGAGTATCCTGCGGCAAGAGGCTTGCAGGGGCTCCGGGGTGGCTTTGGCAAGGAGCCTTGTCTGGTCCTCGTGGGCGTCCTCGGCAAGGAGCCTTGTGATCGCCTTGTCTTCTGGTTCTTATCTTGGGAGTCATAGATCTTTGTCTTCACAAAGATATGCATGCTGTCAGGACCCCGATCCTAAGTCACACATGTCTATCCTATAACACATCATATCACTTTGCGGCCTCACGCACGGTATCCCCACGGGTGCCTTCTTACTTGGCCCGGGACCGTTTGCGCATTTTGGCACACGTATATGATTGTGTCGCTAGCATCCATATGACAGAGAACCCGGGCCGACATGACTAGTTATAAACCAAAAGTGGCGCTAAATTACAGAGACAGGCATACATGACCCAGCAACGAACGTGTCGGTCATCAATGTATGAACCCAAGTCATAGCAAGCTACAAGGACTTAAAGGAACAACGCGTGACATTTCCCCTAAGGGACAGAAACAGGAACGAAGAAGGACACATGCCAGCCAGCCTAAGTGTTCCGGAGCAGTAGCAAGCTACCAAGGCTCAGTGGAAGCACTAGGAGACATTTCCCTGTAAGATTGGCTACCAAGGGTAAACAACTAGGTGTCTGATCCCACACATAGCAATACACATTACACGTACGCATAACATGCAAGTATGTGTTGTACAACATGGCATCACAACATAACTCAACAACTCATATAGATAAAGGCCCAGAAGAGCCATCATAGCATTTATTACAAACAGAGGTCACATGACCCAACATACAGACCATACAGGCAACGGAAGCATAACATGTCTGAGTACAGACAACTACAAATGAAAAAGGCTGAGAAGCCTGACTATCTACAAGACCCTCCCAAGGGTACAAGATCGTAGCAGAGGTAACAAACTAAACGTCGAAGTCCACGCGGAACAACTAGTGAGTCTGGAGTCTGTCTGCAAAAACATAAATTAAGCAAACGTGAGTACAAAGGTACTCAGCAAGACTTACATCAAAACTAGCTACATATGCATCAGTATTCACAAAGAGGTGGTAGAGTTTGACTGCAGCAAGCCAGCTTTGACTCGGTGGCTATCCTGAACTACGACTGCAAGTAACTCTTTTGAGGTGGCGCACACGAGTCCAAATATTCACCAATCAATACACCACTATGGATCCGCTCCCGTCTCCCTACGAGAAGGCTATCCATAGCACTCACACTTATCTTGCGTGTTTAAGAGTATCCACTTTCGCTTGTCTATGAACTGTACAGGTAACCCAGAAGTCGATTTCCGCGGACATGGCTATTCGAATAGATCATATATAACCCTGCAGGGGTGTACTTCTTCACACACACTCTCACCACTTACCGTCGTTTACACTACATGTACTCGGCAACCTTCAAGCGGAAGCCCGGCGAGGGTGTCGGCCACGACCTAACTAACCACACAAGTCCCTAGTCCAGGTTTATCGCCTATTTGGGTTCCATCCGTGGGGAGATCCGGCCGGGGTGTCGCTCACGGGCCCAAACGATGTGTACAGGGTTCCCGAGTCACCAAACGGGCGACCGGTACACTCGGCCACGTACCTGCCGTGTCACAGCCCACCCCGAGGGTCAGCGCTGCGCACGACCTCCAGTAAACTACAAACACCAGAAACTATTTGCAACTCCTGGACAAAGGACAAGGGTAGTTAATAAGTCGAGAGAGCTTGGAGCGCCCGGAGCCCAATGCGTGGTAGTAGCTATTATTGGATCAACCAACAAAGAACTTAGTTCCCGAGGAAGGATGGAATGAGACAACCCACCATGTACTCCTACATGGCCTCTCATCGCTACCTTTACCAAATCGTGTTCACACACTTAGCTCTCAACAGTAGGACATGTTCATCACATTCCAATTCATCCCCGATGAATGAGACCTGACACAACTCTAAGCAATAGAACCAGAAGGCATGAATGAGTAGGCACAACATGGCTCAAACAACTTCTACTCATACTAGTGGGTTTCAACTATTTACTATGGCAATGACAGGTCATGCAGTGGAAAGGGGTTCAACTACCGCAGTAGGTAACAGTTGAAGCGTTGTTGTCCAAATGCAGTAAAAGAGAGCAAGAGTGAGAGAGTGGGATTGTATCAGAATGCTCAAAGGGGTTTTGCTTGCCCGACACTTCTGAAGATAGCACCGTGTCTTCATCAATGTCATCGGTCCCATCGTCGGAACAGCGTCTACTGAGAGGGAACAAACATCGGCAACAGATAAAGAACACAATCAACGCAATGCGACAATATGATGCATGAACAATATGCTGTTGATTGGGCTAATGCAACTAGCAACCATATTAAATGAAGTTGGTTTGAACCAAAGGTTCAAATTCAAACTCCATATGTGATTATTTAAATGTCCTTTAATTGATTTGACCTAATCAGCAGGTTTAACTTGTTCAAACATGCATGAAAATGCCATAAACAGATTCCTCGAATTTTTCTGATCATTTTTCATATATAAATTATTCTCATTGGAGTTATAGATTATTTTCTGTGATTTTTAGGATTTTTACCTATTTTCTGAAATAAATAAATCATTTAAGGTTTATTTTAAATTCTAGAAAACATTACTGCGTCATCATGACGTTTGTGTGACGTCAGCAAATCAACAGGGCGGCCAGGGTCAAACCTGACGTGTGGGCTCCACACGTTAGTGACACAAGGGCTAATCCCGGTTTAACCCTGTGCTGACTGGGGTTTGACCCGGGACTGGGCCCACTATCAGTGGCTAGCTAATCTAATTAAATGTAGTTATCACTAACCAAGGTTAAGCTAATTAGGTTTAAGTCGAAACTAGGTTAATTAGCCGTGCAGGGCCCGCATGTCATAGACCCAGGAGGGTCAAACCTTGGGTCAAAGACCCAAACAGGCCGGCGGCTCACCGCCGGCGACAGCGAGCATGACGGAGGGGCTTGGGATCTGTCCTCCGTCAACCAAATGACCGGTGAGGACCACCTACGTGACGCTGGCGCTCATGTGCATCCAGCGGTGCCATCGGCTCGAGCCGTCGTGGACCCAAACGACGGCGGCGACGACTAGTGCGGTCGCCGGAGCTCGGGCGACGATGGAAATGACGCTGCGGTGTACTAGGGGAGGAGCTGGGGGTGCAAAAGGCTTCTGGGGGTGCACTGAGCTCGCTCATGGCCTCGAAGGAGTGTGGCAGCAGCTCTGGCCACGGCGGCGCCATGGACGGCTGCGGCGAGCTCACGGCCATGGTTGGGATCGGGGCTAGCGAGTGCAACGAAAGAGGGAGAAGTAGGGGTTGGACGCGGGAGCTCACAGTGGACACGCAGAGCAGACAAGCGGGCTTGGGGAGGCGCTGACGATGGCGAATCGAGGGCGGTGATCTCGGACGACCGAGAAGGAAGACGACAGCGTTGCGGATGAGGAGGAGCTCCTGGCGCCGCGTGACTTGGTAGAGAGGAAGAGGAAGTTGTGGCGGTTCTTCTGTGCTCAGTGGTAGGGCGTGGGATGGCCGGTGGCCGCGGCAACGGCTAGTGCCGGCGATGGTGGCACTCGGGTGTGCGAGATAGAGAGCTCCAAGGGAGAGGAGAGGGACGAGGGGGTGAGGTAGAGAGCCAGAGAGGTGTGTGGCGACGTCCAAAGCCTCCAGGGCGTCGGGAAGGGCAGCTAGGCAGGCAGGAGGTGGCCGGCGCATCGTCGATTCTCGCCACCGAGCTGCTTCGTGCGCCAGCAGGGGGAAGAAGTCGAGCTTCCCCGTAGTGGGCTGGGCCGTGAAGGTGGGCCGCCAGGTAAGCCCAGGTGAGGTTCCACTCTCTCTCTCTTTTTCTAATTTAGTTTCTGTTTTCTATTTTTCTATTATTTTGCCTTTGTGTTGATTTAGTTTAGCCACTAAATCATTTTGATAAATTCTGATAAAAAATAGTGGGTGCACAAATAACTATTCCAGAGACCCTCCACAATTTTCAGAATTATTTGGAGCTATTTAAATATATATAGCATTGAAATGGCCCCAATTCAAATACATTATTGATTTAATTCAAAGCCCAAATAATTCCCTAAAAATGTTCAATATTTTTGGTTTGGACCAAAACCCTTGCCAAAAATATCAAACATTGATGAAGGCATTTTTGGGTTTATTGATAAGGAATTTTTTTATTGAACCTAGTTGAGTTTATTTGGTGCTAGGGTTTGAACAAACCACCATTTCAGGTTTAAGAGAAATTAAACATGATGCAACACAAGACTAACTAAGCCAGAGCAGACCAGAACTAGGGATGTGGCAACTCACCCCCACTAAATAAGAATCTCGTCCCGAGATTCAAGACGTGAGGTAAGGAAACAGAGGGACAAAAAGCTAACATGATCTTCATGATCCAACTGTCCTTCATATGAATATTTATTGCTTGCCTCATGTCGATCCTGACATCCTTGCTTTCGAGATCTTTGTCCAACACGGTGACGACGAAAGAAACTTTACAAAATTGATCTTCTCGAGATCGAGCAACTCAAGATCAACTCATGCAGTGAGACGTTGAAACATCTCTTGAGCTGAGACATGGGACACACAGCCAAAGGGATGGAGTGAACTAAACGATGAAGGTTCACTTAGTGGCAATAATTCCACACCTAAGAAGATGGTGATCGATACCACCAGACGGGGCACCTTAGAGAAAGTGACTCATAGAATTATCCCCTTAAGTGGCAAAAAGAATTACTTTTGATATAGAGATCATTGAAATTCCCTATACCAGCCTAAGGCAAACACAATCGATCGTTTGACGGAGTCCGAAGGAATGACATTCTCGGGCCAGAATGGATTATGTGGACTACCTTGTTGAAGACAACACAAAGGATGATTTTTCTTATCATCGGAAATGGACGGAACCCATGGTAAAGTGGGACATTGGCGGTGCAAGATGGGAACAAAATGCAAATGCTGGGAATGATTCTGGTAACTGGGAAGAATCCCAACAGTAGAGAGTTAATCTACTCTGTGAGAGGTTATAGCATAACCAAGAACACTGGGAGCAATCCCGGTTGGTGCCAGTGATAACACCTAGTGCTTGTGCGTGCTCTCAAGAACTTGAGCGTTTCCATCATCATCAAGGTTTTACCATTAACATGCCAATGGTGCTGACAACACAACATACGACCATGATGAATAGCGATGGATGATGCAGATGCAAAGGAAGATAACACCTTCTCAGATTTCACCTTAGCAGAGTCAAGGGGCAAAATCGGGATGACCGACCGAGAGACATTTAGCACTCCGCTTATAATGTTCTCCTTGATGTGCTAGTGCAACCCATTTATTAAAATGGATTGGTACCTAGAACGTCAAGTAAAAGGTCGGACTTTAGGAGCACAAAAATCCATAAGGAACAACTAGGGAGTAAATCCTACAAAGTCCTTATGGGGAGGTGGCCAACTTCTTCAATCAAGATACTATAACAATAGGTCTTCTGGCTGGGTGTGTTGGCCACGACATCCACTTTACCGGTTATCGAGAGACCAATATTATAGTTCTTGGAAAAAGGCTCCAACCATCATATCTGCCTGAGATTCATTTCTGGTTAGTGTCAGGATATTACAGACTCATCGAGTCTAGAAAGAAAAATGAAAGTTTGCAACACAAATCGACGAGACGGCGTTGCGAGATTCTCGGAGAGTGAACTACGATAGCAAGCTCCAAAACATGAGCTAGTTCTGCTACGTACCTGTGAACATGTTGTCCCAGACAAGCATGACCACATAGAAGTCTTATGATAAATACCACCGAGTTCAGATTGGGAATCATCATTCAAATAATGAAGTCTTGTGCATGTCCGTCTGGGCCCTTCTGGAATAGCATTTGAACTTCTTATCCTTAAACAAATCAATTAGTGGCTTGGTGTGCTAGGAATAACTATGGAATGGAGATGACCAGTCTATCAAACCATAGAATACTTCGCACATGCGTGACTGATTTGGAATCATTCCAGATGAAGCAAAACAACTTTCTCGAACTCATGGTGGCAACTTGCATCAATTACACATGAATTAGGGAAGTCTCTTCTCTCATCGAACATATACCTCATGTACGGGACACGAAGGCAATGCTTACAAAGTTTACAACACTAGCTTAATGTCCTACAAAATCATGGAGGAGATAAGGATGTTTTTTGATGGGCTCAACAATAATTCATCCAGGTTTCCATATAGAAGGAATTCCATGACAATGTGAACAAAGTGATAGCATTGGTGAGACCAAAAAGATGTAACGGTGTATGCTCGAGGGATCTACCACGAGTAAGACAACATTATGGATACCATTGGTTTTGATTTGACTTGACGACAACCCACACTCAAATCAAAGTTTGGACAAGACAATAGGTCCAACAATTGATCACGAGGATCAATCGATCAAGACATCATCTTTCTTCAACACACACAAAAGATAACCCTTGGAAGAAACTAAGTCAGGCAAGCTTTTATCTTCCAACTCTCCAAGTTCTTGTTTAGCTTAACCAACTAGTTCAGGGTATCCAACACAGATTCTCGGAGAAGGGGTGGTTTATAAGAAAACCAACTTGATCACGAACTCAACATAGCGGTCAGGGGACAACCTGGTAATACTTCCGAGAAGATATTCGGAAATCACGAACCAACGATATGTTGCTAAGCCCGAGATCAATCTTGCTTTTCAGGGCAAGGCGATATGATCAAAAGAGCGAGAGCTTGACACAATCCTAACTCATTGATCAGAGAGTGCACCAGAAATAAGGACTAGGTAGCAGGATCATTCTTAGAATGATGATTCCGTATCCAAGCTAAGAATGAGATTACCGTCCATTAACTACTAGGCAACGGAGTTGCTAGGAGTATTGACTACACACATCACGATTCACTTGTCAGTATTTGTAACACCCCAAAAATTTAATTACTTTTTCATTAAATAAAAATTTTTCTAGAAACAAAAATTTTGATTTACAAAAAGATCTTTAGTGTTTTTAGAACCTTTTGTTTCTGTTTCTTCCCTCCATATAGAAAATTTTTGCAGTACTTTTGTGGGCTCTGATAATCATCTGAAAACATTTCATTACTTGTTTAATAATAATAAGAATTATTTCATAATAAAATTTTGCCATAGAAAATTCTTTTAATAGCTTTTTCTTTTCTTCATATGCTTATTTTTGCACTACAACTATTTTAAATAATTCTGTAAAAAATTCCACCAAAATTATGAGGAGTCATGTGATGCCTATGGATCACCTTTCTACAAAAATCCACCCTTATCCTTTGTAATTTTTGGGTGAATCATCCTCATTTCTAATTCTGTCCAATTCCTAGGTTTCTACTACAACCATATTATTTCTTGCTCCAAAGATTCTGATACTTGGCCATCTTCTAGTTCTTCCTACCAAACCCTTAAGTCCAGAAGATCAGCTCATATTATATATTTTTAGTCCACCAAATATACCCCTTTAGTTTCTGTCCAGAACTGAATTTCTCCAAAACTTGCACTAGCAAGTATCTCTTTTTGCCAAAACAACTCCACTATCATATCTTGCATCTAATGAGACACCATTCTGCCAAATACCACTTTCATAGGAATATTCTAAATAGCCTTAGCATTTCATCGAGCACCTTGTGTACATAACAACAATTTTGCCTATCTCCAAACTACACTGCACGCTTGACCATCTGACCAAATCAACATGTCCACCAACCTTGCCTTGTAGAGTAGCCCCACCCTGCCAAGTCTTCCTTGCAGAAGATCCCTCTAGATACCCCTGGCATTTCGTAGAGCACATTTCGTGCACGCCCAGAGCACCCCCGGAGCACCTCTATTGCAGGCATCGGCACCACACCGCGTGGCCTCCCTGCTACTCCTTCCGCACGCCAAACGCTTCAGGGCGCTTCACTGGCAAGCCACCACCCCCGCCGACACCTTCCCTTGGCCGCTTGCGCCGGCCACCTCCGCCCACCGCCACCGTTCCTCGCCGCCCGACGAGTCCCGCATCGCCACGTCGCACCGACCTTCAACGCCCTGGACGCGTGGCTCACCTCCGAACCAAACACGACGTCCGCCATCACTCCAAGCCACCACCATCCTCACCAAACCCCGCCGTCCGTCAACGGCCTCGCCACCGGCCGCGTCTGCCATTAAAGGCCGTCGCCACTGTATGCCGTGGACGGCGCCGTCCAGGCTACCTGGCACCTCCCGAGCCAGCCAGCTCGCCTGGGAAGTAACTGCGGCCGAACCCCGCCCTCACCTAACCGCGCCGGCCACGCCTACTCGCCACCGTCCGCGTTTTCCATAAATGGCGTCGCCACCGTGTCCGCCCTCTGGAAGCCACGGGAACCGACGTTCCCGTGCTATATAAAGCCGCCCCCGGCTCCTCTCGATCACAGGCATCACTCCCCCATTCCACGTGAACTCTCCCCAAGCAACAACTGGCCGGAGAAGATCATCTTCCTCCTCTCCGGGTGCCACTGCCACTACCGCCTCGTCGATGTTTTCCACCCCACCAGAGCGTCCCCC
The DNA here is from genome assembly GCA_902687465.1 of Secale cereale. Lineage (NCBI taxonomy): Eukaryota > Viridiplantae > Streptophyta > Magnoliopsida > Poales > Poaceae > Secale > Secale cereale. The sequence continues at coordinate 80,101,078 of LR738714.1, forward strand.
TCTCCAAAACCCCCACCACTAGCTCCCACTCGATCCCCCGCATCCTACCAGCCCATCAATTTCACCGGAGGAAGCCCGTGGGCAAAAGCCCCAAATCGCCGTCGCCGGAGCCCCGCGGGAGGACTCACCGCCGATGACCCCGAGCTCCCCGGCGACCGAAACGGCTACCCAGAGGATCGCCATGATCCCCTGGTTCCATTCATGTGCTCGGCGTCCCGAACGGCGTCGCCGTTCGCCGGTGATGATCGCCGGAATCCTTCTCTGCCCCAGACCAGACGCGCGCGGGTTAGAGGAGACGAACCCGACAAGTGGGGCCCGGCCATCAGTGACTCAGGCCGCGGACCCCGCTGTGTAAGTGGAGGCGGTTTCCTCCTGGAGCCGTTTCCGCGCGGAGAAGGCGTATTCCGTGGAATACGCCATCGACGTCAGCACCTCTCCCCGCAACCAGATGACTGGGCTCGGCCCAGTGGCGCCGTGGAGCTAAACCGCGCTCAGGGCGCGATTCTGACCTTCTCTTTTATTCTTTCCAGTATGTTTCAAATATTTCCATAGCCACCAATTCAAATCCAAATCTGATGATTCCAATTTCTACAGACTCTTAAAATCATGCCCTATTTATCTGGACATTTTTCCTAGTCCTTATATCCGCTGGCTAAAACTAATAATCCATTTACTCATTATTGTCCAGCTTGTAAATTCCATAAGTAAATCACAATGACTCCAAATAATATAATTCTTTTTCTGTTTGATCTAGTTTATTTTAATAGTTATTTCATAAAATTTTCCAATCAACTTTTTATCACTATTTTTGCTATATGTGGTAATTCAAATATTTTTGAAATAGGAAATGGAGGGAAGATGTTTATTTCAAAAACCTTGGAGTGTACCCCATATTTTTGCATACTCAAGGCAAGCATCCTGAACACTTGATATGATGATTGCATGGCAAACTAATTGCTAGAATATTTAAGCATGACTATTTTTTTAAATTCAAATTAAATTTTGCATATTGCTAGTAGAGCATGCATGGTCATAAGCATATGTTCTTTTGCATACATTCTACTCTAGTTCTGTTATGCATAAAGTGTGGAAGTCCAGGAACGTGCTCCTGCTTGGACGTGCCGGTGGGCACGGGCCATTTTTGACACGGTGGTGTCATGTGATATATGTGGAAGCAGGCAAGGGTTGTGGCCCTGTCCTGGTAATACTGCTGAAGGAATACTTTGTTGTGCTAACCCCTGCAGGAAACATAAGCCTCCTGAGTCGACCGTAGATCGAGTCTTGTTCCGGTAACCCCATACTTGTTTCGTACTACCACTTGTCCCTGCCACGGGTAGGGTATGGTTTAGTAAGTTGTTAACCCCTTTCCGTGCACACACCGTACAGAGGGCCACGATGAGGGTTTTCCACGACGGTGGACTAAATCATGTCATCGGGTCAGGGGGCATGGGTGTTTCCGGCTGTTGTGATGCCGAGAGGGAGTGTACCCTTGTAATCCGCGCGTATGAATAGTGATCCCATGCTCATGGAGGTTGTAGCCTCTCCGACTTAGAGTTTTACTTAACTGTTGTTTTGGGTGATTCCTGGCAGCAGGAAAGTTAAGCTGGTGTGTGCTGGTTAGGTGTGTTTTCATCCCAAAGGCCGTAATGGGAATTAGCCAGTATCACGAGACTGACTAAAGAAATCCTATACTTGTGGGTAAAGAGTACACCCTCTGCAGAGTTTAGAAACCTATTCGAATAGCCGTGTCCGCGGTTAAGGATTACAGTCTGGGTTGGTCAAGTGTCGGTCTTAGAGTCGGTCTCCGGAGGAAATAATTTAATTTTGAGCATGGAGTATTATGCAGATTAATTCTTACTGCTACTGGTGTTGTTATGAATATTATGGATGACATGATTATTATTGTGGACTAACCCGTTCCTCTTATTTTTACTTTCCAGAGTGTCTCAGGGGCTGGCTAGACTACCCCGGACACTCGCCTTTATTTTCAAGTCCTTTCTGTGGCGTCCCTCGAGTGTCAGGCGGTTTATCACGCCACTACTCTTGTGGACACCCGACTGGCATTCCTTTTCAAGTCCTTTCGTGGCGTCGCCTGAGTTCTCGGATGGTATCGTCCGATTTCTCTTTTAGACACCCGACTGGCATTTCTTTTCAAGACCGACCGTGGTGTCACTTGACACCCGATCGGCATTTCTTTTATATTTTATTGATGCTAATATTTATTTTCTGCACTAAATATTATTCATCATGCCATGTTTTAATTCCTGTCAGCATGCATTTAATATAAGTATATTATGAGCATGTGCATATAGTTTAATTCACCATGACCATATAATTGTTTGATGCATCTGTTATATCATTTGTCCAAGATGTTTGCGAGTACAATCAAACGTACTCACAGGCTTGTCCCTGGCTATTTACTTGGCCAGGTTAGAAGTTCTATGGGAAGAACCCAGCGACGTCCGTGCGAAGCCTAGGAGTGCAGCCACGCGGGATAGGAGTTATCCGGGTCAGCTGTTCCTGTTGGAATGGAGCCCCATCGATGTGGAGATCCACAAGCCAATTCCTTCATCCACCACCGGAGTCATTGTTATATCAGTAGACCTTTATGGTCTTGTATCAAATTCTTGTAAATGCTTGGTAATCTGTAACAAGGATGTGTCCACCAGTAACAGTAATCCTGGGCTGGTGATGACACTAGGGGTTAATTTCTGGAATATTGTGTTCCCGAAATCCGGCCCCGACAGACTTGGTATCAGAGCCAGGCTGACCATTGGCTAATCCTATCTTAGCCTGGTCGCTATCCCTAGGTTTCCACACCATCCAAAACTTTTCTTGTCCACAGACAAGCCTATCTCATCCGATAAGCCTACACACTGGCCAGCCGACAACTTTTGATAGTTGGTGCCAAACCTAGCAGTCGACTTATAAGGCATGTGCCTGCGGCCGATATCTGAGTCGTCCCATCCACAAGCATGTGACGGAGGACTCTACTACCTTTAAAGAAATCCCTGCTCCAACCCAGCTACTAACACCCCATGAGCACCGTGTCCATTACTATCACACTTCTTGTTTTCACCAGGATCTACCTATCTGATACTTTATGTATCAGGATGTTTTGCCCACACTTAGAGGAAAAATTTCTTAAGGACCTTCTTCACAAGACTTTTTCCAACATAGATTCAAGTCGCGTGCCATCACGGCATCCCGCACAAGACCACACCTGCTCTGCTAGCTGCACTAAGTGCAACTCACACACACACACAGACAGCACCCAATACACCGACTCGATCACTCCCATCACACCAGAGTTTTTCCGAAGAAAAGCTCATGGGTTTTTACAGAACCCACTGCCGAGCACACATACACTCTCTCTCGCACCAGACACTGCTACCTAGTCCCGATGATCACCACCACCTCGGAGAGCCACCACCCGAGCAGCAGCATCACGGCGATCGTCGAAGATCATCACACACAGTAGAAGCGAGGAGCCGATCAATGCTGCCAGCATACCGGCCAGAAGGATCGTGATCAGCTCCGATCCCACGTCCTCCATTGATGCCTCGTCTCGAGCTCTTTCAGCCAGAAGGAGAAGGAGAAGAAGGGAGAGAGGTGAGGTAAAATGCGAGGCAGGAGGAAGAAGAAAACTGTGGCCGTTTTATAGCTCGAGCCCGGTGCACGGTGAGCGAAGTCCACCAGCGACGCTCGTCGCTCGATCGCCGGTGTTCGGAGGCGTATCCGCGAGCAGTGCCGACAGGGCACTGGCCCGCGAGGTGAGTGCACGCTGCCAGTGACAGCACGCCGCACACTACCACGGTACGACTCTAGATACCCTACGCGCTAGACGCCATAGCAGCAGATAGTGCGGTGAGCACGCGCGGGAGAGAGAAAAGAAGAAGAGCCGGAGGAAGAAGAAGGCGAAGAGACTGACAGTGGGTCATGGACCCACCTGTCAGCCAAAGAGAGCACTGCGCGCTGGAGTACGACGAGCAAATTTGGAATTAGAAATTATACTTTTTCCAAATTTGTCATAACAGTAGAACACACTGTGGTTGCACCAATTATCAGTAGCCTTACGTCAACAGTGCCGAGCTAGGTTTTAGTATTGTTTGTTTGTGCTCAGCAGAATCTCCTCGGAAAGGGTGGGCTAAATTTTTAATAGCTACCCTAACAAATCTCGAGGACGAGATTTTTCTTAAGGGGGTTAGAGTTTGTAACACCCCAAAAATTTAATTACTTTTTCATTAAATAAAAATTTTTCTAGAAACAAAAATTTTGATTTACAAAAAGATCTTTAGTGTTTTTAGAACCTTTTGTTTCTGTTTCTTCCCTCCATATAGAAATTTTTTGCAGTACTTTTGTGGGCTCTGATAATCATCTGAAAACATTTCATTACTTGTTTAATAATAATAAGAATTATTTCATAATAAAATTTTGCCATAGAAAATTCTTTTAATAGCTTTTTCTTTTCTTCATATGCTTCTTTTTGCACTACAACTATTTTAAATAATTCTGTAAAAAATTCCACCAAAATTATGAGGAGTCATGTGATGCCTATGGATCACCTTTCTACAAAAATCCACCCTTATCCTTTGTAATTTTTGGGTGAATCATCCTCATTTCTAATTCTGTCCAATTCCTAGGTTTCTACTACAACCATATTATTTCTTGCTCCAAAGATTCTGATACTTGGCCATCTTCTAGTTCTTCCTACCAAACCCTTAAGTCCAGAAGATCAGCTCATATTATATATTTTTAGTCCACCAAATATACCCCTTTAGTTTCTGTCCAGAACTGAATTTCTCCAAAACTTGCACTAGGAAGTATCTCTTTTTGCCAAAACAACTCCACTATCATATCTTGCATCTAATGAGACACCATTCTGCCAAATACCACTTTCATAGGAATATTCTAAATAGCCTTAGCATTTCATCGAGCACCTTGTGTACATAACAACAATTTTGCCTATCTCCAAACTACACTGCACGCTTGACCATCTGACCAAATCAACATGTCCACCAACCTTGCCTTGTAGAGTAGCCCCACCCTGCCAAGTCTTCCTTGCAGAAGATCCCTCTAGATACCCCTGGCATTTCGTAGAGCACATTTCGTGCACGCCCAGAGCACCCCCGGAGCACCTCTATTGCAGGCATCGGCACCACACCGCGTGGCCTCCCTGCTACTACTTCCGCACGCCAAACGCTTCAGGGCGCTTCACTGGCAAGCCACCACCCCCGCCGACACCTTCCCTTGGCCGCTTGCGCCGGCCACCTCCGCCCACCGCCATCGTTCCTCGCCGCCCGACGAGTCCCGCATCAGTACGTCGCACCGACCTTCAACGCCCTGGACGCGTGGCTCACCTCCGAACCAAACACGACGTCCGCCATCACTCCAAGCCACCACCATCCTCACCAAACCCCGCCGTCCGTCAACGGCCTCGCCACCGGCCGCGTCTGCCATTAAAGGCCGTCGCCACTGTATGCCGTGGACGGCGCCGTCCAGGCTACCTGGCACCTCCCGAGCCAGCCAGCTCGCCTGGGAAGTAACTGCGGCCGAACCCCGCCCTCACCTAACCGCGCCGGCCACGCCTACTTGCCACCGTCCGCGTTTTCCATAAATGGCGTCGCCACCGTGTCCGCCCTCTGGAAGCCACGGGAACCGACGTTCCCGTGCTATATAAAGCCGCCCCGGCTCCTCTCGATCACAGGCATCACTCCCCCATTCCACGTGAACTCTCCCCAAGCAACAACTGGCCGGAGAAGATCATCTTCCTCCTCTCCGGGTGCCACTGCCACTACCGCCTCGTCGATGTTTTCCACCCCACCAGAGCGTCCCCCTCTCCAAAACCCCCACCACTAGCTCCCACTCGATCCCCCGCATCCTACCAGCCCATCAATTTCACCGGAGGAAGCCCGTGGGCAAAAGCCCCAAATCGCCGTCGCCGGAGCCCCGCGGGAGGACTCACCGCCGATGACCCCGAGCTCCCCGGCGATCGAAACGGCTACCCAGAGGATCGCCATGATCCCCTGGTTCCATTCATGTGCTCGGCGTCCCGAACGGCGTCGCCGTTCGCCGGTGATGATCGCCGGAATCCTTCTCTGCCCCAGACCAGACGCGCGCGGGTTAGAGGAGACGAACCCGACAAGTGGGGCCCGGCCATCAGTGACTCAGGCCGCGGACCCCGCTGTGTAAGTGGAGGCGGTTTCCTCCTGGAGCCGTTTCCGCGCGGAGAAGGCGTATTCCGTGGAATACGCCATCGACGTCAGCACCTCTCCCCGCAACCAGATGACTGGGCTCGGCCCAGTGGCGCCGTGGAGCTAAACCGCGCTCAGGGCGCGATTCTGACCTTCTCTTTTATTCTTTCCAGTATGTTTCAAATATTTCCATAGCCACCAATTCAAATCCAAATCTGATGATTCCAATTTCTACAGACTCTTAAAATCATGCCCTATTTATCTGGACATTTTTCCTAGTCCTTATATCCGCTGGCTAAAACTAATAATCCATTTACTCATTATTGTCCAGCTTGTAAATTCCATAAGTAAATCACAATGACTCCAAATAATATAATTCTTTTTATGTTTGATCTAGTTTATTTTAATAGTTATTTCATAAAATTTTCCAATCAACTTTTTATCACTATTTTTGCTATATGTGGTAATTCAAATATTTTTGAAATAGGAAATGGAGGGAAGATGTTTATTTCAAAAACCTTGGAGTGTACCCCATATTTTTGCATACTCAAGGCAAGCATCCTGAACGCTTGATATGATGATTGCATGGCAAACTAATTGCTAGAATATTTAAGCATGACTATTTTTTTAAATTCAAATTAAATTTTGCATATTTTTAGTAGAGCATGCATGGTCATAAGCATATGTTCTTTTGCATACATTCTACTCTAGTTCTGTTATGCATAAAGTGTGAAAGTCCAGGAACGTGCTCCTGCTTGGACGTGCCGGTGGGCACGGGCCATTTTTGACACGGTGGTGTCATGTGATATATGTGGAAGCAGGCAAGGGTTGTGGCCCTGTCCTGGTAATACTGCTGAAGGAATACTTTGTTGTGCTAACCCCTGCAGGAAACATAAGCCTCCTGAGTCGACCGTAGATCGAGTCTTGTTCCGGTAACCCCATACTTGTTTCGTACTACCACTTGTCCCTGCCACGGTTAGGGTATGGTTTAGTAAGTTGTTAACCCCTTTCCGTGCACACACCGTACAGAGGGCCACGATGAGGGTTTTCCACGACGGTGGACTAAATCATGTCATCGGGTCAGGGGGCATGGGTGTTTCCGGCTGTTGTGATGCCGAGAGGGAGTGTACCCTTGTAATCCGCGCGTATGAATAGTGATCCCATGCTCATGGAGGTTGTAGCCTCTCCGACTTAGAGTTTTACTTAACTGTTGTTTTGGGTGATTCCCGGCAGCAGGAAAGTTAAGCTGGTGTGTGCTGGTTAGGTGTGTTTTCATCCCAAAGGCCGTAATGGGAATTAGCCAGTATCACGAGACTGACTAAAGAAATCCTATACTTGTGGGTAAAGAGTACACCCTCTGCAGAGTTTAGAAACCTATTCGAATAGCCGTGTCCGCGGTTAAGGATTACAGTCTGGGTTGGTCAAGTGTCGGTCTTAGAGTCGGTCTCCGGAGGAAATAATTTAATTTTGAGCATGGAGTATTATGCAGATTAATTCTTACTGCTACTGGTGTTGTTATGAATATTATGGATGACATGATTATTATTGTGGACTAACCCGTTCCTCTTATTTTTACTTTCCAGAGTGTCTCAGGGGCTGGCTAGACTACCCCGGACACTCGCCTTTATTTTCAAGTCCTTTCTGTGGCGTCCCTCGAGTGTCAGGCGGTTTATCACGCCACTACTCTTGTGGACACCCGACTGGCATTCCTTTTCAAGTCCTTTCGTGGCGTCGCCTGAGTTCTCGGATGGTATCGTCCGATTTCTCTTTTAGACACCCGACTGGCATTTCTTTTCAAGACCGACCGTGGTGTCACTTGACACCCGATCGGCATTTCTTTTATATTTTATTGATGCTAATATTTATTTTCTGCACTAAATATTATTCATCATGCCATGTTTTAATTCCTGTCAGCATGCATTTAATATAAGTATATCATGAGCATGTGCATATAGTTTAATTCACCATGACCATATAATTGTTTGATGCATCTGTTATATCATTTGTCCAAGATGTTTGCGAGTACAATCAAACGTACTCACAGGCTTGTCCCTGGCTATTTACTTGGCCAGGTTAGAAGTTCTATGGGAAGAACCCAGCGACGTCCGTGCGAAGCCTAGGAGTGCAGCCACGCGGGATAGGAGTTATCCGGGTCAGCTGTTCCTGTTGGAATGGAGCCCCATCGATGTGGAGATCCACAAGCCAATTCCTTCATCCACCACCGGAGTCATTGTTATATCAGTAGACCTTTATGGTCTTGTATCAAATTCTTGTAAATGCTTGGTAATCTGTAACAAGGATGTGTCCACCAGTAACAGTAATCCTGGGCTGGTGATGACACTAGGGGTTAATTTCTGGAATATTGTGTTCCCGAAATCCGGCCCCGACAGTATTCCGGTTACAATAACACGGAGACCGAGGAATGAACGATGATGGTGAGAAGTATCACTGTATTAAGAGTTCATAGGAGGTGGTGCAATTCCCATGACATTCTTGACATAAAAATGGTAATACTCCAGGATAGAACCGATTAGAAGCTGGATTAGCATTCTTCATCTGCGAAGTACAACTTCTTCAACCCAATCCTGGATATGGATAAGGTACTGGAACTTGTTTCTCCTAGTCATTCCAGAATAGAATGGCTTGATGGACCACAAGAGTAAAAGGCATTGATGAACACAAGCGCACAACTACTCCTGACTATCAACTGATAGACGAGGGTCACAATACAACTACAAAGGGACAACTCAAAGGAACATATAACTTTCTGAGTTGTGGATGCATAGACTAGCATGTCGAACTTTCAACATATTTCTTCCGGATAACCCATGCAGAAAGGTAGGACTGGCAGAGTCACAATATGAATGGAGTACTACTCAAGAGTACTCTGGTTGTGATCTTTTGGTTCAGAAGAACTCCTGCCATGATGGTTCATGGTATTGGAAGAACGATAACCACGGACGAGGACTATCACGAGGTTACTAATATCCTATGGAATGATCAACACTACCAACATGAAGTAAGTAGGGTGAATCTCGGGTCCAAGAACCCAGGAGTAGAATGCCTACTACTAAATGGCATCTCAGGATGCTTTCGAGAATGATGGCCAGAATGATCACACTGGGAACACAATACATGGCTAGATTACTAGGTGATACTCTAGATACCTAGGGTCTTAATAATAACTCCAACATATGTGTTGAGGTAACAGAGTACCTCAACACACTTGTTAGTGTGGTAGTCTGGCCCAAAGGAGCATCAGGAACAGGAAGAAGGGATTTGCAATTACATCTGACTATTTAGAAACCTGGGATGACTCGGACAACATAACGGCTGTAAATGCTCAAAAGATTTGAGAGATCCCGCAAAAATGGTCACATAACCACTCAACATCATAATGTCAAGGTTCTGAGACCAACAGTTGAACAAACAGAAGTAGTAGAAACTGAACTGATGGTTGAAACGACATTAACATGATCCTGATAAATAGAATGAGAATCCTAGTTTCTTAAACCCGTAGAAAGAAGAGGGTGACTCAGATCAGAAGGTCATAAGGTAGAGAAGTAAAAAGAGCCTTACGTTCCACAATCAATTCCCTTAATATAACTACAGAGTTTCAAGACACAACTTCGACCAGTTTGGCTTACTAATCCTACAGGCAGTCAGGCTTTGATACCAAAGCTATCAGGACCCCGATCCTAAGTCACACAGGTCTAGCCTGTAACACATCATATCACTTTGCGGCCTCACGCACGGTATCCCCATGGGTGCCACCTTACCTGGCCTGGGACCGTTTGCGCATTTTGGCCTCACGTATATGATAGTGTCGCTAGCATCCAAATGACAGAGAACCCGGGCCGACATGACTAGTTATAAACCACAAGTGGCGCTAAATTATAGAGACAGGCATACATGACCCAGCAACGAACGTGTCGGTCATCAACGTATGAACCCAAGTCGTAGCAAGCTACAAGGACTTAAAGGAACAACGCGTGACATTTCCCCTAAGGGACAGACACAGGAACGAAGAAGGACACATGCTGGCCAACCTAAGTGTTCCGGAGCAGTAGCAAGCTACCAAGGCTCAGTGGAAGCACTAGAAGACATTTCCCTGTAAGATAGGCTACCAAGGGTAAACAACTAGGTGTCGGATCCCACACATAGCAATACACATTACACGTACGCATAACATGCTAGTATGTGTTGTACAACATGGCATCACAACATAACTCAACAACTCCTATAGATAAAGGCCCAGAAAAGCCATCATAGCATTTATTACAAATAGAGGTCACATGACCCAACATACAGAGCATACAGGGAACGGAAGCATAACATGTCTGAGTACAGACAACTACAAATGAAAAAGGCTGAGAAGCCTGACTATCTACAAGACCCTCCCAAGGGTACAAGATCGTAGCTGAGGTAACAAGCTAAACGTCGAAGTCCACGCGGAACCACTAGTGAGACTGAGTCTCTCTACAAAAACATAAATTAAGCAAACGTGAGTACAAAGGTACTCAGCAAGACTTACATCAGAACTAGCTACATATGCGTCAGTATCAACGAAGGGGTGGTGGAGTTTGACTGCAGCAAGCCAGCTTTGACTCGGTGGCTATCCTGAACTACGACTGCAAGTAACTCTTTTGAGGTGGCACACACGAGTCCACATATTCACCAATCAATACACCACTATGGATCCGCTCCCGTCTCCCTACGAAAAGGCCATCCATAGCACTCACACTTATCTTGCGTGTTTTAGAGTATCCACTTTCGCTTGTCTATGAACTGTACAGGTAACCCAGAAGTCCATTTCTGCGAACACGGCTATTCGAATAGATCATATATAACCCTGTAGGGGTGTACTTCACACATGCTCTCACCACTTACCGCCGTTTACAAGAAATGTACTCGACAACCTTCAAGCGGAAGCCCAGCGAGGGTGTCGGCCACGACCTGACTAACCACTGATAACCCTCAACCGTAAGGGATCGAGATAGTCTTCGCGGGTAAGAATAACCCAATTTATTGATTCGACACACGGGGAGCCAAAGAGTATTTATAAGCTTTGACAGTTGAGTTGTCAATTCAACCGCACCTGAAATATACTTACTTGCAACAAAAGATAAGTGGTAACAGTGATATGATAGTAATGATAGTAATAGTAAAAGTAAACAGCAAAAGGTAAATAGCAGTAGTAAATGGCAAAAGTAGCAACTATTGACAAGCAGAGTTTAAAACACTGTAGGCTAGGGAGATGGATGGTTGGGTGCTGCATGGATGAGATAGATTCTAACTTGGGGCACGTCACACGGAAAAGTAATGATCATCTAGGCAAATATCAAACATTAGGCATGTATCCCATAGGTAGTTGTACGTGCTTGCAATAAGAACTTGCACAACATCTTTTGTCCTACCATCCCGCTACGAACGGGGCCAAAAGGGACTTATGGATATTAAGGTGCTCTTGTCAAAGAGCACCGGAACAAAGCAATGAACTCAATGGATACATGTAATCCTCAAACTACGGACCATCCCCTTTGGTGTCCCAAGCTGTCACTTTTGGGATCGCCGGTTCCGGACCGTAACAGGTGCAAACAACTCATAGATAGGATCAAGAACACAAATATATTCATGCAAACACATATGGTTCAGATCTGAAATCATGGCACTCGGGCCCTAAGTGTCAAGCATTAAGAATAACAAGTTGAAGCAAAGATGATAAACACCATAGTAGATGATAGGCAACATGCCCCCAACGATCTGACAAACTATTACATGATCTAACTCATCCAATCCCTACCATCCCCTTCGCCTACAGCAGGGGAATTACTCACACATGAAAGGGGAAGTCATGGAGGGATGATGGAGTGGTGATGATGATGACGATGGCGACGATCTCCCCTCTCCGGAGGCCAATTCAGCCTCCAGATTAGCCCTCCCGAGGAAGAACAGAGGGTGGCGGCGGCTCCGCGACGGAAAACTGCGAAAGAACTTCTGATCTGGGGTTTCTGCGTCGGGAGTAAAAATACGAGGTAAAGTAGGGCACCAGGGGGTGTGGGACCCACCCAGGCGGCCCCCCGGCGCGGCCCAGGGGGGGTGCGCCCACAGGGCGCCTGGGCACCCCCTGGCCCCCCTCTGGCCCTACTTCTGGCCCCTGGTTCCTTCGGGTGCGTGGATTTTCTGTGATTTTTCGTGGATTTTTCTGAGATACCTAAAAATCTGTTTCCTGCACACAAATAAACCATACAGGCAACTCTGCTGAAAACAGCGTCAATCCGAGTTAGTTTAGTCCAAATCATGCAAGAATGAGGCCAAAACAATATCAAAAGTGGTTGGAAAAGTAGATACGTTTGAGACGTATCAACTCCCCCAAGCTTAGCATATTGCTTGTCCTCAAGCAATTCAGTTCAACGAACTGGACGCGACAAAGAAAACTTTGACAAACTCTTTTGCTTCATTAGATGTATATAAGCATGTACTACGAAAAGAGTTTAGCAAGTATTGAAACAGTACTTATGAGGACAACGCAAGGAGCAATGCTTCTTTCAAGTGACCAGTCAAAAATACTTAAAAGTAAATAATATATTACTGAAAATCAAGACAAGATTACATTGCACATAGCTTGAGCATATTAGGGTGGTATCTCGCTAGCCTCCATGAGTGAAGCAAAACATAAATGCAGAGACTCCTCCAGAGTTTTAAATGAGACTAGAACTAAGAATTTCAGAATAAATCATATCACAAGTATGCAGAAGACAATGTAATACTTTGGGACAATGCACATTACACTCAGAATGACAATTATGCTCTCCTAGTCGGTGCTTTGAAAAAAAGAAGGTGAGACTCTCGAACCGTGGCTTTTATTAGCAAGGTTGAAAACCCGTAATCGGAAACAAAAACTAAACATGTACCAGAGCTCTTGGTTTTAAAAAACAGAAGTAAACATGTTTTGAGAAGTGCATATTTCGTCAACGAATGCTAGCAGATAACTCAATCACTTTTTGAGTGGACAAGTCTCGAGGAACGGCTCCCGCATGAGGACGATCACATCCTCTTAATCTCCTTTGTTTATCACTACCAAAGTTTTCTGATTTCTCATGAACAAAGCGTGATGGAGGGTTTGTTTGTTATATTATCTTTTTGAGCCGGGCGCACTCATTCCTTTTCGTATTAGGGGTTTGCACATTAGACATACAATCCAGGGGTGAAACTTGTCCAACTTAAAAAGATCATGAATTAACTACTACTTCCTCATGAGCTAAAACATAGGCACAAAAGAGAAATGCTTTTGATTAGTTTCAAGATGGTACATGAAAGTCTTCGTTAGGAATGGCAGGAAATACCATGTATAGGAAGGTATAATGGACTCATATGGCATAACTGGTTTTAAGGATTTTGGATGCACAAGCAGTCAGTCCGCTTAGTACAGGTGGAGGTTTAGCAAAAGACTGGGAAGCGACCAACTAGAGAGCAATAACGGTCATAATCATGCAGAGCGACAAAGCAACATTGAATCGGGCATGAAAGTGATATAACTATTCTAAAACTCAAAGATCATCAAGGCAAAGTAGACTTTTTAGTCTTAAACATGTGTAAGCATGTGCCAAGTCAATCCAAAAATTCTCTAAAGGGAAATACCACCTTAGTATACCAGACTATGAACAGTGCAATGCATGTAGATCATTTCAATAACACATTATATACTCTAGTTATTCGGGACTAGCCACAAGGAAAGCATGAACCACTGGAAGAGCATTGTAAACATAGCACTATGTCGCTACAAGCTGGTCTCTAGATCATAAGTACAGGCATATGTACAAAAGTAGAAACAATAAGAGTTCACACCGGTCTTCCTTGTTGCTTCCTTTCAGTCGATCTTCGTCATCACTGCTTGTCACTTGCACGATCGAACATAGGAAATATAATCAAATGACATCACGGACTCGAGCTGATCTCTGAAAACAAAGCAAACTAAAGAGAGAAAGGAAATCTTTTTGGGTTTTTTCAAAGGTTGAATAAAAGCAAAAGAAAGAAAAAAAAATCTTTTTGTTGTTTTTGCAAAGAGAGAAACAAAGAAGAACGGGCAAAAACTTCGAAAAGATCAAAGCGGATAAAACGGATAATACAATGGAAAAGTGAGAAGGGCACGTACTCCCCCAAGCTTAGGCTTTTGGCCTAAGTTGGTAGCAGCTACTGCCCCCAGGAGCCTCCTGCTCCAGGGGTATGGTGGTGAGTCCAAGTGTCGTAGAAGGATGCTGGCGCGTACACCGAACTCCTCGGAGTCTCCCACGAGGAAGGTTCCGAACGCCAAACAGAGGATGACCCTTCACCAAACTCGGTGGCGGTCTCTTCCTGAAAATGTGGTATCTCAACGTGCCTCTCCTCGTCGGGCACAACCCCCTCCATGGGGTTATGAAACTGATGCTGGACCATGAACTCATCGAACTGAACAACATCAAAGGACCATCCGTTCCAGCGAGAAAAATCAAACAAAAGAGGTGCAGGTAGACGGATCTTGCGTTCCGCGGAAGTTCCGAAACGCAAGATATAAATAAGATTATCAAGCTCAGAACCCATGGTAACAAACTTATGCCTTTTCATAGCAGCAAGATCAAAGCTTAAATAAGTAAAAGGAGTATCATCAGGGTGTGGGGTGCCTCCAAGATGCTCTAGGATAAGTGTGGCGTAAACGCCACCATATAAGTCCCCCTTGTTACCGTTCATAGCAAGGCGTCGAGCAATTAAGGTACCCAGATTATAATCAGACCTCCCTGAGAGGGCTGCTGCCAGGATAGCAATATCCGGAGCAGAAATGCTTCTCGTGTTGTCACGAGCTAACACCCCTCTGGCAATATAATATGCAAAATACCTGAGGTGAGGAAATAAGATGCTGGAGATCTTCGACCGATGAATATCCCTCGTACCCATGCTGCAGAGAGAGTTGATGACGGTTTTCAGCTCGGAGGGCTGAGTGGCCATCCTAGCCGTCCTCCCAATGTTCGGCACACCTATTATTTCACAAAAATTTCCCAAAGTCATGGTGATAAGATCATTGTAAATTTTAAACTCAATAGCACCTGAATCAGGATTATATCTAAAACTGTTAATGAAACTGGAGGTGAGTTTTTGATACTGGGTAATACGGATCGTGACGAGTCGTGTCAAACCTGCATTAGCACAAAGATTATAAAACTCATCCTTGATTCCCGCAGCTTCCATGAATTCATCACATGTAAATGTCATCGCACGTGCTGGACTTGTATCTTCCAACAACTCCAGGGGCACATGATCTTCATTATAGCTCACCCTAGCAGTCGATGGTGAAGCTGCGGCTCTAGTAACTCGATCAGAGTGTGCGGGCCTCCTCTTCTCAAGCCACCCTTTTGCCCTTCCTAACAAACTCATTTCTGAAAAAAAATTCAATTTACAAAAACGAGGATTAAAACAAAGTGAGCTAAGGCAAACTACTCAACTCACTTGCCCAAGGCATAATCTTGCATCAAAACTTGAAAAATAACTTTCTACATATGCATGCAAGCTCATCTATACAGCACCAGGAACTACTAAATACTCACAAATGAAGCCACCAATCAAAAATATAATTGGAGGGGTGGAGGAGTCACATACCAGGGAGTGTTTGCTCAAAATTTCAGCTCAAATGAGGGGCTGTAGAGAGAGATCGAAGAATCGCCTCCAAGAACAGCAAGAACACAAGAACAAGTGCAGAACTCGGGTTTTTGGAGAAAAAGAGAGAGGGAGGAAGAAGACATACCTGGAGGGGGGTCCCGTGGGCCCCAGGCGCCCTGTGGGCGCGGCCAGGGGCTGGGCAGCGCCAGCTGGCCGCCTGGGCCACTGGTGGGTCCCCTGGCTGGCCCCAGGACTTTCCGGGTCTCTCCCGACGTGGAAATTTTTATTTAAATTTTTCTGGAATTTTTCTGAAAACTTCACTGTTGAATTTTTTTCGAAGTTTAAAAAGCTGCGAAACTTTCTGAAAACTTGAAGTAGTGAGGAGTATTGTGAAGCTTCAAGACATAAATACTTGGTACAGCAAGTAGGACAAAAACTAAAAACAAATGAAAATATAACAAGCTCAACTTTTTATCCATATAAAACATATTTGCTAATAAGGTTGATCAAGTCTTACCAACAAACAGGCGATATATAGAGCAAAAAGTCTCACCTCTTACGAAGTAATCACTGAACCTTTACCTTGATGGACATTGTCCCTACCATGATAGTTTTGTATTTGTGAGGCACATGTAGTGGACAGTCCCATTCTCCAATTTTCACGGTCTCGGTATTCTCTATAGAGTTGAGGGCATGCCTCCTATCGATCTTCTTTGGAAAATATATCGTGTGTTCTTTATCATTCACATGGAAGGTAACCTTCCCTTTATTGCAATCAATAATAGCACCTGCGGTGTTAAGAAAAGGTCTACCAAGAATAATGGACATGCTCCCATCCTCAGGCATGTCAAGCACAACAAAATCAGTGAGAATTAAACAATTAGCAACTTCTACGGGAACATCCTCACAAATACCTATCGGAACAGCGGTTGACTTGTCAGCCATCTGAAGGGAGATATCTGTAGGAATTAGTTTTTCTAAACAAAGCCTCTCGTAAAGAGAGAGAGGCATAACACTCACTCTTGCTCCAAGATCACATAAAGCAGTTTTGGCATAATTATTCTTTATGGAGCAAGGAATGGTGGGTATACCTGGATCACCGAGCTTCTCTGGAATCTTGCCACTGAAAGAGTAGTTAGCAAGAATAGTAGATATTGCATCATTAGGAACTTTTCTTTTTTTAGTGACAATATCTTTCATACATTTTGAATAAGGAAGTAACTTAATAGCATCAGTCAAAGGGATTTGAAGAAAAAGAGGTTTAATCCACTCATAAAACTTATTATAATGCTCTTCTTCTTTAGATTTGATGGACTTACCTGGAAAGGGCATGGGTTTCTGTACCCATGGTTCTCTATCCTTCCCATGTTTTCTTGCGATGAAGTCTTCTTTAGTGTACCTCTTACGTTTGTCAGGTGCTTCTTCTTCTCGAACTTCAGGCGGATCATTCTTCTCATTATTATTACCTTCAGGTTCAGCACCGTCTTCAGTCTCAGCATCGGAGATAGATACACTGTTGGGATCAATAGCTGGTTCTTCATCTGCAATAGGATCATTAGAATTGTCAGTCTCCTTATGTTTCTTCTTTTTCTTTGGAGAGCCAACAATTTCTTCTTCGTGCATTTGAGAATCCTGCTTGATTCTCTTCGGATGCCCCTTTGGATAAAGAGGATCTTGAGTGCTAGTTCCTCCTCGGGTCTTAATCCCGAAAGCCTGCAAATTATCTTGTTTGGCATTGTTAGCAAGCAAATCTCTTTGCACATTAGAAATTTGATCAAGCTGAGTTTGAACCATATGAAAATGCTTCACAAGACATTGAACATCATTAACTGTTCTATCTAAAACATCAAGCAGTCTTTTGATAGCAAGGGAATTATCATGCAACTGACTTTCTATCCTCTCATTAAAATGATTCTGTTTCATAATAAAATTATCAAACTCATCTAAACATTGATCAGGAGGCTTACCATGAGGGATGTCACTTGCGTTGAAATCTAAAAGAGAGTGTACCTCTACCATAGGAGGGTGAGTGGTAGGCTCACACAGCTTCTCAATAGGGGGTAGATTCTTCACGTCTTCAGCTTTAATACCTTTCTCTTTAATAGACTTCTTTGCTTCTCGCATATCCTCAGGGCTCAGAACAAACATGCCCCTCTTCTTTGTTGGTGGAGGTGGTTCAGGGACGGACCAATCTTCATGGTTTTTGGCAATCCTGCCCATTAAATCTTCCGCATCGTCCGGTGTTGTTTTCCTGAAAACACAACCAGCACAACTGTCCAAATAGGACCTGGATTCATCTGTTAGACCAGCATAGAATATATCGATTAATTCATTCTTAGGGATTTCATGTCCTGGTCTAGCCCGAATCAGACCGCAATACCTCCCCCAAGCTTTAGGGAGGGACTCATCCTGCAACTGTTTAAAGTTATAAATTCTTTGTAAAGCAGCATGTTGCATGTGAGCAGGAAAGTACTTATCAACAAAAGAGTGAGCTAAGTCCTGAGGACTCTTAATGGAACCACATGGGAGTGAATCATACCATGCTTTAGCACCCTCCTTCAAGGAGAAAGGATGAAGCTTGGTCACATAAAAGTATCGTATCTTCTCATCTGTGGTAAACAGGCTACCCAACTCACCGAGTTTAGTCAGGTGTGCAATAGCATCATCATTTTCTCTGCCATAAAAGGAGTCAGCTTCAACCATAGGTATAAGTGAAAGATCAATAGAGAAATCATAATCAGGATCATCAATGCATATAGGAGATGTAGCAAATTCAGGATTAGGAACGGTTTTGTTCTTCAGAGAGTGTTTTTCAAATAGTTTCTTAATAGCTTCAGGGTCAGAGCCGGAAAACTCTGTCAGTTCCCTGCATAAATCTTCATCTAGTATATAGTAATCATCATCAAGGAGCCTCTCTTTAAATTTTCTCAAATCAGGATAATCATAAGTTTCACCAATAGGGTGGCGAGTAATAGGAAGTTCAATTCCAGACTTTTTAGCAGCAGCAGCAATCTGTTTCTCAAGAGCATAACCAAGCGAACTAATATCATCAAAAGTAGTAGAAGCATCATCAAGAGCATCAGACATAGTAACAGATTCAGTAGGAGCATCATAACAGAAGGTGAATCAAGTGTAGCACTAGTGCTCAGAGCAGTACCTCTTCTTGTAGTGGATAGTAAGATCGGAACCTTGGGGTCTCCTTTCTTACCCATAGTGAATGAAGTGCAGCAGGTAGGATACCTCAAGTAGACTTGTAAATATTGCTATGCTCCCCGGCAACGGCGCCAGAAAACGGTACTTGATAACCCTCAACCGTAAGGGATCGAGATAGTCTTCGCGGGTAAGAATAACCCAATTTATTGATTCGACACACGGGGAGCCAAAGAGTATTTATAAGCTTTGACAGTTGAGTTGTCAATTTAACCGCACCTGAAATATACTTACTAGCAACAAAAGATAAGTGGTAACAGTGATATGATAGTAATGATAGTAATAGTAAAAGTAAACAGCAAAAGGTAAATAGCAGTAGTAAATGGCAAAAGTAGCAACTAGTGACAAGCAGAGTTTAAAACACTGTAGGCTAGGGAGATGGATGGTTGGGCGCTGCATGGATGAGATAAATTCTAACTTGGGGCACGGCACACGGAAAAGTAATGATCATCTAGGCAAATATCAAACATTAGGCATGTATCCCGTAGGTAGTTGTACGTGCTTGCAATAAGAACTTGCACAACATCTTTTGTCCTACCATCCCGCTACGAACGGGGCCAAAAGGAACTTATGTATATTAAGGTGCTCCTGTCAAAGAGCACCGGAACAAAGCAATGAACTCAATGGATACATGTAATCCTCAAACTACGGACCATCCCCTTTGGTGTCCCAAGCTGTCACTTTTGGGATCGCCGGTTCCGGACCGTAACAGGTGCAAACAACTCATAGATAGGATCACGAACACAAATATATTCATGCAAACACATATGGTTCAGATCTGAAATCATGGCACTCGGGCCCTAAGTGTCAAGCATTAAGAATAACAAGTTGAAGCAAAGATGATAGGCAACATGCCCCCAACGATCTGACAAACTATTACATGATCTAACTCATCCAATCCCTACCATCCCCTTCGCCTACAGCAGGGGAATTACTCACACATGAAAGGGGAAGTCATGGAGGGATGATGGAGTGGTGATGATGATGACGATGGCGACGATCTCGCCTCTCTGGAGGCCAATTCAGCCTCCAGATTAGCCCTCCCGAGGAAGAACAGAGGGTGGCGGCGGCTCCGCGATGGAAAACTGCGAAAGAACTTCTGATCTGGGGTTTCTGCGTCGGGTGTAAAAATACGAGGTAAAGTAGGGCACCAGGGGGTGTGGGACCCACCCAGGCGCCCCCTCGGCGCGGCCCAGGGGGGTTGCGCCCACAGGGCGCCTGGGCACCCCCTGGCCCCCCTCTGGCCCTACTTCTGGCTCCTGGTTCCTTCGGGTGCGTGGATTTTCTGTGATTTTTCGTGGATTTTTCTGAGATACCTAAAAATCCGTTTTCCTGCACACAAATAAACCATAAACGCAGTTCTGCTGAAAACAGCGTCACTCCGAGTTAGTTTAGTCCAAATCATGCAAGAATGAGGCCAAAACAATATCAAAAGTGTTTGGAAAAGTAGATACGTTTGAGACGTATCAACCACACAAGTCCCTAGTCCAGGTTTATCGCCTATTTGGGTTCCATCCAAGGGGAGATCCGGCCGGGGTGTCGCTCACGGGCCCAAACGATGTGTACAGGGTTCCCGAGTCACCAAATGGGCGACCGGTACACCCGGCCACGTACCTGCCATGTCACATCCCACCCCGAGGGTCAGCGCTGCGCACGACCTCTAGTAAACTACAAACACCAGAAACTAGTTGCAACTCTTGGACAGAGGACAAGGGTAGTTAATAAGTCGAGAGTGCTTGGATCGCCCGGAGCCCAATGCGTGGTAGTAGCTGTTCATGGATCAACCAACACAGAAATCAGTTCATGAGGACGGCTGCAATCAGACAACCCACCATGTACTCCTACATGGCCTCTCATCGATACCGTTACCAAATCGTGTTCACACACTTAGCTCTCAACAGTAGGACATGTTCACCACATTCCAATTCATCCTCGATGAATCAGACCTGACACAACTCTAAGCAATAGCAGGCATAACCAGAAGGCATGAATGAGTAGGCACAACGTGGCTCAAACAACTCCTACTCATACTAGTGGGTTTCAACTATTTACTGTGGCAATGACAAGTCATGCAGTGGAAAGGGGTTCAATTATCGCAGCAGGTAACAGTTGAAGCGTTGTTGTCCTAATGCAGTAAAAGAGAGCAAGAACGAGAGAGTGGGATTGTATCAGAATGCTCAAAGGGGTTTTTCTTGCCTGGCACTTCTGAAGATAGCACTGTGTCTCCATCAGTGTCATCGGCCACATCGTCGGAACAACATCTACTGAGAGGGAACAAACACCGGCAACAGATAAAGAACACAAAGCAAAGGAATGCGACAATATGATGCATGATCATGACATGGCAATATGTTGTTGATAGGGCTAATGCAACTAGCAACCATATTAAATGAAGTTGGTGTGAACCAAAGGTTCAAATTCAAACTCCATATGTGATTATTTAAATGTCCTTTAATTGATTTGACCTGATTAGCAGGTTCAACTTGTTTAAACATGCATGATAATGCCATAAACAGATTCCTTGAATTTTTCTGATCATTTTTCATATATAAATTATTTTCATTGGAGTTATAGATTATTATCTGCGATTTTTAGAAGTTTTAGCTATTTTCTGAAATAAATAAATCATTTAAGATTTATTTTAAATTCCAGAAAACATTACTTCGTCAGCATGACGTCTGTGTGACGTCAGCAAGTCAACAGGGCGGCCAGGGTCAAACCTGACGTGTGGGCTCCACACGTCAGTGACACAAGGGCTAATCCTGGTTTAACCCTATGCTGACTGGGGTTTGACCAGGGACTGGGCCCACGGTCAGTGGCTAGCTAATCTAATTAAACGTAGTTATCACTAACTAAGGTTAAGCTAATTAGGTTTAAGTCTAAACTAGGTTAATTAGCCGTGCGGGGCCCGCATGTCATAGACCCAGGGGGTCAAACCTCGTGTTAAAGACCCAAACAGGCCGGCGGCTCACCGCCGGCGACAGCGAGCACGGCGGAGGTGCTCGGGATCTGTCCTCCGTCGACCAAATGGCCGGCGAGGACCACCTACGTGACGCTGGCACTCGTGCGCATCCAGCGGTGCCATCGGCTCGAGCCGTCGTGGACCCAAACGACGGCGGCGACGACTAGTGCGGTCGCCGGAACTCGGGCGACGACGGAAACGGCGCTGCGGTGCACTAGGGGAGGAGCTGGTGGGTGCAAAAGGCTTCTTGGGTGCACTGAGCTCGCTCATGGCCTCGAAGGAGTGTGGCAGCAGCTCTGGCCACGGCGGCGCCATGGACGGCGGCGGCGAGCTCACGGCCATGGTTGGGATCGAGGCTAGCGAGTGCAACGAGAGAGGGAGAAGTAGGGGTTGGGCGCCGGAGCTCACGGTGGACACGCAGAGCAGACAATCAGGCTCAGGGAGGCGCTGGCGACGGCGAATCGACAACGGTGATCTCGGACGACCGAGAAGGAAGACGACTGCGTTGTAGATGAGGAGGATTTCCTGGCGCCACGTGACTTGGTAGAGAGGAAGAGGAAGTTGTGGCGGTTCTTCTGTGCTCAGCGGTAGGGCGTGGGATGGCCGATGGCCGCGGCAACGGTGAGTGGAGGCGACGGTGGCGCTCGGGTGTGCGAGATAGAGAGCACCAAGGGAGAGGAGAGGGACGAGGGGGTGAGGGAGAGAGCCAGAGAGGTGCGTGGCGACGTCCAGAGCCTCCAGGGTGTCAGGAAGGGCAGCTAGGAAGGCAGGAAGTGGCCGGCGCATCGTCGACGCTCACCACCGAGCTGCTTCGTGCGCTGGCAGTGGGAAGAAGACGAGCTTGCCCCTAGTGGGCTGGGCCATGAAGCTGGGCCGCCAGGTAAGCCAATGTGAGGTTCCAATCTCTCTTTTTTTTTCTAATTTAGTTTCTATTTTTCTATTCTTTTGCCTTTGTTTTGATTTAGTTTAGCCACTAAATCATTTTGGTAAATTCTGATAAAAAAATAGTGGGTGCACAAAGAACTATTCCAGAGACCCTCCACAATTTTCAGAATTATTTGGAGCTATTTAAAACTATATAGCATTTAAATGGCCCCAATTCAAATACATTATTGATTTAATTCAAAGCCCAAATAATTCCCTAAAAATGTTCAATATTTTTGGTTTGGACCAAAACCATTGCAAAAAATATCAAACATTGATGAAGGCATTTTTGGGTTTATTGAAAAGGATTTTTTTATTGAACCTAGTTGAGTTCATTTGGTGCTAGGGTTTGAACAAACCCCCATTTCAGGTTTAAGAGAAATTAAACATGATGCAACACAAGACTAACTAAACTAGTGCAGACCAGAACTAGGGATGTGACGCATGCCTTCACGTGGGCGCTTCCCGAGCCTTGGCTCCAATGTTGTTGATACTATTGGAGCCCGTAGGCCTCAAGGGTGGCTGTGACTGAGGCGTCTGAGTGGATGGCCTCGGCAAGAGTCCTTGCTGGGTAGAGCCTGTCTCTTTGCTTGGTCTTCTTGTGCCGCCGTCTTGGCGTTGTTCTGGTAACTCCGCGTTGCTGGCTCCCCCCCTCTGCTCCGCTATGTTTGGCCATAGGCATGGCTCTGACTGCCCGTGCACAAGTAAGGGGTAAAAAAGAGCGCCCCTACTTTTGTACACCGACAGGAGCCCCCGGGCCTGGGCCATTCATAAGCGCAACATGTTGTTGGGCTAGGCCCAGAACGGTGCGCGGGCAGTGAGGTTGGATTCCCTTCTTTTTTATCGCAATAACTTCTTCGGTGGTTGTGCTTCCCCATGATCTCCGCAAGCGGCGGACCCAGGAGCTGGAACAGAAGCACATTGAGGCTATCAATTCTCAGGCCCGGGTCCATGCCGGCAAAGTAAAGGAGCTGGAGGTGGAGCGGGACAGCCTGAACAAGCGGGTCCTGGGGCTGACCACAGAGAGGGACACAATCCATGCTACCTTGATGGATGCGTAGTCCGAGGTTGTCGGCAAGGACGAGCAGCTCTCCAGGGCCCAGGATTCCATCAAGGATCTAAAGCTGGAATTGGAGGGTCTCATGCTCACAGAGGCCAAAGCTCGGGCGGAGACTCTGAACAAGGGTCTGGAGGAGGAGAAGCGGCTGCGGAAGGAAGACGCCGCTGGCTACGTAGAGTATGTAAAGGGCAAAAACCTCTGTATCAGCTGCTTCTTCACCATCGTGGAGGAACTTACTGCGCAGCTGGCAACCATGGGCATGCCAAGCTTCAGGTTCTCCCGGGAGGTGAACCTCTCCATCCACGCAGCTTGACTGTGTTCTTCGAACGCGTTCTTGAGGCCCTGGGAAAACTCCACTCTGACCGGGCGGCTTGTCTAGCCGACTAATCCCGGAGGCTCTGCCAAGGCGCCCTAACCAGGGTCTTCGTCAAGATGGCCTACTGGAACCCCGACCTCGACTTCGACGCCACGCTGGATAGCTTGCCGGATGATGTAGATCTCACGGCGCTAAAGGAGCGTATCAAGCACATCATCGATTGTGTCGGTGGAATTTAGAGGATAGAGGGCCAGCATTGGGATTAGGAACACCGTTTCTTGTTGCCGCTGTAGGTTCAGAACCGAGACAGTTTTTATCTTTAGTCAGAACCGCGGCAACAATTTATGTAATATAACTCTGCAATATTTTGTAGCGATGCATGTTATCTTCCTGTTTGATCCTTCTCGGTATGACTACTCTATGCTTAATGGGGAGGGCTTGCTGGCGTGTAAACCCATGCCGCGGCGTTGGGAGTACGGATCCTCAATAGCATGCTGGGTATGCCTGCTGCCGGTCAAACCACCTTACTATTCTCAGCGCGGCCGTTTGAACTATCGAGCGGACCCGAAACAGGACGAACGCGTTGCTAGTAACGGAATGGCTTCACTGCCGTTCTTGATGCGGCCACTGTAACTGTTGAGCAGACTAGAAACAGGGTGAGGGCTTTGCCAATAGTGGAAGGGACGCATTGCATACAGGTTTATCATATAGAGAGCAAGATCTCCAAGGAGAATAACCTTCATGTGAAAAGAAATTACTCAAAGCCTTGCATGACTTATCTTTCTTTTGTCGTCGCGTGGGTGTCCACCGTATTATCTTATGATGCCCCGCACTTGGTCAGCTCCTTCTTGAGAAATCATGGCCATGAAGAACTACTATACTAACTGCTAGACCAGATTTTCACAACTGCGCCCCCTACCTGGCGCGCCAAAGATGTCGGTGCGAAACGACACCTATGGGATCATTGGAATCCCTTCTACGGTTGGCGGGCACGATGTTGTACAAAAAGCAGGTCTAAGAGTCAGCACATCAATCGTTTACCCTGGTTCGGTCCGCGAGGATGCATAAGACCCTAGTCCTGCTTTTGTGTATTTTTGAGTGTTCTTGAGTTCTTGAGCTAGCTACGGTGCCTGTCCAGTTTTCCAGGATCCGAATCCTCCTTCAGTATGCCGCAGGCCTCCTTTTATAGTTTAAAGGGGCTGCCACAGTGGCACACAAGAGGTGCAAAGGTGTACAGTGTATAGGCTTATCCAACGCCATTACGGGACAAGGCGCATTAAATGCGCTACTTAGGTGTCTATTTGCTTTATCGGGAACGGAAAAGAAGCACGTCCCGTCCGTGAGTGCTCTGTCTGGTCGCAACGCGCGTCTAGGCCAGCGAGGCAGGCAGCCGAGGTGGCGTTGTGGTAGGGCCTTCACGATGATCTGCATGCCACCACGCAGGTGCTTGACTAGCTGGCCCAGGAACCACGTATCACCACGTGGGTACCTGTTTGGGCCAGCGGGCCGGCCGCTGAGCTGGGACGGCGATAGTGCGGCAAGTTCTTGCCGTAGACTTGCTTCTATTCCCCGCAAGGTTCTTGTTGGGGCCTCCATGAGTATCCTGCGGCAAGAGGCTTGCCGAGGCTCCGGGGTGGCTTCGGCAAGGAGCCTAGTCGGGGCCTCGTGGGCGTCCTCGCCAAGGAGCATTGTGATCGCCATGTCTTCTGGTTCTTATCTTGGGAGTCATAGATCTTTGTCTTCACAAAGATCTGCATGCCATCACGTGGGCGCTTCCCGAGCCTTGGCTCCAATGTTATTCATACCGTGGGAGCCCGTAGGCCTCAAGGGTGGGTGCGACGGAGGCGTCTGAGTGGATCGCCTCCGCAAGAGCCCTTGCCAGGGACGCGCAGGCCGCCTCGGCAAGAGTCCTTGCCGGGGGAGAGCATGTCTCTTTGCTTGTTCTTCTCGTGCCTCCGTCTTGTCATTGTTCTAGTAACTCCGCATTCCTAGCTCCCCCCGCCTCTGCTCCGCTATGTTTGGCCATAGGTGTGGCTCTGACTGCCCATGCACAAGTAAGGGGTAAAAAAGTGTGCCCCTACTTTTGTACACCCACAGGAGCCCCCGGGCCTGGGCCATTCATAAGCGCAACGCGTTATTGGGCTAGGCCCAGAACGGTGTGCGGGCAGTGAGGTTGGATTCCCTTCTTTTTATCGCAGTAACTTCTTCGGTGGTTGCGCTTCCCCACGATCTGCGCTGACGTGGGGGTCGTGCGTGGGGCGGTTTGTTGCATGCTGGTGTCACGCCGCAGTAAATGGTAAGGGAGAGCGGCCCGTGCCTTCCCCATAAAAAGGGGAAAAACCGCAGGCATGCCTCTCATTTACCTCTTGTGCTTCTCCAATCTCGCGCTCGCCGTTCTTCTCCTTCCCTAAGCCAGAGCCTTCACCTCCGCCTGCCGCCACCGTGCTCTCCTTCGCCTCCGATCCCTCTCTTTCTCCCACGACTACAATGGTGCCCAATTCCAGCAAGGGGAAGGCAGCGGTCGAGGGCGCGGTGGAGAAAGAGCTTTCGGAGGGTGAGCAGGCGGTGCTTCGGACGAAGCATGCCTACTTCCCTCCGACGGTCGACGCGGTCCATCTCAGGGACTACTTCAGGCCCTTGTGGGGGTGCGATACAACGGGGCATCCAGCCACGCACGTCATCCCCGCCTTATTCACATAGGCCGGCCCGAATTGGTACCCTTTCTTTGTTGACTTCTTCTATTGGAGCCTCTGTCTTCCTTTCTAAGATTTCTTCAACGACATCATGCACACCTACGGCTTCCATCTCCTCGATTTCACGCCGAACGCCATGGCGTGCATGGCTTTCTTCGCCTACCTCTGCGAGGGTTTCGCCGGGGTGGTTCCAAACATGGCGCTCTTCCTCCATTACTTCTTCCCTTGTATCCAGGGAGGGGACG
Source organism: Secale cereale (assembly GCA_902687465.1). Taxonomy (NCBI): domain Eukaryota; kingdom Viridiplantae; phylum Streptophyta; class Magnoliopsida; order Poales; family Poaceae; genus Secale; species Secale cereale. The sequence continues at coordinate 80,128,312 of LR738714.1, forward strand.
CCATCTCCGGCTGCATTGCCTGGATTCCACGGGCCCAGGAGAGGGGCACGTATATGGATGGCGCGCAGAAGGAGAGGTGGGATGAGTGGAGGAGCCGGTGGTTGTGGATAAAGGAAGAAGACCCACCGGAGTTCTGTCGAGTTCGTCAGAGCCCGCCGGTCCGCAAAGGAGACTGGGGGCACGTCGACGTCAATGACAAGAAGCTCTCAATTGCCACCACCCGGATCCACCGTCTTGCCCAAGTCGGGCTCACCCTCGAAATGATTGGGGCTGATTTCATCCGCCGCCGAATCTCGCCGCTGCACAACAAGGGGAGGCCGGCTTGGCTTTTCGAAAATGCAGCCAACGTCATGAGGCTTCGTCTCACTGTGAAACACAACTTCACGGTGATGAGGCACGCCCACATCTTCCAGAAGCTCTTTCAACTTGACGTGGATCGTGACGGCAGGGCCGAGAGGACTGGCAAGGCTGCAAAAACTGGCAATGCCGTCAAGGGGCCCCTGTTTGGGTTGCCAGCGGGAGTGGTCCCGCTAAGCAATAACTCTCGCCAGTCCGACATCATCGCCATGATGCCGGATTTTAATGCAGACGGCCTTGACCGGTCTTGGGTCGAGCCGCCGGCGGATCAGGTGCAGGAGTACTTCGATACTTTGACGGAGAAACGCATCCGTGATGTGCCGATGCTCGTCCACGACACCACCCAGGCAGAGCTCGATTACATTGCCGCCAGGGCGGCGGAGGCGGCGCTTGCCCTGGAGTCCGGCAGCGCAGGCCACGTGGAGGACGAGGCCAACGTTGCCGCTGAAGAGAAGGAGCTCGCCGAGTGTGTGAAGTCTGCCAGGGAGGCCAGCCGCGCGGGCGCCGACGCCGATGCACCCCTTCTCGAAGATGTGGTCGAGGAGCCGACCGACGAGGAGGCCGAGGCTGCCGACCCTCCCGCTACGGTGAGGCAGCGGGTCCTGCAGCGAGCTCGTTCGGGCGAGCCGGTCCGGCTCGACAGCATCGTGCGGCGGCAACAGCCCCCAGAGCCGCGGCGGCAACAGTCCGTGGAGCAGCTCGTGCGTGAGACGAGGTCGATGGTGTCTGCGGCGGGGAGGAAGAAGGAGAAGACCACGGTGGCAAAGAGGACGGCGGCCACCCCCTCTTCGTCCAGGCGTGGCCGGGCCCCATCTCCTTCTCCCCCTCCCGCGGGCGTTGCTATGGACGTCAACTTTGACCTTGGGTCTCTTAGCCCAATGAGGAAGAGGAGGAAACCAGAGGAGGAGGAGGAGACAGAAGATGAGTAAGCACCTCGCCCCTCACGTTATCTCCTGGTTCAATCTCTGTATTATCTCTCTCTGATCCAATGCCATCTCTGTAGGGATACAGAGACATTGGCCCAGAGGGCGGTGCAAAAGGCCAGGGCATCATCCGCTGACAAGCCCCCGGCAGGTACTTCAGGCATGCCATTGGTGGTGGAGAGCAGCCCAGACAACAGCCCCCGGCGTAAGCTCACACTACAAAAAAAATACACTTCCGTGATGATACGTGTTTGTCACAGTAGGTCGCGTTTTCTGTCATGCATGTACATCCATGACAGTTTTATGAAAGAATCTAGATAGTCATACCTGTGCTGTCGTAGAAGTGTTCCATGACATTACCAAAATTATCATCACGGAAGTGTCCACTTGCATGATGATAAATCGCATGTCACAGAAGTGATTTCGTCAAGGGTGGCTGACACGTGGCATCCACCGTAATGGAACGCCGTTAAGCTATCGGGTCCAGTTTTGGATCCGATAACCCGTTAACAGCCCCGACCAATGGGGATTTTCCACGTGTAAAATCATCATTGGCCAGAGGAAACACGTGTTGCCTCACCGTTGGGACAGATGTCATCCACTCATTGGAGAGGAGGCGCCTATGATAGATCGACACGTGGCGCGGCCCAACATTGGCCCATTCCGGTGAAAAGCCGGCCTAGTAAAAAATAGCAGGCCGACCCATATAAGGCCTACTTGTGTCAGGTCCATTTAGGCCCACGACCCATACGAGATGTGCCAATTCGACCCATCAATGGCCCGTTACAGATTTGACACCATTGCAGCCCATTCGTGCCCGTTAACAGCCCGATATATATTTGGGCTCAATATCGGCCCGGTGAGATTTCGGCCTGTTAACGGCCCATTCAGTGGATGGGCTAATTTTCACGATGTACATCTTTCGGCCTTTTAGCTATCCATTTAAATATTGGGTTAATTTCCGGCCCGGTGTGTCTTTCAGCCTGTTGACAGCCCATAAATTAGTTGCGCCATTTGTAGTCGGACCTGAGTTTCGGCCTTTTAGTGACCCATTTAAGTTTTGGGCCAATTTCCGGCCCGATGTGTCTTTCAGCCTGGTGACGGCCCATATATATGTTGGGCCATTTGTAGTCGGACCTGAGTTTTGGCCTTTTAGCGACCCACTTAAGTGTTGGGCCAATTCTCGGCCCTGTGTGTCTTTCAGCCTGTTAACGGACCATAAATGAGTTGGGCCATTTGTAGTCGGGCCTGAGTTTTGGCCTTTTAACGGCCCATGCCCTTCATGGTCCAATACCAGCCTGTTTCTCTTTCGTCCTGCTAAAGGCCCACAACACAGTTGGGCCATTTACAATACGACCTGACTATCGGCCTCTTAGCGGCCCATGCTCTTCATGGTCCAGTACAAGCCCGCTGTCTCTTTCGGCCTGCTAAAGGCCCACAGTATAGTTGGGCCATATGTAGCCCGAACTTAGTAACGGCCTGTTAACGGCCCGTGAAATCAATTGGGCCCACCTGTTGCCCGCTTCGATGTCAGCCTGTTAACGACCCGGGAGTTAAGAGGGCCGAACATTAACTTTCGGCCTGGTAACGGCACATTATCTTAATGGGCCCACTAAAGTTCGTACATGTCTTTAGGCCAAATTAGATAATTTGAGCCCATTACGATGAGCAATTATGCACAGGACCAAAACCGATCAAGCAAAGGTACGGCATACAGGGAAAAGCGTTGCACATCCAGCATATATTACAGGAAATTACATCCACTGGGCAATCAAAGATTGATGCCAGTGCAAATAAATGAACAAAACCTAACGATCTACAACGTCACAATCTGCAACCTCAGCACGGATGACGCCCATAAGCATGTGGGAAAGTTATTGCTGCTTTCCTACACTATCTCTGAAAACATTGATCAGTTGTTGTGTTGCATGACCCTGCACCTCTGATTCCTCCACCATTTCCATCATTCCTTCAGCCATTAATTGGTTCACAAACATCTATTTTTTCCATTGCATTCGAGACAACAGATACTGAACAGATTCAGATGGCGATTTTGGCAGGCTTGTATTATTGATAGGGCAGATCGTCTTGACCACTGCATCATAACATAAATTAGGAGGGGAACCAAATAGATTAATCATGAGTTATTGGCATATTACCTGGCCTAGATTTATTAGAAATAGACAATGGGGTTGCCTTGCTGTTTTCAGAGTTTGTCTTCTTATCTTCAGCAGCCTGCACCAAATTAAGACACTAGCAGTGCTATCATTGGCCAAGTCAGATAATAGGAAAGTAACATTGGTACAACGAACGTTTGGGCAACTAGCCAACACCAAATTAACACAATATGGCACAACTATCATCAGCCAGGTAAGGTAATACGAAAGCAACATTGACACAATGAATAAATGGGCAACCAGAGCAGCATACAATTCAGTAATGTGCTTGATATGACATAGTACACTCATGCAGCTCAGTATGAAAAACTACCATGCCATTTTCTGTACAAAAATCAACATTGGCGCCTTTAACATTTTGCTACAACTAATTTTAGATCAGACAAAGGTTGGATTCACGCCGATTAACAAAATACATGCTGATGTAAACATATAGTGATATACAACAGGTACTTACATCAGCATTGGAGCTCAAAGAATTCCCGCAAGATATTTTCCTCGAATACATTGCCAATGAAGGAAATCTTCTATCATTTAACCTTATTTTCTAAAAGAGAGATGGGTAAGAAACATGTAGAAAATATAATCAGAATGCTATAAAATTTCATGATGCGAGGATATGCACATGCTTCTTACAATGGAGTTGATATTCTTTTGCTGGACTGGAGCGGACTAGTTCTTTGGCCACTGGAATCTGCTTATTATCAGTGGGAGTTGGGTTTCTCTATGCTGGAGCAGTATCTATGAAAAATGGAGTTGGTTTATTATCTACTGGCATTTGGATCTTTTTCAAAGACCTGGTTTGTAACCCTTTAGATTCTAACATGGTCGTCTTCCCCTTGCATGCCTTATATAGAAGAATGGTGCTTCCGTTATAAAACATGCTACAGTAGAGATGGAATAGGCACTTGAGAATAGAAAGGCATGACATATTGACATGTATTCCCTCAATCCGGAAATAAATGGATGCGTCTAGGCGTATTTTAGTTCTAGAACATCCAGTTTTATCCATTTATGTGACATGAAACCCGGCCGGAGGGAGTATGATGTAAGAGCTAGGGATACGACATGACAACACAGTAAAAAAACACTGAAAACCCACTGCAGAACCAAAGTAATCAAACCCACTGATATGATATAGTACACTCATGCAGCTCAGGATGCAAAACTACCAGGCAGTTTTCCTTACAAAAATCAACATTGGGATCAGATAAAGGTTGGATTCACGCCGATTAATAAAATGCATGCTGATGTAAAAATATAGTGATATACAACAGGTACTTACATCTGCATTGGAGTACAGTGAATTCCTGCAAGAATCTTTCCTCATAGACGATACCAGTGCAAAAATTCTTCTGTCTGTTAAGCTTATTTTCTAAAAGAGAGATGGGTAAGAAACATGTAGAAAATATGACCAGCATGCTATAAAATTTCATGATGCAATGATACGCACACGCTTCTTAGAATGGAGTTGACATATTTTTGCTGGACTGGAGCGGACTAGTTCTTTGGCCACTGGAATCTGCTTATTATCAGTAGGAGTTGGGTTTCTCTGTGATGGAGCAGTATCTATAAAAACTGGAGTTGGTTTATTATCTCTTGGCGTTTGGATCTTTTGCAAAGACTTGGTTTGTAACCCTTCAAATTCCAACATAGTCGTCTTCCCCTTGCATGCCTTGTATAGAAGAATGGCGCTTCAATTATAAAACATGCTACAACAGAGAGATGGAATAGGTACTGAATAATAGAAAGGCATGACATATTGACATGTATTCCCTCCATCCGGAAAAAATGGATGGGTCTAGGCGTATTTCAGTCTGGATACATCCTTTTTTATCCATTTCGGCAACATGTAATCCGGACGGAGGGAGTAAGGTGTAAGAGCTAGGGATACGACATGACAACACAGTAAAAAACACTAGTTGAATGTAAAACTGTATGCTAGCGGAATACGTACAGAAAAAACTAAGGCAACATACATGTGTATGATTGGGAAATTAAGATGTCATTGCAACAGAGCACTAGAACAACACTTCAATGTAAAAAAACATGGTATGTTAGACAAATGAAGTACATACTGATGAATAACAATGCATAAGATATTCAGAAGCATGATGTCCAAATTAAGCAGATGGCATTGCGATAGAGTAGAATGATAGTACTTGAATTTGAAAACATGTTTTCATGAATGGAATAGGTACTGAAAAACAGGAAGGCATGACATATTTACATGCATGATCAGCATTCTAAGCACATGGCATTGCAACAGAGTAGATACACTCCAGGACATTATATGCATGTTGTACCCATATCACGGGCCAAGTTAGAGCAAGGACCTTGTGGGGTGAAGAGGATTCAACATCTTTCTGTAAGTCTTCTGAAGAACTACCTTTACATGTTCCATCATATTGGGTATCATTGACATCAAGTTTATTGTCCTTTACATTGCTCCGTGAGGTTCTTGTGGATATATTAGTGTGTGCAATTATATCTGACATGCATGGAATACAACTAGTAGTTAGATTTATGTAATGAGTGCCTGTAGGCGACGACATAAATAGTAGGACTGGGGTTAACTAGCAGCAACATGTCTCAAAAACTAAAGGGAGAACACAGATGAAAGCTATTGAATATGTATCGTTTGTACTCGAGATTAACAAGATGGCACACAAAAGTATTAAAGAACAACATAGGTAATACTAGAAGTGGTATAATACTATAATCACTACTAGGAAAAGGGCTATAGATGGAATTGACACTAATGGCGCACCAGACATGCGGTGCGCCATTAGTATATACTAATGGCGCACCATGTGTTGGTGCGCCATTAGTATCCAAATACTAATGGCACACCGTTGACGTCGTGCGCCATTAGTAACAAATTTTTTTTTTTCATATTTTTCTCAAAACTACTAATGGCGCACCACATCCACGGTGCGCCATTAGTAATTTTTTCCCAAATTTTGTTTTTATTTTTTTTATCTTATTTTAAAAAAATACTAATGGCGCACCGTGGGAGTGGTGCGCCATTAGTAAGTGTATATACTAATGGCACACCGTTGACGTCGTGCGCCATTAGTAACAAATTTTTTTTTTTCATATTTTTCTCAAAACTACTAATGGCGCACCACATCCACGGTGCGCCATTAGTAATTTTTTCCCAAATTTTGTTTTTATTTTTTTTATCTTATTTTAAAAAAATACTAATGGCGCACCGTGGGAGTGGTGCGCCA
>LR738714.1:80138552-80266342 GCA_902687465.1 Secale cereale
AGGGCTTATATTCACAAGTAAATGACAAGAATGCCACAGTCGGACGTCTGAGCGACATCACATAAAGGGCTTATATTCAAAGTGAATAACGGACGTCTGAGCGACATCACATAAAAGGGCTTATATTCAAAAATAAATAACGGGAATGCCACAGTCGGACGTCTGAGCGACATCACGTAAAGGGCTTATATTGAAAATTAAATAACGGGAATGCCACAGTCGGACGTCTAAGCGACATCACATAAAGGGCTTATATACACTTTGGTATGACGGTAAATTATCTCAAGAGATTACTCAATGCAGAAATAACTGGTTAGTTCATCTACCAAGATGACCCTTGACAAGATTACCGTTCTTATCACTATCATAGACTATCCGAGATGGTCACTGAGGTTGACACGGAGGTTGACGCTAGACCGTAGACATGGCTATTTAGGGGTTTTGACTCTGCAGAGTTTGTACTCTTAAATCACAGCCAACCGATTTCAATAGCCAAAAAGGACTAGTACCGTCTACGGTGTTTTAGCAGAAACACAATTAACCAGTACACACCCATTTCACATCCTGCTACCCGGAATCACCCGAGACAACGTTCACGAAAAACTTTAAGACGGGGAGGCTACAACCTCGAATAGCATAGGATAAAATTTATATCGCGCGCTCTAAGGGGTGCCCCCCTCTCGGTGCCAACCGAAAACACCCATGCCCCTTGACCGGATGACGGGCTTTAATCCAGGGCCATGGAACCCTCATCCCGGCCCCTCTATTTGGTGTGTACAAGGAAAGAGGTTTCAAGCAGACTAAACCGTAATCTTTGGAGAAGACATGTGACAGTACTAAAAAAAGGAGACAAACGGGATCATGACTTGATCCACGTCAATACTAGAGTTAACGGTTGACTGGAATGCTTCAACAATACCAGCTCACAACCTATCATGTCACCACATGATCAGGTTGGTTCATCATCATCTTTCGGGGCTCACACGGAGCTTGCTTTTCATGAGATATAACATCCACAAATGCTTATGTAACCATGCCATGAAGAAGAACTACTCAAGCAAATATGCAACACACTCATCATATCAAAGGTTGAAACATGCTTGCCTCGTTCCGAGTAGTCAGAGTCTAACTCGGTGAAGTTCGCGGCTCTGTCACTTCCTTCACTATCTACGGATACAAATAAAACGGGTACTAACATAAATACCGTGCGTGCATAAAAGTTTTCCCAAATATTTTTCAAATAAATATGATAAAAAACTAGACAGAAAACTAAAGAGGACAAAAAAAGAATCAACTCAAAATCATCTTTTGTTTAAAAGTTATTAAGGTTTTTGTCCAGGGACTTGTCTGTAATGAAACAGAAAGTCTCGAGGGGCTAGAATACAAAAACAGAAAATGATTCAGTTATAAATACGCCAGCCCAAAGGAGAAAACGTACTTTTCCCGAAGGCGTTTTCCAGAAAAACGGTTCGAATAGAAAAAGAGAGGCTGGCGAGGGGGTCCCACTCGTTAGGTTTGAATATTTGAAACAGAGCTCGCCGGCGTCCGAAGCCTGCGGTTGTCACAGGCGACGATCCACGGCGAGGAAGGGGAGGTGGGTGGTACCTATGGGTTCCTAGTGCTCTTCCGCATTGGTGGGTGGTGGAGTTGGTCGTCGACGAGCCCCACGTCAACGGCGGCCTTCACTCCAGCGGACGACGGTTCAGGAGGTGGTGGATCTCGTCGGGGAAAGCTGCAGACGCCAAATTGAGGCTCGGGTTAGATGATTGAGTGCACTAGGAGGCTACTAGTAGGGATTCTGAGGCGGGGGTGCCCTCACCGGAGCGAATCGTGCCGGAGCCTGAAGCGGATCGGGGCGTCCGGAGTTGTAACACCCCAAATTTTTGAGTTTTTGTTTTTCTTCCAAACTTTTGGCCTTTTGGAAGAGGGTTGTTTGATCTTCTCTTAAAACCCTTCTAAAATCTCTTCTGGCCAAAGTTTGTGTGTTTTCTCAAGCTTGGTTTTTAACCTTGAAGATTTTCTCTTGTGTTGGCTCAAGCCCAAGTTGAGTTTCAAAGAGGTTGTTTGAATTCTCCCCTACTTGAATTATGCCTCTCAAGTTTGATCTTGGACTTATCCTCCCCTCCAACCTTCATCTTACCATGACCCCAATAGAAATATTTCTCTCCATGACCCTCCTCACACCTTAGGACAAGTCTCTCATCAATTCCAGTAAGTTTTGACCTTATTGGGATTTTTTCGCTAATTAGTTTACTCCAAAAAACTATTTCTGTCTTTTATAGTGGACCTTGGTGATTTACAAAGGAACCACCATATCCATCTAGTTATTTGGTTGCAAACCAACTTTCCTAGAAAGTACTTAGTACCCACAACCTAGATCCATCTTGTTCCACTGGTCCAGAGTTCAAAATTTTCAAATTTCACCAGCTGCAAGTTTGGACCAGATTTGCAAAATTTGGTGAAATTCATATTTATCTTCTTCCAAAAATTCTGTGAAAAATTAGGCAGCCTCTAGATGCATCAAGAGGCCACTCCACCAAATATCAGCCCCAGAAACATTTCACACATGCCAGAATCATTTCATCGAACACATAGCATGCACTGTGCTGTCAGGTTCAGAAACTGTTAACTGAAACTGTCGACAGACAGTTCGACAGTTCGTCAGTTTCGTCAGGCAACTTCGACAATCTCACCAGTACCCACCTTGGCTCGATGTTGCACTGCACCTTCTTCTTATCCAGAGCGCCGCACGGTTGCTTGGCTGCTTCTGGGCGTTGGTGGCGCCCTGGCCCAACCACGCCGGCGACTGCCACGGCAACAGCACCGCCCGTGGCGGCTGACAGAAGTCACCCCACGGCTCAACGCCGTTTGGCGCCGCCCAAATCACCCCAGCACTCCGCGTGGCCATCTCCACTACCAGCGCACGCCTGCCGCACCTTCGCCGTGGCCTGGCACGCGCAGAGCGCGTTTTCTGCCGCCGACGTGCCGCACGGCCGTTCCGTCGAGGGCAGCCCATAACTCTCTCTCCCTTGCTGAGTTAGGCACGGGAATGGAACCACTACACCTCCTAGTCGATGCTCAAACCCCTAAACCCGCCGTCATGCCACTGCATCGTCGTAATCACTCGCTGGACTTATCCCGTTCACGGCAACCGCCTCGGGCCGGCTATATAAGGCACCCCTGTAACACCCCAAAAATTTAGCAATGTTTTATTAAATAAAAATTTGCTAGTAAATTAATTTTTTTGCCTTTTGCTATATGTTCCTTGCTTTTCAGAACCTTTCTTGTTCTGTTATGTTGAAGTTTTACCCCTAGTGATAATTTCCCAGCTAATATTAGATTCTCTTCTACACCTTTTTAAAAACTCTACTCATATCAACAGGATTAATTATATATTGGTCTCCCTAATTTACTTCTCTATATAAATGGTTAAACCTAGTTTTAAGGCCTCTTTTGAACTGCAACCTCTTGATAAATTTATTTATAATCTCAACCAAAAATTGGAGATGTCTAGTAATGCTATTAGATCACTTTTATGCAAGAATATAATTATTTCAGTTAATATCTTGAGCTCCAGAACTTGTTTGCCAATCTGGTCCAGTAGACCAAATTGCACTACAACCCCTTTAAATATTCATGCAATGCTTCCACCAAAATTATGGGATGTTCATAGTAGTATGTTATCCACCTTTATGCAAAAACCCATCTTGGTCCTTTGGAAATTTTGAGTGTACCAACCTCTTTTCCATTCTGGTTCAGTTTGGTGATTTGCACTGCAACCCTAGTCTATTTTGCTCTAGTGCCTTTGAGCTTCCTCATGCTTACAGTCTCTCTTGCAAAACCCTTAAGTCCAGAAGAGTGGGCCTATTGGGACAATTTTGGTTCATGGAACAGTGCTCTGCATTTTTTGTCCAGAACTGAAATCTTGCAAAACTTGCACTAACAAGTTTTTGCTTTTGATGAACTAACCTCACCATCTTCTTACTCATCTAAGGAGACATCCATCTGGTAAGTTTGGCCACCCCAAGAGCTTGCTAGATACCTCTGGCAATTTGTCAAACACCCTGAGTGCATGACCATATTTGGCTTAGCTTCTGGTTCATTTTATGAACCTGATCCCCTGGCTAAACCAACATGTCCCATGAGTTTGCCCCAACCTTTAGCCCCACCCTGCTGACCCCCTTGCGGTTTGGAGCTCACCAGCACGCCTTGGCATATCGCCGAGCATGTTGCGTGCGTGCTCTGGGCGCGCCCAGAGCGCGCGTTTTGCACGTGCGTGCGCTCGGGTCGTCGCGTCGCGCCCCTGGCCCCAACTCACTCGCAGAGCCACGCCCAGCCTTATCCGCGCACAAGAACACGCCAAACCGCACCTGGGACTCAACAGCGCCGCCGTCAGAGCACTCCTGGTGACACGCCGGCGCTCACAGCGGCTTTCTGCCATGGTCGGCGCCGCCCAAGCCATGTGCACTCGCCAGCTGCCCCCTGGAGATGTGCGAGCTCATCCGTAGGCCCGTCCGCTAGCATTTGTCGCCGCCACGTCTCCTGCGGCCACAGTAGGGCGGTCGCCGGCGAGCTTATCCCCTGCCGCCGCTGAACCGCCATGGCTCGCCTATTTAAAGGTGCCCGGACCTCTCCGCAGCATCAGACCCTCACTAGGTACCCCGCAGAGCAGCCCCGTGGCAGCCATTCGCCCCGGGAAGCTTCCTTCTTCTTCTCCGGCGAACACGGCCGACGTCTCTGCCTCGAGCAATCTGGCGCCACCAGAGGCTCCGCCGCCCGTCCAACACCACCGTCGCCTTCCCGTCGACCTTGCGGTGCTGCCCGACCCCTCCAACACGATCAAAACTCACCGCAACTCGAATCCCCATTTACGCCCGAAGCTCCCTCCACCGCGGAGCTCGCCGCCGGCGACTCCCTCCATCCCCTCCGACCAGCCGACTACCAGGGGGACCGCCAAGGAGTGGCGGATCCATTCCCGCACCCTGTAACCCTCGAGGAGCCTCCGTCCACCGGCGACGATCGCTGGAGCCCCGCATCCGTTCGGGCAGAGGAAGAGGAGGGGAGGAAAGACTGGTCAAACCTGACTAGTGGACCCCCTGGACCCACTGTCAGTGACCCAGCGTCGCCACCGCGCATTTTTAAGCGAAGGCGTAGAACGCAAAGTACGTATTCCCTAGCCCGAAGGCGTATTCCCAGCCGAATCGTTTTCTTTTCTGTTTTAGTTTAAAAATCAGATTTGACCAAACTTTGACTGGCTTTATCTCTTTAAATATAAATCCAAATGACTTGATTCTTTTTCTTTTATTTCCCAAATATTGTCTAGTTTATTTTCATATTTATATGAATATTTTCCAGACAACTTTTTGGGGGTATTCTAAGTCTATGTATTGATTTCCTTTTCATTCTTTTAGGATTTTTTAAGAGGGAGAAAACTTCCAAAGTTCTTGGAATGCTTTTCTCCTCCCCTCTACTTGAAGGCAAGCATCTTGAACCCTGTGATAATACACTTTGAGTGTTGTTTGCTTTAATCTCAAGAACTCCATTAATATGCCAAAAATGGAGCATCATTATTTCATGTGGAGATCATACTCTTGCATATCAACATGTGGTGAATAATCCTTTTCAGTCATGTATGTGATATTGGTGACAGCCACCACTCCTCATGCCACATATGCCTGGTGATAGTTCGGATGAAGTCCGAAGGAAGGTTGTGTTTCGGTGAACCGACCGCGTGACTGACATCTCGTTGTGACGAGGATGTGCAGTGAGGTAGCATGTAGCATGAGGGTTGTGACTCTGTCAGGGAGCTGTGAGAGCATTGTGGCACTAACCATGCAGAAAATAAATGAACCTCCTGAGTCGACCATAGATCGAGTCTTGCTCCGTTAACCCCCATACTTGTTTCGTACTACCACGTGTCCCTGCTACAGGTAGGGTGCGGTTCAGTAAATTTTTCGATCCCTGTTCCATGACACACCATACAGAGAGGCCACGGTGGAAGATACCGGCTGCATCCGGTAGGCAGGCCACCTGGTCCGGGGGCATGGGTGTTTTGGTTGTAGCCGAAGGGGATAGCTTCCCCAGTTTTGGTGCGCGTTATAAATTGTTGTGATCCCATGCCTCCCCACTTAAAGTTTGGCTTAACTAGTGTCGGGGGTGATTCCAGACACCGGTAAGTTAGGCTGGTGTGTGCAGTCAGGTGTGTCTTCAAATCAAAAGGCCGTGGACGGAATTAGTCCAGAGGGGCTATAGAAAATCCGTTATCCGTGGGTAAAGAGTACACCCTCTGCAGAGATATAAAACCCATTCGAATAGCCGTGTCCATGGTTAAGGACTACATTTTGGAATGGGTCGAGTGTCGGTCTTAGTGTCGGTCTTCGGAGGAGAAATCTATTAAACCAGAATATTAATTATGACCTGTGACAGGTAGTGATTGTGATTCATCATTATTATGGACTAACCTTTCATCTATTGAGACAAGGAGTATCATTGGGACGGTTATACCTCCCGGATATTCACTATTATTTATTTTTGCTTTATAAGCCCTTTCTGTGATGTCGCTCAGACGTCTGACTGTGGCATTCTTTTTATTTACAAGCCCTTTCTGTGATGTCGCTCAGACGTCCGACTGTGGCATTCTTTTTATTTATAAGCCCTTTCTGTGATGTCGCTCAGACGTCCGACTGTGGCATTATTTCTATTTACAAACCCTTTCTGTGATGTCGCTCAGACGTCCGACTGTGGCATTCTTTTTATTTACAAAGCCCTTTATGTGATGTCGCTCAGACGTCCGACTGTGGCATTTTATTGCTTTCTTCTTGTTATAAGCCCTTTACGTGGTGTCGTTCAGACGCCCGACTGCGGCATGTTTTTCGTTCTCCTTTTTTCTTTTATTTTGTTTATATGTCCCTGAATGCATATGCATAGTCTTCTATATTCATACAATGAATTGCATGCATCACAAACGGTTATATCAAATTTAACATCGTGATCATAAAATATTTGCGAGCTTGATTTTATTTCACCCATGCTAAGAATGTTTGCGAGTACATTCAAAGTACTCGTTGGCTTGTCCCTGGCTATTATCTTGGCCAGATTCCTTGCGTGGGAAGGAACGACGTGATGCCACCCCGGAGCCTACACTATAGGAGTGAGCAGTCCCGCGAAGATAGGTGTTATCCCGGTCAGCCGTTCCTATGGGAAATGGAGTCCCATAGTCACCAACAATCCACAAACTGCTTCCGCCATGATTCATTAAAAGCCTGTGTTGTACTATCAGGACATAAAGGTCTTGTACTACATATCTTTACACTTGCTTGGAGTTTATGTAACCAGTTGGTGCCTCATCAGCTAACAGTAATCCTGGGACTGGTGAGCACAAGGTCCGAATTTTGGGAATCCAATACCCCGAAATCCCGGTCCTAACAACCTTGGTATCAGAGCCAGGCTGACTGTTGGCTAATCCTATCTTAGCCAGGTCCAAAAACCTAGATTTACCACCCCACCAGACCATATTCCAACCCCAGCCAAGCTTCTCGCGTAAGATACCCACACAGTTGACCGACGCCTTTGGTAGTCGGTGCCCAACCTACCAGCCTAGCTTATCGATCACACGCCAGTGATCGACACCTAAAAAGTTCCTTCCGCAAGCGTGCGAAGGAAGACTCCGTCCTTTCCTATTGAAAGTGCAACTAATCCCCAGGTGGTTTTGGCAATTAATAACAACATATATATCATTGAACTAATAGTTACTTGAGAATCATTTCAGAGAAGTTCAGTGATATGGGTATGGCAATGACTGAAGAAGTGGACCCCTCAAAATGCTAAGGCAAGCATTGGCAAAAGCTCAAGACTCTATTTTTGGTTTAGTGATCCAAGATCACATTGAGTCCATAGGAAAAGCCAATACTATTAAAAGGGGATGAGGTTATGTTGATGATCTGGTTGCTCAAGTGCTTAGTGATATATCTCCTTAAACTATCAGCAACCTTCACTACAATATACACTCATAAGTAATCTCGGTCCCACCGATTATCCAAACTCAGTCACACCGAGATGAACCACCTCAGCCATAAGCCAAACCCTAGAAAAATCGGATATTCCGAGTTTGAAATCGGTTTCACCGAAACATGGGCTGCCAAGCTTCTGTAACCTTCTGTCGTCAAATTGGTGTCATCGAGATGGTGAAGTCGGTCCCACCGAAACTGGCATGCTCCTGTCTTGGCTCAAATCGGAATAACCGAGATGGTATTTTCGGTCCCACCGAAAACCCCAACGTTCACATTATTTGAACTTTCGGTCTGACCGAGTTGTCCACTTCGGTCTCACCGAGATTGCTCAATTATGTCTGTAACGGTTGGATTTTGTGTGGAGGCTATATATACCCCTCCACCCCCTCTTCATTCGTGGAGAGAGAGCCATCAGAAAGAACTACCACTCCTACCTTACATTTCTGAGAAGAGAACTACCTACCCTTGTGTTGAGATCAAGTTGCTCCACTCCCACCATATGAAACTTGATCTCTAACCTTCCCAAGTTGCTTTCCACTCAATCCTTTCTTCCACCATAGCCAAATCAGTGAGGAGAGTTGAGTGTTGGGGAGATTATCATTTGAAGCACAAGAGCAAGGAGTTCATCATCATCTACAACATCTATTACCTTTTGGAGGGTGGTGCCTCCTAGATTGGTTAGGTGTCGCTTGGGAGCCTCCGTCATCGAGATGTGGAGTTGAACCAAGAAGTTTGTAAGGGCAAGGAGATCGCCTACTTCGTGAAGATCTACCCCGAGTAAGGCTAGCCCTTCGTGGGCGTAGGCCATGATGGAATAGACAAGGTTGCTTCTTCGTGGACCCTTCGTGGGTGGAGCCCTCCGTGGACTCGCGCAGCCGTTACCCTCCGTGGGTTGAAGTCTCCATCAACGTGGATGTACGATAGCACCACCTATCGGAACCACGGGAAAAATCACCGCGTCTCCAAAATTGCGTTTGCTCTTCTCCACCTCTCTTTACTACATGTGCAATTTACTTTCCGCTGCCTATACTCTAGAATTGCATGTGTAGGGTGATACTTGACTTGATCATAATTGTGAAACTACCAAAAACTGTTCTTTGTCAAAAGGCAGAAGTTTTATATTTACAAGTAGTCTAATCACCCCCCCTCTAGACATACTTTCTATCCTACAAGTGGTATCAGAGCTTTGGTCTCCATTGTTTTGGTTTCCATTGCATTGGACTCCATAAGCTTGGTTTCACAACCTAGGAGAGTATGGCGTCTAGTGAGGGTAATTATCGTAGAGGTCCTTACTTTGATGGTACAAATTTTGCTAGTTGGAAGCATAAAATGAAAATGCATATTCTTGGTCATAACCCAGCCGCATGGGGCAATATTTGTGTTGGTATGCAAGGTGAATTCTTCGAGAAAGGAAAAGTTCCGGATCACGAAGCTACACCGGAAGAATTGCGGATGTTGCAAAACAATGCTCAAGCTTGTGACATTCTCTTCAATGCCTTGTGTCCCGAGGAGTTCAACAAAATCAGCCGTCTTGAGAATGCAAAAGAGATTTGGGATAATTTGGTTGAAATGCACGAAGGTACCGAGTCTGTGAAGGAATCAAAGCTAGATATTCTTCAAGGTCAACTTGACAAGTTCAAGATGAAGGATTGTGAAGGAGTCGCTGAAATGTACTCTAGGCTTGCTCCCATCACAAATGAGATTGCCGGCTTAGGAAGCGAAGAAATGACCGACCGACTCATCATCAAGAAGATTCTCAGAGCTTTGGATGGAAAGTATGACACCGTGTGCACTTTGATCCAAATGATGCCAAACTACAAGACTTTCAAGCCAACTGAAGTCATTTGGAAGAATTGTTGCTCATGAGATGACACTTAAGGATAAGGAAGAGCTTCACAACAAGTCAAGTGGTGCTTACAAAGCTACAAGTGATGCTCCCACAACCTCAAGTGACAAGTTAGTTTCCAATGAAGAGATAAGCCTAATGGTTAAGAACTTCAACAAATTCTACAAGAATAGAGGCAAAGAGAGAAGCTCAAAGTCTAGATCATATGATGAAAAGAGATCTTCTAGTCGTGATCGAAACTGCTACAATTGTGGAAGACCCGGACACTACTCAAATGAGTGTACGGCTCCCCACAAGAGAAGAGAAGAATCTCCAAGAAGAAGATCAAGAGATGAGTCACCTCGGAAAGAGAGAAGGAGTAGAGATGATCGTTATGAACGAAGACCCTCTCGGAGAAGCAAGGATTTGGAGAGGAAAGACAAGTCATCAAGGAGCTACACAAGAAGAATACATCAAGCTCATGTAGGTGAATGGGTCTCCGGCTCCGACTCCGACAATCAATCCGATGGAAGCTATCACTCCGACTCCGACTACTGTCAAGATGAAGGTGTTGCCGGTCTTGCTCTCGTGTCCTCCAACTCCAACTCCTACGACTTATTTGATTCACCAAATGAGGGAATTGGAAGATGCTTCATGGCTAAAGGCCCCAAGGTATCACACCCTGAATTCATTGACTTCAATAGTGATGAGGATGACTTGCTTAGTGAAGATGAGCTCTTGCATGATAAATCTAGTGAGCCTAGTAACGATGAAAATGCTAGTAGTCTTTATAATCGAGAAGAGTCGAATGACAATGCTATGAAGGAGATTGAGCGTCTAACTAAAGAACTAAACACTCTTAAGTTAGCTCATGAAACAACTCAAGAAGATCATAGAGAGCTCTTAAGATCTCATGAGAAGCTACGCTTCGAGAAGCTCACTCTAGAGCAAGAACATGAGTTTCTAAAAGCGATCAATGACGATCTTCGAAAGAAGAGTTCTTCATATCTTGCCAAACGACTTCTCTTGTCTAATTTCTTGCCAGCCATTAAGACTAAGCATGACAAGCATAAGAAAAATTCTTCCTCTAGCAGTAACAATAACCATGTTAAATCTAATGTTGTTACTTCTAGTAGTTCTCTTGATTCCACTAACAATGTTTCAAGCCTAGTTACACTTGAGCAAGAGAATAGTTTATTGAAAGGGATCATAGAGAAAGGTGTCTACAAGAGTCTTGCCGGAAGCAAGAACTTTGAGGAAATTATTCGCAAGCAAGGGAGGCACCGGAAGAATCAAGGAATTGGTTTTGAGCGAAAGTTCAACGCCGAAGGTGTTGAGTGGGAAGAAGGTCAATATCCTACTCCACAGTTTGTTTCTCAAAAGGAGAAGTATGATCCTACTTCTTCCAATGTGGAACAAGCTCAAGATGACCTTCCACCACAAGACCACAAGCTAAAAGCCAAGGACAAGCTTCAAGAGGAGATTGATGCATTCATTGAAGCACCTCAAGCCATGGTCAAGTGGGTTCCCAAGGACACGTCAAGTTCTACTTCGTCAAGCTCAACTACAACCCCAAGGATTCCCATCAAGATGATGTGGATCCCGAAGAAGAAGAACTAGAAGGTTCTTGAGGGTGACTCCGCCAACATACCTCACTCACATTCATTTTGGCAAGAACTTGTGCAATCAACTTCCACATCATGCACTAGTTCATGGAGTCACAAACCCTCTTGTTGGTAAGTCAAGGGACAAGGTAATCATTGCTTTCATGGACATCATCTATTGTGAACTTCAATCTATGTCCATGGATATCCTTGTTTGTTCCTTGTGGGACTAACCCATGTAGGTATTGAAAGTGCCCTAATCCAAAGGATAGCTCCCAACTCTTGATGATCTCCATCAACATTGAGCATCCACATCTTCAACATCTACATGAAGTCTTCTACGACAACCCAAGGTTAGTTTGACCCTTTAAAAGGGGTTCTCACATCTAGGGGGAGCTTTGCTCTAAAAAAATTGAGCTAAAGCATCTTCAAATGATGTGAACACATCAATGCTTTATGTAAAAGTGGTAACCCCACTTGTGCTTAAACGATGAGTATGACCTATGATCAAATGTTCTCATTTGGCTCCTAAGTCAAAATACTCATATAAAGATGTCCTAGTCATCGACAAATTGTGTGCTAGTTGCTAGAGTTTTGGTTGTGCATGTTTGACACATATTTCATTTGCTATCTTATTGTGTGAGCATGTTGAATGCATGACTTTATCCATTCGAGGACATCCATTTGTTGTTTTGGTTGTTTTGATTTTTCTGGCCAAATGGATGGACAAGAATGCCTAAGTACCTCCCCTAGCTATCTATGCTTTCTTGTCTCAAATTCTATTCATGCTTAAATCACAAACTTTGAACAAGTCATTTTCGGACCCTCCGACTGAGGAGCACTCGGAGCCACTGATCCGTCAAGGGCTAACTTCCAAAACCTTCTAAGTGATTTCGGTCAGACCAACTTCTCCAACTCGGTCAAACCGAAAGCATTTAGACTGATCTAGGTTTCATCTCGGTGAAACCGAGTTGTAATTTTCGGCGTGAACAAAATGCATAACTGCCTGGCAGTTATCCATCTCGGTGCCACCGAGTTTTTCAACTCGGTCCCACCGACAGCAAGGGGATATATATACTGAGGGCAGCGCGCGTTGACTACTCCTTCAAACGTTTTCGCCCCACATCCCCTGCTGCCGTCGCCCTGATCTCCGGATCGTCGCCGTCGTCGCCTGTGCGCCCTCGCCTCAGGTCTCCACCGCCGTCAACGGACTTCTCCTCCGCGCCGTTGCCGCCGTAGAGAGACTCCACCAAGTTAGGGTGAGTCTTGATCCCACTCGTGCTCCCATCTCCGATTCAATGCACGTTTGGTTTGCCAAATTTCTTGCCACGATTGAAATCTTCCTTAACACCAGATCGGTTCGTTTGAACTAGCTTCGAGTAAAAATTTTAGGGTTAGGTTTCCACGGAACACATCTCGGTGAAACCGATTATAAAATTTCGGTGTGACCGATTCGGCCTCTGGCCATTGCACTGCACCCTTCGGTCCAACCGAGTTGTGCAAATCGGTGTGACCGAAATAGAGTTTTAGTGAAACCCTAGTGTTTCGGCAGGACCGAAACCCACTTCGGTCCAACCGAAAGTGGTGTGTAAAGTTTCTGTTTCACACTTCGGATTCACCGAAATTGAAACTCGGTCTGACCGATATGTCTTCTATGAAAACTTAAAACTAAAATTTGAACTCATTTTTTTGCAAGAACTTCTGCAGTTTGTGATAACTCTTCTTTTCTGCCTATACCTCATCTATTCACAGGTTGTCAGCCATGTCAGATGCCAGTGACAGTCAGAACAGGTCAGAGTCACCTATTGCAGACATTCCTGAAGCAGATACTAGTCCTAAGACTAGTAGCCCATTTGATGATGGTGAGAGGAGTACACCAAGTGGCTTGCCTCCTGCAGCCACCAGAGCTAGAAAGGAAAAGAATTCCGATGATGAGAATTCTGATTTTGTAGCTGAGGAAGAAGTGACCTCCAAGCCTAAGAGAAAGGTTGTTGCCAAAGAGCAACAAGGTCAGCAATCAAAGAAGGGCACCAGCAAAGTCAAGCAGTCCACTGTTGCCAAGAAGCTGAACTTGGGAGAGCCAGCCCCAAGCAGGGTGAAGAAAACCTCCAAGAGAAAGAGGGTTGTGTATAGTGATCCTCATGCAGATGCAGCAGCCGAGGATGAAGAAGAAGAAGCACCCCAGCCTGCTCCTCAGAAGCAGAAGCTCATGGGTGATGCCATTAAGGCCGGAGCCACTTCAAAGCCCAAGAAATCTGCTCAAGCCAAGGCAGCTCTAGCAAAGCCTGCTGCCAAGCCCAAGAGGACTACCAGGAACATTCCAGCATCTGAGAAGAACAAGGGTGATGTGCCACCATCTGAGTCTGATGAGGAAGGACAAGTGTTGCTGAAACTCCGTCCAAAACTGCCAATTCACAACGATGCTCATCCTCAAGCCGAGGATATGAAGGCAAGGAAAGATAGAGGTCTCAGGCTATGGAGACAAACTGATCCATATGCCGTGAGGAGAAGGACTGCTGTAGATCCCAGATTTCACACCAGAGAGCAGCAGGACTTCTATGAGACTGTGCTGATGGACAAGAAGCCAATAGTTGCAGATACCAGATACGTTGACTGGGAATACATTGACAGCAAAGAGCACAGAGATTTCTTTCCACATGTGCATGAAAGCTTCACTGCATGTGGAGTTGCAGAGTTTGTAGGTCAGAAGTTGACCAGTTGGAACGATGAGATGATTATGCAATTCTATGCCACAGCTCATTTCTATCCTGATGGAAAGATCACCTGGATGACTGAAGGTCAAAGGTATTCTTCTTCTGTTGAAGAATGGGCAGAACTTCTGAATGCTCCAGTGCAACGAGAGGATGACATTGATGTCTATGGGATTCCAAAGAAGAATCATGATTCCATGAAGAACATGTACAAGGAGATCCCCGCAGCAGATTTGGAAGTGTGGAAGCTCGGCTCAGTCTACCATCTTCAGGCAGGTTTACCTACCACTAACACTATTTTGAGGCATACCTTTTTGCCCAAGTCTGGAGATCATCGCATGATCACAGGATATTCTATCAACATGCTGCATATACTTGATGAGAAGGCACCTTTCAAGGTGATGGACTTAATGGTAGAGACCATTAAGAGGACTGCAGCTGACCAGAAAAGGTCTTGTGGATTTGCCCCACAGATTCAGATGTTTATCAATGCCAAGTTTGGCACGGGCAAATTCTTGTTGGATAGGAAACACTTACCCCTGCAGCCAGAGCATGAAGACAATGTTGTTGTGATGGACGAGGAGGATCCAACATCTGTTGAAGGTCAAGCCAAGATCGAAGCTGCTAGGAAAGCCAAAGCTGATAAAGAGGCAGCAGCAGCAGCTGCTAAACCAAAGAGCTTCGGAGAGCAGATTCTTGAAGCTACCCAAAGGATTGAACAACGCCTGGCCAGCATTGAACAATCTCAGGAGAGCTTAGAGAGGATTGTTGACGAGAAGATCCACGCTCTGGACGTGAAGCTGACTGAAATTCAAGTGACCGTCAACAAGCTTGAGGCAGACATGGAGGAAGCAAAGCAGGACAAGGCAGAGCTTGTGCAGGATGACTTAGTCCAGGACTCTCATCGCCAGACTGCTCCGGTTCCCAGAGGATACCGATCAGCTGCTATTCCAGTGACTGACACCAGGACTACAACTTCAGCACCTCCTACAGCTCCAGCAGTTACTCCAGCTATAGTTCCATTGTCCACTCCTCTAGCACAGACATCAGCTGAAGTCTTCGCCGATGCCGTCATATCTACTCCGACATCTACCCAGACGGGAGCCGCCAGCAGAGCCCACAGTGACGTTTAGCTCTATGCTTTTTCAAACTTTTTGGTAACTTGTTTCCAAAGGGGGAGAAATTGTATAGATCATAGGGCTTCGAGAGAGAGAGTGCTGTTATCTTTGCGCTTTTGCTCTTTCGTTCTTTTGCGGTTTCTTTGAGATACTTTTGGTTTTCGAAACTTTCAGTGTGCTTGATACTACGTTTGATGCTACCTTAATGAGTGCTTGGTCATACTATGCTTTAATGTGTGCTTAATGCTTATCATATGCTATTCCTATCTTGTATGGCTATTTACTCATGTCTTGGTGATTGGGTGCATGCTATTCATTCTTATCATTTTGTGCGCTCCACCAAGATGTATGTGACATGGAAGAGTGACCCATGATCCTAATCGATTGTGCATTTGCATTCAAATGCAAATCTTAAATAATGCAAAAATTTAGGGGGAGCTTTTGCTTATCACATACTTCTCAAAGCGACAATATTATTCATTGATTATATCTTTTGTCGAAGCTTTGATCTATATGTTGTCATCAATTACCAAAAAGGGGGAGATTGAAAGTGCAACTAATCCCCGGGTGGTTTTGGCAATTAATAACAACATATATATCATTGAACTAATAGTTACTTGAGAATCATTTCAGAGAAGTTCAGTGATATGGGTATGGCAATGACTGAAGAAGTGGACCCCTCAAAATGCTAAGGCAAGCATTGGCAAAAGCTCAAGACTCTATTTTTGGTTTAGTGATCCAAGATCACATTGAGTCCATAGGAAAAGCCAATACTATTAAAAGGGGATGAGGTTATGTTGATGATATGGTTGCTCAAGTGCTTAGTGATATATCTCCTTAAACTATCAGCAACCTTCACTACAATATACACTCATAAGTAATCTCGGTCCCACCGATTATCCAAACTCAGTCACACCGAGATGAACCACCTCAGCCATAAGCCAAACCCTAGAAAAATCGGATATTCCGAGTTTGAAATCGGTTTCACCGAAACATGGGCTGCCAAGCTTCTGTAACCTTCTGTCGTCAAATCGGTGTCACCGAGATGATGAAGTCGGTCCCACCGAAACTGGCATGCTCCTGTCTTGGCTCAAATCGGAATAACCGAGATGGTATTTTCGGTCCCACCGAAAACCCCAACGTTCACATTATTTGAACTTTCGCTCTGACCGAGTTGTCCACTTCGGTCTCACCGAGATTGCTCAATTATGTGTGTAACAGTTGGATTTTGTGTGGAGGCTATATATAACCCTCCACCCCCTCTTCATTCGTGGAGAGAGAGCCATCAGAAAGAACTACCACTCCTACCTTACATTTCTGAGAAGAGAACTACCTACCCTTGTGTTGAGATCAAGTTGCTCCACTCCCACCATATGAAACTTGATCTCTAACCTTCCCAAGTTGCTTTCCACTCAATCCTTTCTTCCACCATAGCCAAATCAGTGAGGAGAGTTGAGTGTTGGGGAGATTATCATTTGAAGCACAAGAGCAAGGAGTTCATCATCATCTACAACATCTATTACCTTTTGGAGGGTGGTGCCTCCTAGATTGGTTAGGTGTCGCTTGGGAGCCTCCGTCATCGAGATGTGGAGTTGAACCAAGAAGTTTGTAAGGGCAAGGAGATCGCCTACTTCGTGAAGATCTACCCCGAGTAAGGCTAGCCCTCCGTGGGCGTAGGCCATGATGGAATAGACAAGGTTGCTTCTTCGTGGACCCTTCGTGGGTGGAGCCCTCCGTGGACTCGCGCATCCGTTACCCTCCGTGGGTTGAAGTCTCCATCAACGTGGATGTACGATAGCACCACCTATCGGAACCACGGGAAAAATCACCGCATCTCCAAAATTGCATTTTCTCTTCTCCACCTCTCTTTACTACATGTGCAATTTACTTTCCGCTGCCTATACTCTAGAATTGCATGTGTAGGGTGATACTTGACTTGATCATAATTGTGAAACTACCAAAAATTGTTCTTTGTCAAAAGGCAGAATTTTTATATTTACAAGTAGTCTAATCACCCCCCCTCTAGACACTTTCAATCCTACACCTATAAATAGGGCACGCTAGCCCCCAAACCCAACACCACACAGCCTCTACCCCCATACCGAGCTAAAATGCCAGGACCCATTGTCCATAATGAAACCACAGCAACCAACCTTGGAGGTTTTGTGACCGTGCTCGCAAACCTCACCCATCGTGCCTTTGCGATGGAAGAGCCCCCAGAATACGTGGTGTACCAAGACTCCATGGGCGGTGAAAGCCGTCAATTCTGGGCCACTGTGCACATCTACGGTAGGGGTCTCTCACCAGAGCTCCCTTACAGGTTCACCGGAAGGACAACTTCCTTTGAGCCGCAAGCTATCCAACTAGCCGCTCGGGAGGCTATAGTTCAACTCAGGCACCTGTCGCCCAGAGTTAACTGTCGCTCATACTACTACTACCCCAGTCGTAATGGGTATGGTAGGCCTCCCCGAGTTGCTAGCGGGGACCACGAGATGGATCCGGCATTATTGCATCTGGTACGCTATGTTAGTGTACTCGAGGAACTGTTCGATCAAATCACCCTAGATCTGATCGCAGTTCGTGGAGAACTGCTTCGCCGAGCCCCAGCAAGAGGACGAGATGAGTCCGGCACCGACAACCCAGTCGTGTTGTTCGGACAACCAATCGAGTCCCCAAGGCCTGCCACGGTCCTTGACCAGAATGCCTTGGTATCTCCAGAAGTGATGCGTCGGTTGTTTGGCGCCCTCTCCAACGGGATTGTGGCCAACAATACTCACGAGGGACATCATCACTGCCCCGACCCTGCACCTCCTCAGCCACCACCAGCCAACCCCGACGATGAAGCTCCCGGAGACGCTTCAGCATCCACAAGGCAAGGCCGCTTGGATATAAACGAGGTTGATTAAATCACCCGAGTAGTACCAAGCCTTATCTTGCCCTTACCCGTGGTCATGTAACCTGTATGCCGATATGTATGTACAGTTTATTTTGCACCCTCATAGCACTCGTACACCATTGTGTCAGTGTGCGTATGCCTTTTATTCTTTTCTCAGGTATGTCTTCCAAAGCACCTCCCCGACAACCCCACAGTAAACACGTCTTTTCGCAAGACGTGAGTACCTATAGCATTGACCCCGACCTCATAAAGTGGAACCGACAATATAGATGCCCTCACCATAACCCTATAAACCAGCCAGGCTGCTATATATAGGCCACACCGTGAACTTGCCAAGCATCCCTCACCGGTGCTCTCCTCTCACAGCCATTACCTTCGCTATGCCGATCCCTAGTATTTACCTAAGAACCCCGGAGGCATCCCCGGGTAGTTTCGTGAAGATATTGTGGGATTTCACCTGCAGTACCATGAGTGCTACCCGTCCACCCCAGTATGAGCTGCTCAAATCGAGGATCACACCATCCACCTCGAAATATTGGGCAGTGGTACACATCCCACCCGCAAACCCAAACCAAGACCCCACAGAGGTTTCCTTCATGGGGAAATCCATGCCAACTCCTCAGATGGCCATAGAGGCCGCCGCTTGTGAAGCACTTGCTCGCCTTCGATTCGCGGTGCCCTATGCCAGCGAGCGGGGATATTACTACTTTCCAAGCCGCGCAGCACCCGGAGAAGCAGCATCTTTTCCTGGCGGGCGTATTGAGAGAGACCCGGTGCTAGCCAACCTTTCGCAGTATGTGATCGCGCAAGAGCGTCTGAACCAACGAATAATGGGTTATCTCCAGAGCCTCGCCGATTTAAATCCTCGGATTGCCATCGGCAGACCATTGAGGCCCGCGCAGGAGAAGCACATTCACCGACTGGTCGACCCACTACCACCGATAGAAGAAGAGTGTCCCCCAGCACCAGAGACTTTTTCCCAGGACCCTGTTCATTTACCATTTATATTTTAGACGTAACTGCCACGTGGGTGTACCTGTATCTTTTTATGAGAACTGTGTGTCGCTTTGTGTGTTAAATGAATTCTTTCATGTGTTGTTGCATCTTGTCCATCTGCTTAACATAGATTTTTCTTTCATCACACATCATCACAGCAACGATAATACAACTCCGGCCACTCCACACAGTACACCAAGTTGCTAGTCCCGCTACACCTGCGTCACCAACGACCTCCTCGCACACCATAGTTTCTAGAGAAGAAACTCGTGGAGATTTATACGAGCACTAAATGCCTACTGCACGCTAACCACCATTAGCCCTGCCACCCTCACCTAATCCTCGTGATCGCCGCCGCCGCGGAGAGCTAGCACTCGAGCCGCCGCATCACGACGATCGTCGAGGATCATCGCACACAAGAGCGCAGATACCCCCAGCAATGCCGCCAACCCCACGCACACGAGGATCATGCACTAGTCCGGCATCGCCTCCGCCATTAGAGCCTCGACCCGAGCTCCTACAAACACAAATGGAGGAGAGGGAAGAAAGGAGAAGAAGAGAGGCCAGGTGAGAGGAAGGAGGAGTAGCACCTCGGCCGTTTTATAGCTCGAGATCGGTGTACGGTGGGCGGAGTCCACCAGCACCGCTCGTCGCTCGACCGCCGGTGTTCGGAGGCGAATCCGCGAGCAGTGCCGACAGCACGCTGGCCCGTGAAGTGAGTGCATGCTGCACCGGCAGCTAGCACGCCGCGCACTACGGCAGTACTACCTAGATGCCCTACGAGCTAGCCGTTGCCGGTGGAGAAAGTGCGGGAAAAGCGCACGGGAGAGAGGAGAAGAGAGAACCGGAGGAAGAAGAAGAGGCTGACAATGGGCCCAGGCCCCACCTGTCAGCCAGTGAGAGCACTGTGCTCTCGGGTGCAACCGGCGTATTTGTAAATTTAGAAAAAAATACCATTTCTAAATTTACTATGTCCCAGAGTAGAAATATATCGTTTTCCGCGACAGTAGATTTTTCTTTTCCCGTGACACGCCAGTGTTTAACGCTACAGCTTACACCACTGTTTGCTCTTACGCTGTAGTAGTTTTTATTTGCATAATTAAAGAAGTAAAATTTTGGTAATATCTTTTGAAGCAGTAGTAAACCTTATAGCAACCCTTAAAAATCTCGAGGACGAGATTTTTCTTAAGGGGGGTAGTGTTATAACACCCCAAAAAATTAGCAATGTTTTATTAAATAAAATTTTGCCACTAAATTAAATTTTTTGCCTTTTGCTATATGTTCCTTGCTTTTCAGAACCTTTCTTGTTCTGTTATGTTGAAGTTTTACCCCTAGTGAAAACTTCCCAGCTAATATTAGATTCTCTTCTGCACCTTTTTAAAAACTCTACTCATATCAACAGGATTAATTATATATTGGTCTCCCTAATTTACTTCTCTATATAAATGGTTAAACCTAGTTTTAAGGCCTCTTTTGAACTGCAACTCTTCATAAATTTATTTATAATCTCAACAAAAAATTGGAGATGTCTAGTAATGCTATTAGATCACTTTTATGCAAGAATATAATTATTTAAGTTAATATCTTGAGCTCCACAACTTGTTTGCCAATCTGGTCCAGTAGACCAAATTGCACTACAACCCCTTTAAATATTCATGCAATGCTTCCACCAAAATTATGGGATGTTCATAGCAGTATGTTATCCATCTTTATGCAAAAACCCATCTTGGTCCTTTGGAAATTTTGAGTGTACCAACCTATTTTCCATTCTGGTTCAGTTTGGTGATTTGCACTACAACCCTAGTCTATTTTGCTCCAGTGCCTTTGAGCTTCCTCATGCTTATAGTCTCTCTTGCAAAACCCTTAAGTCAAGAAGAGTGGGCCTATTGGGATAGTTTTGGTTCATGGAACAGTGCTCTGCATTTTCTGTCCAGAACTGAAATCTTGCAAAACTTGCACTAACAAGTTTTTGCTTTTGATGAACTAAGCTCACCATCTTCTTACTCATCTAAGGAGACATCCATCTGGTAAGTTTGGCCACCCCAAGAGCTTGCTAGATGCCACTGGCAATTTGTCAAACACCCTGAGTGCATGACCATATTTGGCTTAGCTTCTGGTTCATTTTATGAACTTGATCCCCTGGCTAAACCAACATGTCCCATGAGTTTGTCCCAACCTTTAGCCCCACCCTGCTGACCCCCTTGCGGTTTGGAGCTCACCAGCACGCCTTGGCATATCGCCGAGCACGTTGCGTGCGTGCTCTGGGCGCGCCCAGAGTGCGCGTTTTGCACGTGCGTGCTCTGGGCGCGCCCAGAGCGCGCGTTTTGCACGTGCGTGCACTCGGGTCGCCGCGTCGTGCCCCTGGCCCCAACTCACTCGCAGAGCCACGCCCAGCCTTATCCGCGCACAAGAACACGCCAAACCGCACCTGGGACTCAACAGCGCCGCCGTCAGAGCACTCCTGGAGACACGCCGGCGCTCACATCGGCTTTCTGCCACGGTCGGCGCCGCCCAAGCCACGCGCACTCGCCAGCTGCCCCCTGGAGCAGTGCGAGCTCATCCACAGGCCCGTCCGCTAGCATTCATCGCCGCCACGTCTCCTGCGGCCACAGTAGGGCGGTCGCTGGCGAGCTTATCCCCTGCCGCCACTGAACCGCCATGGCTCGCCTATTTAAAGGTGCCCGGACCTCTCCGCAGCATCAGACCCTCACTACGTACCCCGCAGAGCAGCCCCGTGGCAGCCATTCGCCCCCGGGAAGCTTCCTTCTTCATCTCCGGCGAACACGGCCGCCGTCTCTGCCTCGAGCAATCCGGTGTCACAAGAGCCTCCCCCGCCCGTCCAACACCACCGTCGCCTACCCCTCGACCTTGCGGTGCTGCCCGACCCCTCCAATACGATCAAAACTCACCGCAACTCGAATCCCCATTTACGCCCGAAGCTCCCTCCACCGCGGAGCTCGCCGCCGGCGACTCCCTCCGACCAGCCGACTACCAGGGGGACCGCCAAGGATTGGCGGATCCATTCCCGCACCCTGTAACCCTCGAGGAGCCTCCGTCCGCCGGTGACGATCGCCGGAGCTCCGCATCCGTTCGGGCAGAGGAAGAGGAGGGGGGAAGACTGGTCAAACCTGACTAGTGGACCCCCTGGACCCACTGTCAGTGACCCAGCGTCGCCACCGCGTGTTTTTAAGCGAAGGCTTATTCCCAGCCGAATCGTTTTGTTTTCTGTTTTAGTGTAGAAATCAGATTTGACCAAACTTTGACTGGCTTTATCTCTTCAAATAAAAATCCAAATGACTTGATTCTTTTTCTGTTATTTCCCAAATATTGTCTAGTTTATTTTCATATTTATATGAAAATTTTCCAGACAGCTTTTTGGGGGTGTTCTAAGTCTATGTATTGATTTCCGTTTCATTCTTTTAGGATTTTTGAAGAGGGAGAAAACTTCCAAAGTTCTTGGAATGCTTTTCTCCTCCCCTCTACTTGAAGGCAAGCATCTTGAACCCTGTGATAATACACTTTGAGTGTTGTTTGCTTTAATCTCAAGAACTCCATTAATATGCCAAAAATGGAGCATCATTATTTCATGTGGAGATAATACTCTTGCATATCAACATCAGGTGAATAATCCTTTTCAGTCATGTATGTGATATTGGTGACAGCCACCACTCCTCATGCCACATATGCCTGGTGATAGTTCGGATGAAGTCCGAATGAAGGTTCTGTTTCGGTGAACCGACCGCGTGACTGACATCTCATTGTGACGAGGATGTGAAGTGAGGTAGCATGTAGCATGAGGGGTGTGACCCCGTCAAGGAGCTGTGAGAGCATTGTGGCACTAACCATGCAGAAAATACATGAACCTCCTGAGTCGACCATAGATCGAGTCTTGCTCCGGTAACCCCCATACTTGTTTCGTATTACCACGTGTCCCTGCTACAGGTAGGGTGCGGTTCAGTAAATTTGTCGATCCCTGTTCCATCACACACCATACAGAGAGGCCACGATGGAAGATACCGGCTGCATCCGGTAGGCAGGCCACCTGGTCTGGGGGCATGGGTGTTTCGGTTGTAGCAGAAGGGGATAGCTTCCCCAGTTTTTGCGTGCGTTATAAATTGTTCTGATCCCATGCTAGTTGAGGTTGTAGCCTCCCCACTTAAAGTTTGGCTTAACTAGTGTCGTGGGTGATTCCAGACACCGGTAAGTTAGACTGGTGTGTGCAGTCAGGTGTGTCTTCAAATAAGAAGGCCGTAGACGGAATTAGTCTAGAGGGGCTATAGAAAATCCGTTATCCGTGGGTAAAGAGTACACCCTCTACAGAGATATAAAACCTATTCGAATAGCCGTGTCCATGGTTAAGGACTACAGTTTGGAATGGGTCGAGTGTCGATCTTAGTGTCGGTCTTCGGAGGAGAAATCTATTAAACCAGAATATTAATTATGACCTGTGACAGGTAGTGACTGTGATTCATCATTATTATGGACTAACCTTTCATCTATTGAGACAAGGAGTATCATTGGGACGGTTCTACCTCCCGGATATTCACTAGTATTTATTTTTGCTTTATAAGCCCTTTCTGTGATGTCGCTCAAACGTTCGACCGTGGCATTCTTTTTATTTACAAGCACTTTCTGTGATGTTGCTCAGACGTCCGACTGTGGCATTCTTTTTATTTACAAGCCCTTTCTGTGATGTCGCTCAGACGTCCGACTGTGGCATTCTTTCTATTTATAAGCCCTTTCTGTGATGTCGCTCAAACGTCCGACTGTGGCATTCTTTCTATTTACAAGCCCTTTCTGTGATGTCGCTCAGACGTCCGACTGTGGCATTCTTTTTTTTACAAAGCCCTTTATGTGATGTCGCTCAGACATCCGACTGTGGCATTTTATTGCTTTCTTCTTGTTATAAGCCATTTACGTGGTGTCGTTCAGACGCCCGACTGCGGCATGTTTTTCGTTCTCCTTTTTTTCTTTTGTTTATATCTCCCTGAATGCATATGCATAGTCTTCTATATTCATACAACGAATTGCATGCACCACAAACGGTTATATCAAATTTAACATCGTGATCATAAAATATTTGCGAGCTTGATTTTATTTCACCCATGCTAAGAATGTTTGCGAGTACATCCAAAGTACTCACTGGTTTGTCCCTGGCTATTGTCTTGGCTAGATTCCTTGCGTGGGAAGGAACGACGTGATGCCACCCCGGAGCCTACACTATTGGAGTGAGCAGTCCCGCGAAAATAGGTGTTATCCCGGTCAGCCGTTCCTGTGGGAAATGGAGTCGCATAGTCACCAACGATCCACAAACCGCTTCGCCATCATTCATTAAAAGCCTGTGTTGTACTCTCAGGGCAGAATGGTCTTGTACTACATATCTTTACACTTGCTTGGAGTTTCTGTAACCAGTTGGTGCCTCATCAGCTAACAGTAATCCTAGGGCCGGTGAGCACAAGGTCCGAATTTTGGGAATCCAATACCCCGAAATCCCAGTCCTGACAACCCACAAGCTCGTTCTCGACACCGCACACCTCCACCATCTCCCTAGACCGCGCCCAGCCTCTAGAAGAGCCTCGAGGGGCCCTTCTTCTCCAACTCCGGCCAACTCCCTCCGCCTCGGGCTCCAGCAGCATTCTCTCCGGTGAGAGCTCCTCCGCCGCCGTGAACTCGAGCGTAGCACCCTGGCACCCACCTAAACCTAACCCCCACTTCAATTCGACCCTAGGAACTCTTTCCGACGAGGCCCACGATCACCCGAGCCACCGTCTGCCGGAGACAGGGTCGCCATCGATGTGGGGCTCGCCGACACTCTACTCCAAGACCAATCGACGCGGAAGATCACCGAGAAGCCGTACGTACCCTTCTCTCCCCCTAGCGCGCCGTGGATCGGCGCCGGCGACCACCGCAACACCTGGCGCCGGTGCGACTCTGTTTCAGAGTTTAAACCCGACGAGTGGGGCCCCTTGTCAGCCTC
Source organism: Secale cereale (assembly GCA_902687465.1). Taxonomy (NCBI): domain Eukaryota; kingdom Viridiplantae; phylum Streptophyta; class Magnoliopsida; order Poales; family Poaceae; genus Secale; species Secale cereale. The sequence continues at coordinate 80,163,689 of LR738714.1, forward strand.
ACACCTCTCCCTCGAACCGTTTTTCTGTAAGCGCCTTCGGGCAAAGTACGTTTTCTCTTTCAGTTGACGTACTGCGTACCGGTTCGCTTTGCTGTTTTCTGTTCTAGCCCCTGGAACTTTTCTGTTTCATTACAGATGAGTCCCTGGACAGAAACTCTAATATCTTTTTAACTAAAGATGATTTTGAGTTGATTCTTTTTCTGTCCTCTTTAGTTTTCTGTCTAGTTTTTTGTCATATTTATGTGAAATTTTTTGGAGCAACTTTATTTGCGCGCGTGGTATTTATGTTAGTATCCGTTTGTTGAATACGTAGATACCGAAGAACGTGACGGAGCTGCGAACTACACCGAGTTAGACTCTGAATTCTCAGAACTAGGAAAGCATGTTTGAACCTTTGATATGATGAGTGTGTTGCATGTTTGCTCGAGGAGTTTGTTTCATAAGCATGATCATATGAGCATCTGTGTATGGTTATATTTCACACAAGCAAGCTTCGGGTGAACCCCGAATGATAATGTTTGAACCACCTCGATCATGTGGTGACATGATGGGTGGAATGCTAGTATTGTTGGAGCATGCCAGTAGTTTGTTAACTCAGTATCAACGGAGATCTTGTCGTGATTCCGTTCATCTCCTTTTTGGTACTATCATAGGCCATCTGTTAAGATTACGGTCTAGTCAGTGGTAAACCACTTCCCGAGTACACACCAAGTAGAGGGGTCGGGATGAGGGTTCCATGGCCCTGGAATAAAGCCCGTCATCCTGTCAGGGGGCATGGGTGTTTCCGGTTGGGACCGAGAGGGGGGCACCCCTTAGAGCGCGCATATATAAATTTGATCCCATGCTATTCGAGGTTGTAGCCTCCCCGTCTTAATTTTTTTCGTGAATATTGTCGCGGGTGATTCCGGACAGCAGGATGTGAAATGGGTGTGTACTGGTTAGTTGGGTTTCTGCTAAAACACCATAGACGGAACTAGTCCCCGTGGCTAGTAGAATCCATTGGCTATGAGTTAGTAGTACAAGCTCTGCAGAGTTGAATTCTTCTAGTAGCCATGTTTATGGCCTAGGGTCTATTTTTGTGTCAACCCGGTGACTGTCTCTAGTAATTTTGTTGATAGTTACAAGAGTAATGATTTCGTCAAGTTCATTTGGTAGATGAACTCTTTACCTCTGCACAGATTTATTTCCTGAAGTATATCACCGTTCATCATTGTTATTTATAAGCCCTTTATGTGATGTCGCTCAGACGTCCGACTGTGGCATTCTTGTTATTTATAAGCCCTTTCTGTGATGTCGCTCAGACGTCCGACTGTGGCATTCTTTTTATTTATAAGCCCTTTGTGTGATGTCGCTCAGACGTCCGACTGTGGCATTCTTTTTATTTATAAGCCATTTATGTGATGTCGCTCAGACGTCCGACTGTGGCATTCTTTTTATTTATAAGCCCTTTATGTGATGTCGCTCAGACGTCCGACTGTGGCATTCTTTTATTTATAAGCCTTTATGCGATGTCGCTCAGACGTCCGACTAAGGCATTCTTGTTATTTATTTTGCTATAAGCCCTTTATGGTGTCGCTCAGACGCCCGACTGTGGCCTATTATCATTTATTATTTCTCCTCATGAGGCGTCACACAGACACTCGTTTGGTCTCCTTATTTTTGTCTTATGGATTTTGGGAGGATTACCGCCCGACTTCTATTGTTGCATACAGCACACTAATAATTTTATCCGGTCGCATATTTGTTGGAATACTCATATGCATCATGTTGGCATTTATTATATCTTAAGTCCGAACTGTCTTGTCAGTACATTCAAAGTACTCACCTGGCTTGTTGATTTGGCCAGATGTGGACGAAGGCGATCTCATGGATGAAGAGTTCGATAGCGAGTCCGACGTCTAGTGGAGTTCCAGTCAGTCCCTTGCGATCCTGGAGTTGATCACTGTTTTATAACCGCTTCCGCCTACCACCAAATAAATTCATCGGGTCTCACTCCGACACTCGATGAACTATAATATAATGGAGTCACATCACCCACTTCATTGTGACATGACCACCACCCTTTTATTACGAGTTAGTAGTATGCCACCCTGCCTTGTGTCATATCCTCCTTTATGTACTATATTGGCGCGCTTGTAATAAAAATTGTTGAGCAACCCCAGCTCAACCTTGTATAATATTCAGTGTACTGGAATTCGGTATCAAGGATTTGTCTTCCAGCAAGAAATGATATTTCTCGCTGGTAAAATAAAAGGTCGGTCTTCCGGTAATTATTTTATTGTAGGACCGGTCGTGACAACCTTGGTATCAGAGCCAGGCTGACTGTAGAAAGCCACTAGGTGTGCTCGCTAATTGGTTATTAGCGAAAAATTGCTTTTCAGCATTTTTACATCTGTAGCAATTTTCTGTTGGTCATCATAAATTTATGACTTGACTATTCGGAATTTTTGTCTACTTTTGTAGATGGCCAGCAATGATTGTGATGCACAGGTGTTCGCCAACATTCCTGAGGGGTTTGTCAAGCTCCTCTTCGCCATCACCAAAGTCGCGATTGGGCCATCCACCAGTCCAGAGTTTACACTCTACCGTCACAAGCTCAACGACAACGTGTCTATGCACCAGGCCGTGGTGCACTTCAAGGGAGGGCATTCTGAAGCGCGCCGCCTCCGATTTGTGGGCAGAGCCATGCCTACGAAGAGGCATGCCATGCAAATGGCTGCCCGTGAGGCGATAGGTCGTCTCTGGGACATCCTTCCTTCAATGAAGACTCGTCGCTACCATTACCTCCCTTGCCACGTGCCCTACATGTGCCACTATGCGTTTGCTTGCGCAAATGGGGAACGTGATGAAGCTATTGAATCAACGGTTGAGTACCTCAAGGCACTTGCGGCAGCCTTTGATAATCTTGCGGACGACTTGGTGGCTACCTGTATGGAATTGGTCCAGAGTGGCTCCGCCAACAGGAGGGAGCTACTCCATACCGCGCCACCAATGACATTTGTCTCATCCGCCGCATCCTACGCACCTTCCATCTTAGCCACCGCTCGCCGTCTGCCTACCACTGAGGAGTTTGACCAAGTCATTGCTCCTACCCCAGTCAGAGCTGCACCGCCTGCTACACCAGCTTCGATACCTCGTACCCATACTCCGCGCCTGGAGCCTATTAGTGTGGAGGAAGTTGAGTCTTTAGCACCACTGGGCCTTACCCTCGGCAGGCCGAGGGAAATCTTCAACATCTCCGACTAGTGCGTTATTCCGCGACGCACTATGCTCGCTTGTAATATTTGTGTGTTATGTAAAATAGGTTGATGGGAGTAGTCTATTTGCGCATCATGTAGGATCTTGGAGGAGTGCGCTAGCATAAATAACATGTCAGGATGTGTACGCACACCCTGAGGGACGTATGTATAATTAGAACCCGCATTTAAAATATGTACTAGCGGTCCTTCTCCGTGCGCAATCAAGCAGTATATTTCAAAAATCTCTTTCGAGCTCGTGTTTTGTCGCTTTTGCCAAATCTTGGTTTATTTTGCTGCTCGGTTCTTCTCAGGATTTCTGCTTTATTACCCCAGAGTAAGAAATGACTCGTCCCTGGACGCGTTCCATGCCAAGTCCGCCGGAAGAAAATTATGGCATGCAGACAGACAACAATTTCACACAGGGGCAGTCAAGTCAGCAGGGCAGTGAAACAACATTTTCTCAAGTGTGTCGTCTTTACGAGCAAAGTCAGCAACAGCACCAAGAAATGATGAACCATGTCATTAACATGGGAAATCACCGTGAGCCATACCAGCAGCACTCAAAATTATCTGAATTTCAGAAGACACGTCCAACAATGTTTTCGCACACAGACAAACCTCTTGAGGCCGATGATTGGCTTCGAGATATTGAAAGGAAATTAATTGTGGCACAATGCTCAGACCATGAAAAGGTGTTGTACGCACCACATTACCTTACTGGAGCAGCCGCGTCATGGTGGGAAAATTTTCTGCTTATGCATCCCGACATAAATAATATCACCTGGGAAGATTTCAAGGAAGGCTTTCGTGGGGCACACATCCCTAAGAGCATTATGAAGATCAAGAAAAGAGAATTTGATGACGTCAAGCAAAGAGGCATGACAGTACCTGAGTATAACAGTCAGTTTACGCAATTATCCCGTTATGCCAACGAAGAGCGTATGACTGAAAACAAGAAGATGGAAAAGTTCTTGGACGGACTGGCACCAACACTAAAATGCCAATTAGTCGTACACACTTTTCCGGATTTCAAGACACTGATGGACAAAACCATTACGTTGGAGAATGAACATCGCAGTTTGGAAGACAGTCGCAAGAGAAAAAGGGATCAGACCAACCACCCTCGCAACAACAAGAATAAGGTAAATTTCCATAGAAATGGGGCGAACAAACCCACGACAAATGACACACGTCCAAACAAGAATTTTCACGCAAGAGACAAGGATTTCACCTATCACCCGGGTGTTACCTGCTACGTATGTGGAGAAGAGGGACACTATGCTAAACAATGCCGAAAGTCAAGAAACTCAGCACCGAAGCCAAACAGCAACGGAAACAATTCCGCCCCAAGCGTAACAACTTCAACCCCAATAACAATCACAGGAAAGGCCACCTAAACCATGTGACCAAGGAGCAAGCACAGGATGCCCCAGATATCGTACTCGGTATGTTCCCTGTCAACACAATACCTGCCATGGTTTTGTTTGATTCCGGAGCTTCTCATTCGTTCATTTCGAAGAGTTTTGCCTTGCAACATGGTTTTTCAATATTTCCCTTGAGAAAATCAATGACCATCATGTCCCCTGGAAGTAAGCAGATCACTCAGAATTACTGCCAAGGTTTGACCATTGAAATTGAAGGATTAAAATTTCACGCAAACCTCATCGTGTTGGAAAACAAGGAACTGGATGTTATCCTGGGTATGGATTGGCTAACCACCAATAAAGGATTTATCGATTGCTTCAACAGGACAGTGATTCTTACTCATCATCACGGAAAGACAATAAGAGTCGCAGCTCAAGAAAGGCCAGTATCGCGGCAAACAAAATTAAACAAGGTTGATACTTCTGAGTTAAGCAAGGTTCCAGTTGTATGTGAATTTCCGGACGTATTTCCCGAAGAACTACCAGGCATGCCACCAGACAGAGAAATAGAATTCATTAGTGAGCTAGCACCTGGAACCACCCCCATATACAAGAAACCATACAGAATGGCACCATCCGAGTTGGTTGAACTAAAGAAGCAAATAAAGGAACTGCTAGACAAAGGATTTATTCGGGCCAGCTCCTCACCTTGGGGTTCGCCGATATTATTTGCCAAAAAGAAGAATGGGACCATGAGATTGTGTATAGACTACCGAGCACTCAACATGGTCACCGTCAAGAACAAATATCCGATGCCACGGATAAATGATTTATTTGACCAGCTCGCGCAAGCCAAGGTTTTCTCAAAAGTTGACTTAAGGTCAGGTTACCATCAACTGAAGGTACGAACAGAAGATATCCCGAAAACAGCATTCACCTCCAGATATGGACTTTATGAATTTACAGTAATGCCGTTTGGACTGACCAACGCCCCCGCAAATTTCGTCCACCTCATGAACAAAGTATTTATGAAATTCATGGAGAAATTCGTGGTGGTATTCATTGATGATATCTTGGTATATTCGAAGACACCGGAAGAACATGCTGAGCACCTCCGCATTGTACTGGGAGAATTAAGGAAACACCAACTTTATGCCAAATTCAGCAAATGTGAATTTTGGTTGAGGCAACTGGGTTTCCTAGGACACGTATTAACACAAGAAGGAGTTGCTGTGGACCTAGATAAAGTCAAGGCTGTACTTGGCTGGAAGTCACCAGCCAGTGTAACGGATATACGAAGTTTCCTCGGTATGGCCGGATATTACAGAAGGTTTATTGAAGGATTTTCCACCATAGCCAAACCAATGACACAGTTACCCAAGAAGGATAAGAAGTTCGTATGGACCGAAGCATGTGAGAAAAGCTTTCAAGAACTCAAAAAGAAGTTAACAACAGCCCCAGTATTGATTGTACCAGACATACACAAGAGTTTTGAAGTATATTGCGACACATCCCGAAAAGGCCTCGGATGCGTACGAATGCAAGAAGGCAAAGTAGTCGCCTACGCTTCCCGAGAACTGCGAAAACATGAAGAAAACTATCCTACTCACGATTTGGAGTTGGTAGCAGTCATTCATGCACTCAATGAGTGGAGGCACTTTTTGCTTGGAAATCGTTGTGAAATATATAGGGACCATAAGAGCCTCAGATATATTTTCACGCAGCCAGAGCTCAATTTACGACAACGTCGCTGGCTGGAACTAGTAAAAGATTATGACGTCGGTATACACTATCACCCAGGAAAAGCAAACGTGGTAGCAGATGCTCTCAGCCGTAACCCCAGCCCAAACAGCAGGAGCATACAGAACCTGAGACCCGAATTTCAGCAAGAATTTGCCAGACTCAACCTAATGATGGTCACTGAAGGCGAAGTGTCAAAACTGGAAATACAACCTACGCTAATAGAACAAATAAAGAAGGCTCAGCATGGACACCCCAGCATCGAAGGGATAAAAAGAAAAGTAAGTCAAGGCAAGGCCTCAGAATTCACCATAGACAGTGAAGGAATATTATGGTTCGGAGACAGACTTTGCGTACCAAATAACAATGACCTTAAACAGCAAATTCTAGCAGAAAGCCACACTGCTCCATACTCAATCCACCCTGGAGGGATGAAAATGTACAAGGACATTCAGGAAAGATTTTGGTGGCACGACATGAAAAGGGATATAGCCACATTTATTGCATGTTGCGATTCATGTCAACGCATTAAAGCCGAGCACTAAAAACCCACAGGGCTATTACAGCCAAACAAGATACCAGAATGGAAATGGGACGATATTGGAATGGATTTTATTGTTGGACTATCACGGTCACAACACGGTAATGATGCCATATGGGTCATCACAGATAGATTGACCAAGGTAGCACACTTCATACCAGCCAAGACAACCCACACCACCCAAAAGCTTGCCAAGCTTTACCTCGCCCGTATAGTATGCCTACATGGGTTCCCAAGACTATAATATCCGACAAAGGCACTCAGTTCGTCTCCAAATTTTGGGACCAGTTGCAACAAGCCCTCGGAACGCAACTAACGTTCAGTACAGCTTATCATCCCTAGACTGGAGGACAAACGGAATGAGTAAACCAAATACTTGAAGACATGCTAAGGGCATGTGTGCTCACATATGGGACTAGTTGGGAGGCAAGCTTACCATACGCCGAGTTTGCATACAACAATAGTTACCAAGCCAGCCTGCAGATGGCACCTTTCGAAGCATTGTACGGACGAAGATGACGTACTCCATTAAACTGGTCGGAAACAGGGGACAGACGTATATTCGGCCCAGATATGTTGAAGGAAGCCGAGGAGAGAGTAAAAATAATACGGGATCGACTCAAAACAGCCCAAAGCCGACAGAAGAGCTATTACGATCTAAAGCATTGGGAAATAAGTTTTGAGCCCGGTGAAGACGTATACTTACGTGTATCACTTATGAGAGGACTGCAACGATTCAAAGTCAAAGGGAAACTAGCACCCCGATTCATCGGACCCTTCCGTATAATTGCACGGAGAGGCACAGTATCTTATCAGCTGGACCTTCCCAAGGAACTGTCAGACGTCCACGACGTGTTCCACATCTCACAACTACGAAAGTGTGTAAGCAACCCAGAAAAACATGTGTCACATGAAAACCTTGACGTGCAACCAGATCTCACCTACCGAGAACACCCAGTAAAGATTTTGGAGGAGTCTGAAAGGAGGACCCGTCAGAAAACTATTAAATTTCTCAAGGTTCAGTGGAGTAATCACACACAGGATGAGGCAACATGGGAAAGGGAAGATTTCCTTCGGACAAAACACCCACACCTATTTGAGGATCAGGTGAAATCTCGGGGACGAGATTTTTCCTAAGGGGGTAGGTGTTGTAACACCCCAAATTTTTGAGTTTTGGTTTTTCTTCCAAACTTTTGGCCTTTTGGAAGAGGGTTGTTTGATCTTCTCTTAAAACCCTTCTAAAATCTCTTCTGGCCAAAGTTTGTGTGTTTTCTCATGCTTGGTTTTTAACCTTGAAGATTTTCTCTTGTGTTGGCTCAAGCCGAAGTTGAGTTTCAAAGAGGTTGTTTGAATTCTCCCCTACTTGAATTATGCCTCTCAAGTTTGATCTTGGACTTATCCTCCCCTCCAACCTTCATCTTACCATGACCCCAACAGAATATTTCTCTCCAAGACCCTCTTCACACCTTAGGACAAGTCTCTCATCAATTCCAGTAAGTTTTGACCTTATTGGGATTTTTCCTCTAATTATTTTACTCCAAAAAACTATTTCTGTCTTTTATAGTGGACCTTGGTGATTTACAAAGGAACCACCATATCCATCTAGTTATTTGGTTCCAAACCAACTTTCCTAGAAATTCCTTAGTACCCACAACCTAGATCCATCTTGTTCCACTGGTCTACAGTTCAAAATTTTAAAATTTCACCTGCTGCAAGTTTGGACCAGATTTGCAAAATTTGGTGAAATTCATATTTATCTTCTTCCAAAAATTCTGTGAAAAATCAGGGAGCCTCTAGATGCATCAAGAGGCCACTCCACCAAATATCAGCCCCAGAAAAATTTCACACATGCCAGAATCATTTCATCGAACACATAACATGCACGGTGCTGTCAGGTTCAGAAACTGTTAACTGAAACTGTCGACAGACAGTTCGACAGTTCGTCAGTTTCGTCAGGCAGCTTCGACAATCTCACCAGTACCCACCTTGGCTCGATGTTGCACTGCACCTTCTTTTTATCCAGAGCGCCGCACGGTTGATTGGCTGCTTCTGGGCGTCGGTGGCGCCCTGGCCAGACCACGCCGGCGAATGCCGCGGCAACAGCACCGCCCGTGGCGGCTGATAGAAGTCACCCCGCGGCTCAACGCCATTTGGCGCCGCCCAAATCACCCCAGCACTCCGCGTGGCCATCTCCACTGCCAGTGCATGCCTGCCGCACCGTCGCCATGGCCTGGCACGCGCAGAGCGCGTTTTCTGCCGCCGACGTGCCGCACGGCCGTTCCGTCGAGGGCAGCCCGTAACACTCTCTCCCCTGCTGAGTTAGGCACGGGAATGGGACCACTACACCTCCTAGTCGATTCTCAAGCCCCTAAACCCGCCGTCATGCCACTGCATCGCCGTAATCACTCGCCGGACTTATCCCGTTCACGGCAACTGTCTCGGGCCGGCTATATAAGGCACCCCCGAGCTCGTTCTCGACCCCGCACACCTCCACCATCTCCCTAGACCGCGCCCAGCCTCTGGAAGAGCCTCAAGGGGCCCTTCTTCTCCAACTCCGGCCAACTCCCTCCGCCTCGGGCTCTGATACGTCCAAAATGCATCACTATTTTGTATTATAATTTATCCTTATTCATTGATATATTTCACGTTATGATGATGTTCTTATGTTGTTTTGGTCTATTTTACACAGTTTGCAACTTTCCGATACCGAAACAGCAGACGCAGGATTCAGCAGGAAAAAGTGGATGCTGAGTTGCTGAAGAAGAACACCTCCAAATTACCTGAAAATTGACGGGAAGTATTTTTCAGAAGAATAACGAAGACACGCAAAAGGGGAGTCAGAGGGGGGCCACAGGGTGCCCAGGCGGCCTGGGGGCGTGCCCCCCCTGGCCGCGCCGGGGGGGGGGGCGCCTGGAGCCCCTGGCCCACCTCTGGTCGCCCCCTTCTGCATATATGTTCTCCGTCCCCCGAAAACCCTAGGCACGGGACTTTTTACGGAGTTCCGCCGCCGCTTCGAGGCGGAAACCTACAGAGAAGAAAAGGGCACCTCCGGCGGGCAGATTCTGCCGGGGAGATCACCTCCCGGAAGGGGAGATCGTCGCCATCGTCATCACCATCGTCACGGGCATCCTCGAGATCATCATCAACATCATCCCCAACACCAGCACCATCTCCATCTTCATCCAAATCTCATCTTTCCATCGCAACTCGTGTTGTAACTTGTACTACCTATCCTCTCTACTCTATCGGTGTTGATTACTACTTTGTGGTGAATGCTATTGAGTTTTGTTGGAGAAATATTATTATGTCCAGATTGTTTATCACATATTTATCCCCACTGATCATGTTCTCTTTTATGTCTTGTGAGTAGTTACCTTAGTTCTTGAGGACATGGGGAAAGTCTTGTTGTTAGTAGTCATATGCTGTTGAAGTAATATGTGTTGTTTGATACTTAAGTTGCGTTGTTATTCTACTAGTGGTGTTGTGTGAGTCGAACACCCAACACTTCGCCTTATTAAGGACCTAGGAGAATACATTGTGTATAAAGAATGCTTATGGTGGGTTGCCGGAGTGACAGAAACCTGAACCCCAGTTCGCACGCTTTTGCATAAGGGAATAATGGATCCTCGATCGTATTGCTATGGTTAGGCTTTTGCTTTAAATTCTATCTTGTATTTGCGGATGCTTGCAAGGTGTTTTATCATAAGAGTGCATTCATCTTAGTCTAGAGAGTGCACTAGCATAGATCCACCCACCAACACTTATCAACACATAACATAGTATCGATACGGAATATGGCGAAAGCACATGACTACCTCTCCCGTGTGTCCTCAAGAACGCTTTAGTCTTTATAAGTTCAGTTGCTAGGCCTCTCCTTTGCTAAGAAAGGATTGGGCCACTTGTTACTCTCAGTATCTTTTACATTACTTGCCTTTACATTCCTGTTGCTTATATCGAGAAAACCCCTAAAAGTTATCTTTCAGTGCTTGCAGTAATTTCTTGCTCAGAATCGCTTATCAATACCTTCTGCTCCTCGTTGGGTTCGACACTCTTACTTATCGAAAACGCTGCAACAGATCCCTTACGGTTGAGGGTCATCAAGTAACGTTTTCTGGTGCCGTTGCCGGGGAGCGTAGCGCTATTGGTAAAGTGAAACTGGTAAGAAAGTCTTTTTATAATTCTGTTTTTATTTTTGCTATCGCTGTTCTTTGTCCCTATGGATAACCCTATTATTGGAGCGTTGCTTGCGGGAAGACACCCCACACCTGTGGTGGTTGATCCTCCCCCTACTGAAATTGTGCCTTACAAAATACCAGCTGGCATTATCAATTATGTTTTAGCTAATCGTTATGCAGGAGACAGACATCCCTGTGAGCACTTGCTATATTTGTCACGACTATGTTCATTATTTAAGCTTGCAGGTGTATCGAGGGAGTTTGTCATGAGGAAATTGTTTGCCGTATCCCTTATAGATAAAGCTTCAGATTGGTATGGGCTTCTTGATAACTCACATTTGCTGGACTGGCAGGAGCTTATGTCTCTTTTCTATATTAAGTTTTATCCTCTTCATGAAATTCATCGAGACAGGAATTATATATATAACTTTAGGTCTCGTGACGGAGAAAACATTGCTCAAGCTTGGGGGAGACTGAAGTCTCTAATGCTCAAATGCCCAATTCATAAGCTTCCCAAGGAAATTATACTTACAATTTTCTATGCCAGGCTTTCTCGTCAGGATAAGGAGATGCTGGATGCCTCCTCTAGTGGGGTATTTCAGAAGAAGAGTGTTGAAGAAAGGTGGGATCTCCTTGAAAGAATCCAGAGGAATACCGAAGATTGGGAAATTGATAAAGGTATTGAACCCGCTATAAATTATGAACATGACTATATTGAGAGTTATGTGGAAACTGATTACTTCAATACTTTTTGCTCTAAGATTGGTCTTCATTCCCATCTAGTGATTGATTTATGTAAGAATTTTGCCTCTCATGTTTATTCTTTTAAAAAGAATAGAGACCAGCACCATGCACCTTTTAAAGCAAAACCTATTGATATTTATGTTGCTGAGCCTATTTTGCTTGCAGTTATATATGAAAAGCCTCCTTTTCCCACGAGGATAAAGGAACACTCTCTTGTGACAGGCATAATAAATAAAAGTGAGAGAAAAGTTGATGAACCTGAGGACCAAATCAGGGTCGATCCTCGAGTTGCATTGATTAAAGACCTTGCTAGTGATGATGTTTTGGATTCCAATATAACTTTTTGTGCTGTTTCCACTAACCTTGTCACAGCCAAGAACAAAGGCCCAATTTCAGGTACTCCGGTGGTATTTGTTAAAATAGGAGATCACAATTATTATGGGCTATGAGATTAGGGATCGAGTGCAAGTGCTATTCCTTATTCACTCTATGAAGAAATCATCGGTGAGATTTCCCCTTGTGAACTTGAAGAAGTTGATGTTACTATTCATCTTGCAAATAGATCAACTATCTCTCCTATCGGAATTGTGAGGGACGTTGAAGTCCTATGTGGAAAGGTGAAATACCCTACCGACTTTCTGGTACTTGGTTCAGCCATGGACAATTTTTGTCCCATCATTTTTGGTAGACCTTTTCTTAGAACTTGTGGAGCTATAATAGATTGCAAGAAAGGTAAAGTTTCTGTTGAATTCGATGGTGAGCCATATGAATTTAATTTTTCTAAGTTCTCTAAGCAGCCTCGTGGTACTGATTTACCTAGTGATGATAAAATTATTGAAAGTATTGCCTCTATTGTTATTCCCCCTGATGATCCTTTGCAGCAATACATGGAGGACCATGAGAATGATTTGCATATGAAGGAAAGAAATGAACTAGATGAAATATTCTTGAGGCAGTCTGCTATCCTGAAGCACAACCTTCTGGTTGAACCTTTGGGAATTTTATCAAAACCGAAAGAAGACCCGGTGTTCGATCTTAAACCTCTTCCCGATACGCTCAAGTATGCTTATTTAGATGAAAAGAAAGTATATCCTGTTATTATCAATTCTAACCTTTCAGGATATGAAGAAGAGCGATTATTGGAAGTACTTCGTAAACACCGAGGCACAATTGGCTATACCCTTGATGACCTTAAGGGGATTAGTCCATCTATCTGTCAACATACTATCAACCTTGAGCCTGATGCTAAACCAGTTGTTGATCATCAACGATGGTTGAACCCGAAGATGATGGATGTCGTGAGAACTGAGATTCTCAAGCTTCTAGCCGCAGGTATCATCTACCCTATAGCTGACAGTAAGTGGGTAAGTCCGGTACATTGTGTTCCTAAGAAAGGAGGTACAACTGTGGTTCCTAATGATAAAAATGAACTAATACCTCATAGAATTATTATTGGATATAGAATGTGTATTGATTACAGGAAGTTGAACAAGGCAACCAGGAAGGATCACTACCCGTTGCCGTTCATCGACCAAATGCTTGAGAGGTTATCCAAAAATACCCACTTTTGTTATCTCGATGGTTATTCTGGCTTCTCTCAAATTCATGTTAACACTGCCGATCAAGAGAAGACCACTTTTACTTGTCCTTTTGGTACTTATGCTTACAGACGTATGCCTTTTGGTTTATGTAATGCCCCTGCTACTTTTCAAAGGTGTATGTCTGCTATCTTTCATGGTTTCTGCGGGGATATTATGGAAGTCTTCATGGATGATTTCTCCATCTATGGAACTTCATTTGACAATTGTCTTCACAACCTTAATAAAGTTTTGCAGAGATGCGAGCAGACAAATTTGGTACTCAACTGGGAGAAGTGCCACTTTATGGTTAATGAAGGAATTGTTCTTGGTCACAAGATTTCCGAAAGGGGAATTGAAGTGGATAAAGCCAAGATCGAAGCTATTGAGAGGATGCCCTATCCAAGGGACATCAAAGGTATTCGCAATTTTCTCGGTCATGCAGGTTTTAATAGAAGATTTATTAAAGACTTTTCTAAAACCTCGAGACCCCTCACTAATCTTCTCCAGAAGGATGTTCCTTTTGCGTTTGATGAAAATTGTAAGGAAGCTTTTGAAGTCCTTAAGAAAGCTTTAATAACTGCTCCTATAGTACAACCACCTGACTGGAATTTACCTTTTGAAATTATGTGTGATGCAAGTGATTTTGCTGTTGGAGCTGTTTTAGGACAAAGGGTTGATAAGAAATTGAATGTTATACATTATGCTAGTAAAACCCTTGATAGTGCTCAAAGAAATTATGCTACTACTGAGAAGGAATTCTTAGCTGTAGTTTTTACTTGTGATAAGTTTAGGCAGTATATTGTTGATTCCAAAGTTATTATTCATACTGATCATGCTGCCATTAAATATCTTATGACAAAGAAGGATGCCAAGCCAAGGCTTATCAGATGGGTACTCCTTCTCTAAGAATTTGATTTGCAGATTGTTGATAGGAAAGGGGAAGACAATCCGGTAGCGGACAATCTTTCAAGAATGAAAGATATACCGCATGACCCCATCCCAGTTAACGATAGTTTTCCAGACGAGCAACTTGCCGTTGTAAAAGTACAACCTCTTTCCGATCCTTGGTATGCAGATTATGCTAATTTTATTGTTGCAAAGTATTTGCCTCCAGGTCTAACATTTCAGCAAAGGAAGAAGTTCTTTCATGATTTGAGGCACTACTTTTGGGATGACCCACATCTTTTCAAGGAAGGTCCCGATGGGATCGTGAGAAGACGCATTCCGGAACATGAGCAGAAGGACGTTCTCCGACGATGTCATGATAGTCCCTATGGAGGACATCATGCCGGTGAGAGGACTGCACATAAGGTTCTTCAATCAGGTTTTTATTAGCCTACTCTCTTTAAAGATGCTAGAAATTATGTTTTAGCTTGTGATAAATGTCAGAGAGTTGGTAACATTAGTAGAAGGAATGAGATGCCTATGAATTACTCACTAGTGATTGAACCTTTCGATTGTTGGGGTTTTGATTTTATGGGTCCTTTTCCTTCTTCGCACAAGTACACTCACATTTTAGTAGCTGTTGATTATGTGACCAAGTGGGTTGAAGCAATCCCCACTGAAAGTACTGATCACAAAACATATTTGAAAATGCTTAAAGATGTAATTTTTCCTAGGTTTGGTGTACCAAGGTATCTCATGACCGATGGAGGATCACACTTCACGCACGGAGCTTTTAGAAAAGCTCTGGCTAAATACGATGTTAATCATAGAATTGCTTCACCGTATCATCCTCAAACTAGTGGGCAAGTTGAGCTTACCAATAGAGAGATTAAGTTGATCTTGCAGAAAACAGTAAACAGAAATAGGAAGGATTGGTCAAATAAATTAGGAGATGCTTTGTGGGCATATAGAACTGCTTACAAAAACCCCATGGGCATGTCTCCCTATAAGATGGTGTGGGGACCCCGACTCATAAGTCGTGATCACCGAATGCACGTGTACAGTGATCCCAGAGATCAATGCTCACTGAACACACAGAAGCTGAATAACAAGAGTCTTACATCCATACATACCGTATTACACAAATACGACCATAATGGTCAAGTCTTGAGTATATCATCGCAGCGGAAAATCTTCAATGACAACAGGGACCCATGCCATCTGCCTTAACCCTACAGGCATTCTGACTGGGAAGCGTCCTAGCTCGTCACCAAGAAATCTTCATCATAACCTGTTCTCTCAAGCCTGGACAATAAAATAACCAGTGGCAAGCCAATGAGTACATTGAATGTACTTGCAAGCAACCCAAGTGTGATAACAGAATAATTTATGCAAGGCTCTACTGCTAAATTGGTAGTTTTGCGGAAAGCTAGTTTTTCATATGCAAGTATGATCAATATATAACATGGGTATGCATGTGTCTGTAACAAGTATCAGGAGGTCACAGACATCAATATCGAGAAAGAGTTGTAATCAACTCATGTTCAAGCTCATCGAGACTTTCTCACAATCACATCAACAATAACTCTGAATCGTGTTGTTTTCCCAGAAGCTTATGGACATAGTCTAAGTAGCACCACCCAACTGTCCTTGACCGCGGACATGGCTATTCGAATAGTTTGACACTCTGCAGAGGTTGCACACTTTACCCACAAGATCCGGGGAACTTCCGTGTCATCCACGACCCGCGGTACCTCAAGTACCCGGGGTAAGCACCCGATCACTATCTTTCCCTAGACGTCACTAATATGGAGTCCACTCGATTGGTAACAGCCCCATGCCAAACATTTCACATCTCAAGGTTTGTGGAGACTCGCTCCGTATTCATCACATATCACAAGCACGGGGTACCAACGGTGTGTCCGGTGCCCTGTGAAAACAGTCATGGCCGCCTATCCAAGCGCGACCCCATCCCGAGAGTGACCTCATGTCACCCCCGTCACTAGTAATGCGGGCACCATGCTAGTATCGACCTAGGTAATCAATAATGCCCTTTCCCATATAAGGGTAGAGTGGTTGCGCATGTTTGGTTGGGACGGTAGTCACACATAAATCTAATCCATCTCTGTAAACAACACTTTCGTCAAGCCTTGGCACATTACTTCTTCACCAAGTAGTGCCCTAGCTCCTCATCAACTCCCAGGGGCATTAGTGGCACCCACTGGGTCATTTGCAAGTATGTCAGACCACACTTGTTTCACTCAATGCATAACCCCAACCCATTTTGCGTAGCCAACTATTATAGCATACATCTATCTACTCCCACCCACATAACCCTCATAGGAAGGTAGGGTCATGTTTGATGCAAGTTTCAACAGCAAAGTAACAGGGGTAGCAACCAAAGTGGTTTCCACCTCAACATGGTTCTGATGCATTGAATAATAAGGTGCTATGAGACATGCATAAAAAGGTTTCTTGAACATGGTCAAAGGGCTGCTTGCCTTATTCTTCAGAGTCTTCAAATCTTCTGGTCCAACTCTGAATACTCCGTTTATTACGTCAACTAACGATGGAAACAATCATAATAAGCAACACAATCAAAGCAACAATAAAAGTGCTCTAAAACATAGGAGTTGGACTTTTCTAGGATACCTATGGTCATATTAGAAATGACCAAGGTGGTTTCATAGGTATTGGATCAATGGGTGATTTGGAACATTCCAATATGATGGAACCAAAGGGTTTATAGATTTGGAAGAAGTATACAGAAATATTTCCTTGAATGATGAGCAAAGGTACCCATCATCAAGTCATGATTTTAGAAGCATCTAGGAGTTGGTTTCAATGGATTTGGATTTGAAATGAATTTCCTAGGATTTTGCAAAGCTGATAAATAGGAAGAAATGGCTCAATATTTGGTGGGGTACAGAAACTATTATTAAAAATGTTCCAAAACTAAGTTTGGACATGACATGCATCTAGGAATTTGAATCACTGAATTTGGATCAAGATTGAGCTCTCTGTGATTTTCTAAAGTTCATCACAGAAATGAAATAAAGGCATTTGATAAATATTTGTGTAGGGAAAGTTTCTGGAATAATGTGCATGTAGCACCAACAGATAGAGCATGATTTATGGAGTCATAGGAAATTTGAATCATCAAGTTTGGAGTTCATTTGAATATTTGGGGGATATTTGAAGTTGACTGGATAGAGAAAAGGAAAAGGAAAAAGGAAAAAGGGGCTTTACCCTTGCGCGCAGGGCGAAGAATAGCTGCACCGTGACTGGGCCGGCCCATCAGCACAGCAGCGCGCAGGGACTCGGCCACGTCGAAAGCGCCCGCCAGGAAAGGCGCTTCCGCGCGGGGAAAGCGGCCGAGGCCAGATCCGCCTCCAGGTCGCTGACGTGCGGGCCCCCATGGCAGGTTCATCCCCTTCCTCCCGTGCAACGCGGCGGGGAGGAACAGAGGCGATGCCCGCCGGCGGCTTGCCGGCGCTCCAGGGCATCTCCGGCGACGCTCTTCCCACCGTTGTGCTCAGGAGGGCACGCCGCATCCATCCGTGTGCTTAACGCACGCCGGGGAGGGCTGGAGCGGCGACGGCTCGGAAGACCGCGGAGGCGACCGTCGGTGAAGTTCAGCACAGCGGGGAAGAGGCGGGGGAAGGAAGAGCTGGAGCTTGGGGGGAGCCTGGGGCGATGCTGGGGCAGCGCTGGAGCGGCTAGGTGGAGGAGGGAGGAGGCTGTAGGACACGGGGAGAGCAACGGAACGGCTCGGGAGTCGCACGGGAGTGGGAGAGTGCGAAAGGAGGTGCAAGGGGGGCTCGGTGTGCCCTATTTATAGGTGGGTGCTGGTCCACTGAGGCGCCGTGCGCCGGCGAAGTCGTGGCCGTTGCTGCAGGCCAACCGGGCTCTCCTGAGCATGTCTAGGGCGCTTGTGGACGAGGTCCAGTCCAAGGGAAAAGCAGAGGAGGAGCGGGGAGGCGTCAGAGAGGCCGCGCGTGCGAGGTCGCCCACTGGTGCACAGGGTCGGCCGGTGCGCGTGCGAGCAGGGGCGAGGGAGGAGGAGAGAGGAGGGGGCCGACCGCCCGGCGTGTCGCGGACGTCGAGGCCTCCTCGGGGGACACGAGGGGGAGGCCCTAGGTGGTCGGGGCTGGCGATTGGAGGGCGGCTGCAGTGCTCCAGAGCACTGTAGCGCGCTCCAGACCGTGCTTTTGGCCGGCATGGCCGTGCCTTTAGCTCCTTGGCCGTGTCCTCTTGTGTCCAGCAGTGTTAGGGAGTAGTAAAGAAGTGGCTTGTGGCTTTGGATGCTCCAGGGAACCACTGGGATGAGGAGGGAGGTGAAGGAGAGGGTGAAAATTGCTGTCCAGCAGTAGGAATTGGGGTTTTACCCCCTCCAATAATTGAGCTGAGGCCATAGATAAGTTACTGGGGATAGAGGATGATCAGGGGAAGGTGTGGTAGAAATTTGGGGTAAAGCGAAATAGTAAAAGGGGTCCAAACACAGGTTTTGGTAAATGAACAGAAGGTGTTTCATCAAGTGTTGGGGAGGCAAATGACTTCCAATTGGCATGGGACTTAACAGGATCAAATGCCACATATAATTAGGCCCCTACACCAAAGTTGAGCTCATTTGGGCAAAGTGGCCAATGTAACTTTGGTGAACCCTAGAAATCAACAGAAATGGGTTCACCTTGTTTGAGTCAAGCAATTCATCTCCCCTTGATGCACCACTTGGTGTAGCATCATCATTTGGGGTTATGAACATGCCCACAAAGTTTGAGGCTCCAGATAAAAAGTTGACAATGTAAAGTTGTTCAAATTTGTATTTCAACATAAAGGGTTTTGGGGTGATCTGATCAAGTTGCTCTATTCCAAATCTTGTGCCATTTGGTCTAGATGCCTTATTAGGCCATTCTAGCATGTGCACCAAATTTGAGAGCATTTGGACAAGTTTGGCAATATAAAGTTGCTCAAACTTCAAATATGGACAGAATGGTTTTGAGGGGATTTGAGGATGTTTCCTTGATCTCCAAGGCATGAGGCTCTGCAAGTTCATCAAATATGTCATATATGACATGATAGAATTTCCCTGGAATTTTTGGAGAATATTTCCTTTGTAAATATTTCAAAAGCTTGAAATATCCAGAAAGGGTTTTGGAAGGATTTGCCCAATATTTTGAACATGACCATGTGTTGAAACTCTTATATATGGACAATATATGTCCTATGAGTCTCCCTGAATTTTGGCAAATATTTTTGAAATGTTTAAATAATTTTTCCCTATTAAAGACCATTTATGGCCTTAAGAAAAAGCTTTTAAATAAAATATAAAAATAACTTTTAAAATTATACTTTTGTGGTTTCTGGGAGTCCTATGTCTAATAGGATTCAAATAAACTGTTGGAAGGATTTTTCACACCCTAAATAAGGTACTTGCAGTGCAAACCTCAATTCAGGGGTTTTTGGAAAAGTAATTTTTGAAAATATCATTTGGCCAAAATATTTTTATAAGAAAATTCTATACTGGTCTATACACATGGCATGATCATTGGGAAAAGGTTTTGGGTCAAGGAGATGAAGTATAAGAGTTGGAGGATTTATTTGATTTTTAGAGCACTAGCAAACAGCAGACAAAAGTCAAATCAAGCAAAGTCAAAAACACTCAAAAGTTTTTGGAAATCCACATTTTTAACATGAGAATTAGCTTAAGTAATGAGACATGAAAATCAGGGTGTGACAGACCTACCCCCCTTATAAGAATCTCGTCCCCGAGATTCCTAGACTAGGCGTGGAGAGAAAGGCGGAGTCTTGGATACGGGGTAGTCTTCACTTCTTCTTGTTGGTTCTGCTTCCGAGCGGTGCTCCTTGGAATCCTGAAGTGCTTGATGGTATGGCTTCTTGCTTGATGCCGTCCTTGATGGAGGTTGCTGAGGGGTCTCTTGCATAGGTTAGGTTGGGTTAGCTGCCAAAGGCTCGGTGATCGATGTCCTTGCAGGCATCGGGCTAGCTAGGAGGTAAGAAGTACTTCCGGAGTGGGGGCTCGTGGAAGATTTGGTGCACGGAGGGTATCTCAGGTGGTAGATCTAGCTGGGGAGCCGTCTACCACATGAGTTATAGTGATCTCAAAGGGTCCAATGAACCTTAGTGCGAGCTTCCCCTTGACGTGGAAACACTTGGTTCCCTTCAGAGGGGTTACCCGCAGGTACTCGTGGTCCCCGATATGGAAACTCATGTTCCGACGGTGAGTGTCAGCATAGCTCTATTGCCTTGACTTGGCTGCCTTCAAACGTCCTCTGACTAGTTGGACTTGCTCTACCGCTGCGTGGAGAATATCCGGTCCAAGGACTAGCCCTTCTCCAGTCTCTGACCAGTTGAGGGGTGTGCGACATCTGCGTCCGTACAACACCTCAAATGGTGCCATCAGAAGGCTCGACTGGTAACTGTTGTTATAGGAGAACTCGGCAAAAAGGGAGACAATCCTCCCACTTGGCTCCATATGCCAAGACACAGGCTCGGAGTCATGACTTCGAGAATCTGATTGACTCGTTCAGTCTGACCTCCGGTCTGGGGGTGGAAAGCCGTGCTGAAAGATAACTTGGTTCCCAAGGCTTCTCGGAACTTCTTCCAGAACCTTGAGGTGAACTGGGTTCCTCGATCTGACACAACCTCCTTGGGAATACCGTGAAGACTTACGATTCGGTCGATGTAGAGAGCTGCCAGCCGGTTGCCATCATTTTGAGTGGTTGAAGCAATCCAGCAGGTCGCTGATATTTAGCTTGACCCTTTGGCACACATCACACTCTGCAACATAGGTTGCAAATCTCTCTTTTCATCTCGTGCCACCGGAATCATGCCTTCCAGTCTTGATACAATCTTGGTGTGAGCGTTCCTTCGACACGGAATTGCTCGGTTCCTCCGGGAGGAGTGGTTTGCAGATACGCCCGGTCTTCAACGCGGAAGTTTCTTCTTGATGACAGTGGTCGGTGTAGATCTTCCTTCTTGACAGGGTGGTCTTCAAACGTCTTCTATCCAGCTGTCCGTCGCTTCTTCGTCTCCGGGCAGACAAGTAGGCCATCAAATAATGATGTTACCCATCTTGTCCAATTACTCCATGAGGTCTAAGGGGTACGCAAGGTAAGCTGGGGTATTGGTGGTGGTCTCGGTTGAGTATTGCAGAGGCCTTCCTGACTCTGAGTCAAGGCCCGTGGTCAGGATCTGACCAGGTGGTGGCTCGGTGGGGCTTAAGGGTTTCAAGGATTCTAGTGAGTGAGTGAACTTATATCATCTTATCCTTAAGCACAGTTTCTGAGATGCCAATAGCTCTATCTAGTACTCTGAACGGAAAAGCGGCCTCTCGCATAGACCAACTTTAATCACCACTCATTGCCATACATATCCTCATGATTCTCAAGAGACGGTCTCACACAATTGCACTAGTCTACGATCCCCAAATCCATATGTACGTCTACCTCTAAAATCCAAAGGTAGATCATACATGCTGCTAAGCTTAAGTTAAACTCCATAATCCAAGCGCTCAACCTATTCTTGCAAGGCTCACGGTAAGGCATCACCAATCTAAGGAAACACGTCATATGCCACTCCAAGATTTTGTTTCCTTCCTATAGATCAACTCCAATAGCCCCGTAATTCCATCAATCACCACATAATCCAACAATCTTACAAATCCGGCATCTACGGTATTCCACAAAACCTCAAGTCCCTATAATCCCCAAATACTCGGAAGGACTATGCATCACGATAGTAAATCCACCAAATTCCCATCATCCGGGTTAAGTAAACTCCAAGATCACGATTATATAGATCCCTAAATCAACTCCGACAAATAATCCAATCACC
Source organism: Secale cereale (assembly GCA_902687465.1). Lineage (NCBI taxonomy): Eukaryota > Viridiplantae > Streptophyta > Magnoliopsida > Poales > Poaceae > Secale > Secale cereale. The sequence continues at coordinate 80,185,814 of LR738714.1, forward strand.
TAGGCTATTGTCCACCGAGAAGCATGATATCATAATCAGGATCATAGGCCTAAATCCAATCTTACTCCAAACCATGCAGACATATCCAGCATCTATACCAACCAGAATCTCCTACATAAATCCAAATCTTATGTCCAACGGGCACTCCTACATACTTCCCCAAAGTCATGATCCTACCAACATGAAAACCTCACAATCCATCAAGGTCTCAGATAGTTCCTCGTAGTCACTGATACAAACCACCAAGTCATCTGTCCAATATCCTTGAACTGGTCTATCTATGGCATCGTCAGACCTCGTGCTATATTAGGATGAAAAAAATGTGCTCACTCATCGTGTCCACTAGTTCCTTTACGAACCCAGTGTTGTGCAAGGTTATAAAGGCTTAACAGGTTCTCTTGCCTTACCATGGGTTAGGCACATGGTTAAGGATTCGTGCTGGAGTGTCCCGCGAAGTCTCAAAGGGTCTAGGAATGGGGTTACTGGTCTGGAGGGTTAAACATAACACTACGGGGTTGCAATTGATCGAGGAGGTTGTAGAAGAAGTCTTCAGTGCCAGTTGGCTGACGAGGTAGAATCCTTGGTGCATCTTGTCTTGCGGGCCTTCAATTGGGGAGAGAGAGAATAGAGGGAAGAAGCAGCGTAGAGGAGGGAAATGCCTAAAGGGGGTTCTATAGTGCAGGTGCAACAAACAGGTGCAAAAAAGCCGAAACAAAAGAAACAAGGCAAGGAAGGTGATATAGCCATGCACTTGTTGCCTGGGGAAAAAGTGCGACTTATATCAAAACACAAACGAATAAAAGCAAACAACACACAATCATGGTTCTATTCGAACCATCATATGGACTCGACTGCGCATAGGGGGTACACGACTCATCCTACCCTAGGGGTTCTCGGACTCTGTGTCATGACTTGTGCCTCGTGCAGTCTTCTGAGCTTCCTCGGATGTTGCTATGCCCCTTGTAGTTGCTTGATGAATGATCCGGGTTGAGCCTGAAGAATCTTCAACATCTTCTCGCCTGATGAGGTGATGGGGTGAAGGTGCCTCCTTGTAGCTGGCGTTGACTTGGTCTTCTCTTGTCTCTTTAATCATGACGATCCCTTGTGCCTTCTGGGGCGTCGAGGGTACCAAGTAGGCAATCCATATGTAATGATAATAACAAGGCATAATAGAGGTCCAACATGTCGGTTTCGTTGATGGAAACATCGACACCAAGAGCGGGGGACGAAGAGAACCATTTTCCTGCTCACTATAGTGAGGCGGGCCAAGTGGCAAGGTTCTCATCCACCGGTGGTTGTCGATACAACAACGGTAGTGACATGATTACTCTATTAGCGATGTATATCATGATTTTGCATAACCTATACCCTGGTCATCATAGGCTAGGGTTGCACCATCTTCTGGGTCTTCATGTCCTTACTCATCGAGGATGTAACTTCCGTTGGTGTCGCCAATCTCGCGTGCAAAAGTGGTGGGTGAGTGTTTGGCAAGGTGCACTCCACGAGGATTACAGAAAATCCAGTGGTTAGGGGCATAAGGGTTCTAGCGACCAAGGTTTTGAAGAGGAAGAGATCAAGTATAGCCTAGTTTTCGAAAAACTGAGAAGGGAAGAGAAGTATAGATAGTTTTGAAAACTAGTAGTAGTTTTGAAAATAGTTTTACCCTAACTAACGACCATGCTAACTAAGGCTTCCTACAGTCTAGATGGCTCTGATACCAGCTCTATGGGGACCCCGACTCATAAGTCGTGATCACCGTATGCACGTGTACAGTGATCCCAGAGATCAATGCTCACTGAACACACAGAAGCTGAATAACAAGAGTCTTACATCCATACATACCGTATTACACAAATAGGACCATAATGATCCAGTCTTGAGTATATCATCGCAGCGGAAAATCTTCAATGACAACAGGGACCCATGCCATCTGCCTTAACCCTACAGGCATTCTGACTGGGAAGCGTCCTAGCTCGCATGGTCGTCACCAAGAAATCTTCATCATAACCTGTTCTCTCAAGCCTGGCCAATAAAATAACCAATGGCAAGCCAATGAGTACATTGAATGTACTCGCAAGCAACCCAAGTGTGATAACAGAATAATTTATGCAAGGCTCTACTGCTAAATTGGTAGTTTTGCGGAAAGCTAGTTTTTCATATGCAAGTATGATCAATATATAACATGGGTATGCATGTGTCTGTAACAAGTATTAGGAGGTCACAGACATCAATATCGAGAAAGAGTTGTAATCAACTCATGTTCAAGCTCATCGAGACTTTCTCACAATCACATCAACAATAACTCTGAATCGTGTTGTTTTCCCAGAAGCTTATGGACATAGTCTAAGTAGCACCACCCAACTGTCCTTGACCGCGGACACGGCTATTCGAATAGTTTGACACTCTGCAGAGGTTGCACACTTTACCCACAAGATCCGGGGAACTTCCATGTCATCCACGACCCGCGGTACCTCAAGTACCCGGGGTAAGCACCCGATCACTATCTTTCCCTAGACGACACTAATATGGAGTCCACTCGATTGGTAACAGCCCCGTGCCAAACATTTCACATCTCAAGGTTTGTGGAGACTCGCTCCGTATTCATCACATATCACAAGCACGGGGTACCAACGGTGTGTCCGGTGCCCTGTGAAAACAGTCATGGCCGCCTATCCAAGCACGACCCCGTCCCGAGAGTGACCTCATGTCACCCCCGTCACTAGTAATGCCGGCACCATGCTAGTATCGACCTAGGTAATCAATAATGCCCTTTCCCATATAAGGGTAGAGTGGTTGCGCATGTTTGGTTGGGACGGTAGTCACACATAAATCTAATCCATCTATGTAAACAACACTTTCGTCAAGCCTCGGCACACTACTTCTTCACCAAGTAGTGCCCTAGCTCCTCATCAACTCCCAGGGGCATTAGTGGCACCCACTGGGTCATTTGCAAGCATGTCAGACCACACTTGTTTCACTCAATGCATAACCCCAACCCATTTTGCGTAGCCAACTATTATAGCATACATCTATCTACTCCCACCCACATAACCCTCATAGGAAGGTAGGGTCATGTTTGATGCAAGTTTCAACAGTAAAGTAACAGGGGTAGCAACCAAAGTGGTTTCCACCTCAACATGGTTCCGATGCATTGAATAATAAGGTGCTATGAGACATGCATAAAAAGGTTTCTTGAACATGGTCAAAGGGCTGCTTGCCTTATTCTTCAGAGTCTTCAAATCTTCTGGTCCATCTCCGAATACTCCGTTTATTACGTCAACTAACGATGGAAACAATCATAATAAGCAACACAATCAAAGCAACAATAAAAGTGCTCTAAAAAATAGGAGTTGGACTTTTCTAGGATACCTCTGGTCATATTAGAAATGACCAAGGTGGTTTCATAGGTATCGGATCAATGGGTGATTTGGAACATTCCAATATGATGGAACCAAAGGGTTTATAGATTTGGAAGAAGTATACAGAAATATTTCCTTGAATGATGAGCAAAGGTACCCATCATCAAGTCATGATTTTAGAAGCATCTAGGAGTTGGTTTCAATGGATTTGGATTTGAAATGAATTTCCTAGGATTTTGCAAAGCTGATAAATAGGAAGAAATGGCTCAATATTTGGTGGGGTACAGAAACTATTATTAAAAATGTTCCAAAACTAAGTTTGGACATGACAAGCATCTAGGAATTTGAATCGCTGAATTTGGATCAAGATTGAGCTCTCTGTGATTTTCTAAAGTTCATCACAGAAATGAAATAAAGGCATTTGATAATATTTGTGTAGGGAAAGTTTCTGGAATAATGTGCATGTAGCACCAACAGATAGAGCATGATTTATGGAGTCATAGGAAATTTGAATCATCAAGTTTGGAGTTCATTTGAATATTTGGGGGATATTTGAAGTTGACTAGATAGAGAAAAGGAAAAGGAAAAAGGAAAAACGGGCTTTACCCTTGCGCGCAGGGCGAAGAATAGCTGCACCGTGACTGGGCCGGCCCATCAGCACAGTAGCGCGCAGGGACTCGGCCACGTCGAAAGCGCCCGCCAGGAAAGGCGCTTCCGCGCGGGGAAACCGGCCGAGGCCAGATCCGCCTCCACTTAAACGGAGGGGCCCAGCCTCCAGGTCGCTGATGTGCGGGCCCCCGTGGCAGGTTCATCCCCTTCCTCCCGCGCTACGTGGCGGGGAGGAACAGAGGCGATGCCCGCCGGCGGCTTGCCGGCGCTGCAGGGCATCTCCGGCGACGCTCTGCCCACCGTTGTGCTCAGGAGGGCACACCGCATCCATCCATGTGCTTAACGCACGCCGGGGAGGGCTGGAGCGGCGACGACTTGGAAGACCGCGGAGGCGACCGTCGGTGAAGTTCAGCACAGCGGGGAAGAGGCGGGGGAAGGAAGAGCTGGAGCTTGGGGGGAGCCTGGGGCGATGCTGGGGCAGCGCTGGAGCGGCTAGGTGGAGGAGGAAGGGCCTGAGGTGCCCGTATTCGAGCAGCGGCCGGCGGCTCTGCTCCGGCCAGGGAGGAGGCTGTAGGACACGGGGAGAGCAACGGAACGGCTCGAGAGTCGCACGGGAGTGGGAGAGTGCGAAAGGAGGTGCAAGGGTGGCTCGGGGTGCCCTATTTATAGGTGGGCGCTGGTCCACTGAGGCGCCGTGCACCGGCGAGGTCGTGGCCGTTGCTGCAGGCCAACCGGGCTCTCCTGAGCATGTCTAGGGCGCTTGTGGACGAGGTCCAGTCAAAGGGAAAAGCAGAGGAGGAGCGGGGAGGCGTCAGAGAGGCCGCGCGTGCGAGGTCGCCCACTGGTGCACAGGGTCGGCCGGTGCGCGTGCGAGCAGGGGCGAGGGAGGAGGAGAGAGGAGGGGGCCGACCGCCCGGCGTGTTGCGGACGTCGAGGCCTCCTCGGGGGACACGAGGGGGAGGCCCTAGGTGGTCGGGGCTGGCGATTGGAGGGCGGCTGCAGAGCACTGTAGCGCGCTCCAGAGCGTGCTTTTGGCCGGCATGGCCGTGCCTTTAGCTCCTTGGCCGTGTCCTCTTGTGTCCAGCAGTGTTAGGGAGTAGTAAAGAAGTGGCATGTGGCTTTGGATGCTCCAGGGAACCACTGGGATGAGGAGGGAGGTGAAGGAGAGGGTGAAAATTGCTGTCCAAAAGTAGGAATTGGTGTTTTACCCCCTCCAGTAATTGAGCTGAGGCCATAGAGAAGTTACTGGGGGTAGAGGATGATCAGGGGAAGGTGTGGTAGAAATGTGGGGTAAAGGGAAATAGTAAAAGGGGTCCAAACACAGGTTTTGGTAAATGAACAGAAGGTGTTTGATCAAGTGTTGGGGAGGCAAATGACTTCCAATTGGCATGGGACTTAACAGGATCAAATGCCACATATAATTAGGCCCCTACACCAAAGTTGAGCTCATTTGGGCAAAGTGGCCAATGTAACTTTGGTGAACCCTAGAAATCAACAGAAATGGGTTCACCTTGTTTGAGTCAAGCAATTCATCTCCCCTTGATGCACCACTTTGTGTAGCATCATCATTTGGGGTTATGAATATGCCCACAAAGTTTGAGGCTCCAGATAAAAAGTTGACAATGTAAAGTTGTTCAAATTTGTATTTGAACAGAAAGGGTTTTGGGGTGATCTGATCAAGTTTCTCTATTCCAAATCTTGTGCCATTTGGTCTAGATGCCTTATTAGGCCATTCTAGCATGTGCACCAAATTTGAGAGCATTTGGACAAGTTTGGCAATGTAAAGTTGCTCAAACTTCAAATATGGACAGAATGGTTTTGAGGGAATTTGAGGATGTTTCCTTGATCTCCAAGGCATGAGGCTCTGCAAGATCATCAAATATGTCATATATGACATGATAGAATTTCCCTGGAATTTTCGGAGAATATTTCCTTTGTAAATATTTCAAAAGCTTGAAATATCCAGAAAGGGTTTTGGAAGGATTTGCCCAATATTTTGAACATGACCATGTGTTGAAGCTCTTATATATGGACAATATATGTCCTATGAGTCTCCCTGAATTTTGGCAAATATTTTTGAAATGTTTAAATAATTTTTCCCTATTAAAGACCATTTCTGGCCTTAAGAAAAAGCTTTTAAATAAAATATAAAAATAACTTTTAAAATTATACTTTTGTGGTTTCTGGGAGTCCTATGTCTAATAGGATTCAAATAAACTTTTGGAAGGATTTTTCACACCCTAAATAAGGTACTTGCAATGCAAACCTCAATTCAGGGGTTTTTGGAAAACAAATTTTTGAAAATATCATTTGGCCAAAATATTTTTATAAGAAAATTCTATACTGGTCTATACACATGGCATGATCATTGGGAAAAGGTTTTGGGTCAAGGAGATGAAGTATAAGAGTTGGAGGATTTATTTGATTTTTAGAGCACTAGTAAACAGCAGACAAAAGTCAAATCAAGCAAAGTCAAAAACACTCAAAAGTTTTTGCAAATCCACATTTTTAACATGAGAATTAGCTTAAGTAATGAGACATGAAAATCAGGGTGTGACAGATGGTATATGGCAAGGCTTGCCATTTGCCATTAGAGCTAGAGCACAAAGCTTTCTGGGGTGTTAGAGAGCTTAACGCTGACCCAAAACTAGCTGGTGAGAAGCGTCTCATGAACTTGACTTCTCTAGATGAATGGAGAAGTGAAGCTTACGAGAGCGCTAAAATATTCAAGGAAAAGGTAAAAAGGTGGCATGATAGGAAGATTCTGAAGCGTGAATTTAATGCTGGTGATAAAGTTTTGTTGTTTAGATCCCGTTTCAGGTTTTCTCCAGGCAAACTACTTTCCAGGTGGGAAGGACCATTTCATATTGAAGAAGTTTATCGGTCTGGTGCAATTAAGATTAATAATTTTGAAGGCACCAAACCTCAAGTTGTGAATGGGCAAAGACTTAAACATTACATAGCAGGATACCTTGTCGATGTTGATGTGAATATAATATACACAACAACCCACGAAGAACATGTTGCAGCCCTGTTTCAGACGCCAGCAGAAGCAGAATAAATAAAAGGTATGTAGTACGGTAAGAAAACACCGCAAACCATCATAAAAGTTCTGTATTACGAGTTTTTGTAAAATTAGTAAAATTCCGAGTCGAAGTGGAGCCGGAGACGACCACCAGGGAGTCCAGGCGCCCCCCTGGCGCCCCCCCCTGGGCCGCGCCGGTAGGCCGCCAGGACACCCTGGAGCCCGTCTCCGACCCCGCTTTGGTCCGTTACCTTCCTTTCTGTGCATAAATTTTTCCTATATATTTGCCCGGGGTGTTCCGGCAACGTATCTTGCGATTTCGCGTGTTTTCTCTTCGATCTGTTTCTGCCAGGAAATCTTTCAGCTAAATTTAGGTGCCATGGCTTATCCAAGTTCCCCCAAGGACACGTTCGTCGTCAACGTCATCAACCCTTACCTCGCTGAGGTGAAAAAGCACCCTCAGTTTGTTCAGATGAAGGAGGGCGTCCTTCATCAAGAAGATCCGAAGGGACCTATCAAGGAGGGAAGCGTCCAGGCCAGGCTGGAAGAAGTGGAGCAAGAAGTCTTCGAGTACAAGAAGATGACCGAGCGTGGTGTCGAAGCTAACTTTGACATCACCAACGAGCTAAAGAACTACTTTCTGAAGGAGATGAAGGAGATGTGGGAAAGAATCGCCGCGTCTGAAGACAGAATTATAGAACTCCAAGGGCAAATTAATGATCTACATAACCAGAACTGTGAGTATGAACTAAGGTTTCTACACATGGGTTTGGGTGCTGAATGCAGGATCCAGGAGACGAGCTTCTCATATGAGACTGGAGAACCCCTTCCATGGAAGAGCTTCGCCAAGAACTACTTGATCAACGCCAACAAGGATGATGAGTGAGATCTCCATGGGTAATGGCATTCCCTTGGCTTGTTCCAAGCTTGGGGGAGTGCCCGGTATCTTTATCTTTTACCTTTTGTCTTTTAGAAGTCAAGTAGAGTCGTATCATGTCTAGAGAGGTTATTATATGAGATAGGTGTGTGCATTGAGGTCTATCACCACTTCGGTGAAGAATTGTATCCGTGTGTGTGGAGTCGCTTATGATGGAATATTAATGAGAAGTTTATCGGTTCCTTTTTGCTGCACTCGGTATTCTCTTCACGCAATCGACCTTATATGATGATTCTTATGGGGAGTATTGACCTTATGTCAGGTATGACTATGAAACTTTATTTATTCTTGGCAAACATAGCTTTGGTCATAACAACAAGCATGATGTTCTTAAAGTATCAACATAGCCAAAACCTTTATGTTATTATGCTTAAAGTGTTATGTTGACAAGGAAGACAACTTGATGTGTTATGCTTATTTCGATGTTCATGCTTTATATTGCTTTGCATCTTAGTCATCATCAGTTGTCTGCTCTTTCAAAACCTTTGCTAGCCTAACTCTGTACTAAGCGGAATTCTGCTTGTGCGTCCATACCCTTAAGCCAATACCTTCCATATGAGTACACCATACCTACCTAGTCGTGGTACTCCACTACCACCTCCTAAAGTATATAATTTATGTGCTATCCTTAAATGTTCAAAATCTTTTATTTTGTGCCTCTGCTTTAGCTCATGAGGAAGTAGTTGCTAATTCATAACCTTTTTGAGTTGGACAAGCTTCACCCCGGGATTGCATGTATAATGTGCAAACCCATAATACGAAAAGGAACTGGCATTGAGTGCGCCTGGCTTAAAATAATATAACAAACAAACCCTCCTTCACGCTTTGTTCATGAGAAATCAGAAAACTTTGGCAGTGATAAACAAAGGAGAATAAGAGGATGTTATCGTCCTCATACGGGAGCCGTTCCTCGAAACTTGTCCAGTCCAAGAAGTAATTGAGTTATCTATTAGCATTCGTTGACGAATCATGCACCTCTCAAAAACTTGTTTTCATTCTGTTTGATTTGAGAATAGCACATGAGTTTTCCCTACTACCCTAGAGCAGGGCCTATCTTTTAATTTTAAGTTGAGTCAGTTATTTCTACTTCCCTCTATTTCACAAAGAGAGCAGACGTTTGATGTTGATAAGGATTCATGCATATAAAGCTGCATTAAGATTTTTCATATCATATCCTTGTTGACATTATCATTTGATAAGTAAGTTGTTTGTCATGCCCAGCTAAGGCAAATATCTTCCTTTGTGTTAACACTTTCACTTCTTGCTTACTAACATGTTATTTCAAAAAGCTTCAATTAATCCCATCAAAATATAAGAGCAAAAGTTAAAATTATTTGTTGTTCTTTGACCAAAGGACATGTTTGCCATGATATAATGAGTTTCCATTGGTCCTACTTTCGAATATAAGTGTTGACACTCTTTCATAAGAGCCTTATGAGTTGAAGATTGTTGTTGAGGATATTTGAGTTGGTGAAGAGACTATGATGCTTCTTGTCCGTATTCTATTTATCGACACTTCACTCTCTAAACTTGTGGACATGTTTACTGAGTTCATATTCGCTTGGGGACAAGCGAGGTCTAAGCTTGGGGGTGTTGATACGTCCAAAATGCATCACTATTTTGTATTATAATTTATCCTTATGCATTGATATATTTCACGTTATGATGATGTTCTTATGTTGTTTTGGTCTATTTTACACAGTTTGCAACTTTCCGATACCAAAACAGCAGACGCAGGATTCAGCAGGAAAAAGTGGATGCTGAGTTGCTGAAGAAGAACACCTCCAAATTACCTGAAAATTGACGGGAGGTATTTTTCAGAAGAATAACGAAGACACGCAAAAGAAGAGTCAGAGGGGGGCCACAGGGTGCCCAGGCCGCGCCGGGGGGGCGCCTGGTGCCCCTGGCCCACCTCTGGTCGCCCCCTTTTGCATATATGTTCTCCGTCCCCCGAAAACCCTAGGCACGGGACTTTTTACGGAGTTCCGCCGCCGCTTCGAGACGGAAACCTACAGAGAAGAAAAGGGCACCTCCGGCGGGCAGATTCCGTCGGGGAGATCACCTCCCGGAAGGGGAGATCGTCGCCATCGTCATCACCATCGTCACGGGCATCATCGAGATCATCATCAACATCATCCCCAACACCAGCACCATCTCCATCTTCATCCAAATCTCATCTTTCCATCGCAACTCGTGTTGTAACTTGTACTACCTATCCTCTCTACTCTATCGGTGTTGATTACTACTTTGTGGTGAATGCTATTGAGTTTTGTTGGAGAAATATTATTATGTCCAGATTGTTTATCACATATTTATCCCCACTGATCATGTTCTCTTTTATGTCTTGTGAGTAGTTACCTTAGTTCTTGAGGACATGGGGAAAGTCTTGTTGTTAGTAGTCATATGCTGTTGAAGTAATACGTGTTGTTTGATACTTAAGTTTCGTTGTTATTCTACTAGTGGTGTTGTGTGAGTCGAACACCCAACACTTCGCCTTATTAAGGACCTAGAAGAATACATTGTGTATAAAGAATGCTTATGGTGGGTTGCCGGAGTGACAGAAACCTGAACCCCAGTTCGCACGCTTTTGCATAAGGGAATAATGGATCCTCGATCGTATTGCTATGTTTAGGCTTTTGCTTTAAATTCTATCTTGTATTTGCGGATGCTTGCAAGGTGTTTAATCATAAGAGTGCATTCATCTTAGTCTAGAGAGTGCACTAGCATAGATCCACCCACCAACACTTATCAACACATAACATAGTATCGATACGGAATATGGTGAAAGCACATGACTACCTCTCCCGTGTGTCCTCAAGAACGCTTTAGTCTTTATAAGTTCAGTTGCTAGGCCTCTCCTTTGCTAAGAAAGGACTGGGCCACTTGTTACTCTCAGTATCTTTTACATTACTTGCCTTTGCATTCCTGTTGCTTATATCGAGAAAACCCCTAAAAGTTATCTTTCAGTGCTTGCAGTAATTTCTTGCTCAGAATCGCTTATCAATACCTTCTGCTCCTCGTTGGGTTCGACACTCTTACTTATCGAAAACGCTGCAACAGATCCCTTACGGTTGAGGGTCATCAGGCTCCAGCAGCATTCTCTCCGGTGAGAGCTCCTCCGCCACCGTGGACTCGAGCGTAGCACCCTGGCACCCACCTAAACCTAACCCCCACTTCAATTCGACCAGAGGAACTCTTTCCGACGAGGCCCACGATCACCCGAGCCGCTGTCCGTCAGAGACAGGGTCGCCGTCGACGTGGGGCTCGCTGACGCTCATCTCCACCACCAATCAACGCGGAAGATCACCGAGAAGCCGTACGTACCCTTCTCTCCCCCTAGCTCGCCGTGGATCAGCGCCGGCGACCACTGCAGCACCAGGCGCCGGCGCGACTCTATTTCAGAGTTCAAACCCAACGAGTGGGGCCCCTTGTCAGCCTCACACCTCTCCCTCGAATCATTTTTCTGTAAGCGCCTTCGGGCAAAGTACGTTTTCTCTTTCAGTTGACGTACTGCGTACCGGTTCGCTTTGCTGTTTTCTGTTCTTGCCCCTATAACTTTTCTGTTTCATTACAGATGAGTCCCTGTACAAAACTTTAATATCATTTTAACTAAAGATGATTTTGAGTTGATTATGTTTCTGTCCTCTTTAGTTTTCTGTCTAGTTTTTTGTCATATTTATGTGAATTTTTTTGGAGAAACTTTATTTGCGCGCGCGGTATTTATGTTAGTATCCGTTTGTTGAATACATAGATACCGAAGGACGTGACGGAGCCGCGAACCACACCGAGTTAGACTCCAACTTCTCAGAACCAGGCAAGCATGTTTGTACCTTTGATATGATGAGTGTATTGCATGTTTGCTCGAGTAGTTCGTTTCATAAGCATGATCATATGAGCATATGTGTATGGTTGTATTTCATGCAAGCAAGCTTCGGGTGAACCCCGAATGATAATGTTTGAACCACCTCGATCATGTGGTGACATGATGGGTGGAATGCTGGTATTGTTGGAGCATGCCAGTAGTTGGTTAACTCAGTATCAACGGAGATCATGTCGTGATTCCGTTCATCTCCTTTTTGGTACTATCATAGGCCGTCTGTTAAGATTACGGTCTAGTCAGTGGTAAACCACTTCCCGAGTACACACCAAGTAGAGGGGCCGGGATGAGGGTTCCATGGCCCTAGATTAAAGCCCGTCATCCGGTCAAGGGGCAAGGGTGTTTCCGGTTAGGGCCGAGAGGGGGGCACCCCTTAGAGCGCGCATATATAAATTTGATCCCATGCTATTCGAGGTTGTAGCCTCCCCGTCTTAAAGTTTTTCGTGAATGTTGTCGCGGGTGATTGCGGACAGCAGGATGTGAAATGGGTGTGTACTGGTTAGTTGGGTTTCTTCTAAAACACCGTAGACGGAACTAGTCCCCGTGGCTAGTAGAATCCATTGGCTATGAGTTAATAGTACAAGCTCTGCAGAGTTAAATTCTTCTAGTTGCCATGTTTATGGCCTAGGGTCAATTTTTGTGTCAACCCGGTGACCGTCTCTAGTAATTTCTTGATAGTTACAAGAGTAATGATTTTGTCAGGTTCATTTGGTAGATGAACTCTTTACCTCTGCACTGATTTATTTCCTGAAGTATATCACCGTTCATCATTGTTATTTATAAGCCCTTTATGTGATGTCGCTCAGACGTCCGACTGTGGCATTCCTGTTATTTATAAGCCCTTTATGTGATGTCGCTCAGACGTCCTACTGTGGCATTCTTTTTATTTATAAGCCCTTTGTGTGATGTCGCTCAAACGTCCGACTGTGGCATTCTTTTTATTTATAAGCCCTTTATGTGATGTCGCTCAGACGTCCGACTGTGGCATTCTTTTTATTTATAAGCCCTTTATGTGATGTCGCTCAGACGTCCGACTGTGGCATTCTTTTATTTATAAGCCCTTTATGCGATGTCGCTCAGACGTCCGACTGAGGCATTCTTGTTATTTATTTTGCTATAAGCCCTTTATGTGGTGTCGCTCAGACGCCTGACTGTAGCCTGCTATCATTTATTATTTTTCCTCACGAGGCGTCACTCAGACACTCATTTGGTCTCCTTATTTTTATCTTATGGATTTCGGGAGGATTACCGCCCATTCTATTGTTGCATACAGCACACTAATAATTTTATCCGGTCGCATATTTGTTGGAATACTCATATGCATCATGTTGGCATTTATTATATCTTACGTCCGAACTGTCTTGCGAGTACATTCAAAGTACTCACCTGGCTTGTTGATTTGCCCAGATGTGGACGAAGGCGATCTCATGGATGAAGAGTTCGATAGCGAGTCCGATGTCTAGTGGAGTCCCAGTCAGTCCCTTGCGATCGTGGAGTTGATCACTGTTTTATAACCGCTTCCGCCTACCACCAAATAAATTCATCGGGTCTCACTCTGACACTCGATGAACTGTAATATAATGGAGTTACATCACCCACTTCATTGTGACATGACCACCACCCTTTTATTACGAGTTAGTAGTATGCCACCCCGCCTTGTGTCATATCTGCCTTTATGTACTATATTGGCGCGCTTGTAATAAAAATTGTTGAGCAACCCCAGCTCAATCTTGTATAATATTCAGTGTACTGGAATTCGGTATCAAGGATTTGTCTGCCAGCAGGAAATGATATTTCTCGCTGGTTAAATAAAAGGTCGGTCTTCCGGTAATTATTTTACTGTAGGACCGGTCGTGACAGGAGTCGGGGAAGAAGGCCTCCCCGAGGTCTTCCTAGTAGCTAGGCGGGGCTCTGGTGAGGTGGAGGTGTGGTGCAGCGTCGAAGGCGAGCTCGAGGGCCCCTTTTATAGCAGATCTGAGGCGGTTGCCGTGAACGGGATAACTCCGGTGGTGATTACGGCGGGGCTGTGGCCGAACGGGGTATTTAGGCGGTTGGGCATCAACGTGTGGGTCTACTGGTTCCATCCACAGGCTGAACTTTGCAAAACTTGGGCGCTACTCCACGTTCTCAACAGGACGGCTCACGGGCACGTCGGCGGCAGGGAGCGTGCCCTGTGCTTGCCAGGCCACGGCGACGGTGCTGCGGCGTGCGCAGAGGAGGGGATGGCCATGCGGAGGCCTCTCGTGGTTTGGGCGGTGCCGGACGGCGTTGTTCTGTAGTGCGGGCGCCTGTCGGCCGCCACAGGTGGCTCTGCCACCGCGGACAACGCCGGCGCTGGCGAGCCACATCGCCACCGACGCTCGCGCCTGTCCAAACGACCTTGCGGCGCTCTGGATAAGGAGAAGGAGCAGTGAGCATCGAGCCAGAGCGAGCACTGGCGAGATTGACGCCGCGACTCTGAAGAAACGACACTGGCGGCAGAACTGAATCACTAAACTTCTGAACTTTCTGAATTTTGACAGAAACAGTGCACGCCAAGTGTTTGATGAAATGTTTTTGGCATGTGGAAAATTTTTCTGGAGTTGATCTTTGGTGAGGTGGTCTCTTGATGCATCTAGAGGCTGCCTGAATTATCTCAGCTTTTTAGGAAGAGAGAAAATATGAATTTCACCAAAAATGGAAAATTTGGTCCAAACTTGCAGAAAGTGAAATTTGAAAATTTTGTACTATGGACCAGTGGATCAAGATGGATCTAGGTTGAGGGTACTAAGGAGTAGCGAGGGGAGTTTGTTTGGAATCAAAAATCAAAAGGAAACTAGTAGTTCCTTTGGAATTAAAAGACAGAATTTGTTTTTGGGATAAAATAATTAGAAGAAAAATCTAAATGAGGTTGAAACCTACTGGAATTGATGAGAGACTTGTTTCAAGGTGGAAAGGAGGTTTTGGAGGGAAAGACTTTCATTGGGTGTCATGGAGAAAGAAAAATTTGAGTGGGGAGGATAAGTCCAAGGTTGCTATAAGAAGACTTTTCATAAAACAAAAGCTTATTAAAACCCTTTTGAAAATAATATGTGTTGAGCCAACACAAGGTGAAAACCTTCAAGACCAGAAAGCAATATTGAGAAGGGCATGGAAAACTTTTGCCAGAAAAGATTTGAGAAAGGGGTTTTAAGAAAGGTTCAAATATCGCCCTTCCAAAAGACCAAAAAG
Organism: Secale cereale; assembly: GCA_902687465.1. Taxonomy (NCBI): domain Eukaryota; kingdom Viridiplantae; phylum Streptophyta; class Magnoliopsida; order Poales; family Poaceae; genus Secale; species Secale cereale. Next base: position 80,200,831 of record LR738714.1, read on the forward strand.
TTTGTTGAAACAAATCCAAAAATTTGGAGTGTTACAACATGTACCCCCTTAGGAAAAATCTTGTCCTCGAGATTTCAGCTGATGCTCAAATAGGTGTGGGTACTCTGTCCGAAGAAAATCCTCTCTTTCACATGTTGCCTCATCCTCGGTGTGATTGCTCCACTGAACCTTGAGAAATTTAATTGTCTTCTGACGGGTTCTTCTTTCAGACTCCTCCAATATTTTTATTGGGCATTTCCTGTAGGTGAGGTCTGGTTGCACATCAAGGTTTTCATGCGACACATGCTTCTCCGGGTTGCTTACACAGTTTCTTAGCTGTGAGACGTGGAACACGTCGTGGATGTCTGATAGTTCTTTGGGAAGGTCTAACTGGTAGGCTACTGTGCCTTTCCGTGCAACTATAAGAAAGGGTCCGATAAATCGTGGTGCTAGCTTTCCTTTGATTTTGAATCGTTGCAGGCCCCTCATAGAAGATACACGTAGATACACCTTTTCACCGGGTTCAAAACTGACTTCACGATGTTTCTGATCGTAATAACTATTCTGCCGGCTTTGGGCTGTCTTGAGTCGGTCCCGTATTAGTCTAACTCTCTCCTCAGCTTCCTTGAGCATGTTTGGGCCGAAGATACGACTGTCCCCTGTCTCTGACCAATTTAATGGGGTACGGCATCTTCGTGTGTACAAGGCTTCAAAAGGTGCCATTTTCAGACTGGCTTGGTAACTATTGTTGTATGCGAACTCGGCATACGGCAAGCTTGCTTCCCAACTGGTCCCATAGGTGAGAACACATGCCCTCAGCATGTCTTCTAGAATTTGATTTACACGTTCAGTTTGTCCTCCAGTCTGGGGGTGATATGCTGTACTGAATACTAGTTGCGTCCCCAGAGCTTGCTGTAAATGATCCCAAAATTTAGAGACGAATTGAGTGCCTCTGTCGGATATTGTAGTCTTTGGAACTCCATGCAGGCATACTATACGAGTGAGGTAAAGTTTGGCAAGCTTCTGGGTGGTGTGGGTTGTCTTGACTGGGATGAAGTGTGCCACCTTAGTTAGTCTATCTGTGATGACCCATATGGCATCATTTCCGTGCTGTGACCGAGGTAGACCAACAATAAAGTCCATCCCAATATCGTCCCATTTCCACTCAGGTATCTTGTTTGGCTGTAATAGTCCTGCTGGTTTTTGGTGCTCGGCTTTTATGCGTTGACATGAATCACAACATGCAATGTATGTGGTTATATCCCTCTTCATACCATGCCACCAAAATCTTTCCTGTATGTCCTTGTACATTTTGGTCCCTCCTGGGTGAATTGAATATGGAGCGGTGTGGCTCTCTGCTGGATTTGCTGTTTGAGTTCTTCGTTATTGGGTACGCAAAGCCTGTCTCCGAGCCATAATATTCCCTCACCGTCTATGACAAATTCCGAGGCCTTGTCCAAACTCACTTTTCTTTTTATGCCTTCAATGCTGGGGTGTCCATGCTGAGCTTTCTTAATCTGTTCTATTAGTGTAGGTCGTATTTCCAAATTTGACACTTCACCTTTGGTGACCATCCTCAAGTTGAGCTTGGCGAATTTCCGCTGAAACTCAGGTCTCAAGTTTTGTAGACTGCCGTTGTCCAAGCTGGGGTTACGGCTGAGAGCATCTGCGACTACATTCGCCTTTCCTGGATGATAGTGAATGTCAACGTCATAATCTTTCACCTATTCCATCCAGCGTCGTTGTCATTAATTGAGTTCTGGTTTTCTGAAAATATATTTTAGGCTCTTATGGTCCGTATATATTTCACAACGATTCCCAAGCAAAAAGTGCCTCCACTCCTTGAGTGCATGAACGACTGCTGCCAATTCCAAGTTGTGAGTAGGATAATTTTCTTCATGCTTCCGTAGTTGCCTGGAAGCATATGCGACTACCTTGCCTTCTTGCATCAGTACGCATCCGAGGCCCTTCCGGGATGCGTCGCAATATACTTCAAAACTTTTGTGTATGTCTGGTACGACCAATACTGGGGCTGTAGTTAATTTCATTTTGAGTTCCTGGAAGCTTTTCTCCCAAGCTTCAGTCCATACGAATTTCTTGTCCTTCTTGAGTAACTGTGTCATTGGTTTGGCTATGGTGAAAAATCCTTCAATAAACATTCGATAATATCCAGCCATTCCGAGGAAACTTCGTACATCTGTTACGTTGGCTGGTGGTTTCCAGCCAAGTACGACCTTGACTTTTTCTGGGTCCACAGCAACTCCTTCCTGTGTCAATATGTGGCCGTGAAAACCGACCTATCTTAACCAAAATTCACATTTCTTGAATTTGGCGTATAGTTGATGTTTCCTTAATTCTCCCAGTACAATTCGGAGATGTTCCACATGTTCTTCTGGTGTCTTAGAATATACCAGGATATCATCAATGAACACCACAACAAATTTGTCCATAAATTTCATAAACACTTTGTTCATGAGGTGGACTAAATATGCGGGGGCGTTGGTCAGTCGAAACGGCATTACTTAAATTCATATAGTACGTATCTGGAGGTGAATACTGTTTTCGGGATATCTTCTGTCCGAACTTTTAGTTGATGATAACCCGACCTTAAATCAATTTTCGAGAAAACCTTGGCTTGAGCGAGCTAGTCAAATAAATCATTTATCTGTGGCATCGGATATTTGTTTTTTATAGTGACCATGTTGAGCGCTCGGTAGTCTATACGCAATCTCAGAGTCCCATCCTTTTTCTTGGCAAATAGTACCGGCGAACCCCAAGATGAGGAGCTGGCCCGTATAACTCCTTTGTCCAGTAACTCTTATATTTGTTTCTTTAATTTAACCAATTCGGATGGTGCCATTATGTATGGTTTCTTGTAAATGGAGGTGTTTCCAGGTGCTAGCTCAATAATGAATTCTATTTCCTGGTCTGGTGGCATGCCTGGCAGTTCTTCGGGAAATACGTCTGGAAACTCACATACTACTGGAACCTTGCTTAACTCAGAAGTGTCTACCTTGTTCAATTTTGGTTGCCGTGATACTGGTCTTTCTTGAGCTGCGACTCTTATCGTCTTTCCGTGATGATGAGTAAGAATCACAGTTCGGTTGAAGCAGTCGATAAATCCTTTGTTGGTGGTCAGCCAGTCCATACATAGGATAACATCCAGTCCCTTATTTTCCAACACGATGAGGTTTGCCTGGAACTTTAATCCTTCAATCTCAATGATCACACCTTGGCAATAACTCTGAGTGATCTGCATACTTCCGGGGGACTTGATGGTCATTGATTTTCCAAAGGGGAGCATCGAAAAATCATGTTGCAAAGCAAAGTTCTTCGAAATGAACGAATGAGAAGCTCCAGAATCAGACAAAACCGTGGCAGGTATTGTGTTGACAGAGAACATACTGAGTACGATATCCGGGGCATCCTGTGCTTGCTCCTTGGTCACATGGTTCAGGTGACCTTTCTTGTGGTTGTTATTGGGGTTGAAGTTATTACGGTTGGGAGCTCAATTGTTACCATTGTTGTTCGGCTTCGGGGTTGAGTTCCTTGGTTTAGGGCACTGTTTGGCATAATGTCCCTCTTCTCCACAAGCGTAGCAAGTAACGCCTGGGCGATACGTGAAATCCTTGTCCCTTGCATGATTTTTTTTGTTCGGACGCGTATCATTGGTCATGGATTTGTTCGCCCCATTTTTCTGAAAATTTGTCTTGTTCCGGTTGTTGCGAGTGTGGGTAGTCTTATCCCTTTTTCGCTTGCGAATATCTTCCAAACTGCGGCGCTCATTTTCCAAAGTAATAGCCTTGTCCACAAGTGTCTTGAAATCTGGAAATGTGTGTACGACTAGTTGGCATTTAAGTGCTGGAGCCAGACCGTCCAGGAATTTTTCCATCTTCTTATTTTCAGTCATACGCTCTTCGTTGGCATAACGAGATAATTGAGTAAACTGGCTATTGTACTCAGTCACTATCATGCCCCTTTGCTTGAGGTCATCAAACTCCCTTTTCTTGATCTTCATAATGCTTCTAGGGATGTGCGCCCCACGGAAACCTTCTTTAAAATCCTCCCAAGTGATATCATTTTCATTGGGGTGCATATGCAGAAAATTCTCCCACCATGATGCAACTACTCCAGTAAGATTGTGTGGTGCATAGAGTACCTTTTCACGATCCGAGCATTGTGCAATAATCAATTTCCTTTCAATGTCTCGAAGCCAATCATCGGCCTCAAGAGGTCTGTCAGTGTGAGAAAATGTTGACGGATGTGTCTTCTGTAATTTAGACAATTTAGAATACTGCTGATGTGGTTCACGGTGATTTTCCATATTGATAACATGGTTCATCATTTCTTGGTGCTGCTGTTGGCTTTGCTCGTAAAGGCGGCATATTTGAGAAAATATTGTCTTACTGCCCTGCTGATTTGACTGCCCCTGCGTGAAATTGTTACTTGTCTGGGTACCATAATTTTCCTCTGGCGGACTTGGCATGGAACGAGTCCAGGGACGAGTCATTTTCCACTCTAGGGTATTATTGCAGAACTCATGAGAAAAACTAAGCGGCAAAATATAAACCAATGATTTTGCAAATGCAGAAAAACTACGAACTCCAAAGATTTTTAAAGAAAATACTTGATTGCGCATGGAGAAGGACTGCTTAGTACATATCTTACATGCGAGTCGTAATTATACAATATGTCACTCAGGATGCGCGTACACACTCCTGACATGTTATTTAGGCTAGTGCACTTCTCCGAGTTCCTACATGATGCGCATACAGACTACTCCTCATCAACCTATTTTACATATAAAACATATCATACAAGCGGATACATCGCATGGCGGACAGGCGCACTTAGTCGGAGATGGTGAAGACTTCCTTCGGCCTGCTGATGGTAAGACCCAGTGGTGATGGGGAATCAACCTCCTCCTCACTAATAGGCTCCGGGCGTGGAATACTGGTTCGAGGAGTTGATGCGGGCGCGGTAGGTGGTGCAGCTCTGATTGGAGTCAGAGCAATGACTTGGTCAAACTCCTCAGTGGTAGGTAGGTGACAAGCGGTGGCTAAGATGGCAGGTGCATAAGATGCTGAGGACGAGACATATGTCATTGGTGGTGAAGTATGGAGAAGCTCCCTCCTATTGGTGGAACCGCTCTAAACTAAGTCCATACGAGTAGCCACCAAGTCGTCCATAAGGTTATCAAAAGCTGCCTCAAGAGCCTTGAGGTACTCAACCAACGATTCGATAGTTTCATCATGTTCCCCCCTTGCGCAAGCAAACGCGTAGTGGCACGTGTAAGGCACGTGGCATGGGAGGTAGCTGTAGCGACAAGTCTTCATCGAAGGAAGAGCATCCCGGAGATGAGCTATCGCCTCACGGGCAGCCATTTGCATGGCATGCCTCTCCGTAGGCATGGCCCGGCCCACAAATCAGAAGCGGCGTGCCTCAGAACGCCCTCCCTTGAACTGCACCGCGGCCTGGTGCATCGACACGCTATCGCTGATCTTCTACTGGTAAAGTGTGAACTCTGGACGAGTCGATGGCCCGATAGCGACCTTGGTGATGGCGACAAGGAGCTTGATAAACCCCTCTGGTATGTTGGCGAACACCTGTGACTCACAGTCGCTGCCGGCCATCTACAAAAGTAGACAAAAATTCTGAATTGTCAAATCATAAATTTATGAAGACTAACAAAAAATTGCTACAAATGTAAAAATGCTGAAATAGCACTCAATACGCTAATAACCGATTAGCGATCGCACCTAGTGGCTTCCTACAGTCAGCCTGGCTCTGGTACCAAGGTTGTCAGGACTGGTTTTCCAGTAAAATATTTACTGAGAAACCGACCTTTTTATCGGACTAGTGCAGAAGAATCCTTCTCACTGGTAGAAAAATCCTTGATACAGAATTCCAGATTACTGAATATTATACAAGGTTGAGCTGAGGCTGCTCAACAATTTATTACAAGCACGCCGATATAATACATAAGGGCGGATATGACAGGGTAGGGTGGCTCAACTACTGACTCGTAATAAAAGTGGTGGTGGATGTGTCACAGTGTAGTGGGTGACACGACTCCAATATCTTACAGCTCATCGAGTGTCGGGGTGAGACCCGATGAATTCATTTGGTGGTTGGCGGAAGCGGTTATAATACAGTGATCAACTCCAGGATCGCAAGAGACTGACTGGGACTCCACTAGGCGTCAGACTCGCTATCAAACTCTTCATCCATGAGATTGCCTTCGTCAACATCTGGCCAAATCAAGAAGCCAGCTGAGAACTTTGAATGTGCTCGCAAGACAGTTCAGACATAAAATATAACAAATGCAAACATGATGCATATGAGCAGACTAGCAATATGTACTCAAGAATAAACTTGCGCTAAAAAATAAAAATGGGAGTCGGGCGGTACTCCTCCCGAAATCCCAAAGAAATAAAAGCATACCGATCAAGTGTCTAAGCGACGCCTCGTAAGGCAAATTGAATAAAACTTGCCACAGTCGGACGTCTGAGCGACATCACATAAAGGGCAAATATTCAAAAGTAAATAACAAGAATGCCACAGTCGGACGTCTGAGCCACATCACATAAAGGGCTTATATTCAAAAGTACATGACAAGAATGCCATAGTCGGACGTCTGAGCGACATCACATAAAGGGCTTATATTCACAAGTAAATGACAAGAATGCCACAGTCGGACGTGTGAGCAACATCACATAAAGGGCTTATATTCAAAAGTGAATAACACGAATGCCACAGTCGGACGTCTGAGCGGCATCACATAAAGGGCTTATATTCAAAAATAAATAATGGGAATGCCACACTCGGACGTCTGAGCGACATCACATAAAGGGCCTATATTCTAAATTAAATAACGGGAATGCCACAGTCGGACGTCTAAGCGACATCACATAAAAGGCTTATATAAACTTTGGTATGACGGTAAATTATCTCAAGAGATTACTCAGTGCAGAAATAACTGGTTAGTTCATCTACCAAGATGACCCTTGACTAGATTACCGTTCTTATCACTATCATAGACTATCCGAGATGGTCACTGAGGTTGACACGGAGGTTGACGCTAAACCATAGACATGGCTATTTGGAGGTTTTGACTCTGCAGAGTTTGTACTCTTAAATCACAGCCAACGGATTTCAATAGCCACAAAGGACTAGTTCCGTCTACGGTGTTTTAGCAGAAACACAACTAACCAATACACACTCATTTCACATCCTGCTGCTCGGAATCACCCGAGACAACGTTCACGAAAAACTTTAAGATGGGGAGGCTACAACCTCGAATAGCATGGGATCAAATTTATATCGCGCGCTCTAAGGGGTGCCCCCTCTCGGTCCCCACCGGAAACACCCATGCCCACTGACCAGATGACGGGCTTTAATCCAGGGCCATGGAACCCTCATCCCGGCCCCTCTATTTGGTGTGTACAAGGAAAGAGGTTTGCAGCTGACTAAACCGTATTCTTTGAAGAAGACATGTGACAGTACTAAAAAAAGGAGACGAACGGGATCATGACTTGATCCATGTCAATACTAGAGTTAACGGATGACTCGCATGCTTCAACAATACCAGCTCACAACCTATCATGTCACCACATGATCAGGTTGGTTCATCATCATCTTTTGGGGCTCACACCGAGTTTGCTTTGCATGAGATATAACATCCACAAATGCTTATGTAACCATGCCACGAAGAATAACTACTCAAGCAAACATGCAACACACTCATCATATCAAAGGTTCAAACATGCTTGCCTGGTTCGGAGTAGTCGGCGTCTAACTCGGTGAAGTTCGCGGCTCCGTCACTTCCTTCGGTATCTACGGATACAAATAAAACGGGTACTAACATAAATACCGTGCGTACATAAAAGTTGTCCAAAATATTTTTCAAATATATATGATAAAAAACTAGACAGAAAACTAAAGAGGACAGAAAAAGAATCAACTCAAAATCATCTTTCGTTTAAAAGTTATTAAGGTTTTTGTCCAGGGACTTGTCTGTAATGAAACAGAAAGTCTCTAGGGGCTAGAATACAAAAACAGAAAACGATTCAGTTATAAATACGCCAGCCCAAAGGAGAAAACGTACTTTGCTGGAAGGCGTTTTCCAGAAAAAATGGTTCGAATAGAAAAAGAGAGGCTGACGAGGGGGTCCCACTCGTCAGGTTTGAATATTTGAAATAGAGCTCGTCAGCGCCTGAAGCCTGCGATGATCACCGGCGATGATCCACGGCGAGGTAGGGGAGGTGGGTGGTACCTATGGGTTCCTGGTGCTCTTCCGCGTCGATGGGTGGTGGAGTTGGTCGTCGGCGAGTCCCACGTCGACGGCGGCCTTCACTCCGGCGGACGGCGGTTCGGGAGGTGGTGGATCTCGTCGGGGAAAGCTGCAGACGCCAAATTGAGGCTCGGGTTAGATGATTGAGTGCACTAGGAGGCTACTGGTAGGGATTGGGAGGCGGGGGTGCCCTCACCAGAGCGAATCGTGCCACAGCCCGAAGCAGATCGGGGTGGCCGGAGTCAGGGAAGAAGGCCTCTCCGAGGTCTTCCTAGTAGCTAGGCGGGGCTCTGGTGAGGTGGAGGTGTGGTGCAGCATCGAAGGCGAGCTCGGGGCCCCTTTTATAGCAGATCTGAGGCGGTTGCCGTGAACGGGATAACTCCGGTGGTGATTACGGCGGGGCAGTGGCCGAACGTGGTTTTTAGGCAGTTGGGCATCAACATGCGGGTCTACTGGTTCCATCCAGAGGCTGAACTTGGCAAAACTTGGGCGCTACTCCATGTTCTCGACGGGACGGCTCACGGGCACGTCGGCGGTAGGGAGCATGCCCTGTGCTTGCCAGGCCATGGCGACGATGCTGCGGCGTGCGCAGAGGAGGGGATGGCCATGCGGAGGCCTCTGGTGGTTTGGGCGGTGCCGGACGGCGTTGTTCTGCAGGGCGGGCGCCTGTCGGCCGACACGGGTGGCTCTGCCACCACGGAAGACGCGGGCGCTGGTGAGCCACGTCGCCACCGACGCTCGCGTAGGTCCAAACGACCTTGTGGCGCTCTGGATAAGGAGAAGGAGTAGTGAGCACCGAGCCAGAGCGAGCACTGGCGATATTGACGTCGTGACTCTGAAGAAACGACACTGCCGGCAAAACTGAATCACTGAACTTCTGAACTTTCTGAATTTTGACAGAAACAGTGCACGCCAGGTGTTCGATGAAATGTTTTTGGCATGTGAAATTTTTTTTTGGAGTTGATCTTTGGTGAGGTCGTCCCTTGATGCATCTAGAGGCTGCCTGAATTATCTCAGCTTTTTAGGAAGAGAGAAAATATGAATTTCACCAAAAATGGCAAATTTGGTCCAAACTTGCAGCAAGTGAAATTTGAAAATTTTGAACTGTGGACCAATGGATGAAGATGGATCTAGGTTCAGGGTACTAAGGACTAGCCAGGGGAGTTTGTTTGGAATAAAAAATCACAAGGAAACTAGTAGTTCCTTTGTAAATCACCAAGGCTCAAATTAAAAGACAGAATTTGTTTTTGGGATAAAATTATTAGAAGAAAAATCTAAATGAGGTTGAAACCTACTAGAATTGATGAGAGAATTGTTTCAAGGTGGAAAGGAGGTTTTGGAGGGAAAGACTTTCATTGGGTGTCATGGAGAAAGAAAAATTTGAGTGGGGAGAATAAGTCCAAGGTTGCTATAAGAAGACTCTTCATAAAACAAAAGCTTATCAAAACCCTTTTGAAAATAATATGTGTTGAGCCATCACAAGGTGAAAACCTTCAAGACCAGAAAGCAAGGTTGAGAAGGGCATGGAAAACTTTTGGCAGAAAAGATTTGAGAAAGGGGTTTTAAGAATGGTTCAAATAACCCCCTTCCAAAAGACCAAAAAGTTTGATGAAACAAATCCAAAAATTTGGAGTGTTACATTATCTCCTCTGCCTTGGTGCTCAAGTCTCTTGTGAAGGTATCGTTCCAAAAATAAATCTCCCGAAGGTTTCATTCCGTTTGGACTCCGTATGATATTCATTTTCTGCAAAACCCTGAAATAGGCAACAAATAGCAATTTGGACTGGGCCTTTGGGTTAATAGCTTAGTCCCAAAAATAATATAGAAGTGTATAATAAATCCCACTAAACATCCAAAACATCATATATAATAGCATGGAACAATCAAAAATTATAGATACGTTGGAGACGTATCAGGCTTAAGTCCTGCTCGTCCTTGAGTAGGTAAATGATAAAAACGGAAGTTTTGATGTGGAATGCTAACCAACATAATTTTCAATGTAAAACTCTTCATTGTGGCATGAATGTTCAGATCCGAAAGATTCAAGACAAAAGTCTATATTGACACAAGAAATAATAATACTTCAAGCATACTAACAAAGCAATCATGTCTTCTCAAAATAACATGGCTAAAGAAAGTTATTCGTACAAAATCATATAGTCTCGCTATGTTACCTCTTCATCACACAAAATATTCCTATCATGCACAACCCCGGTTTCAGCCAAGCAATTGTTTTCATACTCATTTTGTTCAAACCTTTCAACTTTCACGCAATACATGAGCGTGAGCCATGGATATAGCACTATGGGTGGAATAGAATGGATATACCACTCAGCCTTATCGGGGCTCCTCAATCTCTGTCAAACTTTATATCTCCCTGGTTCACACATACACATGTCTCGCTCGCGCTATACATATAGACCCATCCAACACTCTCCGCCCTTGTTCTCTCTCTATGTGGCATGCACCCCACTAATAAGTACCATAATCCCTCACTCCATCATAGGCGCAAGCACTCCCCCCCTAAGTATGATTATCTCTCACTAGCCATCAGGAACACACGTATTGTCTCCTTCCATCCATACGTCTATATCGATATCTCTTGGGGTATCTTCTATCGTGCATACACCTTGTCACTTGATCTCCCACCCATGTAGTGCCATCACGATATCCAGGGGATCTCTCTATGACAAACATACACTCTCTCCTCCCCATGTATGCATTTTCTCCGTATGTCTCTCTCGACCTCTCTCCCTTGTTTGTCAGACCCCTCTTGGCCACGTGCTAGGGGTCTTGCTCTCTCGGTTGCAAACAACCACACACTATCTCCTCATCTTGCTTCAGTTGTCGGAGATGCATGTGTGATATGTTTGCATACTTTTATCGAGTGTTGTCCATGTCTCTTTCACACGCGCACACACACTTTTTTCACTCACTCTTTCTATTTCACTCTCTCTCTATTTAGGGACTCTCTCACGTCCATAAGCATATGGATGTTTTGGAAAGTCAAACCTCCGAAAAGTTTTACCAGGTATATGTGGAGAAAGACATTTACATCTGGAAAGATCATTAGATTCATCACAACATGTACGTACTTCATACTATCATTTATCTTTGGTATTGTAGATATAAGTAATTTCTTTATAAACTTGGTCAAAGTTTCAAAAGTTTGACTTTTAAAAAAATGTTGGAACTACATTATCAAACGGAGGGAGTAGCTCTTTCTCTCTCTCTCCCTCCGCTATCTCTCACGGGCCTCCCCTCTCACACGAACACTCTATACCGACGGATTTTACACTCACTGTGTCAGCGCATAGCTCCGTATATTGTTTAGTTGACCAGTCAACCAGTCCACATGCTGCCTTGTCAGCTCGTGTTCTGTATCTTCGTGTGCTGGCCCATGTGGCAGTGTGTGAAAATAAGAAAACTAGAGGCCCATCTGACACGCGGTGAAGTAAGCAAAGTTGAAACCGCTCGAGGTAGCACCCCGCATGCTAGTAAATTGAGGGCACATTGAGGACTGAGGCAATAAAACACACTTGTTTGGGAGAGTGAGAGGCTGGTGTAGTTGGTTTGATTGATTTGTTTATACATGTGGGTCTGTGTGCACAGCGGTGCCAACTCTCTCACATCACGAGAGCGGTGCCAAAATCTTTTGATTTGACATCGATGCGTATTATGTGGCATACTTTCGTGAAATATGACATCGGCCACATAGTGGAAGGAAACAAATGCCCAAGCTCTTCACGTACTCGTAGGTAAATGAGAGGAAAGAGAAAGAGAGAGAGCGCGCGTGAGAGAGAGAGAGAGAGAGTGAGTGAAAAACTATCACTAGCTAGCCTACCCTATCGTATGAGCAAATGATATTGGTATCTCTTGATGACACGACAATCTTATACATCCAGCTGCTCTAATAGGTTCTCTTCTTTTGTAGATAAAAAAAGACCCGAAAGTGAAAAATTTGCTGCACTATAACAATCTCATCGAATGCCTTGATCTCCATCTTACAAAGATTGATTTGATCGACTATCGAGGCAGCACATCTGAGAATAAATTGGCCAGGTTCGCTGTTCTGGAGGCAAGTGTGCTCGCGGTAATGAGGTTTGGCGTTCTCTAGCACAACAATGAATGGCGTGCTGATCACCGCAAGTGTCTAAGCTTAAATGACAAAGTCTCCGCAGAAGCTGATTTTTTTTTTGAAACATCAAGTGGCTAGAGACTTGAAAAGTTATTTGCCCATTAGTGACTTGTCAGGGCGGTGGATTTTAGTTTGTATGACAATGTTGCATCAACCTAAAGTAACGAAAGTTCTTACGTAAACTTCCTAGTAATTCCCTCTTCGTAGGTGCAGCATTACTCCTAACATTTCTAATGTTAGTTTGAAACTTTTAATATTGTTGTGTCCTATTCCTGCATTTTCAAAATCCCGCGAATGAAATAGGTCCAGAGTTATTGATGATGTTGTGCCTGCCATCTTTCACCAATAGCCGTCGGATCTAGATCTGACGCATACAAACCAAACTTCTCCGGTTTTGCAAAAAAATGCCCGCACTTGTTCCCTATTTACAAACAACTCCTCGTCTCTCACAATCAGCCTTATCTCCTCCCCACCACATCTAGAAGGCCATGGAAAAATCTGGCACGATGGCCGCTGCCGGCGCGGTCAACCCCCCAATCTTGGTGTTCCGTGCAATGCACGGGCATCTACACTCGGGAAATTATGTCGAACACGGCTAGTTGTAAGCAGGCTAGGTCTACAACCATGATGATAGTGACAGCAGACGGTGAGGCTGACTATGGTATGCCGAACACGGCGCCTATACTCAGGTGTCATATCCGGCGTACGGTCTTGTCACTTCACTTTGAGGAGCAGCACATAATAATTTGACCAACAGGTAGGACGGTGCTACTACATTGGTAGTACTACTACTACTAGTACTATCACCACCGTCTGGATTTAGTAGTACTACCACGTCCATATGGATTTAGTATTTAACTAGCAATATCTAGTAATGCTTGTCACAAAAAATGTACTACTCCCTCTGTAAATAAATACGTGGTGTATTGTTTCATTCCTATCGGCGATATAACTTAATGTCTTTTTCCTACTTATTAGGATTACATGCAATTAACTAACCACTCCATGTGATGTTTGGTAGTCTCAAGTCATTGAAAGCATGCACGGGCACGGAGGGGGACGCAGCTTCATTGACTTACTGCACCTTCCTTTGGGTGTATGACACGTGGGCCCAACGGGTGGCTGGCCAACCTATCATACAACCAAAGGCAGGTGCAGTAGAGGGGCGAGGAGTAGATGGCCAACACGCACGTGAATTCAACGCCGTCCGCACTTCTCATATAAAGGCTCCCGCCAGTCCAATCTACGAAATACTATGCACCTACGCACCCAATGGCAAGAGTGATCACTCCAATCGCAAGATGAGTTGACTAGAAGCTAGACCCATGGAGGCGATGAGCGTGAGCATCAGTCGGCTGTGCCAGATGGTCCATGACGCCAGCCTGCGGCCCGACACCGAGGAACGTCCCCAAGTAGTGCTTGAGGCCGCCAGGGCGAGGGGCCGCTTGGACGACAGCTTCGTCTCCTTGTTCGACGAGGTCCTCGTCGGCTTCCTTGATAGGTTCACCATCGTCAAGAAGCTCACGGCCGACCTTGACGTACGCCTCCAGCCCACGTGCCTAGGCTCTGCGATGCCTGCCATCCTCAGCGGCCTCTATGGTGACAACCTCTTCGACACACTGGTGGCCCTGTGACTGCCCGCCGTCAAGCCGGAGAATGTCCACCTTTAGGTCGCGCTCGCCGCGCAGCGCCTGGTGCAGCAAGACACCATCGACATAATCACCCATGTCTACGCACAAATCGTCCACAAGGACTACTACATGCAAGAGGAGGACGATAGGACGCTAGCCTTCTTGGACCGCAGGGCAACCTTGGACGGCATTATACAGAAGCACGTTGAGCATGCTGCCAACGTCGCTGCACCTCACACGTTGGTTTGTGACCTGGTGCACTAGGGCGTGAGGATGTCGTAGATGGATCCGTATGTATCTTTATCTTTCCATCAAATCCATGTAGTAGTATATGGTACTACTAGTAATTATCTTACCTTTCGCATCAACTTCATCATTTTCCTACGTCCTCCATGCATGAAGCGTGCCAGAACCAAACTTCTCATTACTCTAGGGAAAATTGTTATTTCTATCTATCGGTCGCGCCATGGAGCAGAACCAAATTTTACAAGTTACAAGTCCAAAAGGAAAAGCCTACCGTGTTCGTGTCCCACCCCCACACGGTTGGTCCGGCACGCCGCTCAAGGGGGGATGTGTGCTGTGTTGCATTTTCACTTACAAGTGGGTCCGCAGTTGAGCAAACCGACTACCGGCAAACCCCCACCCCACCCACCACGCGATGGCTGAGAAAACTGGAGGGAGAAGAGATGGATGTAACACGGACTCCAAGAAAATTGGTGTCGGATGGGACTCGTGTGGGTGACGTGTGTCGTACAGCTAGACATGAATGCTAGTTATGGCCCATGCCACCCCACTATATCAAGGTGCTGGTTACGTAGAACAAATTTCCTCGAGTCCCTGCTCAGCCCTCCTCTATCTCTCTTCTCAGCCAACCAGCAGAGGCGCGGAGCCCATCATCTGTTTGCTCATATGGGGTCCCACATGTCAGTGAAAACGCAAGAGGACACACTGAACCTGCACATCTTTCACCTTGACGTGCTGGTGATGAAAAACAAATCCAATAAAGATCTTCGGTGGCCGCTTTTGGAGTTACTCAAGAGTAGTAAGATTCTATTTACAGTTTAACCCTAGATGCACATCACGTGGCTTCAACTACCACTCTATTTTCTTGCATGACACGACCTGGATGCTGGATGTCCCACGTGTCGGCAAAAGGAGGAAGAACTCGACCAAATCTTCGGTTGTGCTCTCGCATTAGAGTAGTTGTGCTAACTTAAAATTTTATTTTGTAGAATGGATGCAAGTTTTGGTATTGGGAAGAAGAGTACAACTATATATTGATAGAGTGCAATTCAGTAGATGTTCTAGCACTTTTAGCTAGCATAGAGGCTAGAGATGATACTAGTGCACTTGTTGATAGTATAGAGGCTAGACACGTCTACTTCTTTACACTCAAAGAAGAAAGAAGCACGCAGGATCGATCCTCCGCAGATCAACAATGAATGTATCAAGAAGGCACTAATCCAACTTACAGGAGCAGTTATGGAAGTTGGATATCTTCTAAAATGTATTCTTGTGGTTCTTGTTTTTCTAATCAAAATTTTGGTGATGTATTTCCATTTACCAAAAAATCAATGATGAAAAAAAGATATGTGTTTGCAAAGAAAAATGTACGCGGCCGAGATGCGTCCGCACGTTCGGCGCACGGCCACCGCATCCGAGAAATGGCCCGGACAGGACCCCATTGCCCTACCCAAACGGACAGAATCCGGGCAAAATGGAGGTCCGTTTGGGATCGTGTGTTGGAGTTGGCCTTACAAGCGGGACTGCAGTTGAGGAAACCGACTATCGGCAAACCCCCACCTCGCCCGCCGCGCGATGGCTGAGTTGGAGAAACGACGAGGTTGAAGAGATTGTTGTAGCACGGACTCCAGCAAATATGGTGTCAGATGGAAGTCGTGCTGGTGGCGTGTGCCGTACTCCTGGACGTAAATGCTTGTTCTGGCCCATGCCACCCTACTAGTCCTGGTACTTATAGTAGTAGTATCGAGGATTTGAGGTGCTGGTTACATACATCGAATACATTAACATATGGCCCACCTCACACGGTGGCCAAATTTCCTGGAGTCTGTGCTAGGTTAAAAAGTGTTCTTTGTGAGGATGGGTGGCTGGTCTCAAGTTTAAAACATATAGTATTATGTACGTAGACGTAGAGATAGTGCAGCATGTGAAGCTAGTACAAATAGTGCACTATTGTTGATTGGCCTCATCCGATAACCTGTTGCAATGCACATACAATTATGTATTCGGGAAATTATTTTTGTCCTCGTCGCAGCACCCACTCAGAGAAGCGACTCGAAAGCCATTCATAAATTTAGGAAGTTTATCACAGGCATATCATTTTCTTACCTACAATAGGTCATCAACCCACAACGACAACGAGGATACATTATAAATACTAAAGTTTTTATCACACAACAAATAACAAGCGATGAAATGAACTTCAACTCAACCAATCCTCGGCGTCGGAAACGCTTGCTTTGAACCACAAGTGATTCTCTAGGAAGGGCCAACTAGTGTCAATCTCGAGACCAATGCAGGACTGATCATCCAGGCTGAAGCGGCCTACTATATCACGACCAGGGTAGGGAGCCACCACATTGTCCGACGTATAGATATAGTTGCTTCTCATAAATGGTAGTAACATTGTGTCAACAGCAGTTGGATCACCGTTCACCATCATTGCATAGTTTTGTCCAAGGAAGAGCGAGTTTGCTCCAAGACTATCTATACTGTAGCAGGGAGAAGGTTTTGGCGCTAGCACACTAGTATCCATCCCGTATACCATGCAATGGGTGTTGGAATAGGTCCGAAGAGTGCGACCATGGAAGACAACACCTGCTCCCTCGGTAGTAACATCAGAAGTGGGCTGTATAAAGACAACAAGTGGTGATCCATTGGAATTAGTTGCCAGCCGCCAGTGAGCATATGGGCCCTGCTCGTCCTCATGCTCGTGATCATCACCATCGTTATCTCCCCCTTGGTTATAATTTTTTTAAAGTATAGGTGGTGGAATGTTCACAGGACCTTGGAAACACAAGAAGAAGGTTAATTAGTAGAGAAGGGAAACTTCCTAACTTGCATGCATGTGGATGAAACAATTATAATTACGGTGGAAGACAAACGTACTGAAACAATAAGGATCCCATGCAAAAACTGTGCCACGAGTGGTGGCAGCAAACACAAGCCTCTTGTATTCAATTGCATCACAGTACACATCTGTGTATAGAAACTGATTTTTGAGCAATATCCATCCAGTCGAACCACGAAGGACGGCAACAAACTTGTCGAAGATAGCAACAACTTTATAGTTCTTGTAATTCCAAGAGCGGTTGGGAACTCGAGAAATTTCTATCTTCCGTAGACGACAGTAACTATGATCATACTTGAACGTACGTAGATCATCTGTGTGCTCAACCTCAGGGCACTCGGAGATTTTTGGAAGTCGAATCCGTTGACGAGTGTACACATTCACAAGTTCCCACTCAAAATTGTACCCAATATAAACAACCCAATCTCCATTTGTGCCTGCCCAATGCTTGCCCTGAAGCGATAGCATCTTAACATCATACGTATCATTATCAAGCGGCATCAACTTGCACAAGGCGAGGCTTCCCTCGTCACCACGCCAGTCAGCAAGGTCACGGCGAAGAAGATAGGGGAGATCAAACCGCTCCTGGACCCTTGGGTTCCTTGTAATGATGTTGTTAGTTGAGTCGAGAATGTTCTTGAACGAACCTGCCATGCTAGCTGAGGTGATGACGTCGCACCGATCAATGAGTTCCCCCACCACATCGTCTTTCAGATCGGGGCAAGAATAACGGGGTGATTTCCGGCTTGTTCCTTCCATGGAGAAGACGATCGAACAATGGCAGAAGGAAGGGTGAAGGCAAATGGAGGAGGGAGCAAGAGCGTGCGACATCAGTTCCAAATAGAGAGGGAAAGGCGAAGAGTCGATGGACTGTTGCCAGTTTGCCACGGTACACGAAGAGGCATCCCGGCCTACATGTCCTTTAGGAAATTGTACAAAAGGACTCGCCGTCGTCTCACTGACATGTTGGAACGGGACCACATGTCAACGAAACATGGTGTGTAATTTATCGTGCAAAATGCGATCTGACCGCGTTGCCCGAGGTTTGTAGCTCCTTCTCGGTCGTTGAGAATCTATATTCTTCCACTCTTTCATTTAAGACATGAGCTTTGTTCATCCTTTTGCCGGCACGCGGGACATCTATATGCCTCCATTTTACAAAGTCATACTATATGCCTCCAAGACACGTGGGACATCTAGCATCAAGGTGGCGTGTCATGCAAGAAAATTGAGATATGCAGTGCGTAAGTGAGTCGTGCACTTCGATGTTACCTAGCACTACACTATATGTTTTCTCCTCGATGGCACGTGAATAGTGCATGTACTCAATGACAGAGAACGGGATGGTAGCCATGGACATGGCCGGCCTTTTAGAAGAGAGTACTAATAAATACGTAACTTTGATGTGTCCCGTCAACTCGCAGAACGACGAGAAGCTTGCTTACTATGCCTACTCCCTCGCCAACGCGTGCGCGCTGTCTCGGAGCACGAGGAGAAACTTTGGCTTACAAGCGGTGGATGTGCAGTAGTTCATTTGGTGTCAGATTGCCAGAAGTAGTACCATCATTATTGTTTGACTTCCGGAAGAGGAGAAGAGCCAAGCGCAAGGTCACCTACTAACCTACAGTACTACTATAGCCAAAGCTGGTCCACCTTTTGAGAGAAAGGTTAATTAATATAGGTGGCTCTTGTAGCGGCACATCATTTAGAGCAAGTACTCTCTTCGTAGGATCAAAGGAAGTGAAACAAAAGTTGGAGTGGATGCTAGATTGCCAATTAAAACATGATTACATAGGAAAAAAATCCTATAGCATTCTATCCTATGAATCAAACGACCAATGTAGGAAAATTATGAGTGGGTCTCTCCAACAGTCCTCGGCTCGCAGTTGTCATTCATCTGGTACACGGGACCACATGTCAACGAAACATGGTGTGTAATTTCTCGTGCAAAATGCGATCTGGCCGCGTTGGCCCGAGGTGCCGCATTAGTTATCGACCTTTATTTTTTTAATGGCGTGCCGTTTAGTTTTGAAGCACGACTAACTAGTACTATTTGCAGAGAAAATATAAACTACTCTACCACTACTCCACCTCTAGTACTAGTAGTATAAAAAAGATATATAGGATGGAGCTTCAGAGCTTTCTTGCTAAGGGCTGCCCACTTGCTTATCACACTATCACCCTCTCTCCAGATCTAAAACAGATGGCCTCTCCCTCCCTCCCCACCGGTGGTCACAGATCCACCGGGGAAGAAAAGGACGTGCAGCGTTGACGCACTCGTCGTCAGTGAGTGAGGTCACGCACTGACGACAAGGCCGTCCTCTCAGACCTAGCGCCCGCGCGGTATGGCCTCCGTCCCCAAGCTCGCTGCCATAGTGCGTGCGGAGGACAACGACCACGAGCAAAGGCACTTCCCACCGGCCCTCAGGTATGCTACCTCTTTTCGAACCATACCCTTGTTCTATTGCCCCATCTTCCACATCGCTGCATGTGGATCTTTTTCCACTCAACCCTCTTCCCAATTTTCTATCCTTTGCTCTGCTGGTCACGCAGACGAAAACCTTAATTTGCACTATTAAAGGAAACCCTACTTCATGCAGACTAATCCATGTCTGGGTTGAATAAGGAAAGGAAGGGAGACTCTACTGTCCAAGAGTGTAGGCATCGAACCCGCATCGAGGTTGAAAAGGGGAAAATCAGTAGCTAAGGAACGAGTCTCGTGTCTCTTGGTTGGAGAAGAGTAGAAAGGCATGACAACGCAATACATAATGACCAGGTCAATCTGTTTGTTCTCCTCACATAGGAAAAAGGTGGCTGGACATAACAAAAATGGGACGTAATCAACATATGCTGCCTGGATATTTGTTGCTCTGGGCAACCATACCTCCCTCACCACTCCATGCTTCCGTGGAGGTACATCGTACTGGTGCGCCCATTGTCTGAATGGGTCTCCCATGCTCTTATTGCCAATTTTTTGATGTTAGTATAACGCCAGCGGTAAAGTCAACCAATGCTACTGCTAAAGTGATGCCACATTTAACTAATGCCGCGCTCAGTCTAATGCCACCAATAAATTTAAGTAATGCCATTTAATGTCTCTGGATTATTTCAGGGTTAGCTGTTGATTGTGGATGTATTAAAGATTTTTCAGCTAAGGCATTCTAATGTTGTTGCACAGCCAATATACCAACGATGAAACTTGTTACTACCTTCAGATTTTTGCACTGTTAATGCTTATAGATTACATACCTCACTTTCATGAGATAAGTCAATTTTTTTGTATAGTGTCACCAAAATGCCAAGGCGTTGATGTCATTTTATTTTGGTTAAACTGCACAAAAAATTATGAAGACAAGAGGAAAGGTCAAGAGTGGGTACCTCCTTATCCGGTTGTTCTCTTTGATTATGTTGGTCAAGTTTTATGTTTGATCGACTATCAAGATTGGGATAGCAATTTTCAGGTCCTCTTGATTACGAAATGATATATACCTTCAAGGTACATGGTTTGCAAAAAAAAATATACTATCATTAGTTCATAATGCTAGTTACCTTCAGACTTTTGTATTTGGTTTAATGTTGTTGCAAGCTAGTATACCAATGTTGAAACTTGTTACCTTTACATTTTGTATTGTTAATGCTTATAGAAATCTTCAAGTGCTAGATTATGGAGATCAGTTCAGTAAAACTATTATACTCTACCCCGTAATAAAAAATTACTCCACTGTTCCACTAGCCAGTGGATTAGTGTATATATGTACTATTTGAATGGTGTTGCATTAGCATATCGACATATATAAGGTGTCGCAAGCTTTCCAAGAGCAACAAGTTTCAGCATTGGTATACTAGTTGTGCAACAAGTTTCAGCATTGGTACAAAGGGTGTAGAGTTCACTCAAATACTACCAGTTAAGCTAGCCACACCTTTGTTAAGATTGGGATAGCAATTTTTCATGTTCACCCGATTTCGAAATGATATTTACCTTGAAGGTACATGGTTTGCAATTTTTTAATACTATCATTAGTTAATAATGCTAGTTACCTTCAGACTTTTGTATTTGGTTTAATGCTCTTACACAGCTAG
This sequence comes from Secale cereale, assembly GCA_902687465.1. Lineage (NCBI taxonomy): Eukaryota > Viridiplantae > Streptophyta > Magnoliopsida > Poales > Poaceae > Secale > Secale cereale. The sequence goes on from LR738714.1 coordinate 80,222,043, forward strand.
TATACCAATGCTGAAACTTGTTACCTTTACATTTTGTATTGTTAATTCTTATAGAAATCTTCCAGTGCTAGAGCTTATGGAGATCTTCCAGTGCTAGAGCTTATAGAAACATTTTCCCATTGAGAAATTGGAATGCTTATATTTGTGAGTCAATGCTTCAACTAGTGCCACTTTTATAGTAATCACAGTTTCAATATCTATGCAAACAGGGATGCTCGATTTTAGTGGAACTGTCCAACTTGTTCAACATTAGGAGCATGTTCTCTTCCAAACCTTTATATCCAATTGGTGGCACTATGAGCTGTTCGTTAAGAAGGTACATGGTTTGCTACTATCTTGCTACTCTTTTTGTACTATCATTAGATACTAATACTAGTTGTTTGCATGTGAATTTATTGGCAGGGTGGACCTACATTGGAGGTGCAGGACAGGATTGAATGATTGGATGCTCAATTTCGGTTGTATCGATTTCACACCTTCCATCACTGCGAACATGGATATCCTTGGTCTGATAAAGAATATGCGCTATATTTCTGCTCTGAACAAGCAAATCAATTCAGTATGAAATTGTCCAGGGCAAAACATGACTGTATCAAATTGTCCAGTGCGTAACATGACAGATGCTAAGCGGAAGAAACATGTTTAAACCGAAAATACAATGTGGGGGTAAATGTTTACTAGCTGCTTGATATTTGTGCAGACAGAGATTTCTGCCCGTTGCTATTTGGCAAAAACACAAAGTGACCGCAATTTTGGTTGAACTGCAAAAGAGAATAGTATAGTCACTGCATGCAGTGCCATTTGGAAATAGACACAGAAAGATTGGATAGTCACTTCATGGACTGTAGAAAAGTAGTATTGTACTATTTATTGGCCAACACTAGGTGCTTCATTGCTATGGTCTGATTATACAATGGGCATCATTTTGCCTAAGTTAAAGTTTGTATTCCAAAAATAGCCTCGCTGTGTGATCAAGACAAGACCAAATCATATTGCAGTGGATGTTCCTCCATCATGTGTGGTTCATTCTGATGGTTCCAGTTGTTGGTGAAACCGCTTACGTTTGCAAGAGGAATTGTAGACTTCACAAACAAAATTTTCTTTTAGTCTATACTGAATGTTGGCCAAGAGAAGCATCCATGTTAGTAGAAAGAACATATGTTTTTCTAGATCTTTGCTTTTGGAGCTACATATTTGTATATGATCTATGAATCATTGAGATGCATTAACATGTTGATCTTATGTATGAGAATCGTACTAGTTGATTTTAGTTGTGGTTGATCTTTGCTTTTGGAGCTACATATTTGTATATGATCTGTGAATCATTGAGATGCATTAACAGTTCCTTATATCTGTTCGCTCAGTGTTTACAAGTTACTGGTCAATCACTAGCTAGCCTACTAATGCGCTTCTGGCAGTTTTAGTTGCGACGCAAGATCCGAAGTGGCAGTTTTTCTAACAAAAATGCCCACCTCCGAAGAAACTGACAACCTGCTCTAAAGAAAATGCCATGCGAATCTGAAGAAACTGCCAGCAAAAACATTCGCAAATGCCTTATCTCCCAGTGAATGTTCATCAGTTAATGCGATCGTACACATACACCATCCGACCTACTTGATCCTACACGGATAAATAGCAGATCACGCACGTACTACCTCCTTTCTAGTTTGCAGGGCTCAATTCAAAAAACGACCTACTCGGTCCTACACAAATAATTAGCGGATCACGCACGTACTACCTCCTTTTTGGTTTGCAGGGCTTAACTTAAAAATCGCACCAAGAAAGGTAGATGATGAGTGGTGGAATGATTTTTGACAAGGAGGGAGTACCTCATCTGGATGATTCGAGTTTGCAAATGCCTTATCTCCTAGCTAAATGCCTTATCTCCCAGCTAAAGTTCATCAAGTAATGCGCTCGGCTGCGACTCGTTGCATGCTGCTCCGCGTACTGGCTGCGAGCGATTTTGAGTGCCTGCATGCAGCTAGCCGTAATTAAGGCAGCTAACTGATGCGAAAAGATGCGCTTTAATTGTTGCAAGCCTTTTAAATCCAAGGAATCATTATTTATAAGGAGGGAGATGATTCTAGTGCACTCGTTTGACCGTCATGCCGGCGTACGACCCAGCACAGACGGGACGGGATGGCACAGTCAGAATTTCAGTTTCTCTAGTTTTCCACGACAAGCTGGCTCACTAAGCCATGCCTGCTTAATGATGCATTGAATTCCGATGACCGTCGCGCTACCTTCCTTCAATAAGTAATGTTTCCCGGCCTTCTATGGTGGCACCGTGACCCAACTCTCTCTATGCTCATAAGCCCCCACCGGCCCGACATTGCTCGCCACTTATCCTCGCTCTCGGAACGTCTGCCATGCCCCCGCCCGTCCGTGATATGTGAGGCCAGAGGTGGCAACCACCGGAACTAGTGTTCGGTTTTTCATCTGAAGGCAGACGGAGGGAGGAGGCATTTTATCGGTCTTTAGATGGCAGTGCGGAGATCGAGGACTTGTTGGAGCGCGACCACCTGGCGGAGGAGCAGGAGTAGTTGGAGCGCGACCACTTGGCGGAGGAGCAGCGTATCACCGATTTGCGCCGCCAGCGGGACATGGAGCACGAGCTCACTGATGCTCTGAGTCGCGAGTAGAGCGCCCGCAACTTGGCTGACTACGTGGAGGTCGGCGCTCGGCAAATAGCCCTGGAGGCTATCGGGCATACACGCGTTTGCGACGCAGATTTTTACTACCAGCTCGTCAAGTGGGTTTCCCACTTAGATGCCAAAGCTTCAGTGGACCATGCCGGCATGGAAAAGGCCAACGTGCGAGAGCAATGCGCCCTATCGCACCTCTGGCAAGTTCGAGGCGAGGCGGAGGATGCAGGTACCGGCTTTTAGCGTGTACTGCAGATGGCGGCCGGCATCGTCTAGTTAGCTAAAAGTAAGTTAGTACTTGTACGCTACTAGAGTATTAGTGGGAGTAGATAGTTAACTTGGCTATGATCGTTGTCAACGTGGAAGTTCAGTAGTCTATATGTGGATTAGTCCTGTTACTTTGCTCTGAATGTTGACCTTTCCGTTTGAACGTATGGAATGGGCTGTTATTTCTTTAAATGGGTTGTATTTGTCCTCTACGGTTTAGAGGCTGACTTGTGGGCCTACCAAGTTGACGCGTACATAATCTGGAGATGATTGTATGTGGAGAGGATGACAGCAGGGACCCGCCAAGGTCATGGCAGTACGCAAGCAAGTTCCACTAGTAGAAAACGGGGCAATGGTCCAGCCCATTAGTCCCGGTTCAGTCCAGAACCGAGACCAATGGGGGCATTGGACCCGGTTCGTGAGCCCAGGGGGCCAGCCAGGCCATGTATGCCATTGGTCCCGGTTCGTCCGGACCTTTTGGTCCCGGTTGGTGCGACGAACCGGGACCAATGGGTCTTGCTCCTAGCCAACCACCATTGGTCCAGGTTGGTGACTTGAACCGGGACCAAAGGCTCCTCTTTAGTCCCGGTTCATATCACCAACCGGGACCAATGAGGTGCCTATATATACCCCATCGCATAAGAGCAGAGCACACTGCTCTGTTTTTTCTGGCTGAGGGGGAGAGGGCTTGGGGGTGCTCTAGCTCACATCCTATGCACACAACGTGTTCGATGGAATGCCCGAGCCACACTAGTTAAGCTTTTCTCCTCTCGAAGCTCAAACTCAAAGCTCCATTTTCTCCGAGATTTGTCTAGGTTTAGCGGTCCGTCACGTCCCGTCCCCGTCTTCGCCGCCGTCGATCGCCCCCGCCGATCTCGTCACCGGCACCACCGTGGTGAGCCTCTTGTTATGTCCATGCTTTTCTTACTTTTATTATTGCTTGTTATTATTGCTTTAGATAGATATTTGTCTAATTTTCTTATGTTTATTATGGCTTGTTATTATATAGTGCGATGGTTTTGATATCTGCCCACGTGGGCCCTCGTCCTGTCTACGATTCGGATGTGGTATATTATCTTTAATTTATAACTATTTGTTTTAGTGTTTATGACAATTATGCCGACCAACCTGACATGCATAGATGTTTTTATATGTCTAGGAGGTAGTCTTCTACTGTCACCTGCTACTGTCTGTATGTAGTACTACTTCTGTCATTAAGTCTCTCTATATAGCTCAGCTCTTTCATTGCATGTATTTATAATTATCCTCACTATATTATGCAGATTGAAGATTGTCGAATTGAAGAAAATACAAGTCGGTGATATTGGGTTCATTAACACATATCTCATAGATGCAACTGATGTTCAATTGCGTGCCGCAGATACCGAGGCCAACTTGCTACGATCGTTGGTAGTAAATGAAAAATAGATATAATACTCTTTCCTTACAACTTCAAGTGAGTGTTACTGTCTTGTGCATGTTCGGTTTCCCTTATATATTAGTCAAGGTTATAGTAATGTAATTGATGAGTTCATGCATGCGTGTGTAGCTTCCACTATATTCTCCTAGAGATTAAGCTTGAGCAAGGAGTAGTAACTGTCTTGGACTCTAAACGAAAAGATCCCAAGGAGTATGCGGACATGACTCAAATGCTCGAGAAGTAAGTTAAATCGATCATTATCCACCATGCATATTAGCAACTTTGTTCATTTCTGATATCAAGTAATTGTTTTGTTTGTCTGGCAGGGTTTGGAGAAAATTCACCAAAAAAGCTCCGGGACTGTCGAAGAAGCTGGAATTTAGACACCCAAAAGTAAGTACTATATAGTAGCATGTTGCGCTCATCTTCTATTGATTCAAGTGCTAGTTTCATCAATACCATTTGGCATTCTTGCTTATCAGTTTGATTGACCTCTATTTCTTGTTAAGTGGTTGTGGCAGGAACAAAGGAATGATTTCTGTGGATACTACATTTGCGAGTCCATCCGCCACACGACCTGTGAGCGGGGCTACTCTAACGAACAATTTGAAGTACGTAAGCAATAATATTCACAATTTTATTTCATTACCATCATTTGTGTTGAGTTTCATTTATTCATATATATATATAGATGTATTGACCCCCTTCTTCAAATTAGATCTTTCTGATGCGGAATGAACTCCTACCACCAGATCGTCTGCGAGCAATTCAAGAGGAATTGGCGGCATTCTTCCTTGACCACGTGATCGCTGAAGACAGAGAATACTATGTGGACCTTGCATCCATATGATACGAGATTATATTTGTAAGAGATAATTATTGTATATATGTACCCGGTAGTGTCAGATATATATACAAGAACTTGTTGTTCGACCAATCTCTCGGAGAAGGAGAGGTGGTCGATATAACTTCTCTTTGTATGCATATATATGTTGATGACGATCTTCTGTTTCCTTCGTTTGCTTACTAGCTAGCTAGCGTGTCTAGTCCTCTCTTTACGTATGTATAGTACGTAGCGACGACCAAGCACAGACATAAGAGAGGACACTTCTCTCTATTAATTAGCTAGCTAACACAATATATGAAACGCCTAAATTAACCCCCCAAAACCCCCAAACCCCCCCCCCTTTCAAAAAAGACAAAAACCCCAGCCATAGAAATGCTGACGCGTGGATGCCTTTTGGTCCCGGTTGTTGCCACCAACAGGGACCAAAGGCCCTCCTGCCTAGGCTCTGCGCACAGGCCATGTGGGGGCCCATCTGTCCCGGTTCTAGTTTGAACCGGGACTAAAGGGCTAGGGCATTAGTACCGACCCTTTAGTCCCGGTTCAAGAACCGGGACAAAAGGCCCTTACGAACCGGGACAATAGGCCCGTTCTCTACTAGTGTTCCTCCTTATTTCAAGCCAATAAAAAAAATGGCTCCTCCTATTGGATTTTTGACATCTGTGTCCCATGCCATTGTATCGTAGTCAATAAACGAGAGAATTGCACAACGAGTGGCTGACACCAGGGACCCAGCAGCTCGCCCAGTTATTTTTGTTTTGGGTTAATTTGATAAATGCCACTCCAAATCTGGCATTTCTGCAATTTCCAAACTTTGAAAAATGCCATTTCTTGCCATTTCCAGTGGCATTTTTCGAAGTCTGGAGTGGCGTTTTTCAAAGTTTGCAAATTGCAGTGACGTTTTCCAAAAATTGCAAAAATTGCAGTGTCATTTTTCAAAGTTTGGAAATTGCAGTGGCATTTTTATAAATCACCATAATTGGAGTGGCATTTATCTAATTTGTTTTTGAGATGGAAGTAGGTTGTCAACTGGGCTGTGCGGGGCACTCTGGCCTATTTAGGCAGCCTTCTCTTTTATGTTTACCACAGACCAGCCCAGTAGTTCTTTTTTCATTCTAAAAATGGCTAGCCCAGTTTTTTTTGTGATTTGTCAGGTAAGTCGCTTTGTCAGGTCTGTTGGGCCGCAAATCTTTTAAGATGAGGAGAGCTTCATTCGGCTGGATGAGAAAAAGTCCTATCATTAATGAGAAATGGGTTGTACATTATTAAAATACATCAAATCGACAATTAGTTTCAAATTTCTTTTCTTTTCATTTCAAGATTTCAAATTGCATTAATTTTTATGCGTGGACAATTTGTTGGATTTTATATTGATATACATTTATTTTTAAAATCAGGTTGAATGTGACTCGAAATTTCGGGATTAAAAACAGTTCGCACCGCACCGAAATATGCAAAATTTCGTATAATTTATTAATTGTGGCCACAGTATGGGCTGTAATGCTATCAAAAGGAATATGGACTCCAAAAAAAACATAAGAATTAGCAAATGGACTGTAAAATATTAGAAATAATGGCAGATGGGATGTATGATGTTTTCCATAGATTTGAGGCTTTCCTAAAAAAAAGGTTGACGGACAAGAAGTAACTGTTGGATATCCATCCAATGGTCGTCGTGCTTCTTCAATCTCTGCTCTTCCTGCTCCAGCCGCTCAAACAAGCGCCGGCGACACTGCCTGCTCTCTCCTCCCCGCGTCAGGTTGTCCTGCTACGCAGCCATCACCGTCCCACCGTACTCCCATCGCTGGCCTAGCCATCCCTCTACTCACCCACACTTGTTGTTTTCTCCGAGGACGACAGACGACCAGTAAACCCTCGTACTCCTTCGTGTGGGAAAAAACTACCGAGTCTTCCCTGGCTCCATGTCGTTCCCTTCATAGGCCTCGCCGTCGTCCACCGCCCTGGTGCTCTCGGTGCGGCCTGGTCAACGTGGTCAAGGAACGACATTCATCGGAAGTGGACTATACGTGGAGAGGCTGATAGCTGTGTCCATGGCCGCACGCAAGGAAATTCCTCCTTATTACACGCAAAATAATGATTCCTCCACCTGATAGCTAGGACCCACAGGAAGGGCTTCTGTATTTCGTGAAAAAAATGCCCCCCCCCCCGTTGACAGGTCGCACCCGCCAGCTATATCTTCGCACGCAAGGAAGTGCCTCCTTATGACGCACAAAAAAATGAATACCCCCTGCTAACTGGGACCCACCTTAGTGGGTGGCTGACTTGTGGGCCTACTAAGTTGATGGGGACAGAGCTCTTTGTCAAGTTAGTCAATATGAACGATTCTAGCTCCAGTGACCATACGATGTCCATCCAACGGCCATAGTGCTTCTTCAACCTCTGGTCTTCTTGCTCCAGCCGCCCAAAGCAGCGCCGGTGATGCCACCTGCTCCTACCTCCCATGGTCGGCTGTTCTGCCGCAGAGGCCTCACCGACCCCATACTACTCCCACCGCTGGCTAGGCCATTCCTCCACTCATCCACACCCCATGTTATTCCACGGCGATGGCAGCCTCACACCGCAGCCGAACCAGTGAACCCTCGTACTCCTCTCTGTGTGTGCATCCACTACCGCGTCTTCCCCGGTGTCACACCCTGATTTTCATGCCATCACAGTTAAGAAAATAATCATGCTGAAATATGGTTTGACAAAAAACTTTTGAGTGATTTGGACTATGCTTAATTGGTTTTCTGTTTGCTGTTTGCAAGTGCTCTAAAAATCAAATAAATCATCCAACTCTTATACTTCATCTCCTTGATCCAAAACATCTTCCTCTGTTTGCCATGTGTATAGGACATAATAAGTATTTTCTTACAAAATATTTTGGCCAAAAAGTATTATTTTTTTAAATTAGTTTTCCAAAAACCCCTGAATTTAGGTTTGTACTGCAAGTACCTGATTTGGGGTGTGAAAAATCTTTCAAAAAGTATATTTGACTCCTATTAGGTATAGGACTCCCTTAAACACAAAATCATAATTTTAAAAGTTATTATCCTATTTTATTTAAAGGCTTTTTCTTTAGGCCAGAAATGGTCTTTAATAGGTTAAAATTATTTAACTCTTTCAAAAATATTTGTCAAAATTCAGGGAAGCTCATAGGAAATATATTGTCCATGTATAAGAGTTTCAACACATGGTCATGTTCAAACTATTGGTCAAATCCCACAAAAACCCTTTCTAGATATTTCAAGCTTTGGAAATATTTACAAAGGAAATATTCTCTCAAAATTCCAGGAAAATTCTATCATGTCAAATATGACATATTTGATGATCTGGCCAAGCCTCATGCCTTGGAGAACAACAAAACATCATCAAATCCCCTCAAACCATTTCTGTCCATTTTGAAGTTTGAGCAACTTTACATTGACAAACTTGTCCAAATGCTCTCAAACTTGTTGCACATGCTCAAATGGTCTAATTATGCATCTAGACAAAATGGCACAAGTATTGGAGAAGGATAACTTGATCAAAGTGCCCCAAAACCCTTTCTGACCAGATCCAAATTTGAACAACTCTACATTGCCAACTTTTTACTTGTGACCTCAACTTTTGTGGACATACTCACAACTCCAAATGATGACACAACACCAAGTGGTGCATCAAGGAGGGATGATTTTCATTGCTAAATCTTGGAAAAGCAATTTCTGTTGATTTCTAGGGTTTACCAAATTTACATTGGGAACTTTCTTCAAATGATCTCAAACTTAGTGGAACACCCTATTTCTACATGCCATTTCATCCTGTTAAGTCTCATGTCAATTGGACTTCATTTACTTGCCCAAACTTACATCAAACACCTTCTGCTATTTTACCAAAACCTCTGTTTTGACCCCTAACACTATTCCCCCTTGCCATAAGTTGTTACCACAACTACTCCTAGTCACCTTCTACATCCAGGAACTCCCTCTCCTCCTCAGCTCAATGATTGAGGGGGTAAAACCCCATTTTACTCTGCTGGACAGCCCAATTCTCACCATCCCTCAACCTCTCTCCTCTCCCAATGGATCACTAGGGCATCCAAGGCCAACCCCCCTTTGTTTACTCCTCCCTGAACCCCCCAGACACAAGTGGTCATGCCCTACAAGCCAAAGGCATGCCATGGCATGCAATTGGCGTGCTCTAGAGCGCGCTACAGTGCACACCCGCACTGTAGCCACCCCCAATCGGCAGCGTCTGGCCACCTCGGGCCTCCCTCTTGCGCCAGTCGAGGTGCCTCGACGTCCGTGACATGCAACCTAGTCGGCCCTCTCCTCCCTCGCTCTCCTTCTCCCTCCACGAGCTCGCCCGAGCGCGCCCTAGACCGCGCCCACGGTGCACCGACGTGCCCACCATATAGAGCCACAATGGGCTCTCTCTTGACTCTTCTCGCTCTCCCACTACTACAGCAACCTCCTAGACAACTTATCTCTCTGTCTCGAGCCCTCTTTCCACCTCCATGGCCGGAGCCTCGCCGACGGCCGCCGTTCGAATTCGAGCTACCCCGAGCCCCTCTCTCCCTCCTGGCCACTCATGTGCCATCACACGACCTCCATGAAGTCCCCCACCTCCGCCAATCTTCCCCGGGATGCACGTGCGCTCGAAGCACAAGGTGGCCGAGGCCCTTCTCTGCCATGGTTGAACCCCTGCTCGCTCTGGCCCTCCCCGAGATGCGTGCATAGGCACATGCGTTGCGGAGTTGTCTCCCGAGCACGCCGATGCGCCAAGCACCAACCGAGGCGGCCGGAGTCGCCGGCAGCAGGGCACCGGACTTGCCGACCTCCGCGGAAGCAAGGAGGGGGCCCTACCTCCCTCCGTCCCATCCTATTGGTGCAGCCGAGCCCCGCCGGTCAGTGCGGATGGGCGGAGCAGCACCGATGGCAAGCGAGGCCGGCGCCCTCTGCCTGGCGAGGCGGGGTTGAAGACGACAGAGGGCAGGACGAGTGGCCTGCTCGCGGAACCCGCCCGTCAGCCATTGAGGCGCCACGCCCACGTGGCATAAGCGGAGGCGGCCGCTCCAGTTTATGCCTCCATGTGGTGAAAACGCCGTACTGGAAAGACACCTCCGACGTGGCCCTCTCCCGCACACTGTTGAAGCACTGGGCCGGCCCAGTGGCTACCCTGCGCCAAGTGCGCAATTTAGGTAATGACCTATTCCTTTTCTTTTCTCATCCAGTGAGTTTCAAAAATCCATAAACCAATCAAATAGATTCCAAATTTTATGATTCAAAATTTAAGTGACTCTATAAATCATGCTCTATCACGTAGTGCTATTTGCACATTTTAACAGAAACATTTTCTTGACAAATATTTGTGAAACCCCATATTTCCATTTCTGTGATGAACTTGAGAAAATCACAGAGAGCTCAAAGTTGACCCAAATGCCATAGTTCAAATTCATGTATACTTATATGCTCATAACTTAGTTTTTGAACATTTTTTCCAATACCTTCTGTACCACATCAAATATTGGTCTATATATCCATGTATAGCCAACTTTGCAAATTCATAAGAAAAACATTTGAACTCCAAATCTAGTGAAACCAACTCCTAGATGCTTCTAAAATCATTCCTTGTTAAATGGATGGCTTTTCCCATTTTTAAAAATAATTCTTTTGTACATTTCTTACAGATCCATTAAACCCCTTGATTCCATCATATTGAAATGTTCCAAACTATCCATTGATCCAATGCCTATGAAACCACCTTGGTCATTTTTCAAATGACCAGAGGTATCCTATAAAAGTCCAACTCCTATTTTTAGAGCACTTTTATTTTTGCCTTGTTGTGTTGCTTATTATGATTGTTTCCGTCGTTAGTTGACAAAATAGACGGAGTACTTGGAGATGGACCAGAAGGTTTGAAGACTCTGCAGGACAAGGCAAGCAGCCCTTTGACCATGTTCGAGAAACCTTTTTATGCATGTCTCATAGCATATCAATGCATCGGAATCATGTTGAGGTGGTGACCACTTTGGTTGGTACCTTTGTTACTTTCCTATTGAAACTTGCATCAAGCATGATCCTAAGAGGGCTATGTGGGTGGGAGTAGATAGGTTGCTATAGTAGTGGCTACACAAATGGGACGGGAATATGCATGGTGACGGAGGCCGAGTACTTTCCAAAGATTTTCGAAAACCCCGTCGGGTTCTGATACGTCCATTTTGCATCATGCGTATATGTTGATATTTATTGCATTATGGGCTGTTATTACATGTTATGTCACCTTACTTATGCCTTTTCTCTCTTATTTTACAAGGTTTACATGAAGAGGGAGAATGCCGGCAGCTGGAATTCTGGGCTGGAAAATGGGCAAACTCTGGAAACCTATTCTGCACAACTCCAAAAGCCCTGAAACTCAACAGAATGTCGTTTCGGAAAATATAAAAAATATCTGCCGAAAGAAGTCCACGAGGGGGGCTACCGGCTGCCCACAAGGGTGGGGGGCGCGCCCCCCTTCCCAGGGCGCGCCCCCTGCCTCGTGGGCCAGCCAGAAGGCCCCCGATGCCCATCTTATCCTATATGAGGTGGGTTGACCTAGAAAAAAATCATAAGGAGGCTTTCGGGACCAGACGCCGCCGTCTCGAGGTGGAACCGAGGCGAAAACCAATCTAGGGCTCCGGCATAGCTGTTCTGCCGGGGATACTTCCCTTCGGGAGGGGGAAATCGTCAACAACTCTCCCATCTCGGGGAGGGCTATCTTCATCAACATATTCACCGGCAGCATCTCCTCTCGAACCCTAGTTCATCTCTTGTATCCAATCTTTGTACCCAAACCTCAGATTGGTACATGTGGGTTGCTAGTAGTGTTGATTACTCCTTATAGTTGACGCTAGTTGGTTTATTTGGTGGAAGATCATATGTTCAGATCCATTATGCATATTAATACCCCTCTGATCATGAACAATATTATGTCTTGTGAGTAGTTACTTTTGTTCCTGAGGACATGGGAGAAGTCTTGCTATTAGTAGTCATGTGAGTTTGGTCTTCGTTCGATATTTTGATGAGATGTATGTTGTCTCTCCTCTAGTGGTGTCATGTGAACGTCAACTACATGACACTTCACCATTATTTCGGCCTAGAGGAAGGCATTGGGAAGTAATAAGTAGATGATGGGTTGCTAGAGTGACAGAAGCTTAAACCCTAGTTTATGTGTTGCTTCGTAAGGGGTTGATTTGGATCCATATGTTTCAGGCTATAGTTAGGTTTACCTTAATACTTCTTTTGTAGTTGCGGATGCTTGCATTAGAGGTTAATCATAAGCGGGAGGCTTGTCCAAGTACGGGCAGCACCCAAGCACCGGTCCACCCACATACCAAATTATCAAAGTACCGAATGTGAATCAGATGATCGTGATGAGAACTAGCTTGACGATAATTCCCATGTGTCATCGGGAGCGCTTTCCTTTATATAAGAGTTTGTCCAGGCTTGTCCTTTGCTACAAAAAGGATTGGGCCACCTTGCTGCACCTTATTTACTTTTACGTTTTGTCACTTGCTACCAATTACCTTATCACAAAACTATATGTTACCTATAATTTCAGTGCTTGCAGAAAATACCTTACTGGAAACTGCCTATCATTTCCTTCTGCTCCTCGTTGGGTTCGACACTCTTACTTATCGAAAGGACTACGATAGACCCCCTACACTTGTGGGTCATCAGGTGCCACTTATGCCCGAGGGAGAGGATGAGTTGGGTAACCACTTGATGATGAAGTGGTGTATCGAGGCAAGTGTGTGTGTTGTTTTCAAAATGGATTGGTTTAATTTGCGACCGTTATTCCAATTTTACATGCGCAACCACTCTACCCTTATATGGGAAAGGGCGTTATTGATTACCTAGGCTGATACTAGCATGGTGCCCGCATTGCTGGTGACGGGGGTGACATGAGGTCACTCTCGGGACGGGGTCATGCTTGGATAGGCGGCCATGACTGTTTTCACAGGGCACCGGACAAACCGTTGGTACCCCGTGCCAGTGGTATGTGATGAATATGGGAGTGAGGCTCCACAATGTTAAGATGTGAAATGTTGGGAACGAGGGCTGCTACCAATCGAGTGGACTCTATGTTAGTGTCGTCTAGGGAAAGATAGTGATCGGGTGCTTACCCCGGGTAGTAGAGGTACCGCGGGTCGTGGATGACACGGAAGTTCCCCGGATCTTGTGGGTAAAGTGTGCAACCTCTACAGAGTGGAAAACTATTCGAATAGCCGTGACCATGCTCAAGGATAGTTGGGTAACCGCTCTTGGGCTACGTCCTATGTTTGCGAAACCTAGTGTGTGTCTGAGGCAAACAACATGGTTCGGTGATATTGATGATGTGATTCTTGAGGAAGTCACGATGAGCTTGAGCATGAGTTGTTTACAACTCTTTCTCGATATTGATGCATGTAACCATCTTGATACTTGTTGCAGGCGCATGCATGTCCTTGATATATGTTGATCATACTTGCATATGAAAAACTTGCTTTACGCAAAAATGCCAATTTAGTAGTAGAGCCCTACATAATTATTCTGTCATCACACTTGGGTTGCTTGCGAGTACATTCAAAGTACTCATTGGCTTACCACTGGTTATTTTATTGGCCAGGCATGAAAGAACATGATATGATGAAGATTTCTTGGTGACGAACATGCGAGCTAGGATGCTTCCCAGTCAAAATGCCTGTAGGGTTAAGGCAGATGGCATAGGTCCAAGTTGTCGATGAAGATTTTCGCTGCGATGATTTATTCTCAGGACTTGACCATAATGGTCCTACTTGTGTAATACGGTATGTATGGATGTAAGACTCTTGTTATTCAGCTTCTGTGTGTTCAGTGAGCATTGGTCTCTGGGATCACTTTACATGTGGATTCGGTGGTCTCGACATATGAGTCGGGGTCCCCACACCCGGCTCCGCGTCGTCCCCTTCCTAGGCCTCGCCGTCGTCCACCACCTTGGTGCTCTCAGCGCGGCGTGGTCAATGTGGTCAACGATCGACTTCCATCGGAAGAGTATTGTATGTGGAGAGGCTGACAGCTGGTTCCACGGCCGCAGCTGGGTCCGCGGCCACAGCCTAGTTTTTTTTTCATTGTTGGGCTGCAAATCTTTCAAGACGAGGAGAGCTTCATTCGGCTGGCCGAGAAAATGGTCTATCAGTAATGAGAAATGGGTTGTACATTTTTAAAACACATCAAAGCGGAAATTAGTTTCAATTTTTTTTTCATTTCGAGATTTTAAATTGCATTGATTTTTATGCGTGGACAATTTGTTGGATTTTATATTGATATACATTTATTTTTAAAATCAGTTTGAATGTGACTCAAACTTTCGGGATTAAAAACAGTTCGGACCGCACCGAAATATGCAAAATTTTGTATAATTTTTTAACCGTGGCCACAATATGGGCTGTAATGCTAACAAAAAGAATATGGGCTCCAAAAAAACCTTAAGAATTAGAAAATGGGCTGTAAATTATTATTAATAATGGCAGATGGGTTGTATGATGTTTTCCACAAATTTGAGGCTTTCCTAAAAAAAGGTTGATGCACAATCAGTGACAGTTGGATCTCTATCCAACAGCCGTCGTGCTTCTTCAATCTCTGCTCTTCCTGCTCCAACCGCTCAAACAAGCGCCGGCGGGACTGCCTGCTCTCTCCTCCCCACGGCCGGCTATGCTGCCGCGCAGGACTCACCGCCCCATCGTACTCACATCGCTGGCCTAGCCATCCCTCTACTCACCCACACCTGCTGTTATTCTCCGGCGACGACAGACGAACCAGTAAACCCTCGAACTCCTCCATGTGGGAAACAACTGCCGAGTCTTCCCTGCCTCCATGTCGTTCCCTTCCTAGGCCTCGCCGTCGTCCACCACTCAGGTGTTCTCAGCGTGGCCTGGTCAATGTGGTCAACGACCGAAATGCATCTGAAGTGAACTATATGTGGAGAGGCTGACAGTAGGTCCACGGTAGCACGCAAGGAAATGCCTCCTTATTACACACAAAATAATGATTCCTCCACCTGACATTTGGGATCCACCGAAAGGGCCTCTGTATTTTGCGAAAAAAAGTTACCACCGCTGACAGCTCAGACCCACCTGCTATATCTTCACACGCAAGGAAATGCCTCCTTATTACGCACAAAAAAATGAATACTCCCCCTATTAGCCGGGACCCAGTATCTGACTTGTGGGCCTACTAAGTTTACGAGGACAGAGGGCTTTGTCAACTTAGTCAATATGCACGATTCTAGCTCTAGTGACCGTACGATGTCCACCCAACGGCCGCAGTGCTTCTTAAACCTCTTTTGTTCTTGCTCCAGCTGCCCAAACCAGCTAGCAAACCAGCGCCGGTCGTGCCTCATGCTCCTGCCTCCCATGGCCAGCTATGCTGCCGCGGAGGCCTCGCCGCCCCTACTACTCCCACCGCTGGCCAGGCCATCCCTCCACTCAACCACACCCCCTATTATTCTGCGGCAACGGCAACCTCACACCACAGCCGAACGAATGAACCCTCGTAGTCCTTTCCGCATGGGCTTCCACAGCCGCGTCTTTCCCGGCTCCACGTCGTCCCGTTCCTAGGCCTCGCCGTCGTCCACCGCCCTGGTGCTCTCGACGCGGCGTGGTCAACATGGTCAAGCAATGGCTTTGATCGGACGTGGACTGTACGTGGAGAGGCTGACAGCTGGTTCCACGGCCACAGCAAGGAAGTGCCTCCTTATTACATGCAAAATAACAATTCCTCCACCTGACATCGGGGACCCACCAGACGGGCCATCGTATTTCGCGAAAAAAACGTTTCCCCCTGACTGTTGGGACCCATCAGCTACATCTTCGCACGCAAGGAAGTGTGTCCGAAAAAAACGATTCGCCCCCTGACTACTGGGACCCACCAGCTACATCTTCGCACGCAAGGAAGTGCCTGACAGTCGGGACTCACTTGGTCGAAGCATACGTAGCGTTGTCATTCTGGTCGCGAACGTGTACGTACATACTGGTCAATGTAGAGGCGCGCACGTGTCATAGTAGAGGCGCGCATGTAGCATGTACACGTATGTATAGCAGCCAAGGTGCAAGAAAGTAAATACGACCACATACGTACATACGGGCGAGGTCTTGAACGCCTACTCGCGCGTATGTACGGCCAGGGCTCGTGTACATGCCTGGGTCGGAAAGAAGAAACAGCGTCGTCGTTGTGTTCATGGGGAGCCAAACGGCTGGGTCGAAACGGACTGCGTCGTCGTGTTCTTCGGGAGGGCTTGGACAGTATAGCCAATGGAAACAAGGCCTGGTGTACCGCAGATCGGAGGAAACGGCCTTGTGTTCGACTGGCCACGGTCAAAACGGGATCCTGTTCATCGAGAGGGGTCTCGCATACCGCAAAATAGAGGAAACGGACCTCCTACGGTCGAACGGGGGTCCTGTTGATCGGGAGGGGTGTGGCGTGCCACAAAACGGAGGAAGAGGACTTGTGTTGGAGCGCTGTGGTCGAAATAGGGGTCCTGTTCATCGGGAGAGGTGTGGCGTACCGCAAAAGAGAGGAAATAGACTTGTGTTGGAGCGCTACGGTCGAAACAGGGGTCCTGTTCATTGGGTGGGGTGTGGCGTACCGCAAAACAGGACTCCACGGGATACTTTTCATCACCACCGTCAACCCCCTCCAACCTCCACGGACTACTGTCCATCCACCGTCGACCTCCTCCAGCATCCACCTGCGACTATATAGCCTCCATTGCGCGCTACTCCACCGGCTACTGTTCAACCAGCCCTCTCCACGGGCTCCTATTCAACCACCCCTCCACGGGATACTATTCATCCAGCCCTCCATCATCCACTGTTCATCCAGCCCTCCACGGGGTGGTCCTGTTCATGTAGCCCTCCACGGGGTCCTGTTCATGCAGCCCCAACCGGCTCGATCGAACGGGTTCCTGTTCATACAGAGGTAACACCACGGAGTCCTGTTCAGCCACCCCCACCGGGAACTGTTCATCCAAACCCCCCAGCAACGCTCACTGTTCATGCAAAGGCAGCATCGATCAGCTTTAGTTAGTAGTGGTAGCGAAGGAATCGCTCGATCGGGTTCAGTTAACAGCCATCGATCGATCGCTCGGGTTCAGTAACGCATAGCCTACAGTGCAATCACTCAGGTTCAGTTAGAGCCCAATGCCTCGCTCTGGTTCAGTTAGAGCCCAACGCCTCGCACCCACCCGCGTGCATGTAGGAGAGAAATGTGCATCGCTCGGCCCCGACCACCCACCATAACCGGAACACCCCAATATTTTCCTCGCCCTCGCTTCTACCACGGTTTTTTCCGTCATGGACGGCCCAAAGAATGTCATGCAACTGTGTCTCCGGCCCGCCCAGGACGAAAAGCCCATTTTTTGTCATGTTTTTTTTCATAGAAGTAGGACCACACCACATCTATGATGATACCGTGTTTTGTCACAATTATTGTCATAGAAGTATCATAAGTATGACAGAAAAAAATTCGTTTGGCCCAAAATGTCACGGATGTGTCTTTTTTTTGTAGTGTCACTACTCAATTTTCCATGGGTGAACACTGGCGCGTGAATTCTCGATGTTGACTTTGTCGGCTTTGTAGGTGGGGACCGGCAGCAGGAGGGCCCATAGGGGGCCACCCCCAACACACCGCCCCCTTCAACAACACAGCCCCAAGGGGCGTTTCCGGTAAGGGCACCGACAGCCGAGCCTGCGCCCATGGAGGAGGAGGAGAGGGACTTGAGCGCCGGCAGCTCTTCCCTGGCAATGGTTGTTGGCGAGGAGAGCGCCGCTCCTCCCCAGCCTGGTATGGGTGATTTGCCTTTGTTCTCCAAGTTGAGTCCTGACCTTGGGCACCGCCTCACCTTTTCTTTTGACTTTTAGACCCTCCCTTGACGGACCGGGTGGATGTCGAGCCCACCGTTGAGGAGGTCGCCAAAGACGCCGAGGCCGAGGCCGACTGGTTTGCTGCCGAGGAGGCCGCCAAGGCCACAACAGAGGAGGCGGCCTAAGGGTCTGCCAGAGGGACCGGCGACGCCACCGTCGAGAGGGCCGACAACGGGCCTGCCGGAGGAAACAACGAGGCTGCTGCCGAGGAGGCCGACTAGGCCGCTACCTAGGAGGCCGGCAAGGCTACCGCCGAGGACCAGCCTTCCTCCTCCACTGCCTCTGGCTCGGGTCGCTACCTGAAGGTGAGTGATGACTTGTTCGTCCACCTCCCCTGGATGGCAAGCAGCAGGGCGCCAGCCGAGTGGGAGGTGTTTGATGATGAGGCGCTCGCCGCCGCTGGTCTTGACGTCATCGACAAGCCGGGCGCCGATGGCGACGGTTCTCAAAAGGAGCAACTTCTTCGGGCCATGAGCGCCAGCTTCCAGAAACTCGAGGTACGTAATGCCCAAGATACACCCGCCGGTAGTCGTTACTCCTCATAGGATCTAGACTGGCCTCACATATCAATACTAGTCTTTTCTTCGCACTTTGTCATCACTCGTGAGCACCCGGGACTAATTTCCCGGTCGGTCACCCATCTTGAAACTACTCCAAGCTGAGCATGCTTAACTTTGGAGTTCTATCGGAATGGGCTTCCGGAAAAGAAGGAATTCCTTATTGATATGATTAGTCTATCATCCCTAATGAGCCAGGCTATCACAAGGTACTTTACCGTGCCCGCCAGGACAAGGCAAAGTCCAGGTCGGCAGTGGTGGATAAGGCGGAGGACGACTTCCAGGAGCGCGTCGCCTAGACAAAAGTCTGGTTCGATGAGGCCCAGAATGAGTTGAGGGCTTCCCAGGAAAAGCTGGACGAGTGCGCCCGAGACCTCATGCTGGTGCAGTCTGATTTTGAGAGGGTCCAGGAAGAGGCCAAGGAGCGAGCCGCCAATGATGAGGCCGCCCACAACCAGCGCCAAGCTCAACTGGACTCTCAGGAGGAAGACCTTGTCGCCCGTGAGCAGGCACACGCCGCCACACTCTGCGGCAAGGATGAAGAGATTGACAAGCTTGTCGCGCGGTGGACCCAGGAGCTGGAACAGAAGCACATTGTGGCTCTCAATGCTCGGGCCCGGGTCCACGCCGGCAAGGTAAAGGAGTTGGAGGTGGAGCGGGATGGCCTGAACAAGTGGGTCATGGGGCTGATCACAAAGAGGGACACGATCCATGCGACCTTGATGGATGCGCAGTCCGAGGTCCTCGGCAAGGACGAGCAGCTCTCTAGGGCCCATGATTCCATCAAGGATCTGAAGCTGGAATTGGAGGGCCTCAAGGGGATGCTCACTGAGGCCAAAGCTCGGGCGGAGACTCTGAACAAGGGCCTGGAGGAGGAGAAGCGGCTGCGGAAGGATGAGGGCGCTGGCTACGTAGAGTACGTAAAGGGTGAGAACCTCTGGATCAGCCGCCTCGTCGTCGTCGCGGAGGAACTTACTCCGCAGCTGGCCACCATGGGCATGCCAAGCTTCAGGTTCTCCCAGGAGGTGAACCTCTCCATTCACGCCAGCGTTCTTCGAACGCGTTCTTGAGGCCCTAGGAAAACTCCACCTTTGCCGGGTGGCTTGTCTAGCCGACGAATCCCGGAGGCTCTACCGGGGCGCACTGACCAAGGTCCTTGTTAAGATAGCCTACTAGAACCCCGACCTCGACTTCGACGCCGCGCTCGATAGCATGCCGGATGATGTAGATCTGACGGCACTCAAGGAGCGTATCAAGCCCATCATCAATTCTGTCGGCGGAATTCAGAGGATAGAGGGCCAGCGTCGGGATTAGGCACACCGTTTCTTGTTGCCGCTGTAGGTTTAGAACCGACACAGTTTTTATCTTTAGTCAGAACCGCAGCAAAAATTTATGTAATATAACTATGCAATATTTTGTAGCGATGCATGTTATCTTCCTGTTTGATCCTTCTCTGTATGTCTACGCTGCGATTAATTGGGAGGGATTGCCGGCGAGTAAACCCCGGACGGGGCGTTTTGAGGACGGATCCTCAATAGCCTGCCGGGTATGCTTGCTGCTGGGCAAACCACCTTACTGTCCTTAACGCGGCCGTTTGAACTGTCGAGCGGATTCGAAACAGGACGAAAGCGTTTCTAGTAACGGAAAGGCTTCCCTGCCATTCTCGATGCGGCCACTTGAACTGTTGAGTGGACTCGAAACAGGGCAAAGGCTTTGCCAATAGTGGAAGGGCCCCATGGCGTACATGTTTATCATACAGAGAGCAAGATCTCCAAAGATAATAACCTTCATGTGAAAAGGAATTACTCAAAGCCTTGCATGACTTATCTTTTTTTTGTCATCGCGTGGGCGTCCATCGTACTCGCTAACGATGCCCCGCACTTGGTCATTTCCTTCTTGGGAAATCATGGCCATGAAGAACTGCTATACTAACTGCTAGACCAGATTTTCACAACTGTGCCCCCTACCAGGCGCACCAAAGATGTCGGTGCGAAACGACACCTATGGGATCACTGGAATCTCTTCTACGGTTGGCGGGCGTGAGGTTGTACAAAGAGCAGGTCTAAGAGTCAGCACAGCAATCATTTACCCAGGTTCGGGCCGTGAGGATGCGTAATACCCTAGTCCTGCTTTTGTGTATATTTGAGTGTTCTTTAGTTCTTGAGCTAGCTACGGTGCCTGTCCACTTTTCTAGGATCCGAATCCTCCTTCATTATGCCGCGAGCCTCCTTTTATAGCCTAAAGGGGCTGCCACAGTGGCACATAGGAGGTGGAAAGGTGTATAGTGTATAGGCGCGTGCCACGCCATTACGGGACAAGGTGCATTAAATGCGCTGCTTAGGTGTCTATTTGCTTTATCGGGGACGGAAAAGAAGCCAGTCACGTCCGTGGCTGCTCTGTCTGGTCGCGACGCACATCTAGGCCAGCGAGGCAGGCAGCTAAGGAGGCGTTGTGGTAGGGCCTTCACAAAGATCTGCATGCCACCACGCAGGTGCTTCACTAGCTGGCCCAGGAACCACGTATCGCCACGTGGGTGCCTGCCTGGGCCAGCGGGTCGGCCGCCGAGCTGGGGCGGTGACAAGGGCGGCATGGGCTTGCCGCAGTCTTGCTTATGTTCCCGGCAAGGGTCTTGCCGGGGCCTCCGTGAGTATCCTATGGCAAGAGGCTTGCCGGTGCTCCGGGGTGGCTTCGGCAAGGAGCCTTGTCGGGGCCTCGTGTGCGTCCTTGGCAAGGAGCCTTGTGATCGCCATGTCTTCTGGTTCTTATCTTGGGAGTCATAGATCTTTGCCTTCACAAAGATCTGCATTCCATCACGTGGGCGCTTCCCGAGCGTTGGCTCCAATGTTGTTCATACCGTTGGAGCCCGTAGGCCTCAAGGGTGGCTACGACGGTGGCGTCTGAGTGGGTTGCCTCGGCAAGAGCCCTTGCCGAGGGCGTAAAGGCCGCCCTGGGAAGATTCCTGGCCGGGGGATACCATATCTCTTTGCTTGGTCTTCTCGTGCCGCCATCTTGGCATTGTTCTGGTAACTCCACGTTCCTAGCTCCCCCCTCTGCTCCGCTATGTTTGGCCATAGGTGTGGCTCTGACTGCCCATGCACAAGTAAGGGGTAGCGATAAGTGGTTCCTGGGCCAGCTAGACAAGCACCTGCGTGGTGGCATGCAGATCTTCGTGAAGGCCCTACCACAACACCACCTCAGCTGCCTGCCTCACTAGCCTAAACGCGCGTCGCGACCAGACAGAGCGGCCACAGACGGGACTGGCATCTTTTCCGTCCCCGATAAAGCTAATAGACACCTAAGCAGCGCATTTAATGCGCCTTGGCCCGTAATGACGTGGGATAAGCCTATACACTTTACACCTTTCCACCTCCTGTGTGCCACTTTGGCAGCCCCTTTAGACTATAAAAGGAGGCCCGTGGCAAACTGAAGGAGGATTCGGATCCTTGAAAACTGGACAGGCACCGTAGCTAGCTCAAGAACTCAAGAACACTCAAATATACACAAAAGCAGGACTAGGGTCTTACGCATCCTCGTGGCCCGAACCTGGGTAAGCGATTGCTGTGCTAACTCTTAGACCTGCACTTTGTACAACCTCGCGCCCGCCAACCGTAGAAGGGATTCCATTGATCCCATAGGTGTCGTTTCGTAGCGACATCTTTTGCGCGCCAGGTAGGGGGCGCAGTTGTGAAAATCTGGTCTAGTAGTTAGTGTAGCGATTCCTCATCGCCATGGCTCCTAAGAAGAAGACGATCGCGGCGGTCGGTTCGTCTGTAGCCGAACGGCCCGTGCCAGCGCAGGCTAGCGATGGGGTGGTGCCTACGAACACCCGTGTCGTTGCAGCAGCCGAAGCCTGGCAAGCGGCATCGTTCGTGTGCGAGACGACGAACCACTCGCCACCAAGTTCAAGGGTGGAGCCCCCCCCAGTAGGTGGCGCGAGGCCCTCCAAGAGTGGTGTCATACCCCGCACGGGCGACGCGGCGACTTCTAAGACGCCCATGGAAACGCCCATGACGCGTTCCTCCCAGATCATGCACGATGAGCAGCATCGCCACGCGGAGGACCCATAGCGCCGCCGCGGAAAGAGCCCCGTGCGTCAGTCACGAGATGCAGGAGATCAGCATTCTCGCCGAGGCGCTGGTGGCAATGGCGTGCAGCTGCGGGACCGTGATAGAGCTCCTTCTAACATGGTTAGAAGTCGCAGCGCGTCTCATTCCACGCAGCTCTACCCGCCGCCCACGCCGGCGGAAACCTTAGCGCACGCGCAGTTGCTCCTCAACTTCCCTCCTGCTGCGGAGAAGGTCGACGAGTGGAGAGGTACCGTTCGTAGCCTTGTTGCCATCGCCAACAAGGACAAACCTCGGCCGGCGGGGCATTCAACACGGCGCTCTGCCGAACCACCACACGCCAGCGGTGAAAGGATCGGAGGTGCCGCAGCCACGGTGCATTCTCCTCCTCCTCGCCGGCTACCGCGTGTACCGGTCCGTCGGGACGACGCTTGCGACGACGTATCCATAGCGTCGTCCGACCCACGGACCCACCGTGATCAGCACCAAGTTCTTCGAGAGTGTGCCTACGAGGACGCTCGAACCATGATGGCTTCTCGCCCCTCGTTGGTTACCCCAAGTGGAAGGTTTGAGATGCAGTGTAGCGGAAGTTTTCCCTTGGCAATACCAAGGATCGATTTCCCTGAGACTCACAGTTTCAACAAGAAGGTGTCAACTGCTAACGGCGCCAGATATTAGCAATCAACGTGGACCTGCACATATATACAAATAACTTTGCTCCCAACGAGTACAGAGAGGTTGTCAATCCCTCCGGCCTTGTAGTTTACAAAGGATCAAACGCAATTGATAATAGTGATAGGTAGTGCTGCAATATTAAGTAAAAGCGGAAAGTAAATAGCGGATGTGATCAATGATGGTAATGTGGACCGGGGTCCCATGATGTTCACTAGTGATGTGTCTCTCCCAAAAGACGATAAAATAGCTATGTGAGGTAAACGAATTACAGCTGGGCAATTGACAGAATTATGTGCGCAAACCAATGCTAACTATGTTGCAAGAAAGGTAGAGGTTCAAAGCATGGGCGGTACGCCGAGGTAAGTAGACCGAAATCCATATGCATCTACTACTAATCATCCACCTTGAGATATCTATCCAGAACATCTCGCTGGTATTAAGTTGCGAGTCCCACCCTTAGTGTAAACTCAAAGCAACAGACAACTGCATTAAAAGAACTTTGCGTAAAGTAAATAATCCTTGCACCGGCGGGCACAAGCACCGTTGTTTTCCCCCTTGTGGCAACAGCACATCCCCTAGACTCATGTTTCTGTCACTCAAGCTAGTCATCGAGGGGCATGAACCCACAATCAAGCATAACGTTCCCTCTTGGAGTCACTACCTACTACTTGGCCAAAGAAATAAATAACAATGGAGAACATGCAAGAATTACTGACGAACATAAATATAAAAGAGGTGAATGAAATATATTACTCAAACACAATCTGAACATAATCTCATAATCCATCGGATCCCAGCAAACTCATCATAGCAACAGCATAAGGATTACATATGTGCCTCGATCATGTAGGGCAGCTCACGAGGACTAATTAGTGAAGCACAAGAACGGGAGGAGAACATCACATAGCTACTGGTCATGGACCCATGGTCCAAGGGAGACTACTCACAACTCATCCGGGAGGCGTCCATGGTGGTGGAGAGGCTCCCGGTGGTGATCCTCCCCTCCGGCAGGGTGCCGGGAAGAGTTCTCCTGGTGCTCCCGATCTTGGAAGCGGCGGCGGCGGCGGAACAGAGATGAGATCGCGAAAAGAGTTCCCGTCTCGAGGGTTTCGGGAGACGGTATAAATATATGCCAAAGGGGGGCATCAGACGAGGCTCGGGGGGCACAGGCGCCCCCCCCGGCGCGGCCAGGGGGGGCCACGCCACCAGGGCGCCTGGAGCCATGGTGCCCCCCCCCGGCTGTACTTTGGCTACCGGGAACCTTCTGGAACGCTGATTTTTTATATAATTTTTCCGGTATTTTTCTGGCAGTTCTCGTAATGGGAAAACCTGAAATACAAAAACCGCCGAAAATAGAAACTGGCACTGGGGTGCACTGAGTTAATAGGTTAGTCCAAATATGATCAAAGGTGTATGGAAGTGTATAAATATCATAGCAATATCACCCAAAAGAGGCATGGAGCAAGCAGAAATTATAGATACGTTTTGGACGTATCAACATCCCGAAGCTTAATTCCTGCTTGTCCTCGAGTAGGTAAATGATAACAAGATAATTTATGTGGTGACATGCTATTAACCATATAGGACTTTTTCATAGTCACATGACAAAAGCTTACTGAGACAATGAATCTATAGTAATTAAGTTGCCTCATGAGAAAATCACAAAGAACTGAAAGTTTTACAATATGATACTGAAACATCAAATAGATTTGTAATGAACATGGTGTGCAAATATGATAAAGTGATATCTCGCTTGCCCCCTTTAGTGAAGCAAAACATAAATGCAGGGGCACCTCCAAGTTTTAAGTGATGACTAGATACAATGATTTCAAAATAAACGATATCACAATCATGCAAAAGACAATGCTAGTTTGGGACAATGCACATTACACTCATAATGACAATCATGCTCTCAGTAGTTGGTGCTTTAAAAGAAGGTGGAGACTCTCGAACCGTGGCTTTTGTTGGCAAGGTTGAAAACCCGTAGTCGGAAACAAAGACAAAACATGTACCAGAGCTCTTGGTTTTAAAACAGAGGTAATAATTTTTTTAGATCATGCATGTTTCGTCAACGAATGCTAGCAGACAACTCAATCACTTCTTGAGATGGACAAGTTTCGAGGAATGGCTCCCGAATGAGGATGATCACATCCTCTTAATCTCCTTTGTTTATCACTGCCAAAGTTTTCTGATTTCTCATGAACAAAGCGTGAAGGAGGGTTTGTTTGTTATATTAATTTTGAGCCGGGCGCACTCAATGCCAGTTCCTTCTCGTATTATGGGTTTGCACATTATACATGCAATCCCGGGGTGAAGCTTGTCCAACTTAAAAAGATTATGAATTAACTACTACTTCCTCATGGACTTACAACAGAGGCACAAAATAGGAATGCTTTTCTTTGAATGATTTCGAGATGGTACATGCAAGTCTTCGTTAGGAATGGCAGGTAAATACCATGTAGGAAGGTATGGTGGACTCATATGGCATAACTGGTTTAAAAGAATGTGGATGCACAAGCAGTCAGTCCGCTTAGTACTGGTGGAGGTTAGCAAAAGACTGGGAGCGACCAACTAAGAGAGCAATGACGGTCATAATCATGCAGAGCGACAAAGCAACATTGAATCAGGCATGGGAGTTATATCGCTACTCAGAAACAAAAGATCATCAAGGCTTGACAGACTTTCTTTATAGTCTTAAATATGCGTGAGCATACGCTAAGTCAATCATAATAAATTCTTTGAAGGAAGATATTACTAAACCATACCACATCATAGGCAAACAAATCATGTTGGTACTCCAATAGCACATTGGGAACCCCCTAGCTATTTGAGACTAACCATAAGAAAACATGAACTACTAAGCACCATTATGCACGTAGCATCTTTATCATAGACATATCAACCAATGCAACGGAAGCAAACTCTCTTAATAAGATAAGCATGATAAATAAAGAGAGTTCAAGCAACCAACTAAACGAAAGCTCTTTAAAAAGATAAGCATGATAGTAGCTATTAAAAGACAAAGAACACACACAGCAATGATAGACATGAAAATTCCATGTTATGTTCTAGGTAGAAGTGGAGCGTGTTTCTCTCCCACATAAAGAAAGGTGAGTTCCGACTAGTTATGAAAAGCTAAGGAAAACTAAAAAGGAAAACTAAAAGCAAGACGCTCCAAGCATAGCACATAACACATGAAGTGATAAAAATATTGTGGAACGAAAGACGAACTGATAATGTTGATGGAGAAGGGGATGCACAGGGGCATCCCCAAGCTTAGACGCTTGAGTCTCCTTGAATATTTCTTGGGGGTGCATGGGGGCATCCCCAAGCTTGAGCGTTTGACACTCCTGGATCTTTTTATCATCTTCCCTCGCACACTTGAAAACTCCCTTCATACATAACTCATCATAATCTGATTCGCGAGGTTAGTACCCATAATAAAATAATTGTTCCTTGCTGGAAATAAAGATATTCTTGAAGGTCTACTGTTTCTCAAGATTGCCAAAAGGTTTTTGCAAAGAAAAAGCAAGCTCTAGGTTTGCAAAATGTAGGAAAGGCAAAACAGGACAGAATCTGTGAAAAACAGAACAGCAGGTAGTAAATGATTTTTTCGGGGCACTTCTACAACTCTAATCAATAAATTCAGAACAGACACACGAAATAAAATTATATAGAGCACGCTGTCGAAAAAATTCAGACCAAAAAGATGATCTGGTGATTTTATACGAATTTTTCAATCCAAGGACAGAATCTGTTTCCTGGACAGCACGTCACAACTTTTGAACTTTCTTGCAATCAGAGGCTATACTTGGCACAAAATTGAAAAGAAAAGATACAATCATGATGCTACTGTAGTAAAAACATCAAGACACAACAAAAGCAAAATAAAATTTTATTCATGTGGGTTGCCTCCCAAAAGCGCTTTCTTTTATGCCTTTAAGCTAGGCATAATACATAGAGATCAAGTTTTATCAAGAGTAAAAGAATAGCTAGCCCGTGTGACGGACTCAAAAGGTAACTTAATCTTCTTTCGAGGGAAGTGTTCCATCCCTTTCTTGAGAGGAAACTGGAATTTTATATTCCCCTCTTTCATGTCAATGATAGCACCAACGGTGCATAGAAAAGGACGTCCCAAAATAATTGGACAAGAAGGTTCACATTCAATGTCCATAATAGTAAAATCAACGGGAACATAGTTGTCATTGACAATGATAAGAACATCGTCGATCCTCCCCAAAGGTTTCTTTATGGAAGAATCAACGAGACGAACACCAAAAGAACGAGAATCAAAAGGTTTCAATTTAAGCATATCATATATTCTTTTGGGCATAACAGAGGTACTAGCACCAACATCACATAAAGCATAGCAAGAGAAGTTATTCAACTTAATTTGAAGGATAGGATCCCAACCATCTTCTAGCTTTCTAGGTATGGAGGATTCTACTCTAAGTTTCTCCTCCCTAGCTTTGATAAGAGCATTAGTGATATGCTCTGTGAAGGCAAGGTTAAGCATGCTAGTGCGGGGATCTCTAGACATCTTGTGAAGGAAATCAATAACTTCGGTAAGAGTGCAATTGTCAAAATCAAGGTCACTACCATCAAGTAAGGTGGTAGTGGTGTCCTTTAGGTTCACTTGTTTAGTAGTTTCTATAGTCATAGCATAACCATTAATAGGTCCATTGGGACCAGGAGTGCATTGGGTGCTAAGAGTTTGGATATCCTCAACAACTTGGATAGTAGCAACAGTGTAGTGGGTAGGAAGGCTCTTAATTCTATCTTCTTCCTCCCTTAGGGGTGCAACCACTTCAGGTTTAGCTGCCATTTGGTTTATCAAAGTGGCTTGTGTGTGGGACATGTTGGAAACTTGGGTCTCAGTGATAGTGAGCCTAGTCTGGAGGTTAGAAATCTCAATATTTATGCTCTCTAATTGTCTACTAATGTTTTGCAAGATAGCAGTATGCTCATTTAATTTCCTCGAGAAGGTTTTGTTTTGTTCATATTGGGTGTGCATGTAATTCTTAGTGGCCTTCTCTGTTTCTAGAAGTTTCTCATAGCCAGGCAAGTCTCTATCTTTTTGGGTGGAGTTCTTGGTGATAGGATAAGCATTGTTGTTCCCATAGGAGGGGAACGGTCTAGGATTGCTACCAAAGTTACTCCTATAAGCATGAGCAATCACAGAATCTAAAGGATCATAACTAGGATCAATAGAAGATTGCTTGGAAAGTAGGGACATGATCAAGTCAGCTTTTTCATTTAGGGAGGAAATCTCCTCGACAGAGTTTACCTTCCTACCTGTTGGAGCGCGTTCGGTGTGCCATTGGGAATAGTTGGTCATCATCTCATTGAGAAGCTTCGTGGCAGCACCAAGTGTAGTTGACATAAAAGTTCCTCCCGCGGCCGAATCTAACAAGTTCCGCGAGGTAAAGTTCAAGCCTGCATAAAAAGTTTGGATAACCATCGAAGTAGTCAAACCATGAGTAGGGCAGTTCTTGATAAGAGATTTCATACGTTCCCAAGCTTGGGCAACGTGTTCATTATCCAATTGTTTAAAATTCATTATGTTACTCCTTAGTTGGATAATTTTAGCAGGTGGATAGTATTTTCCAATAAAAGCATCTTTGCACTTGTCCCATGAATCTATGCTATTTCTAGGCAAAGACTGAAACCAAATTTTAGCTCCTCCTCTCAAGGAGAAAGGAAAAAGCTTAAGCTTAACAATATTACCATCTATTTCTTGGTACTTTTGCATATCACAAAGTTCAACAAAATTGTTTAAGTGTAAAGCAGCATCATCTCCAGCACCGGAGAATTGATCTTTCATAACTAAGTTCAGTAAAGTAGGTTTAATTTCATACGAAGGTGCTGAAGTGGCAGGTGTAGTGATAGGTGTGCAGATAAAGTCATCGTTGTTGTGACTAGTGAAGTCACACAACTTGGTGTTCTCGGTGGAACCCATAGTAGCAAGCAAGCAAGATAACTATTTTTGTGATTTTCGATAAAAGATACTAAAGCAAAAACTGAAAGGTAAACTAACAAGACTAAAAAGCAAAGGTAAAAGATAGCGTGCAACTCCCCTATCCTGAAGAGTGGTGTCCCCGGCAACGGCGCCAGAAAACTTTGCTTGATGGCTTCTCGCCCCTCGTTGGTTACCCCAAGTGGAAGGTTTGAGATGCAGTGTAGCGGAAGTTTTCCCTTGGCAATACAAAGGATCAATTTCCCTGAGACTCCCAGTTTCAACAAGACGGTGTCAACTGCTAACGGCGCCAGATATTAGCAATCAACGTGGACCTGCACACAGATACAAATAACTTTGCTCCCAACGAGTACAGAGAGGTTGTCAATCCCTCCGGCCTTGTAGTTTACAAAGGATCAAACGCAAGTGATAATAGTGATAGGTAATGCTGCAATAGTAAGTAAAAGCGGAAAGTAAATAGCGGATGTGATCAATGATGGTAATATGGACCGGGGTCCCATGATGTTCACTAGTGATGTCTCTCTCCCAAAAGACGATAAAACAGCTATGTGAGGTAAACGAATTACAGCTGGGCAATTGACATAATTATGTGCGCAAACCAATGCTAACTATGTTGCAAGAAAGGAAGAGGTTCAAAGCATGGGCGGTACGCCGAGGTAAGTAGACCGAAATCCATCTGCATCTACTACTAATCATCCACCTTGAGATATCTATCGAGAACATCTCGCTGGTATTAAGTTGCGAGTCCCACCCATAGTGTAAACTCAAAGCAACAGACAACTGCATTAAAAGAACTTTGCGTAAAGTAAACAATCCTTGCACCCGCGGGCACAAGCACCGTTGTTTTCCCCCTTGTGGCAACAACACATCCCCTAGACTCATGTTTCTGTCACTCAAGCTAGTCATCGAGGGGCATGAACCCACAATCAAGCATAACGTTCCCTCTTCGAGTCACTACCTACTACTTGGCCAAAGCAATAAATAACAATGAAGAACATGCAAGAATTACTTACGAACATAAATATAAAAGAGGTGAATCAAATATATTACTCAAACACAATCTGAACATAATCTCATAATCCATCGGATCCCAGCAAACTCATCATAGCAACAACATAAGTATTACATATGTGCCTCGATCATGTAGGGCAGCTCACGAGGACTAATTAGTGAAGCACAAGAACGGGAGGAGAACATCACATAGCTACTGGTCATGGACCCATGGTCCAAGGGAGACTACTCACAACTCATCTGGGAGGCGTCCATGGTGGTGGAGAAGCTCCCGGTGGTGATCCTCCCCTCCGGCAAGGTGCCAGAAAGAGTTCTCCTGGTGCTCCCGATCTTGGAAGCGGCGGCGGCGGCGGAACAGAGATGAGATCGCGAAAAAGAGTTCCCGTCTCGAGGGTTTCGGGAGACGGTATAAATATATGCCAAAGGGGGGCATCAGACGAGGCTCAGGGGGCCCAGGCGCCCCCCCGGCGTGGCCAGGGGGGCCGCGCCACCAGGGCGCCTGGAGCCCTGGTGCCCCCCCGGCTGTACTTTGGCTACCGGGAACCTTCTGGAACGCTGATTTTTTATATAATTATTCCGGTATTTTTCTGGCAGTTCTCGTAATGGGAAAATCTAAAATACAAAAACAGCCAAAAACAAAAAATGGCACTGGGGTGCACTGAGTTAATAGGTTAGTCCAAATATGATCAAAGGTGTATGGAAGTGTATAAATATCATAGCAATATCACCCAAAAGAGGCATGGAGCAAGAAGAAATTATAGATACGTTTTGGACGTATCAAACTACCATCGAGCGCCGGCGCGAGGCACGCCACCAGTCGGATAGGCTGGCAGGGCCTGCTGTGGACAACCCAGCACCGGGAGGATCTGGTGGCTTACCTTAAGAGGTAGGCTGTCGGGCCTTTATCCGTGAGCTTTGACGTTTCTAGTGGCCCACCCACCGCACCTTCAAGCCCGACGTCGGTAAGAAGTACAATGGCAAGACTCACCCATCAGAGTTCCTCGGCATCTACACCATCGCGATGCAGGCTGCTGGGGCGCGCGACGACAAGGTGCTTGCCAATTATTTCCCGTTGGCACTTAAACCCAACGTCATGTCATGGTTGATGCACTTGCCGACGGATTCCATTTCTTGCTGATCAGTTCTGTGCCATGAGTTTGTTGGCTCTTTTACGGGAGGCCACCAGGCTCATGGCCAAGAAAGTGATTTACATGTCATCCCCCATAAGGAAGGCGAAAGCCTGCGCAAGTACATACAGCGGTTCAGCTAAGTGCAGTACAACATCCCAAACGTTCATCCTGCCGCCATCATTAGCGTGTTCCACTAGAACGTGCGCAACCGCAAGATGCGTGGGGAGCTGGCGATGAATAAAGTCAAGGATGTGGCCGAACTCTACGTTCTAGCTGACAAATGCGCCCGGGCTGAAGAGGGAAGGAGGTACCCCGGCGAAGACGCCGGTGTGGAAACCGGTTCCTTGGACGAAGACGTCGTTGCCCCGACAAAGAAGGGTTGACGCCGTATAGGAAACGCAAGGGCAAGGCTGTGCTTGCCGTAGAGGGATCCGACGACGCCAGCACCACCAAGAAAACCAAGGCAGATGACTCCGGCAAGGAAATCGCCGGTTGTGTAGCCTGCCGGGCCTTCGCGGCCACCGACAAGCCAGGAAGCTCCGACAAGCAGTACTGCAAGATCCACCGTACCAAAGGCCATGACCTCCAGAACTACCGACAAGTCGAGCAGCTCTCGGGGAAGCAAAAGGCCGAGCACGAGAGGCGAGACAAGGAGAAAGGCCAATATGGTGCTGAAGGATCCGGCAAGAATCGTGGCGGCCAGCCTGGCCGCCGTGGCAGAGATAACCAACAAGAACGACCCGCCCGGGGCCGTGACAAGAATCGAGAAGATGATGATCGCGAGGAGGAGGATGAGTCCGGTGAGCAAGAGTTCTAGAAGGCCACGGACGCCATGTGCGTCGACGGTGGTGCCTCCCTGTACACCTCCCACCACCAACCTAAACAGTGGGCACGTGAGATCATAGCAGCGGAGACGTTGTTCGATGCCCAGAAGCCGCTGAGGTGGTCCAGCCTCCTATCATCTTTGATGCCGAGGATCACCCTGAACGCACGACTGTGGTCGGGTGTTTTCCCTTGTTGGTCTCACCAACGATACGCAACATCAAGGTGACGAAGATCCTGGTTGATGGTGGGGCTGGCCTAAACTTGGTCTCGCCCGTCGTGATAAAAATGCTGCATATCCCTGATGGAGACCTCAAGGAGACGGGCTCATTTCAAGGAGTCAACCCAGGAAGAAGCCAGCCCAAGGGTAAAGTCACGCTGCCCGTGACATTCGGGGGCGAGCTGAACTAAAGGATGGAGAGGATTGTTTTTTATGTAGCCGAGATCCCCTTTCCTTACAATGGGATCCTTCGCCGCCCAGCGTTAGCCAAATTCATGGCAGCATCGCATTACTCCTACAACACACTGAAAATGCCTGGACCGATGTCCATTATTATCAACCCCTACGAGAAGAAGGATGCGCTGATCAGCTTTACCGGGAGGCAGTTGCAATAACTACCGCCAAGGCGCTTGCTCCTGCCACAGAAGCCCCGGGATGAAAGGATACTGGTAGGGCCTCTCGCACCTACTCCGGCCAGCACTCCTCTTCGGATTGTAGTGCTCCCGTTGAGAACACGCCAGAGAGCTCCACCGGAAAGAGCAAGAAATCTAGAACTGCTCCACCAGAAACAAAGCGGGTGTCTGTCGAGGAGGATGGCACGGGAGGGGCTTTCACCATAAGCTCCGCGTTCGACAACAAATAGGAAGATGCGCTCGTCAGCTTCTTGCAGGCGAATGTCGACGTGTTTGCATGGCAAGCATCTGACATCCCTGGCATTCCCAGGGAGGTGATGGAGCTCCATCTTGCTGTCTGCCCTCATGCACGACCCGTCAAGTAGAAGGTCGGGAAGCAAGCTCTAGAGCGGCAAGAATTCGTCAGGGAGGAGACCAGGAAGTTAGAGGCAGCCGACTTAGTGAGAGGAGTGCAACATCCAACGTGGTTGGCCAATTCGGTGGTAGTGCGTAAGGCAAATGGGAAGTGGAGGCTGTGTATAGAGTACACAGACATTAATAAGGCTTGCCCAAAAGACCCTTTCCCATTTGCCACGCATCGACCAGATTGTGGACTCCACAGCCGGATGTGACTTGTTATCATTCCTCGATGCTTACTCAGGCTACCATCAGATCTTCATGACGAGAGAAGATGAAGAGAAGACATCATTCATCACCCTAGGTGGCACGTATTGCTTTATGCGAATGCCTTTTGGATTGAATATTGCCGGCTCAACATTTGCAAGGGTAGTCCAGATTGGTTTTGCGCCTCAGCTACATAGAAATATGGAAGCTTATATGGATGATATAGTGGTCAAAACCAAGGACAAAGCAACGCTCATGCAAGATTTGGAAGAGACATTCATGAATCTGCGCAAGATCAACCTTAAGCTGAACCCTCAGAAGTGTGTCTTCGGCGTCCCGTCGGGAAAGCTTCTCGGTTTCTTCGTGTCACAGTGTGGAATTGAGGCAAATCCAGACAAGATCAAGGCCATCGAGCAGATTTAAGCTCCCAGGCGGATCAATGATGTGCGTCGGCTTGCTGGCTGCGTTTCCGCCATGGGCAGGTTCATCCCCAAATCTGCCGAGCGCGCCCTCCCCTTTTTTAATATTTTGAAAAAGGCAGGCCCAATGCAGTGGACCCCAGAAGCCGAAGCGGCACTGCATGATTTGAAGAAATATCTCTCCTCTACACCGATATTGGCCGCACCTAAACCACAAGAGCCATTGCTGCTGTATTTTGCGGCAACGAACCAACTGGTCAGTGCCGCGCTAGTGGCCCAGAGGGAGGTCAATTCAGAAGCAATAGCAATGACACCACCTGATGCCACTGGGGCCGAAGCGACGCAACAAGATGGTGTGATGCAGAAGAAGAAGATGATGCAGCACCCAGTTTACTTTGTCAGCTCCCTATTATAGGGGGCTAGGTCAAGGTACTTCAACATGCAGAAATTGCTCTTCGACCTCCTTATGGCCTCGAGGAAGCTGCATCATTAATTCCAAGCACATGAAATTACCGTCGTCACCCGCCTCCCATTGCAACGGATATTGCATAAACCAGATGTGACTAGGAGGATTGTGGAATGGGCCCTGGAGCTGTCAAGCTTCGGTTTGAAATTTGAAAGTAGTTCGGTGATTCATAGTAGAGTCTTGGCGGAGTTCATTGCAGAATGGACCTCAACGCTCGACAAAGAGATCCAGGAGACTACACTCCCCGGCAAGGGTACGAGTCGTGACTGGATTATGTACTTTGACGGGGCTTTCTTGCTGCAAGGCGCCAGTGCTGGTGTGCTGCTCGTTGCACCCACCGGAGAACACCTCAAGTATGTGATCCAGATGCACTTCCCCAGGGAGGTATCAACAAACAACACTGCCGAGTACGAGGGATTGCTTGCCGGTCTCAAGATCGCGGCGGACCTAGGGATCAAGAATCTCATCGTCAGAGGGGATTCACAGCTCGTTGTCAGGCAAGTGAACAAAGATTGCTAGAGCCCGTTGATGGAAGCCTACGTGGAAGAAGTGAGGAAACTGGAGGAGTGTTTCGATGGTACACAAGCTGAACACGTCCCCCGAGCGGATAATGACATCGCCGACTACTTGTTGAAACGCGCCGCCCTGAAACTACCTGTGGAACCAGGTACCTTTGTGCTCCAATTATTTCAGCCATATGTTGAACCATCGACCGAGCCGAACAAGCGAAGGAAATCAGGCCCCGACAAGTACTTTCCAACCGAACCCGCGGGGGTGGTCGACAATGGTGTTGCCGGGGACACTGAGCCTGCCTGGGGCAACAAACTCCGGCGGGGCATCAAGCCTTGGCCGTAGAGGAAATCGCTCCCATGGTAGAGGAAATGGCTTTGGTACTTGCCGTTGAGCCCCAGGCTCTGGCATGGGCACAGGATAGCGTCCAATTCCTCCACACCGGGAAACTTCCTAAAGAGTAGGAAGAAGCGTAGAAAGTAGCCCATCGGTCCGCCATGTACCAGTTCATCGACGACGTCCTGTATAGGAAAAGACCGAACGGCGTGAAATTGAAGTGCATCACCCGGGAGGAAGGACTAGAGCGGTTGGCAGAGATACATGGAGGCATATGTGGCTCCCACATATCATCAAGAGCCCTTGCCGACAAGGCATTCCGGCAAGGTCTCTTCTGGCCCACTACCCTCCAGGATGCAACAACACTAGTAACCAAGTGTGAAGCATGTCAGTTCCACTGGAAGAAACTTCATCAACCAGCTCAAGATCTCCAAACAATCCCTCTCTCCTAGCCATTCTTGGTCTGGGGGCTCAACATATTGGGCCCTTTTCCCCGTGCTGTCGTGGGCTTTGAGTACTTGTACGAGCAATCAACAAGTTCACAAAGTGGCCGGAGGTGGAAGCAGTGAGAAAGGTGATAGCACAATCGGCCGTCAAGTTCTTCAAGGGTCTGGTCTGCCGTTTTGGTGTACCACACAAATTCATCACGACAACGGTACGCAGTACACAAGCAACACCTTCATGCAATATATTCAAGACCTCGGTGGCAAGGTCTATTTCGCTTTTGTTGCCCATCCATGAAGCAACGGCCATGCGGAAAGGTCAAATGCCGAAGTACCGCGGGGCCCCCAGACAAGGACTTTTGACAGGCTACACAAGTGCGGAAGGCGCTGGATTGATGAATTGCCGACGGTTCTTTGGTCAATCAGGACGACACCAAATCGAGCAACCGACCAGACACCCTTCTCCCTTGTTTATGGGGTGGAGGCAGTTCTCCCCACAGAACTCGCATACGGGTCACCCCGAGTGCTCGCTGCTAGGCTTCTCGCCAATCGTTGGTTACCCCAAGTGGAAGGTGTGAGATGTAGTGTTGCGGAAGTTTTTCCCTTGGCAAAGATACCAAGGATCGAATCCCCAGAGACTCCTAGGTTCAACAAGAAGGTGTCAACTGCTACGGCGCCAGATATTAGCAATCAACGTGGACCTGCACACAGATACAAATAACTTTGCTCCCAACGAGTACAGAGAGGTTGTCAATCCCTCCGGCCTTGTAGTTCACAAAGGATTAAACGCAAGTGATAGTAGTGATAGATATAATTGCAATAGTAAATAAAAGCGAAAAGTAAATAGCGGATGTGATCAATGATGGTAATATGGACCGGAGTCTCGTGATGTTCACTAGTGATGTCTCTCTCCCAAAAGACGATAAAACAGCTATGTGAGGTAAACGAATTACAGCTGGGCAATTGACAGGACCATGTGCGCAAACCAATGCTGACTACATTGCAAGAAAGGTTGAGGTTCAAAGCATGGGCGGTACGCAAAACTAAGTAGACCGAAATCCATCAATATCTACTACTAATCATCCACCTTGAGATATCTATCCAGAACATCTCGCTGCTATTAAGTTGCGAGTCCCACCCATAGTGTAAACTCAATGCAACAGACAACTGCATTAAAAGAACTTTGCGTAAAGTAAACAATCCTTGCACCCGCGGGCACAAGCACCGTTGTTTTCCCCCTTGTGGCAACAGCACATCCCCTAGACTCATGTTTCTGTCACTCAAACTAGTCATCGAGGGGCATGAACCCACAATCAAGCATAACGTTCCCTCTTGGAGTCACTACCTATTACTTGGCCAAAGCAATAAATAACAACGGAGAACATGCAAGAATTACTTACGAACATAAATATAAAAGAGGTAGATCAAATATATTACTCAAGCACAATCTGAACATAATCTCATAATCCATCGGATCCTAGCAAACTCATCATAGCAACAACATAAGGATTACATATGTGCCTCGATCATGTAGGGCAGTTCACGAGGCCTAATTAGTGAAGCACAAGAACGGGAGGAGAACATCACATAGCTACTGGTCATG
This sequence comes from Secale cereale, assembly GCA_902687465.1. Classification (NCBI taxonomy): domain Eukaryota; kingdom Viridiplantae; phylum Streptophyta; class Magnoliopsida; order Poales; family Poaceae; genus Secale; species Secale cereale. Next base: position 80,259,366 of record LR738714.1, read on the forward strand.
GACTCATGGTCCAAGGGAGACTACTCACAACTCATCCGGGAGGCGTCCATGGTGGTGGAGAGGCTGCCGGTGGTGATCCTCCCCTCCGGCAGGGTGCCGGGAAGAGTTCTCCTGGTGCTCCCGATCTTGGAAGCGGCGGCGGCGGCGGAACAGAGATGAGATCGCGACAAGACTTCCTCCCTCGAGTGTTTCAGGAGACGCTTTAAATATATGCCAAAGGGGGGCATCGGAGGAGCCTCGGGGGGCCCAGCCCCCCCCCCCCCCCCGGCGTGGCCAAGGGGGGGGGGGGCGCCGCCAGGGCGCCTGGAGCCCTGGTGGCCCCCCCGGCTGTCCTTCGGGCGCACGGTAGTTTCTGGAACGCTGATTTTTTATATAATTTTTCTGGATTTTTCCTGGCAGTTCTCGTAATGTGAAAACCTGAAATACAAAAACAGCTGAAAACAGAAACTGGCACTGGGGTGCACTGAGTTAATAGGTTAGTCCAAATATGATCAAAAGTGTATGGAAGTGTATAAATATCATAGCAATATCACCCAAAAGAGGCATGGAGCAAGCAGAAATTATAGATACGTTTTGGACGTATCAACATCCCCAAGCTTAATTCCTGCTCGTCCTCGAGTAGGTAAATGATAACAAGAATAATTTCTGTGGTGACATGCTATTAACCATATAGGACTTTTTCATAGTCATATGACAAAAGCTTACTGAGACAATGAATCTATAGTAATTAAGTTACGTCATGAGAAAATCACAAAGGACTGAAAGTTTTACAATATGATACTGAAACATCAAATAGATTTGCAATGAACATGATGTGCAAATATGATAAAGTGATATCTAGCTTGCCCCCTTTAGTGAAGCAAAACATAAGTGCAGGGGCACCTCCAAGGTTTAAGTGATGACTAGATACAATGATTTCAGAATAAACGATATCACAATAATGCAAAAGACAATGCTACTTTGGGACAATACACATTACACTCAGAATGACAATCATGCTCTCAGTAGTTGGTGCTTTTAAAAGAAGGTGGAGACTCTCGAACCGTGGCTTTTGTCGGCAAGGTTGAAAACCCGTTGTCGGGGGAAACTGTCCACCACGAGCACCTATGGGACCGGAGCCCCTTCTACGTTGCGGTAAGGGAGCGGAGGGAGCACGAAGAGCGGATCGAGGAGCACACGCGGGCAGTTTACCCAGGTCCGGGCCGCGCGAACGCGTAAAACCCTACTCCTGCTTGGATTGTATTGAGTTCTTGAGCTCAGGAGCTTGAAAGGCTAGCTACACCGAGCAAGAGAGCTATCTAGGTTCCGAACCCTTTCTACGTTGTGCATGGGCCTCCTTTTATAGCTCAAGGGGTCACCGACAGGTGTCAACGTAGAGGAGGGTAAAAATGTAACTTTGGTGGTAGTTGTAACAGTGCGGGAACAGTGCATAAATAGTGCGTGAACAGTGATCTTCACCTAATTTGACAGTGGGGGACAAGGGCATTAAATGCCCGTCACCGTCCACCCCAAAAGCGTCTGTCCACACTCCTCCGTTCGCCACGACGGTAGCCTCGTCATCATGGCGTGCCACCGTGTCCCCGAGGCTGCACAGCCATCCGCCACGCGTCCCTGGAAGGGACCCAGGGCGACGCGTGGGCCGATGAGCTGGAGCGCGGGCACACAACGCAGGCTTCCCCGGCAAGTACCTTGCCGGGGTCTCGATCTTGCCGGGCCGGGAAGCTTGTCGCTCCCCGGGTCCTGCCGGGGCGCAGGGTGCGCCGAGGCATGTCTTCTGAGATGTAGTCTTCTGGTCTTCCTGGCAAGCTCCTCTTGCCAGGGTCTTGTGTTAAAGTGATAACCATGAGCCTGGTGCGGCCTTCCCGGCAAGCTCCACTTGCCGGGGTCTTGATCTTCTGTCTTGTATACTTTGTTTTTGAATGGCTTCTTAAGGACCAGAAAAGGTCTCCGGCGAGCACGTGGTAAACCCTGCCGCGAGAAGCTGCTACTGCCCGTGCACAAGTTGGGGTACTAAGGTACCCCTATCATAATACACCGACAGGAGCCCCCGGGCCTGGGCCACACACGGTGCCGAGCGCTGTTGGGCCAGGCCCAAGACAGTGCACGGGCACGCGCGGCCCACGGCACGCCGAATCTCCTTCCGTATCCGCCGCATCCCCCCCCAACGGCACGCGTCGATTGCGGCGTCGTGGGGGAGATCGTGGCCTCGTTCTTTAATGGGAAATGTGGAACGTCCCCCACCCCCCCCCCTTAAAAGCAGAGGAAGCAGGGGCAGTTTCCCTCCTTCGTCTTCATTGCGTCTTCAAACTCCAGAAAACCTCCGCTGCTCTCTGCTTCCACCCCTCCTCCGCCGCCTTCCGCATCCGCGGCGCTGTCGAGCTCCTCGCCTCTCCCCTCGCCGCCTCCGCCATGGCTCCGAAGAGCGAGAAGGAGAAAGCGGAGAAGACCAAGAAGGAGAAGTCCGAGCAGGCGGCGAAGCTTGCCGCCCAGCGGAAGAGGAACGTGGTCTTCCCGCCGAGGCTCAGCGCGAGGGAGCTGTGGAACAAGTACTACCTCTTCTGGTCCGGGGAGACCAAAGCTCATCCCCGCACCAGAGTCTTCCCCGCCGTCGCCAGAGATCTGTTTCCCGGCGGGTATTTTTTCTTTGCTGTTTTCTTCCACTGCGGATTGTGCCCTCCGTACTCGGAGTTTTTCTGTGACATTATGAACACATATGGCCTCCACCTCCTAGACTTTACCCCCAACGCCATCCTTACGATGGCGGTTTTCGCACATCTGTGCGAAAACTATGTGGGGATCCATCCAAGCGTAGCACTCTTTCACCATTTCTTTATGCCTAGAGTAGAGGCTGGCGCTTCCCTCTCCGGCGGTATCTCCTGGATCTTCCGGTTGAATAAGAAGGACTCATACCTGAAGGGAGAACTCCGCGGCAAGTGGGAAGAATGGCGCGCAGATTGGTGCTGGGTAGTAGAGGATAGGCCGGAGCCCTTCACTGCGCCGCGCACAACAGCCATAGTGCGCGGCAGAGACTGGAGCGAATTGGCCCCGGAGGACGGCAAGCTCAATATTGCCCTCATTAGGATACTTCGCCTCCAGGTAGCCAAATTGACCATCGGAGAGGTAGGGGCAGATTTCCTCCGCCGCCGCATTGCCCCTTTACAAGAAAGGAAAAGGCCAGCATGGGAATTTGGCAATGCGGCGGATATTATGAGGCTGCGCCCGGGATTGAACTTCAACTTCACTGCTTTGGAGCTGAAGGGGATGGTCCAGGAGATCTTCAAGCATGACCCGGCTCATCCGGAGTGGTTTAGATTTCCCCGGGCAGTGGTGCCGCTGTGCAACAGCACTGCCCGGGATTTCTTGCGTGCGATGATGCCCGCGTGCGATTCCCACGGCGTCGACCCCACCTGGATAGAGCCTCCGCCAGACGCAATTCTGAGTTTCTTCAACAATCTGGTCGAGGTGCCCAAGAACACCGAGGAGAACAAGGGTCTCACCCGGGCCACCACGGAGCGGGATATAGCCTATATTGCTTCCCGGATGGAAGAGGCCGCCGCAGCCGCAGCGGCGGGAGATTTCGGATTCACCGTCGACGAGGCGCAGGCCGCGGACGAGGCGTGCCAAGCAGAGGAGGCAGAGATCCGCAGACTGCTCAAGCTTCCGCCCAACGAGCTTTCCGGGGTTCCTTCCCTGAGGCATGCCAGGATTCCCGGGATTGTGAGCGAGGCCGCCGCAGGAGGCGAGGTTGCCGGAGGGAGCAGAGGTGCCGGGCAGGGTGCTGGGTCCAGCGGGCCTGTCGGGGAGGCGGAGGAGGAGGACGCCGAGGCCGATGAAGACACCGGCGGATCTCTAGGACTTGACGACGATGCCTCCTCGTCCTTGGAGAACTCCCAGCCTCCGCCAAGCCCCACACAAGCGCCGAGGAAACGCCTCCGCAAGGCGGCTACAGCGACGAGGACGCAGGCGCCTCGACAGCAGCCTGCTCGCCGGGCGGCGCGCGCCACCAGAGCGAGCCAAGCCGCGACGGAGGCGCCCCGCGCACCAGCGCCAAGCGAAGGGGGATCCTCCCGGAGCGGAACGGCCGCTCCGCCTGCTCCTCGGGCCTCGGCGTCAACGGAGGCTGGGTCTTCGCAGCCCCCAGCCCCGGAGACCACCAAGCGCCCGAGGGAGCCTTCTCCTCCTGCTCCTCGCGCGGGAGCACCTCAGGTGGAGTTCGATTTCTCCGCCCTCAGCTCCGACGACGACGAGGAAGAGGAGTAAGTATTTGTAATTTGTAACTTCTTCGATTCTGTCTTGATTCTGATCTTGTTCTTGCTTCGCTTTCAGGTCCCTGGCCCAGCGGATGGCGAAGAGGGCCAAGATTCCCGTGGTCGAAGTTGAGGACGACTCGCCCGGCGCGGCGACCGGGGACGCGCCGGCGACGGACTTGCCGGATCAACCCGCTGCTCCGAGGAGCAGCCCCCAGCGCAGCCCCCAGCGTAAGTCTGGTCTTGAACTTGCTGTTTGTCGGGCGCGCTCGAGGTTTCTGCTTGTACTAATGCCTTGTTGTCTTGTGCAGAAGTGGAGCCGCAGCCGCAGGAGCGCCCGGAGACTGCCCCCGACGAGCCGCATGCCCCACCATCCCCGCCAAGGGTGAGCTCCCCGGCGAGGGAGAGCGCTCCGCCAAGGACGGGTACTCCGCCAAGGGCGAGTACCCCGCCAAGGGCGAGCAGCCCGACAAGGGTGGCCACCCCGCCAAGGGAGGGCGCGGGCGGCCCTCCGCCAGCAGGGGCCACCGCTCCACCGCCAAGGGAGGACTCCCCGGCGAGGGAGCCTGTCGTCAAAGAAGTCCGCGAAGGTGAGTCTTGTAGCTTCTTCTTCTTGAACTTGTCTTTTTTGGATATTTGCTTGATCTTTTTCTTTTCTTTTTCTTCTGCTAGATCCTCCTGCCCCGGAGCGGATGGAGAAGGAGGCCACCGCCGAGGAGGAGGTGCACGGCGATGGCGGCAACGCCACTGCCACTGAGGGCATGGCTGGAGCCGACGAGCCTGCCGCTGAGGAGACCGCGCCGACCGCAGACGCCTTGGGCGAGGAAGGGACCGGCGACCGTACTGCTGGCCCGGAGGCAGCAGGAGCGTCAAGCGCTGCGCCGGCCGCCGACCCCTCGGCGTCCACGGAGCGGTCGGGCGTCTATCTTGAAGCTCCCAACGGGATCTTCATACAAGTCCCGTGGGCGTCTTCGTCGCGAGCCCCCGTGGAGGGAGAGACCTATGATGGAGAGGTCCTCGCCTCCGCGGGGTTGAAGGTCGTTGAAGCGCTTGGCGGGAGTGACGAGCCCGAAGAGGAGAAGCTCCTTCGCCAGCTCCTGGCCCTTTACCGGGCCAGGCAGGCAAAACTGGAGTCCCGGGAAGCCCTCACCGCCAAGGCTGGAGCAGACTTGGAGAAGCGCGCCGCGGAGCTCCGCGCCGCCAACCAGGCGGCCCTCCGCGACTTGGCGGAGGAGCGTGAAAGGCTTGCCGGAGAGCAGCAAGAGTTCCTCCTGGAGAAGGCTGAGGCCGAGGAGCAGCAGCGACTGGTTGGTGAAGAGCTGTCCCGGCGAGAAGGAGCGCTCAACCAGCGGAAGGTCGACCTCGACGCCCACGAGGACGACCTCACCGCCCGGGAGCAGGCCCTTGGCGGGGCCCTAAAGGAGGCGAAAGCTGCCGCCGCCACCGCGGAAACTGCCAAGAAGGATCTTGAGGCCAAGGTGGCGCAGCTGGAGCAGTACCTGAAGGCGAGTGCGGACAGAATCACCGCGCTCAATGTGGAGCGGGAAAAAGACGCCCACACCAACTCTGACCTTCAGGTACGTCTCTCCAAGAAGGGCGACGAGCTCAAAGCCGCCTGGATTCAATCGCTGACTTGGAGTTGAAGGTCTCCACTTTGACCGATTCACTGGACGCCGCCCGAGATCGCGAGACGAAGCTGAAGGACGAGCTCCGCAAGGAACGAGGCCTGGTGGAGAGCGCCGCCACTTCAGCGAACAACTTCAGCCGGGCGGTGGAGCAATGGACGGACGACCTGGTCACTTCCGCTGCTAACATCGACAAGGAGCTGATGGCGCTGAGGGTGGAGCACCTTGTGTACTCTCCGGACGAGACCCTCCCCCACAGCGCCAGGCTAAGTCTCTTCTTCAGGGGAATCGCGCCGGGGCTTGCACGGCTGCGGGAGAAGCTTCCCGCGCAGCTGGCCGACGAGTCGCGCCGGCTCTGCGCAGGCACTCTGGAGCGCGTCTTGATGAAAATTGTGCACCGCAACCCCGGCATCAACCTCGTCAACGTCCTCCGCTCCTTGCCGAACGACGCTGACCAGGAGGCGCTGAAGGCGCAGGTCGCCCACATCGTCGCCAAGGTGAACAAGGTCACGAGGCGTGAGGGCGACCGCGTAGATTAGGCTTCTTTCTTTCTGTTTCCCTTGCCGCTGCAAGGCACGTTGTTGGACAAGAATCTATTAGTTATTGCAACAAGTTATCTCTGTAACATATTATCTTATTTTCGAGCAATCAATGCGGTGTTATCTCCCTTGCTTTTGGTCCTTTACTTTGTATGATTTTTACCCTACGCTTTTAGGGGACTTGCCGGCAAGGGGGGCTCGCCGCGAGCGCTGAGTGCTGGACTCTTAGCAGCCTGCTGGCAAAGGCCTTACCGGCAAGTAACCTTGCCGTGGCTAGTCGCAGCGCACTTAGCTTGCTGAGCGAACTCGAAAACGAAGTAAGGGCGCGACACTTGTCGCAGCTCACTTAAGTCGTTGAGCGTACTCGAAAACAAAGTAAGGGTGCGGCTAGCCACGGGTAGGTTCCTCCGCGCACAGGTTTTCCATACAAAGTGTGGTTGTTCAAGGAAGATAACTAAAATTTAAAAATTTGAACTGCTCAAACTCTGGTAACTTAGCTTTCATAATTTGTTCGTTCTCCGACAAGCTTCTCTTTCTTGAACAGCACTTGGTTCGTCCTCCATCTC
>LR738714.1:80266554-80279762 GCA_902687465.1 Secale cereale
GTGTGTGAGGAACGTTCCTTCTGCTTAAGAGGGAAAGAAGAAGAGAACGGAAAACAAGTATGGGGCTTCTTGGCCCATTAATGCTCACCGGAAATGTGGGTTGCACAAGATGCCAAACAATGCATGCAAATGACAAAGAAAAGCATGGAAATGGCAAATAGTGCGAAACACAAAAGCTTTACTGATGCACGGGATCTGCGCCCGGCTTTGTACCAAGGTTTACATGCGACAGCGGCAAGACTCGTACAAAAGGTGGTTGCCGGAGTGGATCACGGCAACCGCGCCTTATGGGTGAAACTTGCGAAGATGCTCTATGTTCCAGGAATTGCTCACCGGTAAGCCTTCTTCGGTCTCAAGGCGGACAGCGCCGGGCCTTGTGACTTGTCTCACCCGATAAGGGCCTTCCCACTTCGGCGTCAACTTGTTGGAATTCTTGGCGGACTGAACACGCCGAAGAACAAGGTCGCCTTCCTCGAGACTCCTGGCCTTGACCTTGCGGCTATGATAGCGGCGCAAGGCTTGCTGGTATCGAGCAGCTCGTACAGCAGCCTGGAGACGTTCCTCCTCAAGGAGCAATGCATCATCTTGTCGCAGTTGCTCTTGCTCCAGCTCGTCATAAGCGAGCACTCGAGGAGATCCGTATACGAGTTCCGTGGGGAGAACTGCCTCTGCTCCATAGACAAGAGCAAAGGGTGTCTGTCCGGTGGCTCGACTTGGTGTCGTTCTGATTGACCAAAGAGCCGCCGGCAACTCCTCTATCGAGTTTCTTCCGCACTTGCGCAGCCTGTCGAAGGTTCTTGTCTTGAGTCCGTGCAGCACTTCAGCATTGGCCCTCTCCGCTTGACCATTGCTCCTCGGGTGAGCAACAGAAGCGAAACAGACCTTGGCGCCAAGGTCTTGGACGTACTGCATGAAGGTGCGACTAGTGAATTGTGTACCGTTATCGGTGATGATCCTGTTAGGGATCCCGAAACGGCAAACAATTGACCTGAAGAACCTGACTGCTGACTGTGCTGTCACCTTTCTCACTGGTTCCACTTCTGGCCACTTTGTGAACTTGTCGATCGCAACGTACAAGTACTCAAAGCCCCCGACAGCACGGGGGAAAGGACCGAGGATATCGAGCCCCCAGACCGAGAAGGGCCAGGACAAAGGGATCGTCTGGAGAGCTTGAGCTGGCTGATGAATTTGCTTGGCATGTAACTGGCACGCTTCACACATGGTTACTTGTGCAGTTGCATCTTGGAGGGCTTCTTGCCAAAAGAACCCTTGCCGGAATGCCTTCCCGGCAAGTGCCCTTGCACCAATGTGGTGGCCACATATGCCTCCATGTATCTCTGCCAACAACTTCTGTCCATCTTCTCTGGAAATGCACTTCATCCTGACACCATTGAGCCTCCTTCTGTACAGTTCATTGTCAATGAACTGGTACATACTTGACTGCCTGGTTATTTTTTCTATTTCTGCTGGGTCGTCGGGAAGTTCTCCAGTTTGCAGAAAACGGACGATCTGCTGAGCCCATGCCGGAGCCCGGGGCTCAACGGCAAGGACTAAAGGCATGAGGGCCGCTGCGGGAACCCCAGCTTCTACGGCAAGAACCTCTGGTTCTGCCGGAGCTGATGGTCCCCCGGCAAGCCTGCCGGAGCAAGGCTTGTCGGGAACGCTTGCTTCAACTGTACAAACCCTTGGATCTGCAGGAGCAAACTGTTCCTCAGCGTTCTGACTGTTGATCTTGGGGACCTTGGCGGCGGCTTCGGGGAGATCCGCCGGCAAGTAGTCGCCGGAGACCAACCTTCTCTTCTTGTTCTGCCCAATTGATGGTGTAACGGATGGCTGAGTTAGCTTGAGCAGGAAGGTCCCTGGTTCCACAGGTAACTTCATTGCAGCACACTTTGAGAGGCCATCTGCGATATCATTCTGAGATCTTGGGATATGCTCCATTTGCATACCTTCAAAGTGCTCCTCAAGCTTCCTCACTTCATCTACATAAGCTTCCATCAGAGGGCTCTGATAACTCTTGTTCACTTGTCGGACCACCAACTGTGAATCTCCTCGCACAATCAACTTCTTGATCCCAAGTTCGGCTGCAATCCTGAGGCCGGCAAGCAGACCTTCATACTCAGCAGTATTGTTTGTCGCTTGTTCTTTGGGGAAATGCATCTGGATAACATACTTGAGGTGCTCTCCGGTGGGCGCTATGAGTACCACGCCGGCACCAGCGCCTTGCAGCAAGAAGGCACCATCAAAGTACATTACCCATTCGCTGCTCGGTTTTTGTACGGGGACGCTTGTCTCTGGGACTTCCTCATCTGGTGTTGGGGTCCATTCAGCTATAAACTCTGCCAAAGCTCTGCTCTGTATGGTTGAAGTACTTTCAAACTTGAGACCAAAGCTTGACAGTTCCAGCGCCCACTCGACGATCCTGCCTGTTGCTTCTGGATTTTGCAGTATCCTCTTCAACGGAAAGCGAGTGACCACCGTTATCTCATGTGCTTGAAAGTAATGGCGCAGCTTTCTCGAGGCCATGAGGAGGCCGAAAAGCAACTTCTGCACCCCAGAGTATCTTGATCTAGCCCCCTGCAAGAGGGAGCCTACAAAATACACTGGGTGCTGCACCATCTTCTTTCGCACTTCTCCTTGCTCCTTCGCAGAGTTGTCCTTATCGGGGCCAGAGCTTGCCGGTGGAGCCCCCTGCTTGTCGCTGGACTCGCTTGCCGGAGGTGTGGGCTCTTCCTCTGCCTCCCTTTCCGCTACCAACGCAGCACTAACCACTTGATTGGTTGCCGCTATGTACAGCAGCAACTTCTCTTGTGGCCTAGGTGCGACAAGTATTGGAGTGGAGGACAGGTATCCTTTCAAATCCTGCAGCGCTGCCTCCGCTTCCGGAGTCCATTTCATAGAACCTGCCTTCTTCAAAAATTTAAAGAAAGGCAAGGCGCGTTCTGCAGACTTTGAAATGAACCTGCTGAGGGCAGCCACACAACCTGCAAGTCTCCTTACGTCCTTGACGCGCTTCTGGGCTTCGATCTGTCGGGATTGGCTTCAATCCCCCTCTCGGACACAAAGAACCCGAGAAGCTTGCCGGAGGGGACTCCGAAGACGCACTTCTCGGGGTTCAACTTGAGCTGGATCTTGCGCAGATTTGCAAATGTTTCTTCCAAGTCTTGGATCAGGGTATCTTTGCACTAACTCTTGACCACTATGTCATCCATGTAAGCTTCTACATTTCTGTGGATCTGTGGCTCAAAAGCAGTGTGCACCACCCTTGCAAATGTTGAGCCTGCATTCTTCAATCCAAAGGGCATGCGTATGAAGCAATATGTGCCACATGGAGTAATGAATGCAGTCTTCTCTTCATCTTCCTTGGCCATAAAAATCTGGTGGTAGCCTGAGTATGCATCAAGGAAGGAAAGCAGCTCACATCCAGCAGTGGAGTCAACAATATGATCAATGCGCGGCAAGGGAAATGGATCCTTGGGACATGCTTTATTCACATCAGTGAAGTCTATACACAGTCTCCACTTCCCGTTGGCCTTACGCACGACAACTGGATTTGCTAACCACGTGGGATGGATCACGCCTATAACCAGGCCTGCTGCTTCCAACTTCTTGATTTCTTCGGCAATGAATTCTTGGCGCTCCACGGCTTGCTTCCCGACCTTCTGCTTGACGGGCCGTGCATGAGGACAAACAGCAAGCTTGTGCTCAATTACCTTCCTAGGAACGCCGGGGATGTCAGATGGTTGCCATGCAAACACATCGACATTCGCCCGCAGGAAGGCAACGAGCGCGCTTTCCTATTTGCTATCAAGTGTAGCACTGATGGTGAAGGTACCACCAGTGCCATCCTCCTTGGCGGACACCTTCTTGGTTGCCGGTGGAGCCGCCATTCCCTTCTTGCACTTGCCGGTGGAGCTCGATGGAACGTCCTCGACGACAGCGCAGCACTCCGAAGAGGTGCGTTTGCCGGAGTGGGCCCTAGAGCTCTTGCCGGACTTGGTCTTGGTCTTCCCCCCGGGAGCTTCAGCGGCAAGTGTGTTGCTTTCTGCTGCGGCTGCTGCATCCCGGTATATCTTGTCGGCGCAGATAAGCGTGTCCTTCTTATCGCCAGGGACAGAGATGACGCTTATCGGCCCCGGCATCTTGAGTACATTGTAGGCGTAGTGGGAAGCTGCCATTAACTTGGCGAGGGCAGGATGTCCAAGTATCCCATTGTATGGCAATGGGATATCGGCAACATCGAAGGTTATCCTCTCCGTCCTGAAGTTGAGCTCCCCGCCAAAGGTCACTGGCAGAGTGATCTTCCCCTTCGGCTTGCTCCTCCCCGGGTTTATTCCTTGGAACGAACCGGTTTCTTCGAGCTCGCCGTCTGGAATCTGGAGTTTCTTGATCACAGCCGAGGAGATAAAGTTCAGGCCGGCCCCGCCGTCAACCAACATTTTGGTGACCTTGAGGTTGCGGATGGTGGGTGAGACCAACATCGGCAAGCACCCGACCGCAGTTGTGCGGTCAGGGTGATCCTCAAGATCAAAAATGATGGGCGTGCTGGACCATTTCAGCAGCCTGCGTGACTCAACGGGCGGCTCTGCTGCGTTTACTTCCCGCACCCACTGCTTGAGTTGCCGGTGGGAAGTGTGCAGAGAGGCGCCTCCGTCGACACACAGAACTTATGTGGCCTTCTGGAACTCCTACTCGCTGTTATCACCTTCCTCCATGTCATCATCGTCGTCTTCTTCCTTATCCTTGTCGCGGCCCCGGGGAGGTCGATCACCTTGCCGCTGCTTGGCCTTGCCGCGGCGTCCTCCCCGGCCGTTGAACGGCCGCTTCTTGCTTGGCTCTCCTCCGCCACCTTGGGCCTTCTCCTTGTCGTGCCGCTCGTATTCAGCTTTCTGCTGCTCTACGAGTTACTCGACTCGCTTGCAGTTCGAAAGGTCGTGGCCCTTGGTGCGGTGGATCTTGCAATATTGCTTGTCGGAGCCGTCCTGCTTGTCGGCTGCCGCTACAGGGGCAGGTTCCTTGCCGGAACCGCCAGCCTGTGCTGTCTTGGCGGGAGCCTCCTTGCCGGACTTCTCGACGACCAGAACCTCCTTGCTCTTCTTCTTTCTATTGTTCCGCCGCCGGCTCTTCTTTGCCGGGGCGGCATCCTCGCTGTCGCTTCCCCCTGCGCCCGTATCCTCCCCGGGGAGTCTCCTCCCCTCCTTGGCGCGCGCGCACTTGTCAGCCAGAGCGTAGAGCTCGCTGACATCCCGTATCTTGGTCATGGCCATCTCTTCCCTCATGCGGCGGTTACGCACGTTTTGGTGGAACGCGCTGATAACCGCGGCGGGGTGGACGTCAGGAATGTTGTGCTGCACGCGGCTGAATCGTTGAATGTACTTGCGCAGGGGTTCTCCTTCCTTCTGGGCCAAGATGTGGAGATCACTCTCCTGGCCATGGGGTTTGTGGCCGCCCGTGAAGGCACCAACAAACTGGTGGCACAAATCTGCCCACGAAGAAATGGAGCCTTCCGGCAAGTGCATAAGCCAAGAACGGACGTTTGGCTTAAGCACCAGCAGGAAGTAGTTGGCCAATATCTTCTTGTCGCGCCCCCCGGCAGCCTGCACCGCGATGGTGTAAATGCTGAGGAACTCTGAAGGGTGCGTCTTGCCGTCGTACTTCTCGGGTATGTCGGGCTTGAAGTTTTTCATGCTGGGCCACTGGACGCGCCGCAGCTCACGGGTAAACGCAGGGCAACCTGCCACGTACGGCAAGTCGCCTGGCTCACCGGGCGCGTGCGTGTCAACAGTGGTCCCAGCGCGCTGATCCGATTGTCGCCGGGCTTCTCGTCGGCGCTTGATTGTCGTCCGAGCATCTTCTTGCCGCCGATCGTCAAGGACTTGGCGCTGGTCCCGACGAGCCCGCGGATCCGACGATGCCGTGGAGTCGTCGTCGATGTTGATCCGGTGGGGAGGCGTCTTCTGCTTCCGCGGCGGGGAGTGCACGGTGGTTGCACCCCCGGCGGTCTTGTCGCCGTCGGCCTTCGTCTGATCGACTTGCCATGGCCGCGAGGTCGCCGACTGCTGCGGCGTGTCGTTGTTGGCGAAGGCGATGAGGCTTTGGATCGTCGCCCTCCAGTCTTCGGCCTTGTCTGCCGCTGGAGGGAAATCGAGGAGCAGTTGCGCTCTTGCTAGCGCTTCTGCTGGAGCGGAGGGGAGCGGTGGCGAGCGGTGCGAGGAGCGAGATATGCTCGGACTCCTAACAGGGTTAGAAGGAGCAGTTTCTCGCCCCGACGACCGCGCCTTGCTCGTGCCAGGACGGTGGCCTTGAGCATCCCGCGAGCCTCCGGTTTGTCCTTGGCCCAACAAGCGAATGGTAGGTCCTGTACCACGGCGCTGCTGGCCTGTCATCTGCTGAGAAGGACGTGGTGCGTCTACGGAGACCGAGGCTTTGGAATTTGCCCGGTCGTCCGTCTTGTCCTTGGACTTGGCGGTGCCGTGAGTTTCCTCGCCGGCGTCTCCTCCACCCACCGTTGGTTCTGGTGGCGGGGGAATCGACGCAGACGGGCCTGCGACCTCCGAAGCCTTCTTCTTCGGGGCCATGTTGCTGTCGCTGATGGAGTTGGTGAAGCTGGAGAGGTTGATGAAGATTGCGCCCGCGTGAGCGCCGGCTCGGGTTCGCACAACCTCGACGCCCCCTACCTGGCGCGCCAAAGATGTCGGGGGAAACTGTCCACTACGAGCACCTATGGGACCGGAGCCCCTTCTACGTTGCGGTAAGGGAGCGAAGGGAGCACGAAGAGCGGATCGAGGAGCACACGCGGGCAGTTTACCCAGGTTCGGGCCGCGCGGACGCGTAAAACCCTACTCCTGCTTGGATTGTATTGAGTTCTTGAGCTCGGGAGCTTGAAAGGCTAGCTACACCGAGCAAGAGAGCTATCTAGGTTCCGAACCCTTTCTACGTTGTGCATGGGCCTCCTTTTATAGCTCAAGGGGTCACCGACAGGTGTTAACGTAGAGGAGGGTAAAAATGTAACTTTGGTGGTAGTTGTAACAGTGCGGGAACAGTGCATAAATAGTGCGCGAACAGTGGTCTTCACCTAATTTGACAGTGGGGGACAAGGGCATTAAATTCCCGTCACCGTCGACCCCAAAAGCGTCTGTCCACACTCCTCCGTTCACCACGACGGTAGCCTCGTCATCGTGGCGTGCCACCGTGTCCCCCAGGCTGCACAGCCATCCGCCACGCGTCCCTGGAAGGGCCCCAGGGCGACGTGTGGGCCGATGAGCTGGAGCGCGGGCACACAGCGCAGGCTTCCCCGGCAAGTACCTTGCCGGGGTCTCGATCTTGCCGGGCCGGGAAGCTTGTCGCTCCCCGGGTCCTGCCGGGGCGCAGGGTGCGCCGAGGCATGTCTTCTGAGATGTAGTCTTCTGGTCTTCCTGGCAAGCTCCTCTTGCCAGGGTCTTGTGTTAAAGTGATAACCATGAGCCTGGTGCGGCCTTCCCGGCAAGCTCCACTTGCCGGGGTCTTGATCTTCTGTCTTGTATACTTTGTTTTTGAATGGCTTCTTAAGGACCAGAAAAGGTCTCCGGCGAGCACGTGGTAAACCCTGCCGCGGGAAGCTGCTACTGCCCGTGCACAAGTTGGGGTACTAAGGTACCCCTATCTTAATACACCGACACCCGTAGTCGGAAACAAAGACAAAACATGTACCAGAGCTCTTGGCTTTAAAACAGAGGTAATACTTTATTTTAGATCATGCATGTTTCGTCAACGAATGCTAGCAGACAACTCAATCACTTTTCGAGATGGACAAGTTTCGAGGAACGGCTCCCGAATGAGGACGATCACATCCTCTTAATCTCCTTTGTTTATCACTGCCAAAGTTTTCTGATTTCTCATGAACAAAGCATGAAGGAGGGTTTGTTTGTTATATTATCTTTTTGAGCCGTGCGCACTCAATGCCAGTTCCTTCTCGTATTATGGGTTTGCACATTATACATGCAATCCCGGGGTGAAGCTTGTCCAACTTAAAAAGTTCATGAATTAACCACTACTTCCTCATGAACTTACAACAGAGGCACAAAATAAGAATGCTTTTTCTTTGAATAATTTCGAGATGGCACATGCAAGTCTCCGTTAGGAATGGCAGGTAAATACCATGTAGGAAGGTATGGTGGACTCATAAGGCATAACTGGATTAAAGGATGTGGATGCACAAGTAGTCAGTCCGCTTAGTACAGGCGAAGGTTAGCAAAAGACTGGGAGCGACCAACTAAGAGAGCAATGACGGTCATAATCATGCAGAGCGACAAAGCAACATTGAATCAGGCATGGTAGTTATATCGCTACTCAGAAACAAAAGATCATCAAGGCTTGACAGACTTTCTTTACAGTCTTAATTATGCGTGAGCATACGCCAAGTCAATCAAAATAAATTCTTGAAGGAAGATATTACTAAACCATACCACATCATAGGCATACAAATCATGTTGGTACTCCAATAACACATTGGGAACCCTCCAGCTATTAGAGACTAACCATAAGAAAACATGAACTACTAAGCGCCATCATGCACGTAGCATCTTTATCATAGACATATCAACCAATGCAACGGAAGAAAACTCTCTTAATAAGGTGAGCATGGTAATTAAAGAGAGTTCAAGCAACCAACTAAACAAAAGCTCTTGAAAAGATAAGCATGAAAGCTAAGAGCTGAACATGATAGTAGTTATTAAAAGACAAAGAACACACACAACAAGGATAGACATGAAAATTCTATGTTATGTTCTAGGTAGAAGTGGAGCGTGTTTCTCTCCCACATAAAGAAAGCTGAGTTCCGAATCGTTATGAAAAACTAAAGAAAACTAAAAGCAAGACGCTCCAAGCATAGCACATAACACATGAAGTGATTAAAATATAGTGGAACGAAAGACGAACTGATAATGTTGATGGAGAAGGGGATGCACGGGGGCATCCCCAAGCTTAGACGCTTGAGTCTCCTTGAATATTTCTTGGGGGTGCATGGGGGCATCCCCAAGCTTGAGCGCTTGACACTCCTGAATCTTTTTATCATCTTCCCTCGCACACTTGAAAACTCCCTTCATACATATATAACTCATCATAATCTGATTAGCGAGGTTAGTACCCATAATAAAATAATTATATGTTGCTGGAAATAAAGATATTCTTGAAGGTCTACTGTTTGTCAAGATTGCCAAAAGGTTTTTGCAAAGAAAAAGCAAGCTCTTGGTTTGCAAAATGAAGGAAAAGCAAAACAGGACAGAATCTGTGAAAAACAGAACAGCAGGTAGTAATTGATTTGTTCGGGGCACTTCTGCAACTCTAATCAAAAAACTCAGAACAGACGCACGAAAGAAAATTATATAGAGCACGCTGTCGAAAAACTTCAGACCAAAAAGATGATCTGGTGATTTTATACGAATTTTTCTATCCAAGGACAGAATCTGTTTCCTGGACAACACCTCACAACTTTTGAACTGTCTAGCAATCAGAGGCTACACTTGGCACAAAATTGAAAAGCAAAGATACAATGATGATGCTACAGTAGTTACAACATCAAGACACAACAAAAGCAAAATAAAAGTTTATTCATGTGGGCTGCCTCCCAAAAGCGCTTTCTTTTATGCCTTTAAGCTAGGCATAATGCATATAGATCAAGTTTTATCAAGAGTAAAAGAATAGCTAGCCCGTACAACAGACTCAAAAGGTAACTTGATCTTCTTTCGAGGGAAGTGTTCCATCCCTTTCTTGAGAGGAAACTGAAATTTTATATTCCCCTCTTTCATGTCAATGATAGCACCAACGGTGCGTAAAAAGGGACGTCCCAAAATAATTGGACAAGAAGGATCACATTCAATATCCATAATAGTAAAATCAACGGGAACATAATTATCATTGACAACGATAAGAACATCGTCGATCCTCCCCAAAGGTTTCTTTATGGAAGAATCAACGAGACGAACACCAAAAGAACAAGAATCATAAGGTTTCAATTTAAGCATATCATATATTCTTTTGGGCATAACAGAGGTACTTGCTCCAACATCACATAATGCATAGCAAGAGAAGTCATTAAATTTAATTTTTATCATAGGATCCCAACCATCTTCTAGCTTTCTAGGTATGGAGGCTTCTACTCTAAGTTTCTCCTCCCTAGCTTTGATGAGAGCATTAGTGATATGCTCTGTGAAGGCAAGGTTAAGCGTGCTAGTGCGGGGGTCCCTAGACATCTTGTGAAGGAAATCAATAACTTCGGTAAGAGTGCAACTATCAAAATCATGGTCACTAGCATCAAGTAAAGTGGTAGTGGTGTCCTTTAGGTTCACATGTTTGGTAGTTTCTCTAGTCATAGCATCACCATCAATAGGTCCAATGGGACCAGGAGTACACTGGGTGCTAAGAGTTTGGATATCCTCAACAACTTGGATAGTAGCAACAGTGTGGTGGGTAGGAAGGCTCTTAATTCTATCCTCTTCCTCCCTTTCTCTAGCCCATCTTTCTTTAAGTTTAGCCATCATCCTAATATTTTCATTAATTTGCACTTGAGTAGCATTAATAGGAGTGACCTTTCTCTCCTCAAGAGGAGAAGTTTTAATTTTAAGCAATTCTATCTCATTTGCTAAATGGTCTACCTTCAAAGAGAGATCATCTAGTTTATGTAGTTTTTCTTCTACACTCTTATTTAAGGCTTTTTGGGTAGTGATGAAACCTTTAAGCATAATCTCTAGTTCGGTAGTGGAGTTCTTGGTACTAGGATAAGCACTGTTGTTCCCATAAGAATTAGAGGGGAACAGTCTAGGATTGCTACCAAAATTACTCCTATAAGCATTGTTGTTAAAATTGTTTCTAGAGATAAAGTTCACATCTACTTGTTCTTGAGCAATCAAAGAATTTAAAGGAACATCACGAGGATCAACAGAGGATTGCTTCGAAAGTAGAGACATGATCAAGTCAACTTTTTCATTAAGGGAGGAAATTTCCTCGATAGAGTTTACCTTCCTACCTGTTAGAGCGCGTTCGGTGTGCCATTGGGAATAGTTGGTCATCATCTCATCGAGAAGCTTCGTGGCAGCACCAAGTGTAGTTGACATAAAGGTTCCTCCCGCGGCCGAATCTAACAAGTTCCGCGAGGTAAAGTTCAAGCCTGCATAAAAAGTTTGGATAACCATCCAAGTAGTCAAACCATGAGTAGGGCAGTTCTTGATAAGAGATTTCATACGTTCCCATGCTTGGGCAACGTGTTCATTATCCAATTGTTTAAAATTCATTATGTTACTTCTCAGTTGGATAATTTTAGCAGGTGGATAGTATTTTCCAATAAAAGCATCTTTGCACTTGTCCCATGAATCTATGCTATTTCTAAGCAAAGACTGAAACCAAATTTTAGCTCCTCCTCTCAAGGAGAAAGGAAAAAGCTTAAGCTTAACAATATCACTGTCTACTTCTCGGTACTTTTGCATATCACAAAGTTCAACAAAGTTGTTCAAGTGTAAAGCAGCATCATCTCCAGCACCGGAGAATTGATCTTTCATAACTAGATTCAGTAAAGCAGGTTTAATTTCATATGAAGGTGCTGAAGTGGCAGGTGTAGTGATAGGTGTGCTGATAAAGTCATCGTTGTTGTGACTAGTGAAGTCACACAACTTGGTGTTCTCGGTGGAACCCATAGTAGCAAGCAAGCAAGATAACTATTTTTGTGATTTTCGATAAAAGATACTAAAGCAGAAACTGAAAGGTAAACTAACAAGACTAAAAGCAAAGGTAAAATATAGCATGCAACTCCCCTATCTTGAAGAGTGGAGTCCCCGGCAACGGCGCCAGAAAAACTCTTGCTAGGCTTCTCGCCCCTCATTGGTTACCCCAAGTGGAAGGTGTGAGATGTAGTGTTGCGGAAGTTTTTCCCTTGGCAAAGATACCAAGGATCGAATCCCCAGAGACTCCTAGGTTCAACAAGAAGGTGTCAACTGCTACGGCGCCAGATATTAGCAATCAACGTGGACCTGCACACAGATACAAATAACTTTGCTCCCAACGAGTACAGAGAGGTTGTCAATCCCTGAGGCCTTGTAGTTCACAAAGGATTAAACGCAAGTGATAGTAGTGATAGATATAATTGCAATAGTAAATAAAAGCGAAAAGTAAATAGCGGATGTGATCAATGATGGTATTATGGACCGGAGTCTCATGATGTTCACTAGTGATGTCTCTCTCCCAAAAGACGATAAAACAGCTATGTGAGGTAAACGTATTACAGCTGGGCAATTGACAGGACCATGTGCGCAAACCAATGCTGACTACATTGCAAGAAATGTTGAGGTTCAAAGCATGGGCGGTACGCCAAAGTAAGTAGACCGAAATCCATCAATATCTACTACTAATCATCCACCTTGAGATATCTATCCAGAACATCTCGCTGGTATTAAGTTGCGAGTCCCACCCATAGTGTAAACTCAATGCAACAGACAACTGCATTAAAAGAACTTTGCGTAAAGTAAACAATCCTTGCACCCGCGGGCACAAGCACCGTTGTTTTCCCCCTTGTCGCAACAGCACATCCCCTAGACTCATGTTTCTGTCACTCAAACTAGTCATCGAGGGGCATGAACCCACAATCAAGCATAACGTTCCCTCTTGGAGTCACTACCTATTACTTGGCCAAAGGAATAAATAACAACGGAGAACATGCAAGAATTACTTACGAACATAAATATAAAAGAGGTAGATCAAATATATTACTCAAGCACAATCTGAACATAATCTCATAATCCATCGGATCCCAGCAAACTCATCATAGCAACAGCATAAGGATTACATATGTGCCTCGATCATGTAGGGCAGCTCACGAGGACTAATTAGTGAAGCACAAGAACGGGAGGAGAACATCACATAGCTACTGGTCTTGGACTCATGGTCCAAGGGAGACTACTCACAACTCATCCGGGAGGCGTCCATGGTGGTGGAGAGGCTCCCGGTGGTGATCCTCCCCTCTGGCAGGGTGCCGGGAAGAGTTCTCCTGGTGCTCCCTATCTTGGAAGCGGCGGCGGCGGCGGAACAGAGATGAGATCGCGAAAAGAGTTCCTCCCTCGAGGGTTTAGGGAGACGCTTTAAATATATGCCAAAGGGGGCATCGGAGGAGCCTCGGGGGGTCCAGGCGCCCCCCCGGCGCGGCCCAGGGGGGGGGGGCGCCGCCAGGGCGCATGGAGCCCTGG
>LR738714.1:80279867-80321567 GCA_902687465.1 Secale cereale
CCCCCCCCCCCCCGGCTGTCCTTCGGGCGCACGGTTGTTTCTAGAACGCTGATTTTTTATATAATTTTTCTGGATTTTTCCTGCCAGTTCTCGTAATGTGAAAACCTGAAATACAAAAACAGCAGAAAACAGAAACTGGCACTGGGGTGCACTGAGTTAATAGGTTAGTCCAAATATGATCAAAAGTGTATGGAAGTGTATAAATATCATAGCAATATCACCCAAAAGAGGCATGGAGCAAGCAGAAATTATAGATACGTTTTGGACGTATCACTCGCTTATGATGAGCTTGAGCAAGAGCGACTGCGGCAAGATCGTCTTCGGGCGGCTGTACGAGCAGCACACTACCAGCAAGCCCTGCGCCGCTATCATAGCCGCAAGGTTCATGCCTGAAGCTTTGAGGAAGGCGACCTTGTTCTTCGGCACGTTCAGTCGGCCAAGAATTCCAACAAGTCGACGCCGAAGTGGGAACGCCCTTATCGGGTAATACGAGTCACCAGGCCTGGCGCAGTCCGCCTGGAGACCGAAGATGGTATCCCGGTGAGTAACTCCTTGAACATCGAACATCTTCGCAAGTTTTACCAATAAGGCGCGGTTGCTGGGCCTCCCGGCAAGCCACCCTTTTGTACGAGCCTTGCCGGCAAGGCATGTAACCCTTCGTGCAAAGCCAGGCGCAAACCCTGAGCATAAATAAACGAAGCGCTGGTGCCCTAAGTTTTAGAAAGCATGCTAGGTTGAGTCTCTTTCTCTGTTAGGGTTGATAGTGCTTAACGATGGCTAACCCCTAGCATAGAGGTCGAGTTTGCGTCTCTCTGTTTCCTTTCTGTCCTCTTGATTCACAGGATCCATGGACGTCCTTGCTGAACCGTTTGAAAGAAAGGGGGCGGGCCGACACTGTGACCCTGGCAAAACTAAGGTTGCCGGGGGCTGCACAACCAAGGGTCAAACCACGACAAGACAAGGTTGCCGGGAGCTACAGGACCCAGATAAGTCTTTCGTCTCCCGATCCTTTCTTCCGTATGGAACTTGAATGTACGAAGCTTTGTTCGCTCCTATGCCATCATGCCCCCTTTTTTCCTTGTGTCCAACAAACTTTGTCTTCAACCGGGGCTGGGTAGTAGCATGATGGCGAGGGAGCAAGCAAAGGGCCTAGCCCTATCCTATTACTATTCACGCCAAGGGCGCGAATACAGTTATGGGGCGGGGAAGGAACGGCAAGGCTTGTTGCCGCGGCAGGTTGCTTATCTTAAGATATCAAGGATCAGTTCCTTGGTGTGGCTCTTGCCCGCACACAAACAAACCCGGCAAACACCCTTTTCTTCATAAATACGTTGTAAACAAGTACAATTCATAGAGAATGCATACATGAGCAAGGGGGTTACTCGATTTAAATCTTACAAAGGCCCGTAGGCTTAAAAACTAAAAAGAGTTAAGATGCCCGTAATCCTTTTCTTGTCCCTCTGCTCAGGAAATGGAACAAGATGGCGAAAGCACTACAAAAAAGACACATCCCTGACATTTTGGTCCGGACGAAACTTTTTTCTGTCATACTTATGACAATTCTATGACAATAATTGTGACAAAACACGGTATCATCATAGATGTGGTGGGATCCTACTTCTATGACAAAAAATCATGACAGAAAATGGGCTTTTCGTCCTGGGTGGGCCGGAGACGCAGCTGCATGACATTCTTTGGGTTGTCCATGACGGAAAAAACCGAGGTAGAAGCGAGGGCGAGGAAAATATCGGGGTGTTCCCGGTTAAGGTGGGTGGCCGGGGCCGAGCGATGCGTGTTTCTCTCGTACATGCATGCACGTGGGTGCAAGGCGTTGAGCTCTAACTGAACCCGAGCAAGGCGTTGGGCTCTAACTGAACCCGAGCGATTGCACTGCAAGCTACGCGTTACTGAACTCGAGCGATCGATTGATGGCTGTTAACTGAACCTGATCGAGCGATTCATTCGCTACTGCTACTAACTGAAGCCGACGCTGCCTCTACATGAACAGTGAGTGTTGCTAGGGGGGTTTGGATGAACAGTTCCCGGTGGGGGTGGCTGAACAGGACCCCGTGGTGTTGCCTCTGCATGAACAGGACCCCATTCGACCGTGCCGGTTGGGGCTGCATGAACAGGACCCCGTGGAGGGCTGCATGAACAGGACCATCCCGTGGAGGGCTACATGAATAGTAGATGGTGGAGGGCTGGATGAACAGTAGCCCGTGGAGGGGTGGTTGAACAGGAGCCCGTGGAGAGGGCTGGTTGAACAGTAGCCGGAGGAGTAGCGCGCGGTGGAGGCTGAACAGTCGTAGGTGGAGGTTGGAGGAGGTCTACAGTGGATGAACAGTAGCCCGTGGAGGCCGGAGGGGATCGACGGTGGTGATGAACAGTATCTCGTGGAGTCCCGTTTTGCGGTACGCCACACCCCTCCCGATGAACAGGACCTCCCTTTTGACTATAGCGCTCCAACACAAGTCTGTTTCCTCTGTTTTGCGGTACGCCACACCCCTCCCGATCAACAGGACCCCCGTTTTGGCCGTAGCGCTCCAACACAAGTCTGTTTCCTCTGTTTTGCGGTACGCCACAGCCGTCCCGATCAACAGGACCCCCGTTTCGACCGTAGTGCTCCAACACAAGTCCGTTTCCTCCGTTTTGCGGTACGCCACACCCCTCCAGATCAACAAAACCCCCGTTTCGACCGTAGGAGGTCACTTTCCTATGTTTTGCGGTACGCTAGACCCGTCCCGATGAACAGGATCCCGTTTCGAACGTGGCCGGTCGAACACATGGCCGTTTCCTCCGTTCTACGGTATGCCACGCCTTGTTTCCATCGGTTGTTCCGTCCAAGCCCTCCCGATGAACACGATGACGCATTCTGTTCCGACCCAGCCGGTTGGCTCCCCATGAACACGACGATGATGTTGTTTCTCCGTTCCGACCCAGCCATGTACACGAGCCCTGGCCGTACATATGCGCAAGTAGGCGTTCGAGACCCTGCCCGTATGTACGTACATGGCCGTATTTTCTTTCTTGCACACTTGCCGCTCTATATACGTGTACATGCTACGTGCGCGCCTCTACTACGACACGTGAGCGCCTCTACATCAACCAGTATGTACGTACACGTTTGCGACCATAATGACAACGCTACGTATGCTTCGACCAGGTGGGTCCCGACTGTGAGGCACTTCCTTGCGTGTGAAGATGTAGCTGGTGGGTCCCAGCAGTCACGGAGGTGAATCATTTTTTTGCCCGGACGCACTTCCTTGCATGCAAAGATGTAGCTGGTGGGTCCCAGCAGTCAGGGGGAAACGTTTTTTTCGCGAAATACGGTGGCCCGTCTGGTGGGTCCCCGCTGTTAGGTGGACGAATAATTATTTTGCGTTTAATAAGGAGGCACTTCCTTGCGGCGGCCGTGGACCCAGCTGTCAGCCTATCCACGTATAGTCCACGTCCGATGGAAGCCGTTCCGTGACCACGTTGACCACGCCGCGTCGAGAGCACCTGGGCGGTGGACGACGGTGAGGCCTAGGAAGGGGACGACGTAGAGCCGGGGAAGACGCGACAGTGGATGCCCACGCGTAGAGGAGCACGAGGGTTCATTGGTTCGCTGCGGTGTGAGGCTGCCGTCGCCGCAGAATAATAGGGGGTGTGGGTGAGTAGAGGGATGACCTAGCCAGCGGTGGGAATAGTAGGGGCGGTGAGGCCTCCGCAGCAGCACAGCCGGCCACGGGAGGTAGGAGCATGCGACACGACCGGCGCTATTTTGGACGACTGGAGCAACAAGACCAGAGGTTGAAGAAGCACCACGGCTGTTGGATGGACATCGTACGGTCACTGGAGCTAGAATCGTTCATATTGACTAAGTTGACAAAGCACTCCGTCCCCGTCAACTTAGTAGGCCCACAAGTCAGCCTCCCACCAAGGTGGGTCCCAACCAGCAGGGGGACAATTCATTTTTTTGTGCGTAATAAGGAGGCGCTTCCGGTGGTTCCGAGCTGACAGCGAGGGGAATGTTTTTTCGCGCAATACCGATACGTCTCCAACGTATCTATAATTTTTTATTGTTCCATGCTATTATTTATGAAGTCCTGGATGTTTAACGGGCTTTATCATTCACTTTTATATCATTTTTGGGACTAACCTACTAACCCAAAGGCCCAGTCCAGATTGCTGTTTTTTGCCTATTTCAGGGTTTTGCAGAAAAGAATATCAAACGGAGTCCAAACGGAATGAAACCTTCGCGAGAGATATTTTTGGAGAAAATCACGCCAGAGGAACTTGAGAACCACGTCAGGGGAGCATCGAGTGGCCCTCGAGGGTGGGGGCGTGCCCCCCTTCCCAGTGCGGCCCCCCTGCCTCGAGGCCCACTCGAGCATCCCTCGGTGCCCTCCTTCTTCCTATATAACTCCACGTACCCCAGAAACTCTGAACACAGAGAGAAAACCCTAATTCCACTGCCGTAGCTTCTGTTCCCCTGGAGATCCCATCTTGGAGCCTGTTCCGGAGCTCCACCGGAGGGGGATCCATCATGGAGGCCTTCATCATCATCATCATTGCCCTCACCATGAGTTGTTAGTAGTTTACCATAGACCTTCGGGTCCATAGCTAGTATCTAGATGGCTTCTTCTCTCTCTCTGGATCTCAATACAAAGTTCTCGTTGGTCTTTGAGGAGATCTATTCGATATAATCTCTTTTTGTGGTGTGTTTGTCGAGATCCGATGAATTGTGAGTTTATGATCAAGGTTATCTATGAAAGATATTTGGTTCTTCTCTCAAATTTTTATGTGTGCTCATAATATCCTTGCAAGTCTCTTGGAATTATTGGTTTGGTTTGGCCTACTAAATCTATAGTTCTTGCAATGGGAGAAATGCTTGGCTTTGGTTTCAATCTTGCGGTGTCCTTTCCCAGTGACAGTAGGGGCAGCAAGGCACGTATTGTCTTGTTGCCATCGAGGATAAAAAGATGGGGTTTATATAATATTGTTTGAGTTTATCCCTCTACATCATGTCATCTTGCTTAAGGCGTTACTCTGTTCTTATGAACTCAATACACTAGATGCATGCTGGATAGCGGTCGATCTGTGGAGTAATAGTAGTAGATGCAGGCAGGAGTCGGTCTACTTGTCTCAGACGTGATGCCTATATACAATGATCATGCCTAGATAGTCTCATAATTATTCGCTTTTCTATCAATTGCTCGATTGTAATTTGTTTACCCGTCGTAGAATATCGCTATCATGAAAGAAGCCACTAGAGAAAACTATGGCCCCCGGTTCTATTCTCAACATATCAATCTACATCTACTTTACTTTTACCGCTTTTATTTGCTGTTTTATTAAACTAAAAATACCAAAAATATAAACTATCATCTCTATCAGACCTCACTTTCGTAAGTGACCATAAAGGGATTGACAACCCCTTATCGCGTTGGCTGCGAAGTTCTTATTTGTTTGTGCAGGTGCGAAGGACTCGTGCGTGGTCTCCTACTGGATTGATACCTTGGTTCTCAAAAACTGAGGGAAATACTTACACTACTGTGTTGCATCACCCTTTCCTCTTCGAGGGAATACAACTCAAGCTCAAGAGGTAGCAAGAATAATTTCTGGCACCGTTGCCGGGGAGGCTTACGCAAAAGTCATATACCAAATACCTATCACAAACCCTTATCATCCGCATTACATTTTTTCCTCTCGTTTTCCTCTCCCCCACTTCACCCTTGCCGTTTTATTTGCCCTTCTTCTGCCGTGTGTTTATCATTCGCGTGCCTCTTGTTTGCTTGTGTTGCTATGTGCCCTCAATTAGCTTGCATCTTCACTTGCTAAAGTATGAATCCTCATCCACTTGCTAATCTCTTTAAGAGATCCAATTATGTTGAACCTATTGCTAGTGAGCTGCGTGCACTAGATTATCTTTATGTGTTTTTTCTTGAAATTTATGAGTCTGAAAATTGTGATGAACTATTGAAAGAAAATTATAGTGCTTCACGATAGCTCCTTGAGTAAAAAGCATGATTGCATGATGTTACTATAAATTCTATTGATGTCAATTGTGCTAATGACATGCAAAACCCTAAGCTTGGGGATGCTTATTTTGCTATGTCCACTACTTGTTGCTATAATCTTGATTGGGGTGATTCTTCTTATGATCTTGAAAATTTATTTAATCCCCATGGTGAATGTAAGATTGATAATAATGTTTGAAATAATATTGAAAGTGGGTTTGGAAGAGTGTCAACTTTAGATCCCATATATTTGGAGAGTGTTCAATCTTATGATTTTTTTTCATAAAAGTGGGTTTGGAGAGGTCATGACTTTAGTTAATGTTAATCCCACTATTTTGGAAGAGTGTCAACTTTGCATGCATGTGGATCGTGTTGAGAATATGTTATGTGATAGCTATTCTGTTGAATTTGATCATGATACTACATGCAATTATTATGAGAGTGGGAAATATGGTTGTAGAAATTTTCATGTTACTAAATTACCTCTCGTTATGTTGAGATTGCTATTGTTTCTTTCTCCTTCCTTGCATACGCTAGATCTTGCTTTCCTTGGTAATTTGTTTTACTATAAGATTCCTATTCATAGGAAGTATGTTAGACTTAGATGTGTTTGCCATATG
Source organism: Secale cereale (assembly GCA_902687465.1). Classification (NCBI taxonomy): domain Eukaryota; kingdom Viridiplantae; phylum Streptophyta; class Magnoliopsida; order Poales; family Poaceae; genus Secale; species Secale cereale. The sequence continues at coordinate 80,286,490 of LR738714.1, forward strand.
CTTTATGACGCTCTCCTTCTGCTTCAATTACTGTCTTTCATGAGAGCATCACTAAAATCGTGCCTAGCTAGGGGCGTAAAACGATAGCGCTTGTTGGGAGGCAACCCAATTTTATGTTTTTTGTTTTTGTTGCTGTTAGGGAATAAATATTGCATCTAGCCTCTGATTAGATGTGGTTTCATGTTTTGTTTAGTGTTTGTGCCAAATAGAACCTTTGGGAAGACTTGTGTGAAATTTATATGATCTTGCTGTGAAAAACAGAATCGTTTGCGCTCGCTAAAGTAGTCGTGGGATTTTACTGGAGCATGATTTTTAGTTGATTTTTTTGCAAATGATTGGTAGACAAATTCCGCAAATTTACCAATTTAGTTTGAATTTTTTGGAGTTCCAAAAGTAGGCGAACCCTACAGATTACTACAGACTGTTCTGTCTTTGACAGATTCTGTTTTCGTGTGTTGTTTGCTTCTTCCGATGCATCTATGAGTAGTATTGGAAGATATGAACCATAGAGAAGTTGGATTACAGTAGTTTTAACACCAATATAAACAAAGAATGAATTCCTTGCTGTACCTTTGAATGGTGGTTTGCTTTCTCTTACTAACGGAGCTCACGAGAATTTTTGTCTAAGTTTTGTGTTGTGAAGTTTTCAAGTTTTGAGTATTGCTTTGATGGATTATGGAACAAGGAGTAGCAAAGGCGTAAGCTTGGGTATGCCCATGGCACACCAAGTAAATTCAAGATAATCAAAAGCCTAATATTGGGGATGCCCCGGAAGGCATCCCCTCTTTCGTCTTCATCCATCGGTAACTATACTTGGAGCTATATTTTTATTCGCAACATGTTATGTGTTTTGCTTGGAGCGTCTTGTATAATTTGAGTCTTTGCTTGTTAGTTTGCCACAATCATCCTTGCTGGACACACCTATTTGAGAGAGTTAAATATGGCCTAAAAATTGTTAGAACACTCTATGTGCTTCACTTATATCTTTTGAGTTGAATAGTTTTTGCTCCAGTGCTTCAATTCACTTATATCTTTTAGAGCACGGTGGTGGTAACATTTTGTAGAAGTTGTTGAACTCTAATGCTTCACTTATATCTATTTGAGAGTCTATTAAAACAGCATGGTGATGTGTTTAGGCTAAAGAAACTAGTCTTCACATGATAAACATCCAATGTCAATGTAGTAATTTTTCTTACACCAAGTGCATTGAATAGAATGAGATGTTGGATGGTTGATAATTGTTTTGAGATATGAGGATAGTGATATTAGAGTCATGCTAGTGGAGTTATTATGAAATTGAGAAATACTTGTGTTAAGGTTAGTGATTCCCGTATCATGCACATATGGTGAACCACTATGTGACGAAGTTAGAGTATGAGGTATTTGTAGAGTGCCAACCTTTGTGTGGAGGTCGGGGCGCGCGATGGTTAACTCCTACCAACCTCCCCCCTAGGAGCACGCGTTGGTTGCTTTGTTTTGATGACGCATAGATTTTTGCAATAAGTATATGAGTTCTTATGACTAATGTTGAGTCCATGGATTATACGCACTCCCACCCTTCCACCATTGCTAGCCTCTCTTGTACCGCGCAACTTTCGCCGGTGCCATAAACCCACTATATATCCTTCCTCAAAACAGCCACCATATTGTTCCTCAAAACAGCCACCATACCTACCTATCATGACATTTCCATACCCATTCCGAGATATATTGCCAGGCAACTTTCCATCGTTCCGTTTATATGACACGCATCATATTGTCATATTGCCATGCATGATCATGTAGTTGACATCGTAGTTGTGGCAAGCCACCACGCATAATTTCTCATATATGTCACTCTTGATTCATTGCATATCCCCGTACACCGCCAGAAGCATTCATGTAGAGTCATACTTGTTGTAATATCGAGTTGTAATAAAATATGTGATGATCATCATTATTAGAGCATTGTCCCATGTTAGGAAAGACCAATAAAAAAAGAGATGGCCCAAAAAAATAGAGAGGGGCTTTTTGCAAAAAAATGAGAGAAAAGAGAGAAGGAACAATTGCTACTATCTTTTTTTCCACACTTGTGCTTCAAAGTAGCACCATGTTCTTCATTGTAGAGAGTCTCATGTTTAGTCACTTTCATACACTAGTGGGAATTTTCATTATAGAACTTGGCTTGTATATTCCAACGATGGGCTTCCTCAAATGCCCTAGGTCTTCGTGAGCAAGCAAGTTGGATGCACACCCACTAGTTTATTTTATTGAGCTTTGATACGTCCATTTTGCATCTTGCTTATAAGTTGATATTTATTGCATTATGGGCTGTTCATAAATGTTTTGTCACAATACTTATGCCTTTTTCCCTCTTATTTTGCAAGGTTTACATGAAGAAGGGGGAATGCCGGCAGCTGGAATTCTGGGCTGGAAAAGGAGCAAACTCTGGAAACCTATTCTGCACAACTCCAAAAGCCCCGAAAATCCACAGAACATTTTTTCGGAAAATATAAAAAATATCTGGCGGAAGAAATCCACGAGAGGGGCCACTGGCTGGCCTCGAGGGTGGGGGGCGCGCCCCCCTGCCTCGAGGGCCAGCCGATAGGCCCCAGGTGCACATCTTCTCCTATATGAAGCATTTTGACCTGGAAAAAATCAGGAGGAGGCTTTCAGGACCAGACACCGCCGTCTCGAGGCGGAACCGAGGCGGAAACCAATCTAGGGCTCCGATAGAGCTATTCTACCGGGGATACTTCCCTCCGGGAGAGGGAAATCATCACCGCCGTCATCACCAACAACTCTCCCATCTTGGGGAGAGCTATCTTCATCAACATCTTCACCAGCACCATCTCCTCTCAAACCCTAGTTCATCTTCTTGTATCCAATCTTTGTATCCAAACCTCAGATTGGTACCTGTGGGTTGCTAGTAGTGTTGATTACTCGTTGTAGTTGATGCTAGTTGGTTTATTTGGTGGAAGATCATATGTCCAGATCCATTATGCATATTAATACCCCTCTGATCATGAACAATATTATGTCTTTTGAGTAGCTACTTTTGTTCCTGAGGACATGGGAGAAATCTTGCTATTAGTAGTCATGTGAATTTGGTCTTCGTTCGATATTTTGATGAGATGTATGTTGTCTCTCCTCTAGTGGTGTCGTGTGAACGTCGACTACATGACTCTTCACCATTATTTGGGCCTAGAGGAAGGCATTGGGAAGTAATAAGGAGATGATGGGTTGCTAGAGTGACATAAGCTTAAACCCTAGTTTATGCGTTGCTTCGTAAGGGGCTGATTTGGATCCATATGTGTCAGGCTATGGTTAGGTTTACCTTAATACTTCTTTTGTAGTTGCGGATGCTTGCATTAGAGGTTAATCATAAGTGGGAGGCTTGTCCATGTAAGGGCAGCACCCAAGCACCGGTCGACCCACATACCAAATTATCAAAGTACCGAATGCAAATTAGATGATCGTGAGGAAAACTAGCTTGACGATAATTCCCATATGTCCTCGAGAGCGCTTTACCTTTCATAAGAGTTTGTCCAGGCTTGTCCTTTGCTACACAAAGGATTGAGCCACCTTGATGCACCCTATTTACTTTTACCGTTTGTCACTTGCTACCAATTACCTTATCACAAAACTATCTGTTACCTATAATTTCAGTGCTTGCAGAAAATACCTTACTGAAAACTGCCTATCATTTCCCCTACACTTGTGGGTCATCAAGACTCCCTTCTAGCGCCGTTGCCGGGGAGTGAAGCGCCTTTGGTAAGTGGAATTTGGTAAGGAAAAATTTATACAGTGTGTTGAAATTTATTGTCACTTGTTACTATGGCTCAAAATCCTTTGAGGGGCTTGTTTGGGGTATCTTCACCCCGAGCAGAAGAGCAAAGAGTTGCTCCTCAACCTACTGCACCTAATGAAAATGTTTGCTTTGAGATTCCTTCGGGTATGATTGAGAAATTTCTTAAAAATCCCTATACAGGAGACGAAACACTTCACCCCGATTTACATCTAATCTATGTGGATGAAGTTTGTTGATTGTTTAAGCTTGCAGGTATGCCCAAGGATGTTATCAAGAAGAAGGTCTTCCCTTTATCTTTGAAGGTAGATGCATTGACATGGTTTAGGCTATGCGATGATATGGGATCTTGGAACTATAATCTTATGAAGTTGGAATTTCATCAGAAGTTCTACCCTATGCACCAGGTTCATCGTGATCATAATTATATTTATAATTTCTGGACTCGCAAAGGAGAAAGCATCGCTCAAGCTTGGGGGATGCTTAAGTCAATGTTATATTCATGCCCCAATCATGAGCTCTCAAGAGAAATGATCATTCAAAAAATTTATGCTCGGTTTTCTCATGATAATCGCTCCATGCTCGATACTTCTTGTTCTGGATCTTATATGATGAAGACTATTAACTTCAAATGGGATTTATTGGAAAGAATTAAATGCAACTCCGAAGATTGGGATCTCGACGAAGGTAAGGAGTCAGGTATGACCACTAAGTTTGATTGTGTTAAAGCTTTTATGGATACCGATGTTTTCCATGAGTTTAGCACTAAATATGGACTTGATTCTGAGATAGTAGCTTCGTTCTATGAATCCTTTGCTACTCATGTTGATCTCCCCAAGGAGAAGTGGTTTAAATACCACCCCCTATTGAAGTTAAAGTAGTTGAACCTATTAAAGTTGAAGAAAAAACTATCACTTATAATGTTGATCCTGTTTTACCTACCGCTTATATTGAGAAACAACCTTTCCATGTTAGGATAAAGGATCATGCTCAAGCTTCAACTATAGTTCGTAAGAGTAATACTAGAACACCTACACCCTCTGAGCAAATTAAAGTTGAACCTAGTGTTGCTATGGTTAAAGATCTCTTGGTAGAAGATTTAGATGGACATGTTATTTATCTTCAAGAAGAGTCTACTAGAATAGGCAAACCCAATGCTAGGAATAAACATAAACCTATCGTAGGCTTGCCCATTATCTCTGTTAAGATAGGAGATCATTACTATCATGGTTTATGCGATGTAGGTGCTAGTGCGAGCATGATCCCTTTTGATTTGTATAAAGAAATTATGCATGATATTGCACCTGTTGAGTTAGAAGGGATTGATGTTACTATTAAACTTGCTAATAGAGATACTACTTCACAAGTTGGGATTGTTAGAGATATTGAAGTTTTGTGTGGGAAGGTTAAAAACCCTGCTAATTTTCTTGTTCTTAGTTCCCCACAAGATGCTTTCTGCCCCATTATATTTGGTAGACCCTTCTTGAATACCGTTAATGCCAAGATAGACTGTGTGAAAGACATTGTCACTGTCGGATTAGGGGACACGTCTCATGATTTTATCTTTCTAAATTTCGTAAACAACACCTTGAAAAGGCACTACCCAATAAGGATGAACTTATTGGTCTCGCCTCTATTGTGGTGCCACCTAATGATCCTTTAGAACAATACTTTCTATACCATGGAAATGACATGCATATGAATGAGGGAAGGGAAATAGATGAAATATTCCTTACACAGGGACCCGTATTGAAAAACAACTTGCCTGTTGAAATCCTAGGGGATCCTCCTCCACCCAAGGGTGATACCGTGTATGAACTTAAACCTTTACCTGATAATCTTAAGTATGTTTATCTTGATGAAAAGAAGATATATCATGTTATTACTAGTGCTAACCTTTCAGAGCATAAGGAAGAAAGATTATTGAAAACTCTGAAGAAGCACCGAGCTGCTATTGGATATACTCTGGATGATCTTAAGGGCATTAGTCCCACTATATGCCAACACGAGATAAAATTGGAAGAAAATGCTAAACCAGTTATCGATCATCAGCGACGGTTAAATCCTAAGATGAAAGAAGTGGTAAGGAAGGAAATTCTAAAGATTTTAGAGGCAGGTATTATCTATCCCATTGCTGATAGCCAGTGGGTAAGTCATGTCCATTGTGTTCTCAAGAAAGGAGGTATGACTGTTGTCCCTAATGATAAGGATGGATTGATCCCGCAAAGAATAGTTACAGGATATAGGATGGTAATAGATTTCCGTAAGTTAAATAAAGCTACTAAGAAAGATCATTACCCATTGCCATTTATTGATCAAATTCTAGAAAGGCTATCCAAACATACTCATTTATGCTTTCTAGATGGTTATTCTGGTTTCTCTCAAATTCCTGTGTCAAAGGGGGATCAAGAAAAGACCACCTTTACTTGTCCTTTTGGTACCTTTGCTTATAGACGTATGCCTTTTGGTTTATGTAATGCACCTGCTACCTTTCAAAGATGCATGATGGCTATATTCTCTGATTTTTGTGAAAAGATTGTAGAGGTATTCATGAATGATTTCTCCATTTACGGAACTTCTTTTGATGATTGCTTAAGCAACCTTGATCAAGTTTTGCAGAGATGTGAAGACACTAACCTTGTCTTTAATTGGGAGAAGTGCCACTTCATGGTTAATGAAGGCATTGTCTTGGGACATAATATTTCTGAAAGAGGTATTGAAGTTGACAAAGCTAAAGTTGATGCTATTGAAAAGATGCCATGCCCTAAGGATATCAAAGGTATACGAAGTTTCCTTGGTCATGTTCGGTTTTATAGGTGGTTCATTAAGGACTTTTCCAAAATCTCCAGGCCTCTGACTAATCTTTTGCAGAAAGATATTCCTTTCGTCTTTGATGATGACTGTCTAGAAGCATTTGGAATACTTAAGAAAGCATTGATCACTACACCTATTGTCCAGCCTCCTGACTGGAATTTACCCTTTGAGATTATGTGCGATGCTAGTGATTATGCTATAGGAGCTGTTCTAGGGCAAAGAGTTGATAAGAAATTGAATGTTATCCAGTATGCTAGTAAAACTCTAGATAGTGCCCAAAGAAATTATGGTACCACTGAGAAGGAATTTTTAGCAGTTGTATTTGCTTGTGATAAGTTAGACCCTACATCGTTGATTCTAAAGTAACTATTCGCACTGATCATGCTGCTAGCAAATACCTTATGGAAATGAAATATGCTAAACCTAGACTTATTAGATGGGTTCTCTAGCTGCAAGAATTTGACTTGCATATTATTGATAGAAAGGGAGCTGAGAACCCCGTAGCAGATAACTTGTCTAGGTTAGAGAATATACTTGATGACCCATAACCTATTGATGATAGCTTTCCTGATGATCAACTAGCTGCCATAAGTACTTCTCCTATTGCCCCCTGGTATGCTGATTATGCTAATTATATTGTTGCTAAGTTCATACCACCTAGCTTCACATACCAGCAAAAGAAAAAGTTCTTCTTTGATTTGAGGCATTACTTCCGGGATGACCAACATCTTTATAAAGGAGTAGATGGTATTATTAGACATTGTGTACCTGAGCACGAACAGGAACAGATCCTGCGCAAGTGCCACTCACAAGCCGATGGAGGACACCATGCCGGAGACAGGACTGCACAGAAGGTATTACAATCCGGTTTTATTGGCCTACTCTCTTCAAGGATGCCCGTAAGATTGTCTTATCTTCTGATGAATGTCAAAGAATCGGTAATATTAGTAGACGTCAAGAAATGCCTATGAATTATTCACTCGTTTTGAACCGTTTGATGTTTGGGGCTTTGATTATATGGGACCTTTTCCTGCCTCTAATGGGTACACACATATCCTAGTTGTTGTTAATTACGTTACTAAGTGGGTAGAAGCTATTCCAACTAGTAGTGCTGATCATAACACCTCTATTAAAATGCTTAAAGAAGTTATATTCCTGAGGTTTGGAGTCCCTAGATATCTAATGACTGATGGTGGTTCACACTTTATTCATGGTGCTTTCCGTAAGATGCTTGCTAAGTATGATGTCAACCATGGAATTGCATCACCTTATCACCCACATACTAGTGGTCAACTTGAATTAAGTAATAGGGAGTTGAAATTAATCTTGCAAAAGACAGTTAATAGGTCTCGAAAGAATTGGTCCAAGAAACTAGATGATGCATTATGGGCCTATAGAACCGCATACAAAAATCCTATGGGTATGTCTCCATATAAGATGGTATATGGAAAAGCTTGTCACTTACCTCTTGAGCTAGAACATAAGGCATATTGGGCTATCAAAGAGCTCAATTATGATTTCAAACTTGCCGGTGAAAAGAGGCTATTTGATATTAGCTGTCTTGATGAATGGAGAACCAAGGCCTACGAGAATGCGAAGTTATTTAAAGAAAAAGTTAAAAGATGGCATGACAAAAGGATACAAAAGCGTGAGTTTAACGTAGCAGATTGTGTCTTGCTATTCAACTCTCGTTTTAAGATTTTTTGCCAGAAATCTTCTCTCCAAGTGGGAAGGACCTTACATTATCGAGGAGGTCTATCGTTCTGGTGCCATAAAAATCAACAACTTCGAAGGCACAAATCCAAAGGTGGTGAATGGTCAAAGAATCAAACATTATATCTCAGGTAATCCTATTAATGTTGAAACTAATGTTATTGAAACCATAACCCCGGAGGAATACATAAGGGAAACTTTCTAGAATGATTCAGCCTCCGAAAAGGAAGAGGTACGTGATACGGTAAGTAAACCGACTCCAAAACAGTTTTAAAGGTAATTTTTCTCCGTTTTGGAATATTTAGAAAAATAGGAAAATAAACCGCAGTCCGGAGGAGACATGGGGCCTCCTCGAGGGTAGGGGGCGCGCCCCCCTTCCCAGGGCGCGCCCCCTGCCTCTAGGGCACCCCATGTGTCCCCTAGACTCCGTTTTCTTGTGGGTTACTCCTTTTGTTCGGGAAAAATTCATTATATATACTCCCGAAAGTTTTGACCTTTGTATCACGCAGAATCCCTCTGTTTTCGTTTCGAGCTTCTGTTTTTGACAGATCTAGATCACCATGGCGTCCTCCAACACCGTGATGTTGAAGGGCCAAGAAGGACCGGAAGCATGGAGACAAGACTCGAAGCAATGGAGCAGCATGTTTTCAAGTGCCAAGGTATGGTGGAACAAGGACTCGACGCCAACCACATGATGATCTCGGAGCTTGCCAACAATCTCAAGATGGACTCAAGGATCTTCGGGGAAGCCATCTCCAATCTTCAAGAGAAGATCGATCACCTCCAAGCCCAGATCTATGACCTACAAAACCAAAACTATGAGTATGAATATAGATTCAAGAACATGAGTTTGGCTGCAGATTTGAGTATCCCGGGGACTCGATCACCCTTCTATGATGGTGAGCCCATGCCTTGGAAGAACAACAGGTCTACATCAGCAACAACTCCATCATTACCAACCCCGAAGAAGGAGACATAATCTTATGGGTATGGGCACTCCCCTTGGCAACTGCCAAGCTTGGGGGAGTGACCCCGGTATCGTATCACCATCACTCCTATCTTTACCATTTTACTTAGTTCGATCCTTTTGGTAGTATCTTGATCTATTAGAATAAAGTTAGCATGATCTAGTTTTGAGCTTTATCCTTTGTAATCGAGTCCGTAAGCTATATAATAAAGATTAGTGTTGATTCAAGGGCTTGATTTCCTCACCCTGGTCATGATAAAAAGAAAGAAAACAAAAAGAGAATCAAAGAGATCATATCGATCTTATGGGAAGTAATGACTTCACATACAAGAGTATGATAAATAAAAGTTGTTGGGAGGTGACAAACATAGTTTTGGTCATCGTTGCAATTAATAGGAAGTAATAAAAGAAGAGAGGCTTCACACAGAAATATACTATCTTGGATATCTTTTTTGATTGTGAGCACTCATTAAAATATGACATGCTAAAGAGTTGATGTTGGACAAGGAAGACAACATAATGAGTCATGTCTTCTTATATCCGAAATAAAGTAAATTGTCTTGGATCTTCCAACATGTTGAGCTTGCCTTTCTCCCTCATGCTAGCCAAAACTCCTCGCACTAAGTAGAGATACTACTTATGCTTCCATATATCCTTAAACCCAGTTTTACCATGAGAGTCCACCATACCTACCTATGGATTGAGAAAGATCCTTCCAAGTAAGTTGTCATGTTGTAAACCCGCTAAAATATGTATGATTTATTAGTGTGGGAGGAATTAGCTTTATACGAGCTTGTGATATGGAAGTAATAAAAGCGACGGACTGCATAATAAAGGTCCTTATCACAAGTGGCAATATAAAGCGAAGTTCTTCTATGCTAAGACTTTGTGCATCCAACCATAAAAACACATGACAACCTCTGCTTCCCTCTGCGAAGGGCCTATCATTTATTCTTGCCTTATAAGTGTCAAGGTGAATTCCACCTTTCTTTCTTTTTCATTTTATCCTTTGGAAAGCACATTGTGTTGGAAAGATACTGACATATATACCCACTCAGATGTAAGTTTTCATGATCTATTACTGTTGACATTACCCTTGAGGTAAAAGGTTGGGAGGCAACACCATAAGCCCCTATCTTTCTCTGTGTCGAACTAAAACTCCATAAACATAAGTATTGCATGAGTGTGAGCAACTGTGAAAGACTATATGATAGTTGAGTATGTAGGCTTGCTGAAAAGCTCTTATATTGACTCTTTCCGATGTTACGATAAATTGCAATTGCTTCAATGACCGAGATCAAAGTTTGTTATTTTCTAATGAAGTTTATGATGCATACTTGATATTGTGGACAAATTGTTACTTTAGCATAATGATCATATGACCATATTTATATAAGTTGCTGTTATGAGAATCATCATGATGCCCTCATGTCCGTATTCTGTTTTTATCGACACCTCTATCTCTAAACATGTGGACATATTTTTCGGTATCGGCTTTCGCTTGAGGACAAGCGAGGTCTAAGCTTGGGGGAGTTTCTACGTCCATTTTACATCTTGCTTATAAGTTGATATTTATTGCATTATGGGCTGTTCATACATGTTTTGTCACAATACTTATGCCTTTTCCCTCTTATTTTGCAAGGTTTACATGAAGAAAGGGGAATGCCGGCAGCTGGAATTCTGGGCTGGAAAAGGAGCAAACTCTGGAAACCTATTCTGCACAACTCAAAAACCACCGAAACTCCACAGAACATTTTTCCGGAAAATATAAAAAATATCTGGCGAAAGAAATCCACGAGACGGGCCACCGGCTGGCCTCGAGGGTGGGGGGCGTTCCCCCTGCCTCGAGGGCCAGCCGTTGGGCCCTAGGTGCCCATCCTCTCCTATATGAAGCGTTTTGACCTTGAAAAAATCAGGAGGAGGCTTTCGGGACCAGACACCGCCGTCTCGAGGCGGAACCGAGGCGGAAACCAATCTAGGGCTCCGGCGGGGCTGTTCTGCCGGGGATACTTACCTCCGGGAGGGAGAAATCGTCACCGCCGTCATCACCAACAACTCTCCCATCTTGGGGAGAGCTATCTTCATTAACATCTTCACTAGCACCATCTCCTCTCAAACCCTAGTTCATCTCTTGTATCCAATCTTTGTATCCAAACCTCAGATTGGTACCTGTGGGTTGCTAGTAGTGTTGATTACTCCTTGTAGCGGATGCTACTTGGTTTATTTGGTGGAAGATCATATGTCCAGATCCATTATGCATATTAACACCCCTCTGATCATGAACAATATTATGTCCTGTGAGTAGTTACTTTTGTTCCTAAGGATATGGGAGAAGTCTTGCTATTCGTTTGATATTTTGATGAGATGTATGTTGTATCTCCTCTAGTGGTGTCGTGTGAACATCGACTACATGACACTTCACCATTATTTGGGCCTAGAGGAAGGCATTAGGAAGTAATTAGTAGATGATGGGTTGCTAGAGTGACAGAAGCTTAAACCCTAGTTTATGCGTTGCTTCGTAAGGGGCTGATTTGGATCCATATGTTTCAGGCTATGGTTAGGTTTACCTTAATACTTCTTTTGTAGTTGCGGATGCTTGCATTAGAGGTTAATCATAAGTGGGGGCTTGTCCAAGTAAGGGCAGCACCCAAGAACCGGTCCACCCACATACCAAATTTATCAAAGTATCGAACGCGAATCAGATGATTGTGATGAAAACTAGCTTGACGATAATTCCCATATGTCCTCGGGAGCGCTTTACCTTGCATAAGAGTTTGTCCAGGCTTGTCCTTTGCTACACAAAGGATTTGGCCACCTTGCTGCACCCTATTTACTTTTACTGTTTGTCACTTGCTGCCAATTATCTTATCACAAAACTATCTGTTACCTATACTTTCAGTGCTTGCAGAAAATACCTTATTGAAAACTGCCTATCATGTCCTTCTGCCCCTCGGTGGGTTCGACACTCTTACTTATCGAAAGGACTACGATAGATCCCCTACACTTGTGGGTCATCAAGCTTTCATTCATATTTAGCTCTAGTGCATCCATTGCATGGCAATCCCTACTCACTCACAGTGATATCTATTGGTGGGCATCTCCATAGCCCATTGATACGCCTAGTAGATGTGAGACTATCTCCCTCCTTTTTGTCTTCTCCACAACCACCTCTATTCCACCCATAGTGCTATATCCATGGCTCACGCTCATGTATTGCGTGAAACTTGAAAGGTTTGAAAAGATAGAGTATGAAAACAAATGCTTGGCTGAAATCGGGGTTGTGCATGATGTGAATATTTTCTTTGATGAAGAGGGAGCATAGCCAGACTATATGATTTTGTAGGGATAACTTTCTTTAGCCATAGTATTTTGAGAAACATGATTGCTTCGTTAGTATTGCTTGAAGTATTGTTATTTGTTATGTCAATATAGACTTTTATCTTGAATCTTTCAGATCTGAACATTCATCCCACAATTAAGAAAATTACATTGAAAAACTATATTGGTTAGCAGTCCACATCAAAAATTCTTTCTTTATCATTTACCTACTCGAGGATGAGTAGGAATTAAGCTTGGGGATGGTTGATACGTCTCCAACGTATCTATAATTTTTGATTGTTCCATGCTATTATTTATGAAGTCTTGGATGTTTAATGGGCTTTATCATTCACATTTATATCATTTTTGGGACTAACCTACTAACCCAAAGGCCGAGCCCAGATTGTTGTTTTTTGCCTATTTCAGGGTTTTGCAGAAAAAGAATATCAAACGGAGTCCAAACGGAATAAAACCTTCACAAGAGATATTTTTGGAGAAAATCACGCCTGAGGAACTTGAGAACCACGTCAGGGGAGCATCGAGTGGCCCTCAAGGGTGGGGGCGCGCCCTCTTCCCAGGGCGCGCCCCCTGCCTCGAGGCCTACTCGAGCGTCCCCCGGTGCCCTCCTTCTTCTTATATAAGTCCACGTAGCTTTTGTTCCCGTGGAGATCCCATCTTGGAGCCTGTTCCAGAGCTCCACCGGAGGGGGATCCATCACGGAGGCCTTCATCATCATGATCATCGCCCTCACCATGAGTTGTGAGTAGTTTACCATAGACCTTCGGGTGCATAGCAACTATCTAGATGGCTTCTTCTCTCTCTCTGGATCTCAATACAAAGTTCTCCTCGGTCTTCGAGGAGATCTATTCGATGTAATCTCTTTTTGCGGTGTGTTTTTCGAGATCCGATGAATTGTGAGTTTATGATCAAGGTTATCTATGAAATATATTTGGTTCTTCTCTGAAATTTTTATGTGTGCTCATAATATCCTTGCAAGTCTCTTCGAATTATTGGTTTGGTTTGGCGTACTAGATCTATAGTTCTTGCAATGGGAGAAGTGCTTGGCTTTGGGTTCAATCTTGTGGTGTCCTTTCCCCTTGACAGTATGGGCAGCAAGGCACGTATTGTATTGTTGCCATCAAGGATAAAAAGATGGGGTTTATATCATATTGTTTGAGTTTATCCCTCTACATCATGTCATCTTGCTTAAGGCGTTACTCTGTTCTTATGAACTCAATACACTAGACGCATGCTCGATAGCGGTCGATGTGTGGAGTAATAGTAGTAGATGCAGGTAGGAGTCGGTCTACTTTTCTCAGACGTGATGCCTATATACAATGATCATGCCTAGATAGTCTCATAATTATTCGCTTTTCTATCAATTGCTCGACAGTAATTTGTTTACCCGCCGTAGAATATCGCTATCATGGGAGAAGCCACTAGAGAAAACTATGGCCCCCGGGTCTATTCTCAACATATCAATCTACATCTACTTTACTTTTACCGCTTTTATTTGCTGTTTTATTAAACTAAAAATACCAAAAATATAAACTATCATCTCTATCAGATCTCACTTTCGTAAGTGACCGTAAAGGGATTGACAACCCCTTATCGCGTTGGCTGCGAAGTTCTTATTTGTTTGTGCAGGTGCGAGGGACTCGTGCGTGGTCTCCTACTGGATTGATACCTTGGTTCTCAAAAACTGAGGGAAATACATACGCTACTGTGCTTCATCTCTCTTTCCTCTTCGAGGGAATACAACACAAGCTCAAGAGGTAGCAAATACGGTGGCCCCTCCGCTGTGTCCCAGCAGTCAGGGCGGAAACGTTATTTCGCAAAATACGGTGGCCCGTCCGGTGGGTCCCTGCTGTCAGGTGTAGGAATAATTATTTTTCGCGTAATAAGGAAGCACTTCCATGCTGCCGTCGTGGACCCAGCTGTCGGCCTCTCCACGTACAGTCCACGTCCGATGGAAGCCGTTCCTTGACCACGTTGACCACGACGCGCCGAGAGCACCAGGGCGGTGGACAACGGCGAGGCCTAGGAAGGGGACGACGCGGAGCCGGGGAAGACGCGGCAGTCGATGCCCACGCGTAGAGGAGTATGAGGGTTCACTGGTTCGCTGCAGTGTGAGGCTGCCATCGCCGCAGAATAACAGGGAGTGTGGGTGAGTAGAGGGATTGCCTGGCCAGCGGTGGGAGTAGTAGGGGGCGGTGAGGCCTGCGCGGCATCACACCCGACCACGGGAGGCAGGAGGATGAGGCACGACCGGCATTGCTTTGGGCGGCTGGAGCAAGAAGACCAGAGATTGAAGAAGCACTACGGCCGTTGGATAGACATCATATGGTCACTAGAGCTAGAATCATTTATTTTGACTAAGTTGACAAAGCACTCCGTCCCCGTCAACTTAGTAGGCCCACAAGTTAGCCTCCCACCAAGGTGGGTCCCAACCAGCAGGGGTATTATTCATTTTTTTGTGCGTAATAAGGAGGCACTTCCTTGCGTGCAAAGATATAGGTGGTGGGTCCAAGGTGTCAGCGGCGGTAACGTTTTTTTCGCGAAATACGGAGGCCCTTTCGGTGGGTCCCAGATGTCAGGTGGAGGGATCTTTATTTTGCGCGTAATAAGGAGGCATTTCCTTGCGTGCGACCATGGACCCAGCTGTTAGCCTCTCGACGTACAGTCTACTTCAGATGCATGTGGGTCGTTGACCACGTTGACCAGACCGCGCCGAGAGCACCAGGGCAGTGGACGATGGTGAGGCCTAGGAAGGGAACAACACGGAGGTAGGGAAGACTCGACAGTTGTTTCGCACGCGGAGGGGAGTACGACTGTACGAGGGTTCACTGGTTCGTCTGTAGTTGCCGGAGAATAACATCAGGTGTGGGTGAGTAGAGGGATGGCTAGGCCAGCGATGGGAGTACAGAGGGGCGGTGAGGCCTGTGCGGCAGCACAGCCGGCCGCGGGGAGGATGGAGCAGGCAGTCCCGCCGGCGCTTGTTTGAGCGGCTGTAGCAAGAAGAGCACAGATTGAAGAAGCCTGACGGCCGTTGGATGGACATCCAACAGTCACTGCTTGTGCGTCAACCTTTTTTTAGGAAAGCCTCAAATGTGTGGAAAACATCATACAGCCCATTAGCCATTATTTCTAATAATTTACATCCCATTTGCTAATTCTTAAGGTTTTTTTTGGAGCCCATATTCTTTTTGTTAGTATTACAGCCCATATTGTGGACATGGTTAAAACATTATACGAAATGTTGCATATTTCGGTGCGATCCGAACTGTTTTTAATCCCGAAATTTTGAGTCACATTCAAACTGATTTTAGAAATAAATGTATATCAATATAAAATCCAACAAATTGTCCACGCATAAAAACCAATGCAATTTAAAATCTTGAAATGAAAAAAAGAAATTTGAAACTAATTGCCGGTTTGATGTGTTCTAAAAATGTACAGCCCATTTCTCATTACTCATAGGCCATTTTCTCGGCCAGTCGAATGCCGCTATCCTCGTCTTGAAAGATTTGCAGCCCAACAGGCCTGACAAAGCGACTTACTTGGCAAATCACAAAAAAACTGGGTTGTGGCCGTGGACCCAGCTGTCAGCCTCTCCACGTACAGTACTCTTCCGATGGACGTTGGTCGTTGACCACATTGACCTCGCCGCGCCAAGAGCACCAAGGCTGTGGATGACGGCGAGGCCTAGGAAGGGGATGACGCGGAGCCGGGGAAGATGCGGCACTGGATGCCCACGCGGAGAGGAGTACGAGGGTTCACTGGTTCGGCTGTGGTGTGCGGCTGCTGTCGCCGCAGAATAATAGAGGGTGTGGTGAGTGGAGGGATGGCCTGGCCAGCGGTGGGAGTAGTATGGGGGCGGTGAGGCCTCCATGGCAGCGCAGCCGGCCACGGGAGGCAGTAGCAGGCGGCACGACCGGCGCTGCTTTGGGCGGCTGGAGCAAGAAGACCAGAGGTTGAAGAAGCACCACGGCCGTTGGATGGACATCATACGGTCACTGGAGCTAGAATCATTCATATTGACTAAGTTGACAAAGCACTCCATCCCCGTCAACTTAGTAGGCCCACAAGTCAGCCTCCCACTATGGTGTGTCCTAACTAGCAGGGAGTCACAGACGGAGAGGTGTATGAGGGTTAACTGGTTCTCGTACGGTGTGGTTTGGCAGTCGGTGGAAAAGAATAGGTGGTGTGGAGGGGTGGAGGGATGGCCTGGCCAATGGTGGAGTAGCGCTTCACAGCGAAGCGTGCTAAGCAGAGCTGCTAGCAGCAGGAGGCGTGAGCAGGTTGTCCCGGCGGTGCTGGAGGAAGAAGACAAGAGATTGAAGACGGATGACGATCGTTGGATGTAAATCCAACGGCTAACGATGTGAGAATCATTTGTTGACTAAGTTGACAACAACTTGCATTGGATTCGGCCTATGGCCCCACATTTCAGCCTCCTAAAATGTGGTGGCACGTATTCAACCCATTTTTTTAGAATTTCCAGTCTTTTTTTTTTTGCGGGGTAGAATTTACAGTACATTTGATCTCTTCTTTTTGAATTACAGTCCATTAGCTGGGCTAGGTGAACAAATAATGTAGCGTCCATGTGGCCCATTTATGTTTTTCCTAAAAAATTATAGGCCATTTGCACTTTCTCGAAATACATGGTTTTGCTGGGCTGATTATAATTATAATGTTGTGGTGGGGTGGGTGCATCAATGTTATCAAAAAATAAACATGGGCTGAGCATTTTGTTATATATATATATATATATATATATATATATATATATATGTAGGAAAATGGTTGTGTACTCCTGGGAGTACGTACTCCCGCTCCTCATATATCATATTTAGATGAATCTTTTATACCTTTTTATTATTTTTAATATACTTCATTAGTAATTATTAGATACCCCAAAATGATTTTCATCAAAAAATTCATGCGAGTCTACATATTTTATAAGTTTACATATATACTGATGTGTTTGTACGTGAAAAAGGTATATTACAAAAAGTACGTCGCAGATGATATTTTTTCAACAAAACTCGTATTGGGGTATCTTAGAATATTTAATGAAGTATATTGAGAATGATAAATAGGTATGATTAATGCGTATATGAGGTATATTGAGGATGGGAGTACATACTCCCAGGAGTACAAAAGATGAGTCCTATATATATATATATATATATATATATATATATATATATATATATATATATATATATATATATATATATATATATATATATATGATAATAATAGTAATAATAAGTGATTTATTATTACATTGGTCCTTAAATCATACCAAGCTTTTGTACACAATCACCAGGATTTTCGTTGGCAAAACAAATCCAAGATTTTATAGTTAAGAAATTATTTTTATAAATTAACAAGATGCGGGATATTGTTTTCTTACATATGTAAGTATCTGTTAAATATATGATGACAATAACAATAATATATAATAGCATACAAAATAATTTAAATATATATAATATAGTTAGAAGGGAAACATAAGTTGGAACAGGCGTTCCTATTCTTATATAGAAAAATAGAACAAACCTCTGCGTTTTCTTAAAAAAAGTACAAAAATTGGGCTGCCGATGTTTCAGGAAAAATAAAACCTCGGATGGGAGGTCCATAGGCCGGTCGATACATGAAGGCCCTCAAGAAAATACAAACAGGCCTATGAACCTCCCATCCGAGGTCGTGGGCTGCGCATGTTAAAAAAGAAAGCCTAGACGTGGCAGCCCAAAACCCAGCTGATACTTGCTGCCCCAGTGATAATAAATGATACCTGCCAGCACCCTGGCTTCGTTGTAAATTTATCTCCTATAGTAACTACGTTGAAGCACCTAAAGAAATGTAACTATGTTGACAAACCCGTGGGCACCAACGTCAGTATAGCATTAGGAGGAAGTATTTTTTGATGAGGCACTTGCTTGCGTACGGCCAAAGACCTGGTGGGTCCGGACTGTCCGCCTCTCCACGTATAGTCCTCTCCAGATTCCTCTCGTTTGTTCAGCATGTTCATAATGGCAGACAGCGGCGTCACGAGATCCGACCACCAGACAAAGTGTGTTATTCGTAACCAAACAACTGAACTAGCCCAGTGGCCGAGTGACACTACCCGACAGCTGTTCCGCACGGGTTTGATTCCACCTGTGCTGAGAAAATATCTCCATTTTTTTTGCCTCTGCCTTTATTGACATGTGGACCCCAATTGTCATCTACGCACACCACATCCTACACTTGCCAAAACTTTGTCACTCGTTTTCTCTGTTTTTCGCACACTCGACATTGTGTGGGCATTTAGAAAATAGCATATCTTTTTGACTGTGCATGATATAAAGATGTGTTATGCATGAATGTTGATCAGCATCATGTTAACTGGCTGGTAGTTCCAATTTCGACCATGAATAAAACTTCTAGCATGATGTTAACACAATTTGAAAAGGTCATGCTAATATAAATGCTCTGCCTCTGAAATTTGCAGTTTCTTATCTGAAACTGAACTTGGAATTTCTTATCTAAACTGAAACTTAGAGTTTCTTCTCTGAGAATCACATTATCTGCACATACTCCTATGAAACTACATTTTTTTAAGTGTAGAGAAAATATCTCCATTTTTTTGCCTTTGCCTTTATTGACATGTGGGTCCCAATTATCATCTACGCACACCACGTCCTACAATTGCCAAAACTTCGTCCCTTGTTTTCTCTGTTTTTCGCACACTCGACATTGTGTGGGCATTTTGGAAATATCATATCTTTTTGACTTTGCATCATATGAAGATGTGCTATGCATGAATGTTGATCAGCATGATGTTAACTGGCTAGTAGTTCCAGTTTTGACCATGAATAAAACTTCCAGCATGATGTTAACACTGTTTGAAAAGGCCGTGTTAATATAAATGCACTGCCTCAGAAATTTGTAGTTTCTCATCTGAAACTGAACTTGGAGTTTCTTATCTGAAACTGAAACTTGCAATTTCTTCTCTGAGAATCACATTGTCTACACTTTTATACTCCTATGAAACTACATTTTTTAAGTGCTAAAAATAGATCTTTAGAATTCATAAAATACTTCATATGCTCAATACTGCAAATCTGTAATTCGAAAGAAATTCAGTTCTGAAAGTACTCTCAAAATACACAACACAAAACACAATTCACAACCTGCAAATACTAACAACCCTAAGCTCCTCTTGACAATTCACAACCTGCCCGACTAGTGGTCTGGGGGTGTGGAATCCGTCCTATTACTCTGCGGCAGACAGCCGCCCCGTGAGACGATGTGAATGGCGAGGGAGAGGATGGCGGGGAAGCATCGTCGGGCAAACTGTTTTTCTCCTCTTGCAGTTGGGTTCGGTCGACGAAGACTCCACCGGCTCGCTCTTGCACGACACCCTCACAAACGGCACCCTGTAGATACTCGATCCTTCAATCTCTGGTCGATGCTCCATCTGGGATCGATACTCCACAGTGAGTGCCACACATCCCACTGATGGTGGTAAATGCCAATGCTTAAATGGAGTAGGGTTGGTGTCGGTAATTTTTACTTGGCACCTCTCACTCTGCATATATGCCGGTTCCATCCGTACATTTGTGCAGTTCCACCAAAATGCAGCTGAATAACCATGTTTGCACAGATAATGAAAAGGTGTGATTAGATTATAGTGGCACTAGTTGATGAAACATACACTAATAAACAAAAGAAAATATTACATCATACTGGAAATCGACCCAAGTCTCCCCGATACTCCTTCTGCCAGTGATGAACATCAGTGTACAGCGGCAGTACAAGGAGGGGCCTTGAGACATTCAAATCTCTAATTTTGTGCAGATAACCTAAAATTAAGCACCCCAGTTTGCAGAAACGCTTAAAAATTAGCAATGGGACTAGTTGATGAAACATACATTAACAAAGAGATGCACTTTCTTTATCTACATTGAAAATGAAATGATAGAGAGGACGCTCGCTCTATTTTAAGTTTTTAACTGTATTATTACTTCATTTTACCAGTGACACTAGGGTCGAGCAGCTAGAAAACGATGTGTACCGTGCGTCGCAAGGATGAAGGTCGGGGGTGCATAGACTGGGATCCTGAAGCTGGCTCTTTGAATCCCTATCTTCCCCCTGATGTTTCTGTGGTAGCATTTGGGTTGTAATCCAAACTTGGTCGAGCTGGTGCCGCGTCCCCCTACCTGCCTAGCTTATGTGGCGAACTTGTCTCCTGCTAGTACTCTGTCCGTTCTAGTAGTAGTTGCATAACTGCCTGTTTACACTGAGATGTTGTCGAATAATGGTTCTCTATGGTTGGGTTTCTTTAATGAAATCGAGGGAACCCCCTCTTTCGATATATAAAAAAAACAGTGGCACTAGCGCAGCCAAAACATTGCGTCAAATTAATAGTGCCACTAGCTTAAGGTGCAAAATAATATACTACTGCTTTATCATGGCAGTGCCAAAACAGTAGCACAAGAGTAGGATCAACATGATCTTTGGCAAATGACCAGACCAAAAAGGAACATACCTCGTGATGGGTACCATATCTGCAGTCAACGCCATCGTAGAAGGGATGACACCAGTCACCAACATGGATGATTCAATTCATGGGACCTTTTGGTGTAGTTCACCTAAAATGAAGCAATGTCCCATGAGCTACCAGCTTCTTTTTTTTAAGAATAGGGCTCCAGCCCCGGTTACATTTCCATCAGAAAACGAAAAGAAGCAACTTATCTTAATGGGAAATTTAGCAGGACATGAAAAAAAGTGCCATTGATTCATATTACTGGAGGCATTACATTGAAAACAACATTGGTTTAACGTGTCCTTACTTTTAACAGTGTGACTGCTACATTTTACCAGTGGCATTACATAAGAGCGGCTTGGGGCAAAAAACATCAGAAGAGGATATCTGGGTTGGTCCCATTTTTGTTTGGTATATAGCCACCTTATACTGTGTGAGGCTAGCAAATCTAGTGTTGGACTTAATCTGTTGACTTGTCCCCCAGTACCCACGTTCTTTCCTTTTTCAACCAATAGATCGGGTTTATATTGAGTTTGTACTGCATTCCCTTTATTTCCCTATTAGACCTAGAGAACAGTTGGATAGCCAGTCTTTGCTACTTTTCACCCCCATTATTTCCTCTTTCGACCAAGTCCTAGATTCAGGTAACAAATCTTCCCCCACCCCCACCCCCTTTCTTCCTTGTTGGAACCAAGTACTACTAGATTCGAGTGCATGAACTAGTTTTACCTCTTAACAGTAAAAAATTTGGTGGCTTTCGAACAGCCGATCGATCCTATCTACACGAGGGGGCCTAAGAAATAGTAAAAGATACAAATGCAGCGACGTCAGGAGCTCGGGAAGTAGAGCAAGGCCGATTTTGAAGGAAGTTATACCTGAGGGTCACCGAGATGTCGCTAGGTGGGCGGCGGGAGGCCGGTTCTGCCCACACTAGGTAGCGAGGAAGAAGGGGTGGGAGGCCCTCCCTCGCCAGCGATGCTTGGGAGAGAGCGGCAAGGCACACTGATTGGGACACACCGGCAGTGGGTAAGAGCCGTCGCCGAGGACGACCGCGTGAACGTTACACCTTCTCACCTTCCCCGGCGGAGAGGATCCGGCTGGATCTGTGACCATCGGTGAGTAGAGAGAGAGAGAGAGTGGCCACCACTGTCGTGTTTAGATCTGGAGAAGATGAGACAGTGTGAAGAGAGCAACACTAGCAAGCAAGCACGGAGGCTCCTGACTATATACTGGAGTACTAGTTTTCTTTTGTCTACCGGTCGGAGCCGGCTTGACCTCGGCAATGACTGTCGAGAAGTCTTCATGCACATGCCTCGGAGGCGCAGTTGTCGTCATTTCAATCTGAAGCACCGGATTATAACATATAACACGAAATAATGCCACATGACAAGAAATCATAACCTCATAGGAGACAAGATGAATCTCGACGGACAAACTAGACGAGGATCAAAGCTCAAATTAAAGATAAACTGGTAGAAAAGGGGTCCATCGATACATGTCCTAATTAACATAGCCGGCTTGACCTAGATGGCAGCCGAGTAGTCTTCGTGCATGTGCCCCCAATGACTAGCCCAACTCAGTTGTCGCTATTTAACCCTCGCAGTGATCCGAAGCACATGACACCTAATTTTGCGAGATTACAAGAAACCTTTTTTTAGAGTTCTCACCAGAATACAGCCTCGTACAACACAGCCTGCACGATATGTAGACGATAGCCAATCCAGGCGTGTCTGGTCACATGCATGGACGAACTGATCTTTCGTGTCTTGCAGGGATCGTCCAAGTACCAACGTATGTACTTCTATTAACTCACCCGACTTGCGGGGCTGGGGAGTGTGCCTATGGTCGGTTTTCAATTGTGGTGCCACATGTGTGTGCAAATGCAATATGACGCGCATTCCATTCGGAGAGCGGCGTGCCAGACCGACCGACCGTCTGGGGTGCGACGCGAACGCGACGGATGTGCTGTATACTCCGTACATGTGTACCGCCATTTTCTTGAGGCTTTGCTCCATGGCGCAATCCATGGATATAAAATTAGTATATTGTACGGTTTACAAGTCGAGGGCGGGGCTTTTCCCGCATAGTAGGCTGGGCAGTTCCGCCTAGTCGGTTCGACAGAGACGCGAGAAGATAAGGGAGTAGGCTGCTGCAAACATAGGGTTGTGTGATTTGACAGTGATTTGACTTGCCATTATCATTTTAACTTCCAAGCCGGATTCCTGACCACCTCCATACAGGTGGCTCTCCCGATCCTCCACCATGTAGAAGCTGGCTCTTGCTTGAGAGAACACTCCTCCACTTTTTCCTTGCCTCTTTCCCCCACATATGCAAACCCTAAACCCTAAACCCCACATATGCAAAAATGCCATGTAAAGCGGGCTTATAGCCCACTATTGTACTTGATCCTACAGGTGCTAAGCCTGCCACATAGGCATAAAGTCTGATGTGACAAGTTAATTAAGAAGAGAGAGACTAGCTTGGTGACCCCCGGAAGAAATGGTGATAAGCGCGTGTACCTAGATGAAGCAAACTTAGCAACAAAAAACTAAGCACCTATGCATTGGGGACTTGAGTTGCTAAGCCATTTAATGCCCATAGAACCTCATCTAAGCACCATTTCATTGGAAGAGGTCACTCCTTGGCAGATGCAATAAATACTACAAAGAATGAGATAGAGAGAAGTAAACAAAAAAATACTCTTATAGCCAACCTTATAGCTAACCTTGATGACTATGTATGACATGCCAACATCAGATAGCCTAACGCACCGTGTTAAATCTCCAAGGGCGCGACCGCACGAGCGAGGCGACGGTCGTGGTAGGCGCGACCATGATACGGGCTGCAAGCAGCCCTAGGATATGAGATCGAACGGTCGCATGCTAAGTTGCTGAAAATTTGCAGAATAACCCTCCAGGATAGGATATTCAAGGGCTCTCGCAATCCCGTATCATGGGAGAATGGAAAGCTTCGTATCACCTTTAATTTTGCCGACGCTTGACATGACATCAAAAGCCATTTAATTGGGCGTAGAGTAGACATGACATCTAATTGGGCCCCCATAGTACTATGCATGAATCCATTTATCCACCAAGCCAGCCACTACCCTACCATTCGCACGCGCCCCCCACTCGACATCTTTACAATCGATAAACCGCTCCTAGTCGTCCCGTCCTTTCACATTATGGCAGTTCCACTAATCCTAACGCTCCTCCCAAATCCATGGCGTCCCAAATCTCCATGATCCGCGGTGAGTACAAGGTTAGAACCATCACCAGCGATGAGTTCGACATCATCTACACACATTCTTCCGCAACGGTGAAAGAATGCCTTGCTCACTTCAAACGCATGTTCAAAAACTCAAATGATGAGTGGGTCGCTGGGCTAGATGTTGAGTACACCATAGTCCTAGGAAGCGAGAAGAAACTAAAGGAGGCAGAGAAGAAGAAGCCCGCCGTGATCCAGGTTTGCGTGCATGACTTCTGCTTGGTCTACCACATATGCCATGCCGATGTTGAGTGCGAGGAATTTAAGAACTTCCTCAAGGGCGGCCGAGTCAAATTCGTTACTGTGGACTTTAGGAACGACAAGGAAATCCTGGGTCAAATAGGCCTCATTGCAGGCCAACCCTTCGATCTCCATAAGGAGCGCCTGGTGTCCTCCTCTCAGCCTTCAATGCTGACCCTGGCAGGAGCCACGGTTCATCCTATGTACGGTGAACTAAAGAAACCTCCACACACGTTTCGTCGTGCATGGCAGTCTACTGTACTAGATATAGACCACATCCACTATGCTGCAATGGATGGCTACCTTTGTTTCAATATCTACAAGGGTTGGATGAAGAGCAAGATCCAAGTGTGCGGTTCAAGGAAAGAAGTGTCGCCCAAGAGGAAGAGGGACAAGGACGAAGTCGAGGACGTGGACGAGGACTCCGAGTAAGGTGGAAGTGTTGTTGCTCATGCTGGTTCTAATGCAGTGTCTACCGGATTAGCTGCTTAGTTTATTTTCTGGTGTGCTTAGTATTATTTGAGGGGTGTGTTGTGCTGAGCCCCCAGCAAAACTATGTTATGTTTCTTCTCGTTATATTTCGTACATTTCATCTTTCAGTTGTTATTGTACTACCACTCGTTTCTTCATCAACATCTTCACCAGCACCATCTCCTCTCAAACCCTAGTTCATCTCTTGTATCCAATCTTTGTATCCAAACCTCAGATTGGTACCTGTGGGTTGCCAGTAGTGTTGATTACTCCTTGTAGTTGATGCTAATTGGTTTATTTGGTGGAAGATCATATGTTCATATCCATTATGCATATTAATATCCCTCTGATCATGAACAATATTATGACTTGTGAGTAGTTACTTTTGTTCCTTAGGACATGGGAGAAGTCTTGCTATTAGTAGTCATGTGAATTTGGTCTTTGTTCGATATTTTGATGAGATGTATGTTGTCTCTCCTCTACTTGTGTCATGTGAACGTCGACTACATGACACTTCACCATTATTTGGGCCTAGAGGAGGGCATTGGGAAGTAATAAGTAGATGATGGGTTGCTAGAATGACAGAAGCTTAAACCCTAGTTTATGTGTTGCTTCATAAGGGGCTGATTTGGATCCATATGTTTCAGGCTATGGTTAGGTTTACCTTAATACTTCTTTTGTAGTTGCGGATGCTTGCATTAGAGTTTAATCATAAGTGGGAGGCTTGTCCAAGTAAGGGCAGCACCCAAGCACCGGACCACCCACATACCAAATTATCAAAGTACCGAACGCGAATGAGATGATCGTGATGAAAACTAGCTCGACGATAATTCCCATATGTCCTCGGGAGCGCTTTACCTTGCATAAGAGTTTCTCTAGGTTGGTCCTTTGCTATACAAAGGATTGGGCCACCTTGGTGCACCTTATTTACTTTTACCGTTTGTCACTTGCTACCAATTATCTTATCACAAAACTATATGTTACCTATAATTCAGTGCTTGCAGAAAATACCTTACTGAAATCTGCCTATCATTTCCTTCTTCTCCTCGTTGGGTTCGACACTCTTACTTGTGGGTCATCACTACCCCCGAAATACACAAGGGCAAAAGAAGAAGGAAGACGCATACAACGATCTGGCTCGCTGATCTCTACTTTCTATATGCGCTGCAGGTCGCGGAGACTAGTTCTTGCGGCGGGCGCTGATCTCTTTCATCAGTTTCATGTCCTTAATATGCTGCTTGGCAGCATCCATGGATTCCTCCACCAGCCTATTACGCTCGATGCGGAGCATGGCATTCTCGTCCATAAGTTTCTTGATGATGACACCCGTCCTTTGCAACACGGCAACGGTCTCCTCCTCCTGCTTCGCCTTCCGGCGATCTTTGCCCTCAGCAGGTCGCGCTCGCCCTAGAGCTTCGCATTGCTCTCCCCCAGTTGTCGGATGATGCCGCTAGTCTCGTCCTGCATCCTCGCCCAGCTGTAGATCTGATCCATCTGGCTATGGACTATCACATGCATGCGCCTGTAAGAGTCCTCGCCTGCCCACGAGAAATTTTTCCAGGCCGCCCCGGCACAACGGGACGTCCCTACTGCTTTGGCGGCGCGACGGGACATCTTTGCTGCTTCCGCGGCATCGCCGGACCAGTCTGCTACATTGATGGTGCGGCGGGACCTTCGTGCTGCTTCGGCGGCACGGCGGGACCTCTTTGCTGCTACTGCTGCGCGGCTGGACATGTCGGCTGCTTTCGCGGCGAGGCGGGACGTCTCTCGTGCTTCCTCTTCCATGCTCACCTCTCCTTGGTGGAAATCTCTCGACCCAGAACTCACGCTGGCTATGGCTTGATTGACTTGATTGTTTTTTGTGGATGAGGAGTTGAGGAGAAATGTGCAGTCATCTTATAACCGAGTACAACTAATACGCTCCTAAGTGGGAAACCGTTTAGGTTGTGATCGGTGTGAACAGGTTTGCAATTAAATATAGTGTGGTAGTAGTAGTAATTCGGAATGTGAGGCTAGAGGGCGGGGCAGTATAGCTTGGTCCTTTTCACAAGAGGCGAGGGGCCTTTGTGATTTGACGGCTCATTACTGCTGGAAGGCGGGGCCTTCTAATTTGACTGCCCGTATAAATGTGCCGACGACCTGAGGAGGAGCAAAGGACCGTGCGGTATACTCAAGTTTTCTAGTGGAGTACGACGGAGGAGCACGAAACACGACAACCCAGTGCCATATCCTCTGCTCTCTACTCTTATTATATATTACTAGTAAGAGGCATTGTTCTACTGGCGATAAAGAATGATCTACTCCCTCCGTCTCATAATATAAGAGCGTTTTAGACACTACACTAGTGCAAAAAACACTCTTATATTGTGGGATAGAGGGAGTAATTTGCTAGTCATCTCATTTTTAGCATTGTTCTATTCATGCCTCGCAGAGAAGGTGACACGTGCGGCGAAACACCCGAAGCAAAATAAGAAACACAGGAGCAAAAGAAGAGGGAGGATTATCACCCCCAAAAAAGAAGGAAGACGCACACACAAGTCTGGGGCGCTGCTCTCGCTACATAAAGGGTTGCTGGCCGCGGAGTCGTAACTGCTTCTTCATCGCCTCCACGACCTCCATCTCCTTGCGAGTCTCCTCCGCCATCTTCATCATTGTGTCCATGATGCGGGATTTCTTGACGCGAGCCTACATCATCTGTTCCACGACCGCATTACGTACCTTGACAGCAGCCGGGTGATCGATGCGTAGCTTCGTCAACTCCTCCTTCTGTTCCATGACGAGGGCCTGCAACATCTTCATCGAAGAACTACTATTCTCATGCAGCTTCTTCCAGACGGCGTTCTCCTCCTTCAGCAGATCGAGCTCGTGGCAGAGCTTCGCCTTGTCCTCCTGAAGTTGCAGGATTTCGCCGGTCAGCTTCTTCTCTGAGGCAATGCTCTTCTTCAGCAGCATCACCAAGCCGGTGGTCAACTCCCCCTGCTCATTGAGCTCAGCGTGTATGTCATCGAGGCTCTCCTTCAACAGCTCCACCTAGCCGTGGATGAACTCCTTCTGCTTATTGAGGTGCTTATTGAGCTGATCGGGCATGCCGTCGTGGAAGGAAGACTCCAGCGCCGCCAGCTCGGCATGTTCGCCTTCGCGTCTAGGGCGCTCCTGGGAGCCATCGCCTGCCCATGAGAGATCTTTCGAGGTCTCTGCGTGGTGGTAAGCCGTCTTTTTTTTCCGCAGCCATGGTTGCCGCTCGCTTATTACGAGTAGTTCTCGACCTAGAGCTCTCCACACTGGCCATGGCAAGGACGGACGAAGAAGGAGGACTTATGAGGAGTAATGTAGAGTAATTTTCGGTTAGGTAGTACCTATTTTTATAACCTAAGTACTAGCACTAGTACTAATACCTGCATGGAACACGTTCAGGTTTGGTACGTACTGGTAGGTGTGAGCAGGCTTGCACTTAATTGTAGCACTACTACTTTCGAATGTGATGGGAACAAGGTAAAAAGATTAATTGATGGTTTTTGGTTTTGAGGCCCGAAACAGTTCCCGATGAGTTTAGTGGAACATAAATTTCAAGTAGACTACACTGCTCAGATGAGTAAATATTATGTTACTGTCAAAAATTGGCACAAAATACAAAGGATACCAATGGAAGTACTACTAGCAACTCATGATTTAACTACTCGCATGCGCGTAGTGGAGTGGTAATGTCTTTCTTCCGCCCTCACATCCACTCAATTTGCATGCACTGTATTAATTGACAATCAATGAAGTGAAGGACTTTACACGCGTCAAATTATCACATGGGGTGGATCTTGGTACAAAATTGCGTCCACCCGTGTACCCGCGTGTGCGTGCGAGAGAATGAGTGCGTGCGTGGCGTGCGTGCACATCTTCGCTTCATGTATGTACCGCCAGTGCGGCTCAGGGAGGACGAGTACATTCTTCTGGAACCAGCATCACGTCACTGTGATCAATCCACACAAGGATGTCGTGACAACGCCTGCACATGTGCCACGTGTCTTCATGAACTGTAGGAGAGACAATGTGTAGCGTGCCATTGTATTTTGCACATACTCGAAGTACTAGTAAGGTACACATGCATTGCACGCGTCAGATTTTGCAACCAAATTACGAATAAATACCACACAGTAGCATGTAAGCTTTGAGTCATATATGCCTGATGTAGACCTTTGTTTAATTCTTATAGTTCATATCATTCAAAATCAATTAGTTTTTATAAAAAAACCTAGGGCCTCTTTGATACGTAGGATTTACAAAACGCCGGAATAGGAAGAACATGGGATTAGAGTGGAATGTCATCTTGAATCCTACAGGATGGTATGAGTGTTTGATTCTGCATAGGAAAAACGCAGAATTCTTTCAAAGAGGTTTGAGTGGATGGGATGTTTCCTATGAAATCCAGTGGAAATGAATCATATGGAAAAATTCCTATGGTTTACCATCCTACGAATCAAACAACCAAGATAGGAAAAATTCCTAAGGATTAGAATCCTCCAAAATTCCTTCAAGAATCCTTTGAATCAAGGAAGCCCTTAATCTATTCTATGATTCATGGAATTGTGCGTTGTAAATCATAAAGTAAAAACAAATAATGGCAGTTCAACTAGAAAAAAGTTTGGGCAGTTATGATATGGAAGATTCTAGAACAAAGAAGAACCACTGTTGTTTTGAGATTTGTGCATTATGCTTAAGTTCAACCATGGAGTCTGCCAGATTGTACATGTGGAAAAATCCGGTGGGGGGCTAGAAGATGGTGCGAGGGGCCGAGTGGACGGAGACTATGAAGGAGTGCACAACTGCGAGATCGATATTTAGAGAGGGGGGGCGAGAATGTGCGCTGTTGCGCGCAGTGGCGGAGCCATGAAAAATGTCCCATGAGCTAGGGGACCAAGCATTGCTAATCCTTTACGAGGAGGGCTAATTCATCAACTTATACCATTTTTACCAGCAATTGTCTAATGACCACATTCATATTAGCCTCGATATATGGTGATGTTAGGGGGGGGGGGCAGGGCCTTTGCTGCCCCCTCTCTTCGCCATTGTGCGCGCGTCTGAGAGATGAAGCGGAAGGCATGGATGATGATAGGGGGGCACTGGAAATATAATTAAAGTGGGTGTATTAGTTATATATGTAATCCTATATAGAGAGGTACAGATTGATCGATGTGGACGTGGGAAAGAAGGTGACACCTCACTAGACATATAGATTGATCGGTTTATGTGGAAAACTATGAAAGACCTAGCTACACACACACACACACACACACACACACACACACATAGAGGAACATCGATCGTCGCGCATGCACGTGAGAGATAAAGAATGCCTGATTTGATGGAGAGGGGGATGTCTGTGTGTGTGCCTTCATGGGAGACCGACCTGAAGAAAAAGATTGCATGTGTGCGATGGATAATGCCGATTGGTAGTGTGTGTGCATGCATGCACGAAAGAAAGTTAGTGGTACAATTATAAAGAGAAGACCAATGTGTGGGTGTAAAAGACTAGGTGAGGTCATAATCAATGTAAAGTTGAATTCAAATATTTGAATAAGAGATCACGATGTTTGAAACCCATGCATGCAGGAATATAACAGAGATCTGCGCCGTGTGGTTTGGAAACGAGCATGTTGCAATGTATACACATTGAACAAGGTCAGATTGGTTTGAATCTGATATACCGATGGCAGACATCGTTTGGCCACATTGCATCCATGCATGGACACACTATTCTAATTGGAGTTGGGTGGCTTTCGCATCACATATCTCTCTCTCTCTCTCTATATATATATATATATATATATATATATATATTAAATTATATATTTTTTATATAGTGTGCAGATAACTTTAACTTTGAAAGATGGTCGTTGGATGAGGCCAATCCGATGGTGCAGAGCTGGCAAATTTGAGCACTACTTGCCATTGTATATCATCTAGATTCCACCAGATTTTGCCACATGTACATTCTCGAATACTCTATGGTTGAACTTAAGCATAATGCACAAACCTCAAAACACAAGCACTTCTTCTTTGTTCTACAATCTTCCGTATCAGTATTGCCCAAATGTTTTTCTGCATGATTTGTTTTTACTTTATGCCTTACAACGCACAATTCCATGAATCTTAAAATAGATTAGCTTTCTTATAAAAGCTAGATGATTTTGAATGAAACGAACTATAAGAATTAAACGAACATCTACATCATGCATATATGACTCAAAGCTTACATGCTATAATGTGGTATTTATTCATAATTTGGTTGCCAAATCTCATGCGTGCAATGCACGTGTACCTTACTAGTCTAAATGGTGTCTGTGTGTGTGTTGTGCGTGTTAAACACATTGTACGTAGTATATCATACTAGTCTAAATTGTCTTTTTTTGGTACATGTTAAACTTGTTCTCCCGAAATTTCAAGCCGCGCCTTGTTATGCCGAAATTTCAAGCTAGCGTCTCTGTCTATCGTGCTGCGAAACTCCCGCCTCTTCAACCCGCGCCTTGTTAGCCCGAAATATTTAAGATATATCTTTGTCTCGTTGTGCTCCGACAACTCCCTCCATCTCAACCTGCGCCTTGTTATTCCAAAATTTCAATGCGCGCGAAAACTCCCACCTCCTGTGAAATCCCGACACGCGAAATGCCTGTGATACCCCTGAACCAAAAGAACCACCTCAAATCGGTGGGGGTACTTTCGTAACTTACCCCACATCTCGGACAAGCGCGTCCCTAAGCCATGGTTCCCCACTCCCATCCCATCCACCCACCCATTCGTACCCCGAGGCCGGCAAAACCCGCGAAGCCCCACACCCTCCTCCCTCCGCCACCCAGCCGAAGCCTCTTCACTGACGACGTCGTCCACAGCAACACCTCGACGTCTGATGACCCACAAGTGTAGGGGATATATCGTAGTCCTTTCGATAAGTAAGAGTGTCGAACCCAACAAGGAGAAGAAGCAAATGATAGGCAGTTTTCAGTAAGGTATTTTCTGCAAGCACTGAAATTATAGGTAACAGATAGTTTTTTGATAAGATAATTGGTAGCAAGTAACAAACGGTAAAAGTAAATAGGTGCAGCAAGATGGCCCAATCCCTTTTGTAGCAAAGGACAAGCCTGGACAAACACTTATGCAAGGTAAAGCGCTCCCGAGGACATATGGGAATTATCGTCGAGCTAGTTTTCATCACGATCATTTGATTCGTGTTCGGTACTTTGATAATTTCGTATGTGGGTGGACCGGTGCTTGGGTGCTGCCCTTACTTGGACAAGCTTCCCACTTATGATTAACCTCTAATGCAAGAATCCGCAACTACAAAAGAAGTATTAAGGTAAACCTAACCATAGCCTGAAACATATGGATCCAAATCAGCCCCTTACGAAGCAACGCATAAACTAGGGTTTAAGCTTCTGTCACTCTAGCAACCCATCATCTACTTATTACTTCCCAATACCTTCCTCTAGGCGAAAATAATGGCGAAGTGTCATGTAGTCAACGTTCACATGACACCACTAGAGGAGAGACAAGATACATCTCATCAAAATATCGAACGAAGACCAAATTCACATGACTACTAATAGCAAGACTTCTCCCATGTCCTCAGGAACAAAAGTAACTACTCACAAGACATAATATTGTTCATGATCAGAGGGGAATTAATATGCATAATGGATCTGAACATATGATCTTCCACCTAATAAACCAACTAGCATCAAGTTCAAGGAGTAATCAACACTACTAGCAACCCACATGTACCAATCTGAGGTTTGGATACAAAGATTGGATACAAGAGATGAACTAGGGTTTCCGCCTCAAGACGGTGGCGTCAGGTCCCGAAAGCCTCTTCTTGGTTTTTTCCAGGTCAAAACGCTTCATATAGGAGAAGATGGGCACCTGGGGCCCACCGGTTGGCCCTCGAGGCAGGGGGCGCGCCCCCCACCGTCGAGGCCAGCCAGTGGCCCCTTTCGTGGGTTTCTTTCGCCAGATATTTTTTATATTTTCCGAAAAAATCTTCTATGGAGTTTCGGGGGTTTTGGAGTTGTGCAGAATAGGTTTCCAGAGTTAGCTCCTTTTCCAGCCCAGAATTCCAGCTGCCGGCATTCTCCCTCTTCATGTAAACCTTGCAAAATAAGTGAGAAAAGGCATAAGTATTGTGACAAAACATGTATGAACAGCCCATAATGCAATAAATATCAACTTATAAGCATGATGCAAAATGGATGTATCAACTCCCCCAAGCTTAGACCTCGCTTGTCCTCAAGCGAAAGCCGATATCAAAAAATATGTCCACATGTTTAGAGATAGAGGTGTCGATAAAAACAAAACACGGACATGAGGGCATCATGATCATTCTCATAACAGCAACTTATATAAATATAGTCATATGATCATTATGCTAAAGTAACAATTCGTCCACAATATCAAGTATGCATCATAAACTCCATTGGAAACTAACAAGCTTTGATCTCGGTCATTGTAGCAATTGCAATTTTTCGTAACACCGGAAAGAGTCAATATAAGAGCTTTTCAGCAAGTTTACATACTCAACTATCATATAGTCTTTCACAATTGCTCACACTCACGCAATACCTATGTTTATGGAGTTTTAATCGGACACAGAGAAAGATAGGGGCTTATGGTGTTGCCTCCCAACCTTTTACCTCAAGGGTGATGTCAACAGTAATAGATCATGAAAACTTACATCCAAGTGGGTATATATGTTAGGATCTTTCCAAAACAATGTGCTTGCCAGAGGATAAAACGAAAAAGGAAAGGTGGATTTCACCTTGACACTTATAAGACAAGAATAAATGATAGGCCCTTCACAGAGGGAAGCAGAGGTTGTCATGTATTTTTATGGTTGGATGCACAAAGTATTAGCATAGAAGAACTTCGCTTTATATTGCCACTTGTGATAAGGACCTCTATTATGCAGTCCGTCGCTTTTATTACTTCCATATCACAAGCTCGTATAAAGCTAATTTCTCTAACACTAATAAATCATACATATTTTAGCGGGTTTACAACATGACAACTTACTTGGAAGGATCTTTCTCAATCCATAGGTAGGTATGGTGGACTCTCATGGCAAAACTGGGTTTGAGGATATATGGAAGCACAAGTATTATCTCTACTTAGTGCGAGGAGTTTTGGCTAGCATGAGGGAGAAAGGCAAGCTCACCATGTTGGAAGATCCATGAAAATATACTTTATTTCGGATATAAGAAGACATAACCCATTATGTTGTCTTCCTTGTCCAACATCAACTCTTTAGCACGTCATATTTTAATGGGTGCTCCCAATCATAAAAGATGTCCAAGATAGTATATTTGTATGTGAAGCCTCTCTTATTTTATCACTTCCTATTAATTGCAACGATGAACAAAACTATGTTTGTCACCTCCCAACGACTTTTATTTATCATACTCTTGTATGTGAAGTCATTACTTCCCATAAGATCGATATGACCTCTTTGATACTCTTTTTGTTTTCTTTCTTTTTATCATGCCCAAGTGAGGAAATCAAGCCCTTGACTCAGCACTAATCTTTATTATATAGCTCACTGACTCGATTACAAGGGATAAAGCTCACAAAGCAAAAGCTCACGACTAGATCATGCTAACTATATTCTAATAGATCAAGATACTACCAAAAGGATCGAACTAAGTAAAACGGTAAAGATAGGAGTGACGGTGATACGATACCGGGGTCATTCCCCCAAGCTTGGCAGTTGCCAAGGGGAGTGCCCTTACCCATATGATTATGTCTCCTTCTTCGGGGGTGGTGATGATGGAGACTTCTTCCTCAGCTTACTCTTAAGGGCAAAATTTTGCTCCTTTAGCTCATTGATCTCTTGCTCAAGGTTTAGTATCTTCTTGCATAATGCCTGCTTGTTTTCCTGCTAGAGGTTAAAAGGGGTAAATTCGATCTTAGGTTTCTTTACTCTGTCG
>LR738714.1:80329203-80360651 GCA_902687465.1 Secale cereale
GGCGGGGTGGCGCACCGCCGGCCGCGGGCGGCGGGGGGCGGCTGTTTGGCCGGTGGTGGCTGGCGGCTCAGGGGGGTGGAGGTTGAAGATGAACTGTAGGCCCTTGATTTCATATCCAACGGCTGCAAAATCGACTGACCAGAGATGAAAAGGTCAGTCGACTGACGTGTAGGCTCACCTCTAGTGCGTTCAGTTTCGACAGTAAAATTCAGTTTCGACAGCAAAATTCAGTTTCGACAGTTAAGTTCAGTTTCGACAGTAAAATTCAGTTTCGACAGCAAAATTCAGTTTCGACAGTTAAGTTCAGTTTCGAGAGTTAAATTCAGTTTCAACAGTTAAGTTCAGTTTCGACAGTTAAGTTCAGAGATGAGCGGCTGATGTATACATCTAGCACTTTGTGGTTATGTTTTTTACGTCATCTATTGGAGATGCTATTAGAATTCCACTCCGGTTAATGTTGTCTCTCTTGTCCTACTTCACCCTGAATTCATTGACTTCAATAGTGATGAGGATGACTTGCTTGGTGAAGATGAGCTCTTGCATGATAAATCCAGTGAGCCTAGTAACGATGAACATGCTAGTTGTCTTTATAGTCAAGAAGAGTCGAATGACAATGCTATGAAGGAGATTGAGCGTCTAACTAAAGAACTAAACACTCTTAAGTTAGCTCATGAAACAACTCAAGAAGATCATAGAGAGCTCCTAAGATCTCATGAGAAGCTACGCTTCGAGAAGCTCACTCTAGAGCAAGAACATGAGTTTCTAAAAGCAATCAATGACGATCTTCGAAAGAAGAGTTCTTCATATCTTGCCAAACGACTTCTCTTGTCTAATTTCTTGCCACCCATTAAGACTAAGCATGACAAGCATAAGAAAAATGCTTCCTCTAGCAGTAACAATAACCATGCTAAATCCGATGTTGTTGCTTCTAGTAGTTCTCTTGATTCCACTAACAATGTTTCAAGCCAAGTTACACTTGATCAAGAGAATAGTTTATTGAAAGGGATCATAGAGAAAGGTGTCTACAAGAGCCTTGCCGGAAGCAAGAACTTTGTGGAGATTGTTCGCAAGCAAGGAAGGCACCGGAAGAATCAAGGAATTGGTTTTGAGCGAAAGTTCAACGCCGAAGGTGTTGAGTGGGAAGAAGGTCAATATCCTACTCCACAGTTTGTTTCTCAAAAGGAGAAGTATGATCCTACTTCTTCCAATGTGGAACAAGCTCAAGATGACCTTCCACCACAAGACCACAAGCTAAAAGCCAAGGACAAGATTCAAGAGGAGATTGATGCATTCATTGAAGCACCTCAAGCCATGGTCAAGTGGGTTCCCAAGGAAATGTCAAGTTCTACTTCGTCAAGCTCAACTACAACCCCAAGGATTCCCATCAAGATGATGTGGATCCCGAAGAAGAAGAACTAGAAAGTTCTAGAGGGTGACTCCGCCAACATACTTCACTCACATTCATTTTGGCAACTTGTGCAATCAACTTCCATATCGTGCACTAGTTCATGGAGTCACAAACCCTCTTGTTGGTAAGTCAAGGGACAAGGTAATCATTGCTTTCATGGACATCATCTATTGTGAACTTCAATCTATGTCCATGGATATCCTTGTTTGTTCCTTGTGGGACTAACCCATGTAGGTATTGAAAGTGCCCGAATCCAAAGGATAGCTCCCAACTCTTGATGATCTCCATCAACATTGAGCATCCACATCTTCAACATCTACATGAAGTCTTCTACGACAACCCAAGGTTAGTTTGACCCTTTAAAAGGGGTTCACACATCTAGGGGGAGCTTTGCTCTAAAAAAATTGAGCTAAAGCATCTTCAAATGATGTGAACACATCAATGCTTTATGTAAAAGTGGTAACCCCACTTGTGCTTAAACGATGAGTATGACCTATGATCAAATGTTCTCATTTGGCTCCTAAGTCAAAATACTCATATAAAGATGACCTAGTCATCGACAAATTGTGTGTTAGTTGCTAGAGTTTTGGTTGCGCATGTTTGACACATATTTCATTTCCTATCTTATTGTGTGAGCATGTTGAATGCATGATTTTATCCATTCGAGGACATCCATTTGTTGTTTTGGTCATTTTGATTTTTTTCTGACCAAATGGATGGACAAGAATGCCTAAGTACCTCCCCTAGCTATCTATGCTTTCTTGTCTCAAATTCTATTCATGCTTACATCACAAACTTTGAACAAGTCATTTTCGGACCCTCCTGGTGAGGAGCACTCGGAGCCACTGATCCGTCAAGGGCTAATCTCCAAAACCTTCTAATTGATTTCGGTCAGACCAACTCACTCAAACTTGGTCGAACCGAAAGCATTTAGACTGATCTAGGTTTTCATCTCGGTGAAACCGAGTTGTGATTTTCGGCGTGACCGAAGTGCATAACTGCCTAGCAGTTATCCATCTCGGTGCCACCGAGTTTTACAACTCGGTCCCACCGACAGCAAAGGGGTATATATTCCAAGGGCCGCGCGCGTTGATTCCTCCTTCAAACGTTTCGCCCCCACATCCCTTGCTGCCGTCGCCTTGGTCTCCGGATCGTCGCCGTCGTCGCCTGTGCGCCCACGCCGCAGGTCTCCGTCGCCGTCAACGGCCATCTCCTCCGCGCCGTTGCCGCCGTAGAGAAACTCCACCAAGTTAGGGTGAGTTTTGATCCCACTCGTGCTCCCATCTCCGACTCAATGCACGTTTAGATTGCCTAGTATCTTGCCACGATTGAAATCCTCCTGAACACCAGATTGGTTCGTTTGAACTAAATTCGAGTAAAAGTTTTAGGGTTAGGTTTCCACGGAACACATCTCGGTGAGACCGATTTTATAATTTCGTTGTGACCGATTTGGCCTTTGGCCATTGCACTGCACCCTTCGGTCCAACCGAGTTGTGCAAAATCGGTGTGACCGAAATGAAGTTTTTGTGAAACCCTAGTGTTTTCGGCAGGACCGAAACCCACTTCGGTCAAACCGAAAGTGGTGTGCCAAGCTCCTGTTTAACACTTCGGATTCACCGAAACTTAAACTCGGTCTGACCGAAATGTCTTCTGTGAAAACTTAATACTAGAATTTGAACTCATTTTTTTGCAAAAACTTCTGCAGTTTGTGATGACTCTTCTTCTCTGCCTATACCTTATCTATTCACAGGTTGTCAGCCATGTCAGATACCAGTGACAGTCAGAACAGGTCAGAGACACCCTTTGCAGACATTCCAGAGGCAGACACTAGTCCTGATCCTAGTAGCCCATTTGATGATGGTGAGAGGAGTACACCAAGTGGCATGCCTCCTGCAGCCACCAGAGCTAGAAAGGAGAAGAATTCCGATGATGAGGATTCAGATTTTGTTGTTGATGAAGAGGTGACCTCAAAGCCTAAAAGGAAGGTTGTTGCCAAAGAGCAACAAGGTCAACAATCTAAGAAGGGCACCAGCAAAGTCAAGCAGTCAACTGTTGCTAAGAAGTTGAATTTGGGAGAGGCAGCTCCAAGCAAAGTGAAGAAAACCACCAAGAGAAAGAGGGTAGTGCATGTGTCAGAAGCTCGAGCAGATATGTATATTGATTCTCATGCAGATGCAGCAGTAGAGGATGAGGATGAGGAAGCACCCCAGCCTCCACCTCAGAAGCAGAAGCTCATGGGTGATGCCATTAAGGCTGGAGCCACATCAAAGCCCAAGAAATCTGCTCCAGCTAAGGCAGCTCCAGCAAAGCCTGCTGCCAAGCCCAAGAGGACCATCAGAAACATTCCAGCGTCTGAAAAGAACAAGGATGATGTGCCACCTGCTGAGTCTAACGAGGAAGGACAAGTTTTGCTGAAACTTCGTCCAAAACTGCCACTTCATAATGATGCTCATCCTCAAGCTGAGGATATGAAGGCAAGGAAAGATAGAGGTCTCAGGCAATGGAGACAAACTGACCCATATGCCGTGAGGAGAAGAACTGCTGTAGATCCCAGATTTCACACCAGAGAGCAGCAGGACTTCTATGAGATCGTGCTGATGGACAAGAAGCCCATAGTCGCAGACACCAGATATGTTGACTGGGAGTACATTGACAGCGAAGAGCACAGAGATTTCTTTCCACATGTGCATGAAAGTTTCACTGCATGTGGAGTTGCAGAGTTTGTAGGTCAGAAATTGACCAGTTGGAACGATGAGATGATAATGCAATTTTATGCCACAGCTCACTTCTACCCTAATGGAAAGATTACGTGGATGACTGAAGGTCAAAGGTTCTCTTCTTCTGTTGAAGAATGGGCAGAAATTCTGAATGCTCCAGTGCAACGAGAAGATGATATTGATGTATATGGGATTCCAAAGAAGAATCCAGCTGAGGATTCCAGCTGAGGATTTGGAAATATGGAAGCTCGGCTCAGTCTACCATCTCCAGGCAGGCTGACCTACCACTAATACCATTTTGAGGCATACCTTGATGCCCAAGTCTGGAGATCATCGCATGATCAGAGGATACTCTATCAACATGCTGCATATACTTGATGAGAAGGCACCTTTCAAGGTGATGGACTTGATGGTAGAAACCATTAAGAGGACTGCAGCTGACCAGAAAAGGTCATGTGGATTTGCCCCGCAGATTCAGATGCTTATCAATGCCAAGTTTGGCACGGGCAAATTCTTGTTGGATAGAAAACATTTACCACTGTAGCCAGAGCATGAAGACAATGTTGTTGTAATGGATGAGGAGGATCCAACATCTGTTGAAGGTCAAGCCAAGATCGCAGCTGCTAAGAAAGCCCAAGCTGACAAAGCAGCATCAGCAGTAGCTAAACCAAAGAGTTTCAGAGAGCAAATTCTTGAAGCTACTCAAAGGATTGAACAACGCCTGGCCAGCATTGAATAGTATAAGGAGAGCTTAGAGAGGATTGTTGACGAGAAGATCCACGCTCTGGACGTGAAGCTAACTGAAGTACAAATGACCGTCAACAAGCTTGAGGCAGACATTGAGGAAGCAAAGCAGGACAAGGCAGAGCTTACGCGTGAGTTGCAGGATGACTTAGTCCAGGATTCTCATCGACAGACTGCTCCGGTTCCCAAAGGATCCCGATCAGCTGCTATTCCAGTGATTGACACCAGGACTACAGCTTCAGCACCTCCCACAGTTCTAGCAGTTACTCCAGATCCAGCTCCAGTGTCCACTCCTCCAGCACAGACATCAGCTGAAGTCTTCGCCGATGCTGTCATATCCACTCCGACATCAACCCAGACGGGAGCCGCCAGCAGAGTCCATAGTGACGCTTAGCTCTATGCTTTTTCGAACTTTTTGGTAACTTGTTGCCAAAGGGGGAGAAATTGTATAGATCATAGGGCTTCGAGAGAGAGAGTGCTGTTATCTTTGCGCTTTTGCTCTTTCGTTCTTTTGCGGTTTCTTTGAGATACTTTTGGTTTTTCGAGACATTCAGTGTGCTTGATACTCCGTTTGATGCTACCTTAATGAGTGCTTGGTCGTACTATGCTTTAATGTGTGCTTAATGCTTATCATATGCCATTCCTATCTTGTATGACTATTTACTCATGTCTTGGTGATTGGGTGCATGCTGTTCATTCTTATCATTTTGTGCGCTCCACCAAGATGTATGTGACATGGAAGAGTGACCCATGATCCTAATCGATTGTGCATTTGCATTCAAACGCAAATCTTAAATAATGCACAAATTTAGGGGGAGCTCTTGCTTATCACATACTTCTCAAAGCGACGATATCATTCATTGATTATATCTCTTGTCGAAGCTTTGATCTATATGTTGTCATCAATTACCAAAAAGGGGGAGATTGAAAGTGCAACTAATCCCCGGGTGGTTTTGGTAATTAATAACAATATATATATCATTGAACTAATAGTTACTTGAGAATCATTTCAGAGAAGTTCAGTGATATGGGTATGGCAAGGACTGAAGAAGTGGACCCCTCAAAATGCAAAGGCAAGCATTGGCAAAAGCTCAAGACTCCATTTTTGATTTAGTGATCCAAGATCACATTGAGTCCATAGGAAAAGCCAATACTATTAAAAGGGGATGAGGTTATGATGATGATCTGGTTGCTCAAGTGCTTAGTGATACATCTCCTAAACTATCAGCAACTTTCACTGCCATATACACTCATAAGTAATCTCGGTCCCACCGATATTCCAAACTCAGTCACACCGAGATGAACCACCTCAGCCATAAGCCAAACCCTAGTAAACTCAGATTTTCCGATTCTGAAATCGATTTCACCGAAACATGAGTTGCCAAGCTTCTGTAACCTTCTATCATCAAATCGGTGTCACCGAGATGATGAAGTCGGTCCCACCAAAACTGGCATGCTCTTGTCATTGCACGAATCGGACTAACCGAGATTGTATATTCGGTCCCACCAAAAACCCCAACGTTCACATTATTTGAACTTTCGGTCTCCCCGAGTTGTCCACTTCGGTCCCACCGAGATTGCTCAAATGTGTGTAACGGTTGGATTTTGTGTGGAGGCTATTTATACCCCTCCACCCCTCTTCATTTGTGGAGAGAGCCATCAGAAAGAACTACCACTCCTACCTTACATTTCTGAGAAGAGAACTACCTACCCTTGTGTTGAGATCAAGTTGCTCCACTCCCAGCATATGAAGCTTGATCTCTAACCTTCCCAAGTTGCTTTCCACTCAATCCTTTCCTCCACCACAGCCAAATCAGTGAGGAGAGTTGAGTGTTGGGGAGATTATCATTTGAAGCACAAGAGCAAGGAGTTCATCATCATCTTCAACATCTATTACCTTTTGGAGGGTGGTGCCTCCTAGATTGGTTAGGTGTCGCTTGGGAGCCTCCGTCATCGAGATGTGGAGTTGAACCAAGAAGTTTGTAAGGGCAAGGAGATCGCCTACTTCGTGAAGATCTACCCCGAGTAAGGCTAGCCCTCCGTGGGCGTAGGCCATGATGGAATAGACAAGGTTGCTTCTTCGTGGACCCTTCGTGGGTGGAGCCCTCCGTGGACTCTCGCAGCCGTTACCCTCCGTGGGTTGAAGTCTCCATCAATGTGGATGTACGATAGCACCACCTATCGGAACCACGGGAAAAATCACCGCGCTCCAAAATTGTGTTTGCTCTTCTCCACCTCTCTTTACTACATGTGCAATTTACTTTCCGCTGCCTATACTCTAGAATTGCATGTGTAGGGTGATACTTGACTTGATCAAAACTGTGAATCTGCCAAAAACTGTTCTTTGTCAAAAGGCAGAATGTTTATATTTACAAGTAGTCTAATCACCCCCCCTCTAGACATACTTTCGATCCTACAGTAGTATAGGCTAGCCAAGAGTCAAAGCCGGCTTTCTGCTATGAACTCCACTACCCCCGTTGATAATGTTGCATGTATGATAGGTTATGTTTTAAGACTTGCTGAGTACCTTTGTACTCATGTTTGCTTAATAACTGTTGCAGAGGAGAACCCTGCCCCTTCTGATGGGTTCTACATAGACGTTGACGTCGACGAGTAGCTTGCTACCCAGACGGAGATCCTGAGCTTGTGAAGGGCCTTGTAGATAGTCACGCTACACCAAGCCTGTTTTATTTTCTAAGTTGTCTGTACTCAGACATGTTAGCTTCCGCTTGTGCTTGTATGATTGTATGACTTGAGTGTTGGGTCTTGTGACCCCTACCAGTATGGATATGTTATGTATGGCTCTTCGGAGCCTCTTAA
Organism: Secale cereale; assembly: GCA_902687465.1. Taxonomy (NCBI): domain Eukaryota; kingdom Viridiplantae; phylum Streptophyta; class Magnoliopsida; order Poales; family Poaceae; genus Secale; species Secale cereale. The sequence continues at coordinate 80,336,893 of LR738714.1, forward strand.
ATAAAGTACTTTGAGTCATAGAGTTCTGTTGTGATGCAATGTTGTATTTGCACATATTGAGCATATTGTGTGTATGATTGAAATGCTTGGTATGTGTGGGATCCGACACCTAGTTGTGCTTCCAATGAGCCTTGGTAGCTTGCTACTGCTCGGAACATGTAGGCTGGCCGGCATGTGTCCTTTTTCGTTCCTGTGTATGTCCCTTAGGGGAAATGTCACGCGTTGTTCCTTTAAGTCCATGTAGCTTGCTACGACTTGGGTTCATACGGTTATGACCGACACATTCGTTGCTGGGTCGTGGATGCCTGTCTCTGTAATTTAGTGCCACTTTTGGTTTATAACTAGCCATGTCGGCCCGGGTTCTCTGTCATATGGATGCTAGCGACACCGTCATATACGTGTGCCAAAATGCGCAAACGGTCTCGGGCCAGGTAAGGTGGCACCCATGGGGTTACCGTGCGTGAGGCCACAAAGTGATAGGACGTGTTACAAGCTAGATCGATGTGACTTAGGATCGGGGTCGTGACATGTTGTGTGCAGAACTGCCATAAGGGACAGATTGGGCGGAATGTTCATGCATATGTTGATGACATTGTGGTGAAATCCAGGAAGGAGGAGACACTGATAGCATATTTGAAGGAAACTTTTGACAATCTCCGGGTCTACAAAATGATGCTTAATCCGAAGAAGTGCATTTTTGGTGTTCCGGCAGGCAAGCTCCTGGGGTTCTTGGTATCAAACAGAGGAATCGAAGCTAATCCGGAGAAGATCGAGGCGATCACATCCCTGGCTAAACCGGCATGCATCAACGATGTCCAACGCATGGCGGGCCGTATTGCAGCACTCAGCCGGTTTATCAGCCGTTTGGGGGAGAAGGCTATCCCGCTTTATCATATGATGAAAAAGACAGACCGCTTCGTCTAGAGTGATGCTGCTGATGCTGCGTTTGAGGACCTGAAGAGGCAATTGGCAGAGCCGCCGGTCCTTGCTGCCCCAGTTGACAATGAGCCGCTATTGTTATACGTGGCTGCTAATGCCCGTGCAGTAAGCGTTGCCATTGTGGTAGAGCGCAAGGAGGCAGGCAAGGAATATCTGCTTCAGCGGCCGGTTTACTACATCAGTGAGGTGCTCATCGAATCAAAGCAGAGATATCCGCATTGGCAGAAACTAGTGTATGGAGTCTTCATGGCAAACCGGAAGCTAAAGCACTATTTTCAGGGCCACCCAATCACCGTTGTCAGTTCAGCTCCGTTAGGGGATATAATCCAGAATAGAGAAGCGACTGGGCGGGTCGCAAAGTGGGCCATTGAACTTAGCCCACACGGATTAAAGTATGTGCCCCGTACTGCGATAAAGTCCCAAGCACTGGTGGATTTCATCAACGATTGGACAGAGTTGCAAGCACCTGAGGAGAAGCCGGATCACACATATTGGACTATTCACTTTGACGGTTCAAGGCAATTGGAGGGCTCGGGAGCTGGAGTCGTGTTAACTTCCCCATGAGGTGATAAGTTATGTTATGTTCTCTATTTAATGTTCCCTTGTACTAACAATGTTGCTGAGTATGAGGCTCTCCGTCATGGTCTGCGGATGGACAAGGAAATGAACTTGAGCCGGGTTAAGTGCTTCGGCTATTCAGATCTGGTGGCGCAGCAAGTATCTGGCAAATGGGACTCCAAGGATCCGCTCATGGAAGCATATCGACGAGGGGTGGACGCTGTCGCAGGACACTTCAAAGGTTATCAGGTGGATCATATAGACCGGCGAAAGAACGAAGTGGCCGATGCGTTGAGCCGGCTGGGATCTCAGCGTAAACCGGTTCCATCTAATACCTTCTTGGATGAGTTGCACAATCCGTCGGTGCAGGTACCTTCAGGAGAGGACTTGGCTGTTCCTGATCCGGAGGCACAATTGGTTGCAGCACTTCATGTCATTCTGGATTGGACGCTTCCTTATGTGGCATACATGAGCCGAGGTGAGTTACCAGAGGATGAAATTCTGGCTCGGCAGATAATACAGCGGTCTAAGTCAATGACCATCGTCAATGGAGAACTTCATCATCGCAGCGTTTCTGGAGCGTTTCAGCGATGTGTGTCACCAGAAGAAGGTTATGACATTCTTAGAGAAATTCATGAAGGGGATTGTGGTCATCACGCCGGTTCAAAATCTTTGGTGGCTAAAGCTTTTCGTCATGGGTTCTACTGGTTAACAGCTCATGCTGATGCAGAGGACTTGGTCAGGAAATGTGATGCTTGCCAGAAATTTTCGCGGCGTGCTCACATACCGGCGTAGGAGTTGAAGATGATCCCAATTACTTGGCCGTTTGCGACCTGGGGGCTTGATATGGTTGGACCCTTCAAGAGATCCCAAGATAATAAAACCCACCATTTGGTGGCAGTGGACAAATTTACCAAATGGGTTGAAGTGGAGCCTGTTAGTAAGTGTGATGCAGCAACAGCGGTTCAGTTCATCAAAAAGGTGATTTTCTGGTTTGGCTTTCCACACAACATTATAACTGATAATGGCACCAATTTATCCAAGGGGGCTCTGGAGGAGTTCTGTCAATGAGAGCACATCCGTCTTGATGTATCATCAGTAGCTCACCCTCAGTCTAATGGCTAAGCTGAAAGAGCTAATCAAGAGATCTTGAGAGGCATCAAACCCCGTCTTATGGTTCCTTTGCAGAGAACACCGGGTTGTTGGGTGGAGGAGTTACCTTCTGTACTATGGAGCATCAACACTACACCCAACAGATCTGCAGGGTACACGCCTTTCTTCATGGTATATGGAGCTGAAGCGGTCCTCCCTAGTGATATCCGTCATGATTCGCCGCGTGTGGCGGCTTATGTTGAAGCGGATAATGAACAAGCAAGACAAGACGCGTTGGTCCGGCTGGACGAGGAAAGGGACACGGCAACAGCTCGATCGGTGATTTATCAGCAAGCCCTGCGCTGGTACCACAGTCGCCGGGTTAAGACCAGGATGTTTCAAGAAGGAGATCTGGTGCTCCGGCTCATCCAGAACCAGACGGACATGCACAAGCTATCCCCACCTTGGGAAGGGCCCTTTGTGGTCAGCAAGAACCTGCACAACGGATCTTACTACCTCGTTGACGTTCGAGAACATAAGGACTCACGTACGACGGAGGAGGAGACCAAGCGGCCGTGGAACATCGCCCTTCTTCGACCTTACTATACCTGAGCCATCGGCTCCGCTTTATGTACAATGTATATATTATGATCAATATAACAAACCGACGCCCTCGGTAAACCGGGGTATCAGCCGTCTTTTTCATAAGAGTATCACATGGGGGCTTCTGCATGCCAAGGAGTTCCTATGGCCTCTTAAACCGGCGCCCTCGATAAATCGGGGTATCAGCCGTCTTTTTTGTTCATAATAGTATCACATGGGGGCTTCCGTGGGCAAGGGAGTTTCCTATGGCTTCTTAAACCGACAGCCATATCAAGACCATCATAAGAGCACAGCTCTGGTTGCTTCGGCAATTTCCACATGATAATGAGGGGCAAAAGAGAGTTTGATGCCTAGCACAACTCAAACATAGGCCCCAACGAGCAATGCTCACACGCTACCTGGGGGCTCCTAATGCAAGTTCATCAGCGAGTTGAAAACTCTTGTAGTGAACACGGCTTGGAAGCTTGGTGTATACACCTAAAACCCCGGATTAACCTGCCTGCATTAAGTAATTCACACCGTCCAGGTAAACCTGGTATGACCCGGCGAACGTACAGACAAGTCAATCCTTCTGGACCCCGAACTTGGTAACGTTAAATTGACGATCATCAAGTGATTACACAAGTCAAATCTTTATGAGATTTTGAACATTGGTAGCATTTGACATTGATGATTTGGTTAAGGATTGCGGATCATCTTAACAAGCTTTGCTAAAATGGTTAATGACAGTAGCCTGGCGGCTCATAAAAAGCCTCGAATTCGGAGCCTGGCAGCTCGTAAAAAGCCTCGACTACATGGTCTTATTTGCCCAAAAACTTTATTTTCTATTTTTTATGTTTTCTCAAATCTTTATCCTCAAAGGTCATTGGTTTTTCAACCAAGTCCATTGATTCAAGAGCAGATGACTACAAGGTTGTCGCTACATCTGTATTTACATAGTTCTAGTCTGGGTTATAAACACCAGTACTATTTACAGTTAAACTGAGTTCATTATAACCCGGTTCGGCCTTCATGATGGGCCGACAAATAATCAAGGGAGTCATCAACACTTACACCTTGAAGGGTTTCTGCCGAATTAAGGTTTATTATGATACACTTCATCGCAGGTATGGTACATGCTTATATTTTATACACAGTTCAAGTTATTAACTAAGATCATGTGTTTGGGCAATATGACCCGTCCGGTGATAAACCGCCAAGAATCTTTGAGCATTGTTTTATGCAGAAAACATGTAGTATAAACCGTCAAAGCATTGCAAGCGGGGCATATTTCAGAAGTTGCAACTTAAAGCAATCTCGCAAATATAGTATCTCAGCTACCCTATTACAAGGCACTGACAGGCCCAAAAGAATATCAGTTTTTTCTCATAAGTACTCAACACATAAAGGTCGGTTTATGATTCTGCTTCAGCTCGCTGTGAAGGGTGAGGGTCAGCTTGTTCCGGGTGTTCGGTGGTTCTGGCAGTTGTTGGAAATCAGGGGTGCTCCAGTCAATCTTGGCAAGGGGTTGGAAATAAACTTCGTCGTTTATAAGTTCAGACGGTTCAATGTCAGGGGCGAAGGTGTGCTTACGGACGGATGGACGCTCCACCCGTACGTTCTCCAGATCATAACCCGGGTGGTATCTTGATAAATCTGCTTCATCAACAAGTTTACTGGAAAGAGGCCGCATATCCTTGGTTAAGGCACGAAGGTCATCACCGGAGAAAGCTGATCAGTCCTCCTTCATACTTGGATAGCCATTCAATGCCTCAGCCGGATCAAAATGAGGAACCCACGCTTTGGCTCGGGTAAAATCCATCAGAAACCCAGCTCTTGCGGAGGACTTCTTCACTTCGACAATGCGAGCAGGCAAAATTGATAGTTTCTCCAGAGTACCTTGGATTGTAGTGGGAGCCGGTTTATTGTGCGAAATAGCGCTGATGGCCCTCTGAGCGCCGGCACAAAGCTGCTCCACCACGGTATACGCAGCTTTTAGCTTCTTTCACACATCATCTCCAAGATGAGTCATGCGCCTCCCTGCGTAAGCATTATGAGTTAAACCGGAGCAGTACATGGTTGCAAGAATAAGTTTATATCAAAGAACTTATCGAAGATAGCAGAGGTCATGTCATTTATTTGCTGCCTTAGCCTGGACAGCTCTTCTGTCACCGGATTGAGAGGAGCCTTAGCATCACTGGCCCTTTTCTCCAAAGCAGCCTTTTCCGTCTCCCAAGTGGACCGCTCCGCCTCTAAATCCTTTTTTAGCTTCTGCATATTAGCTAAAGTAAGGGTAAGCTCCTCCTTGGCTTTAGTCGAAGCAGTCTCTTGGAAGGTTAGGCTATTCCGAAGTTCAGTTATTTCAGAGGCCCTCCGGTTTAAGTCAGTCTGCCAAGGATAAAACATGTCAGATATCCATAGAACAAGCAATTCAATCAAAGTCCCAAGCACATAACCAGTTATGCACTAGACACTTGGGGGCTAATGTACATTTGCAGTGAAAATAGGCAATTTTTCCAAACAAGTCCCAAGCATATAACAAGTTATACACTTGGCACTTGGGGGCTAATGCGACACTATTCTAAGCATAGGAAAAGTCCCGGTTTACCCTCAATGAAGTAAACCGGCCCTTAAGGGATATATGAGCAAGTCAAAATTCTATGTTTGATCTACTGAAGTCCCGGTTCACCCTAAAAGGCTAAACCTGCACTTGGGGGATACGATGGGCTAAAGGTACAGTTACAAGGCACAAGCAGAAGTAAAATACAAAGGAAAGGAAGTTACCTCATAGCGCTCCTTCATTAAGTTCACCAGACCGGCCTCATAGTCACGGCTGGTGAATAGCCGGTTTAAAAACCAGGAATGCAGCTCCTGAGCACTAAGTTGGGCGTAGCTCGACAGATCAGTGTTCCATTTGCCCTTATCTTTTTGGAGGAACTCCTCTTTGGCAGTGTGCTTGGCTAAAGCGACAGGCTCTCCTGGGGTGGTAAAACCGGTCCCAGTAATTTCAACGTCGTCATTTAAAGCAGCTGCTGGCTTGGAAGGATTGACAGTAGTGGGACCAACTTGAGCAGGAGTAGTAGGAGCCGGACTAGCCCGAGCCGGGCTAACCCGGACAGGGCTGGCCGGTCCAGTAGTATACTCCATGGGGTCATCCCCCGGAGCAACAAGGTCTTCTTGATCCATAGGAGAAGGATCATCGTGTGGAGTTTCAACACTTTCTTCCAATGGGTTGGCAAGTTCAGGATCGTCTGCCGGTCCAAAAGTGGTGTTGTCAATTGTCGGTTTACTCAATTTTGCCTTTTTGCTAGGCTTGGGCATACTGAGAAAAGATCGAAGGGACAATGAAAATCACAAGTCAAAAATGGAAAGATAAACCGGATAGTGTGAAGGACAGCTTACCCATGAACAGTCTGGAGCACACGGACTTGCGTGGCGTTTGACTCGCCAGAAGATGAGAGAGGAGGTTCTTGATTATTCGGATCGGACGGTTTAAGAGGTTGACGAATAAGACCCGCTTTAGGATGTAGAATAGTTGGAGTAAGTAAAACCTCTGAACGGCGCCTTCGAACCGGAGTGTGAGTCAGTCCGGTGGATTCAACCACATGGCCGCTGTGGCAAGTGGTGCGGCGAGCTTCATGTTGCTGTTTCTTCAAAAGAAAGTTTGGATCCAGTTGAGCATAAGGATGAGAATACTGAAACTTCCGGACTACCCGACGAACTTTGGGTGGCGATGGTTCTGAGTCAGAGGAAAGAGAGATTACCTCAACATCGCCTGCTTTACTACCTTCAGCCGGATCCTGGGAAAAGTCATTGTCAAGAGAAATATAGACAAAGGAAGGATTTAAAAAGTCATAAGAGCTAGGTGGTACCTCAGAGGCCGGATCATCTTCCTCCGCATTTGAACCGGATGCAGCGGCAGGCTTCTTCTTGTGCTTTTTCATGGCCAGGGTCTTTTGCGAGATGGCTTTTCCTGGTTTGTCCTGGGCTTTCTTTTTCCACAAAGGGTCATTAGCCTGTTTAACGGAGCAAAACCATATCAAGCCAAGCTATATGGATGGATTAAACAAAGTAAATGGACAGAAGAATCTCTTACCGACGGCGGTTTATTAGTCACGTAGAAGGGTGCTAATCCGGTCTGACTGCACTCTTCCAGAGGTATATTCAACATCTTTTTGGCAGATTCAGTAACTTCATTCTCTGGAAGGATCATCTCTGTATGGCGCAGAGGGTCCTTGGGGTCCCTAGTGTATTCGCACATTAAACTGGAGCGCCGGCTTTGCGGGAGTATGCTCCAAGAGAGCCAGCAGCGAACGAAGTCGACTCCTGTTAATCTGTTGGCTATGAAGGCCCGGAGCTTTGAGAGATGGGGGGCATATCGAGCTCGCTCCTGGGCACTTAAGCGTTGTGGAAAAGGGTGGTCTGCTGACAAACGGTAGGGGCGATAACTCGGCATTGGATTTTCCCCTTCTGGAGAAGTGTCAACACAGTAGAACCAAGTTTGATTCCACTCCTTGGGATGGCTATGGAGAGTAGCGTGAGGAAAGCTAACATCTTTTCTCTTCTGAATACTCATTCCGCCAAGTTCAGTATTGCGGCCGCATGAAACTCGGTCAGACAGTTTAAGTGGAAGAAGTCCCGAATAGCTCCACTGATGGCTCCTCTTGCAGATAGGCTTCAGAGAAGACTTGGAAGTTGCAAATATTTGATACAGAGTTGGGACCCATGTCTTGGGGATGGAGCTGAAAATCTGCCAACACGTCACGTAAAAACTTTGACCCTGGAGGGTTAAAACCCCGAGCCAGGTGATCGAAAAAGACAATAATCTCTCCCTCCTTAGGCCTAGGAGGACAATAATCTCTCCCGGGCCAGGAAAAAAGTTAAACCACCAAACCCAGACAGGTAAGGCGCAGATATAAAGCTAAACCGTCGACATAGGCAGATGAGATGCAGATCTAAAAGTGTGGGGAAACAACTTTAACACGAGAAGCAGTAAGATATGGATCTACAACATATGCAAAACTCAAGATAAATCAGGTTATATTCAGCGGAGACATCGAATGTTTTTTGTAGATTCAGTCTAAACTAGCAGTGTTGAGGGAAAAAAGATTACAGTGACGAAGCGGGGTCATGCTAACGATAGTTGACCTAAAATTTTGAAGATCTGCAGCAAGACCCTATCTATGGCGGAGAACCGCGAAGAATAGGAGCTCGTCTATGCACACACATGAAACCCTAGAACTGGGATCTACGGGAAGAAGATGAGTGAACGTACCTGACGCAACGGAAGCGGAAAGGCGCTGGCGCATCTCTGGACGCATTCAGGTTGATGCAGCGGCCGGGCTCGACGAAGGCGCGGAACTCGGCAGACGGCAGCGGAGCACGACCGCCAGAGGATAGAGGAAGAAGAATCAAGGGGGAGAAAGGGATGCCCTTTGGCCCTATTTATAAGCCGAAGTGGTAAAACGGCAGGCGCGGGAATCGAGGAGCCCAAAAATCGGATATGGATGGTGCTGTCGCTTCGATCTTTGGATCTTTAATGAGTAAAGCTAAAACAAAGGTACAAGTATTAAATGTGCGGATGGCATCACGACAGTTTGAAATGTCCTGAGGAGGTGACGGCATGCCGGTTTACAAAGCATACTGAAGCTGCAGAAAGGAAAATCTCTACAAGACTTTGAAGATTGACATGAACTGGTTCAAATCAATGTGGGGCCTAATGTTATGGATATTACTACCAGGTATAAACCGGCCAGGAGGGTCCGGTTTACGTTATCAAGATTATATTATCAAAAGCCCAACGGAACATGAAGTAGAAGATTGCAGCCCAAGAGCTTTTAGAGCCCAAGTATTAGGGCCCATGATTTTTAAACCGTCATACTATGTAACTTGGGATGTAAGATAGAAAGAATAGAGACCAGGGCGGACACGTTTATGAGCCGGCCTCGGGACTCCGTAAACCAGACCGGGTGTCACCTCTTATACAAAGGGACGACCCGACGATGGTTCAGGACAGAGAACAACAACATGAGACACAGGCAAAGCGGATTCACTCCCTGGTCATCAAAGCCCTAGCAATACAACCCCAAACTAGACGTAGGCTTTTACCTTCATCGAAGGGGCCGAACTAGTATAAAATCCCTGTGCCCTTCATCCGCTTTAACCACTTTAAGCTAACCCGTAGCGATGGCCTCACGACTAAGTCTTTTTGCTAGGACATCTGCCGTCCTAAATCCACGACAGTCCCTGAAGCAGCTCGTGCATGAGACGAGGTCGATGGCGGCTGCGGCGGGGAGGAAGACGTGGAAGACCGCGGTGGCGAAGAGGACGGCGGCCGCCCCCTCTTTGTCCAGGCGTGGCCGGGCCCCATCTCCTTCTCCCCCTCCCACAGGCGTTGCTATGGACATCGAGTTTGACCTTGGTTCTCTTAGCCCAAGGAGGAAGAGGAGGAAACTAGAGGAGGAGGAGGAGATAGAAGACGAGTAAGAACCTCGCCCCTCACGTTATCTCCTGGTCCCATCTTTGTATTATCTCTCTCTGATCCAACGTCATCTCTATAGGGATACAGAGACGCTGGCCCAGAGGGCGGCGACGAGGGCCAGGGCGTCGTCTGCTGACAAACCCCCGGCGGGTAGTTCTGGCATGTCGCTGATGGTGGAGAGCAGCCCAGACGACAGCCCCCGGCGTAAGCTCACTACTCACTTTTCCATGGGCGAACACTGGGGCGTGAATTCTCGATGTTGTCTTTGTTTGCTTTGTAGGTGGGGGCCGACAGCAGGAGGGCCCGCAGGGGGCCACTCCCAACACGCCGCCCCCTTCAACCACACCGCCCCGAGGGGCGTTTCTGGTAAGGGCACTGACTGCCGTGCCCGCGCCCATGGAGGAGAAGGAGAGGGACTTGAGCGTCGGCGGCTCTTCCCCGGCAACGGTTGTTGGTGAGGAGAGCACCGCTCCTCCCTAGCCTGGTATGGGTGATTTGCCATTGTTCTCCAAGTTGAGTCCTAACCTTGGGCACCGCCTCACCTTTTCTTTCTACTTTTAGACCCTCCCTTGACGGACCAGGTGGATGTCGAGCCCACCGTCGAGGAGGTCGCCGAAAACGCCGAGGCCGAGGCCAACAGGATTGCTGCCGAGGAGGCCGCCAAGGCAACAGCAAAGGAGGCGGCCCAAGGGTCTGCCGGAGGGCCCAGCAACGCCAGTGCCGAGGAGGCCGGCAATGGGCCTGCCGGAGGGAACGGCGGGGCAGCTGCCGAGGAGGCCGGCAAGGCCGCTGCCGAGGAGGCCGGCAAGGCTGTCGCCGAGGACCAGCCTTCCTCCTCCGCCGCCTCTGGCTCGGGTCGCAACCAGAAGGTGAGTTATGACTTGTTCGTCCACCTCCCCTGGACGGCAAGGAGCAGGGCGCCAACCGAGGGGGAGGTGTTAGATGATGAGGCGCTCGCCGCCGCTGGTGTTGAGGTCGTCGACAAGCCGGGCGCCTGCAGCGACAGTTTTCAAGAGGAGCAACTTCCTTGGGCCATGAGCGCCACTTCGAGAAGCTCCAGGTACTTTAACACGATGACGACGCAGTTTCTCCGTTTCGACCCAGCCATGTACACGAGCCCTGGCCATACGTATGCGCAAGTAGGCGTTCGTGACCCTGCCCGTATGTACGTACGTGGCCGCATTTTCTTTCCTGCACACTGGCCGATGTACGTACGTGTACATGCTACGTGCCCGCCTCTACTACGACACGTGCGCGCCTCTACATCAACCAAAATGATAATGCTACATACGCTTCACCCAGGTGGGTCCCGACTGTCAGACACTTCCTTGCCTGCGAAGATGTAGCTGGTGGGTCCCAGCAGTCAAGGGGCGAATCGTTTTTTTGCCCGGACGCACTTCCTTGCGTGCGAAGATGTAGCTGGTGGGTCCTAGCAATCAGGGGGAAATGTTTTTTCGCGAAATACGGTGGCCCGTCCGGTGGGTCCCCGCTGTCAGGTGGAGGAATAATTATTTTGCGCGTAATAAGGAGGCACTTCCTTGATGTCCGCCTCTCCATGTACAGTCCACATCTGATGTAAGCCATTCCTTGACCATGTTTACCATGCCGCGCCGAGAGCACTAGGGCGATGGACTACGACGAGGCCTAGGAAGGGGACAACGCAGAGCCAAGGAAGACGTGGCAGTGGAAGCCCGTGCGGAGAGAAGTACGAGGTTTCACTGGTTCGGCTGCGGTGTGAGGCTGCTGTCGCCGCAGAATAACGGGGGGTGTGGGTGAGTGGAGGGATGGCCTGGCCAGCGGTGGGAGTAGTAGGGGGCGATGAGGCCTCCGCAGTAGCACAGCCGGCCACGGGAGGCAGGAGCACGAGGCACGACCGGCGCTGGTTTGCTAGCTGGTTTGGGCGGCTGGAGCAAGAAGACCAGAGGTTGAAGAAAGCACTACGACCTTTGTATGGACATCGTATGGTCACTGCAAATAGAATCGTGCATATTGACTTAGTCGACAAAGCCCTCCGTCCCGGTCAACTTAGTAGGCCCACAAGTCAGCCTGCCAATATACAAGGTCCCAGCTAATAGGGGGAGTATTCATTCTTTGTGCGTAATAAGGAGGCACTTCCTTGCGTGCGGAGATATAGCTGGTGGGTCCAAGCTGCCAGTGGCGGTAACATTTTTTTCGTGAAATACAAAGGCCCTTTTTGTTGGTCCCAGATGTTAGGTGGAGGAATCATTATTTTGCGCATAATAAGGAAGCATTTCCTTGCGTGTGGCCTTGGACCCAGCTGTTAGCCTCTCCACGTACAGACCACTTCAGATGCATGTTGGTCGTTGACCATGTTGACCAGGCCACGCCGAGAGCACCAGGGCGGTGGACGATGGAGAGGCCTAGGAAGGGAACGACAAGAAGGTAGGAAGACTCGGCAATTGTTTCCCATGCGGAGGGGAGTTTGACTGTACGAGGGTTTACTGGTTCATCTGCCGTCGTCGGAGAATAACAGCAGGTGTGGGTGAGTAGAGGGATGGCTAGGCCAGTGATGGGAGTACGGTTGGGCGGTGAGGCCTACGCAGCAGCACAGCCGGCCGCGGGAAGGAGAGAGCAGGCAGTCCCACCGGCGCTTGTTTGAGCTGCTGGAGCAGGAAAGGCAGAGATTGAAGAAGCACGACCGTCGTTGGACGGACATCCAACAGTCACTGCTTGTGTGTCAACCTTTTTTTTAGAAAAGCCTCAAATCTGTGGGAAACATAATACATCCCATCTGCCTTTATTTCTAATAATTCATAGCCCATTTGCTAATTCTTAAGTTTTTTTGGAGCCCATATTCTTTTTGTTAGCATTACAGCCCATATTGTGGCCACAGTTAAAAAATTATACAAAAGTTTGCATATTTCGGTGCAGTCCAAACTGTTTTTAATCCCGAAATTTTCAGTCACATTCAAATTGATTTAAAAAATAAATGTATATCAATATAATATCCAACAAATTGTCCACCCATAAAAATCAACGCAATTTAAAATCTCGAAATAAAAAAATGAAATTTGAAACTAATTGCCGGTTTGATGTGTTTAAGAAATGTACATCCCATTTCCCATTACAGATAGGCCGTTTTCTCGGCCAGCCGAATGAAGCTCTCCTTGTCTAGAAAGATTTGCAGCCCAACAGGCCTGACAAAGCGACTTACTTGGAAAATCACAAAAAAACTGGGCTACGACCGTGGACCCAACTGTCAGCCTCTCCACATACAGTGCTGTCAGGACACTGATCCTAAGTCACACAGGTCGAGCATGTAACACATCATATCACTTTGCGGCCTCACGCACGGAATCCCTACGGGTGCCACCTTACCTGGCCCGGGACCGTTTGCGCATTTTGGCACACCTATATGATAGTGTCGCTAGCGTCCATATGACAGAGAACCCGAGCCGACATGACTAGTTATAAACCAAAAGTGGCGCTAAATTACAAAGACATGCATACATGACCCAGCAACGAACGTGTCGGTCGTCAATGTATGAACCCAAGTCGTAGAAAGCTACAAGGACTTAAAGGAACAACACGTGACATTTCCCCTAAGGGACAGACACAGGAACGAAGAAGGACACATGCCGGCCAGCCTAAGTGTTCCGGAGCAGTAGCAAGCTACCAAGGTTCAGTGGAAGCACTAGGAGACATTTCCCTGTAAGATAGGCTACCAAGGGTAAACAACTAGGTGTCGGATCCCACACATAGAAATACACATTACACGTACGCATAACATGCAAGTATGTCATGTACAACATGGCATCACAACATAACTTAACAACTCATATAGATAAGGCCTAGAAGAGCCATCATAACATTTATTACAAGGAGTGGATCTCATGACCCAACATACCGAGCATACAGGCAACTGAAGCATAACATGTCTGAGTACAGACAACTACAAATGAAAAGGCTGAGAAGCCTGACTATCTACAAGACCCTCCCAAGGGTACAGGATCGTAGCTGAGGTAACAAGCTAAACGTCGAAGTCCACGCGGAACCACTAGTGAGACTGAAGTCTCTCTGCAAAACATAAATTAAGCAAACATGAGTACAAAGGTACTCAGCAAGACTTACATCAGACCTAGCTACATATGCATCAGTATAAACAACGGGGTGGGGGAGTTTGACTGCAGCAAGCCAGCTTTCACTCGGTGGCTATCCTGAACTACGACTGCAAGTAACTCTTTTGAAGTGGCGCACACGAGTACACATATTCTGCAATCAATACATCACTATGGATCCGCTCCCGTCTCTCTACGAGAAAGCCATCCATAGCACTCACGCTTATCTTGCGCGTTTTAGAGTATCCACTTTCACTTGTCTATGAACTGTACAGGTAACCCAGAAGTCCATTACCGCGAACACGGCTATTCGAATAGATGATGTTAACCCTGCAGGGGTGTACTTCTTCACCCACGCTCCCACCACTTATCGTCGTTTACACGACATGTACTGGGCAACCTTCAAGCGGAAGCCCAGCGAGGGTGTTGGCCACGACTTGACTAACCACACAAGTCCCTAGTCCAGGTTTATCTCCTATTTGGGTTCCATCCGTGGGGAGATCCATCCGGGGTGTCGCTGACAGCCCCAAGCGATGTGTATAGGGATCCCGAGCCACCAAACAGGAGACTCGGTACACCGTGCCACGTACCTGCCGCATCACAGCCCACCCCGAGGGTCAGCGCTGCGCACGACCTCCAGTATACTACAAACACCAGAAACTAACTGCAACTCCTGGACATAGGACAAGGGCGATTAATAAGTCGAGAGAGTCAATTAAGGATCCCAATGTGTGGTAGTAGCTGTTCATGGATCACAAGCACAGAACTCAGTTCTTGAGGACGGCTTCTATGAGACAACCCACCATGTACTCCTACATGACCTCTCATCGCTAACTTTACCAAATCGTGTTCACACACTTAGCTCTCAACAGTAGGACATGTTCACACACCTCCAATTCATCCCCGATGAATCAGACCCGACACAACTCTAAGCATAGCAGGCATAACCAGAAATCATGAATGAGTAGGCACAACATGGCTCAAACAACTCCTACTCATACTAGTGGGTTTCAACTATTTAATGTGGCAATGACAGGTCATGCAGAGGAAAAGGGGTTCAGCTACTACAGCAAAAAGCAGTTGAAACGTTGTTGTCCTAATGCAGTAAAGGAGAGCAAGAGCAAGAGAGTGGGATTGTATTGGAATGCTCAATGGGGTTTTGCTTGCCTGGCACTTCTGATGATGGTACTGTGTCTTCATCAGTGTCATCGATCACATCGTCGGAACAACGTCTACTGAGAGGGGACAAACACCGGCAATAGAGAAAGAACACAATCAACGCAATGCGATAATATGATGCATGATCCTAACATGGCAATATGCTGTTGATTGAGCTAATGCAACTAGCAACCAGATTAAATGAAGTTGGTTTGAACCAAAGGTTCAAATTCAAACTCCATATGTGATTATTCAAATGCCATTTATTCAAATTGTCCTAAACAGTGGATGTAAGTTGTTCAAACATGCATGCAAAGGCCTTAAACAGATTCTTTGGATTTTTCTGATCATTTTTCATATATAAATTATTTTCATTGGAGTTATATATTATTTTCTATTATTTTTAGAATTTTGGATATTTTCTGAAATAAATAAATCATTTCTGATTAATTTTAAAAGCCAGAAAATATTTACTGCATCAACATGACCTCATGCAAACGTCAGTAGGTCAACAGGGGCTGGTCCAAGTCAAACCTGACCAGTGAGCCCCACTGGTCAGTCTCTGAGTGCTGCTCGAGTCACAGACAGGTGGGACCAGTCAACAGCCACGTCAGCAAAGTCAATGCTGACGTGTGGGTCCCAGTGGATTAAAAACTAAACTAAACAGAAAATGAAGTTAAACTAAATAGGCACGGGGCCCACATGGCAGTGGCACTAGGGGTTAACTAATTGGGTGATTAGCACTTAACCTAAAAACCTAAACTAATTAAACAGATGCCGACCCCACATGTCAGTGACTCAGGGGGCGTCAAACCCCTGGTCAAACGGCCTAACACGCCGGCGGCTCGTCGCCAGCAACAACGAGCACGACGGAGGGGTTGGGATTTTTCCTCCGTCGACCAAATGGCTGGCGAAGATGACCTACGTGACGCTGGCGCTCGTGCACATCCAGCGGTGCCATCGGCTCGAGCTGGCGTGGACCAAAGCGGCGGCGACGATGACTAGTGCGGCGGCCGGAGCACGGGCTCGACCAACGCTACGCTACGGTGGATGAGAGGGCGAGGGACTTGGTGCGTTAGGCTCCTGGGGGCTTCCGGAGCACGATGACGTGCTCCGTTGTGAGCTCGTGCGGCTGTGGCCACGGCTACGCCATGTGTCAGGGATATGACTAACAGGTATGAACCGGCTAGTGTAAACCGGCTCAGCTGTATTATACTTGGTTGTAATATTTAGTAAAGGCTACGGCCCATGAGATCTTAGGGCCCATGTATAGAAGTGTGGTTTGTAAACCGCCAAGCGATGTAACTTGAGAGATAAGGAAGAAAAGACAGAGACCGAGGCGGACACAAGTATGAGCCGGCCTCGGGACTCTGTAAACCGGACCAGGCGTCACCTCTATATAAAGGGACGACCCGGCGACGGTTCAGGGACAAGCAAGAATCAACCCGTCGAGACTACAGGCAAGCGAATCCGCTCCCTGTAATCCAACGCCCAAGCAATACCAAACCAACTAGACGTAGGCTTTTACCTTCATCGAAGGGGCCGAACTAGTATAAACTCTCTGTGTCCTTTGTGTGCTATGAACCCTTTCAAGCTAACCTGTGCGATGGTTCCATCATCAAGTCCGCTAAACCGGACATCTGACGTGTTAATTCCACGACAGTTGGCGCCCACCGCGGGGCCTCCGCACGATGGTTTCGAGTTCTTGAAGGGCACCTTTGAAGGGCTCAAGGGTTACGCGGTCGGCCGGATGACCAAGAGTCGCCGCGGCCGGATCTACATCAACGACGCAGGTTGGGGACCGGAGGCCGATTCAATCGAATACGGGTACCGGGTCCCCTTCGGTGGCATCCAAGTCTTCATTAGCAAAATCGGCGAACCGGGACCTGAGCCGGACAGCTTCCCCAACATCGTCGAGCCGGCTCAGCGTGCGAGATCGGCCCGGATTCAGCCCGCCATGAAGCACGTGTTCGTTGGAGCGATCCACGGAGTTCGAACCGAGGACGGATCGGAATCCGATGGTGTAATAGTGGTCTACTCAGACGACGAAACTTCATCCGGAGAAACTGAGTCTCTGTATCAGTTGCA
The DNA here is from genome assembly GCA_902687465.1 of Secale cereale. Classification (NCBI taxonomy): domain Eukaryota; kingdom Viridiplantae; phylum Streptophyta; class Magnoliopsida; order Poales; family Poaceae; genus Secale; species Secale cereale. Next base: position 80,353,870 of record LR738714.1, read on the forward strand.
GGACGGCCGGTCTGAGGGCGAGTCCGATGGAAACAGTATTCCGGACCCCTTTGGCCCGCCAAACTGGGTGGCAGTCTTTATGGCCGGTTCACAGCCCCCGGTGAACGAGGCGACAGCGGTAGCTGGTGTAGGTGGGAGCGGCACGACCCTCTCACCTACTGATGTTCTATCCACCTTGATGGATGAGTTCACAGCTAAAGCGGTGGAAACAGTAGCTCCAGCAGACAAGGCGCATCATGATGCAGAGCTCCTCCAGTTAAAAGGCCGGATTGATCAGATAAAGGAGGATATGAAGGCAGAGAGAGAGATGATAGCGGTAAGACAAGCGGAGCTGGATGATCGGGCTTTTCACCTAAGGATGGAACAAGCTTCTATGGAAGGAGTAAGGGGACGAAAGTACCAGTCTCGTTTACCGCCGGTTTATGCGGCAACGGATCTGTTCAGGACACCTGGGGCTGGGACTAGTAATAATCCGGCTTCAAACCGGAGGGCACCCCCAGCCAGGTAGGAGCCGGTTCAGCCACCCACCGCAGAGCGGGATCGTCGGATCACATCGGCACCTTACGTTCCCACCCCTTCAGGTCATTATTCAAACCCTTTGGATAACATCGCTGCAGCTTCTGCACGTTTAGCCGCTTTACCTGTGGAGGAGACGTCTCCGGTGGCATTGGAGGCGCGCAGGGTCAAGGAGCTGCTTAATACGGTGTTGATACAGCAGCAAGCATATTCCCATAGCAGGGAAAGGCTACACTCAACACCACGTCCCAGCCGGAGTTATATTAGGCATTGGGAGGAGCCGAAAGTGTATAGCAGCGAACGCAGGAGGCATCAGCGCAGACAGGATAATCCGGCGGGTGCAGCGGCACCGGCTCCGGATATAAACCGGGTCGGATCAGGAGCCCGGGAGGAGGTTCGTCAAACAACGCCGGTTCATACAGCCACAGCGGAAACAGGAATTACGATGAGTTCTTTTGGAGTACAATGCCTTATCCCCGCTTTACGGGGTGTCAGGCTGCCTAAGGATTTTAAAGGGCCCGGCAAGGTACCTAATTACACAGCAGATTTAGCTCCGGAAGCTTGGCTTGAAATTTATGAGATGGCCATGGAGATGCTAGACGTGGATGAATCGGCTTGTGCTAAGTATTTTACTATGATGCTGGAAGGTACGGCCCGGACCTGGCTGAAGGGTTTAAACCCGAACTCTATCGGATCATGGGGGAACTACGCAGCCAGTTTATCAAAAACTTCAAAGATACATGCAAACAACCGATGTCAGTGGTGGATCTAGCAGCTTGTGTGCAAGGAGAGCAGGAGTCTACAGCTGCTTGGGTACGAAGAGTAGCGGAGATCTTACACTCTTCGAATGGTATCAATCCTAGTACGGCGATAGTAACTTTGGAAAACAATTGCCGGTTTGAATCTTTAAAGTTAAAACTCGGACGACTTAAAAGGGATTGCAATGATATGGGAACGCTCATGAGTGCCTTGGTAAAATATGGAGACTCTGATAATACCAAGTACCCAGAAGCGGAAGGAGACAAGACAGGGAAGGTTAGCAAACCTGGTAAACCGGCGCCAGGTAATCCGGCGCCAGGTAATCCGGCTACCACGAGTTTTTTGGGCAAACGGAAGGCAGAGGGTGGCTCTGACTTCGTGGCCAACACTCAAGTTCAGGAGGATTTTCAGCGTAGCCTGGGAAATCCACATTCACAAACCGGCGGAGGAGCTCTTAGCTGGGATCAAGAGTTAGATCAGCCTTGTCCGAAACATAGCATGAAAGGTCGACCGGCAAAGCATACCATAAGGGAGTGCAGGCCCCTTATGAAGGCAATGGCGGGCCGTTTCAATCCTCATGACAGGCCGCCAAATGGAGGTTCAGGTCCTGGATTTTATGGTCCGGGTCATCAGGGGAATGGCTCCGGATCAGGATATAGGGGCAATAACAATGGTTATCAAAACCGGGCCGGTAATCAAAATAATCAAGGAAGTTATAATAACCAGGGCAATCAGACGCATCATCAAGGTTTTTACAATAACCAGAGCAATCAACAGCAGGGCCAAGGGAATTACAATAGTCAGGGGAATCAGCAGCGTCAGCAACAGCCGCCGCAATCTGGATATCAAAGTAATCCAAAGGAATTGAGCAGTGGGCAATATCATGTCTTCACCACAAGTTTGTGCAAAAGAGATTAGAAGGTTTTGAAGCGGGCTGTTAACGCAGTTGAACCGGCAACACCGCAATTTCTGCGTTGGTCAGAACAACCCATTGTATGGAGTAGAGAAGACCACCCGATACGGGTGGATAATCCGGGCCATTTGGCCTTGGTGGTGGCACCCCGGGTGGGAGGTTACAAATTCACTAAGGTTCTCATGGACGGTGGTAGCAGCATCAATATTCTGTACTATGAGACTTTCCGCCGTATGGGTCTGACGGATAAGAAGTTAAGGCAACCAAACATAGTGTTTCATGGAGTAGTGCCAGGTAAGTCAGCTTATCCGGTTGGAAAGATTGACTTGGAAGTTACCTTTGGAGATGAACATGATTCCAGGTCGGAGATGATAACTTTCGAGGTCGTCAAAATCAAAAGCCCTTATCACGCTTTGTTTGGAAGGACGGTTTATGCTAAATTTATGGCTAGGCCGTGTTACGTTTATCTGCAGCTTAAAATGCCGGGTCATAAAGGCACGATCACGGTTCATGGAAGTCGCAAGATAGCAGTGGAATGTAAAGAAGGAGATGCAGCTTATGCAGAAGCAGTATGTGCCACGGAAGAGTTGAAATATTATAAAGATAATGTTGATCCGGCAGATATGACTCCGCTGAAGAAGCCAACTACAGAGCATGATCCGGCGTTGAAGTTTAAATCAGCAGAGGAGACCAAGCAAGTTGATTTTGTGCCTGGAGATTCGTCTAAGCAGTTCACTATCAGCGCTAACCTTGATCCCAAATAGGAAAGCGCGCTCATCGAGTTCATCCGTGAGAACCGGGATATCTTTGCATGGAAACCTTCTGACATGCCAGGTATACCGAGGGAACTCGCTGAGCACAGTCTTAATATTGATCCGAAGTTTAAACCGGTCAAGCAGTATCTACGCCGCTTCAATGAGGAGAGGCGCAAGGCTATAGGAGAAGAAGTGGCCAGACTTTTGGCCGCAGGATTCATAGTGGAAGTTTTTTATCCGGAGTGGTTGGCTAATCCGGTGCTGGTGTTAAAAAAGAATGGAAAGTGGAGAATGTGTGTGGACTACACATACCTCAACAAGGCCTGCCCAACTGATCCTTTTGCTCTCCCTCGCATTGATCAAATCATCGATGCCACAGCGGGATGTGAGCGGCTAAGCTTTTTAGATGCGTATTCAGGGTATCCCCAGATCAAGATGGCCGTTAAAGACCAAGAGAAGACAGCTTTCATAACTCCTTTTGGTGCTTTTTCCTATGTGTCTATGCCTTTTGGACTAAAGAGTGCTCAAGCAACTTATCAGCGTTGTGTTCAGAATTGTCTGAAAGGGCAGATAGGGAGGAATGTTCATGCCTATGTGGATGACATCGTGGTTAAATCAAGGAAAGAGGAGACAATGATAGAGGATCTTAAGGAAACTTTTGATAATCTTCGAGCTTATAAGATGATGCTGAATCCGGAGAAGTGTGCTTTTGGTGTTCCGGCAGGTAAACTACTGGGATTCTTGGTCTCAAACCGAGGAATAGAAGCTAATCCAGAGAAGATCAAGGCCATCACATCTTTGACTAAACCGGTTTGCATCAATGATGTTCAGCGTATAGCTGGCCGGATCACAGCATTAAGCCGGTTCATCAGCCGTTTGGGAGAGAAGGCGATCCCGCTATACCAGATGCTGAGGAAAACTGACCGGTGTATATGGAGTGATCAGGTAAACGCAGCGTTCGAGGATTTAAAGCGGCAATTAGCAAAACCGCCGGTTTTAGCTGCTCCGATTGATAAGGAGCCGTTGTTGTTATACGTCGCTGCCAATGCACGGGCAGTCAGCGTCGCAATCGTGGTTGAGCGCAAGGAAGCAGGGAAGGAATACCCGGTTCAGCGCCCGGTTTATTATGTGAGTGAAGTACTCATTGAATCCAAGCAGAGGTACCCTCATTGGCAGAAGTTGGTGTATGGTGTGTTTATGGCAAACCGGAAGTTGAAGCACTATTTCCAAGGTCATCCAATAACTGTGGTTAGTTCAGCACCGTTGGGGGATATAATCCAGAACAGGGAAGCTACAGGTAGGGTGGCAAAGTGGGCCATAGAGCTCAGCCCACATGAGTTGAAATATGTACCACGTACCGCTATAAAATCTCAGGCATTGGTAGATTTCATCAATGATTGGACAGAGTTGCAAACTCCTGAGGAGAAGCCGGATCTTACTTACTGGACGATTCATTTTGACGGTTCAAGAAAATTGGAGGGCTCGGGGGCTGGAGTTGTCTTAACTTCCCCCAGAGGTGATAAATTTTGTTATGTCCTCCGCTTGTTGTTTCCTTGTACTAATAATGCAGCAGAATATGAAGCACTACTTCATCGATTACGGCTGGCAAACGAGATGAACTTGAGCCGGGTTAAGTGTTTTGGCGACTCAGATTTGGTGGCACAGCAAGTTTCCGGTAAGTGGGATTCAAGAGATCCCCTCATGGCGGCTTACAGACGAGAGGTTGAAGCAGTTGCAGGATACTTCAAAGGATATCAGGTAGATCATATAGACCGGTGAAGGAACGAAGCGGCTGACGCTCTAAGCCGGCTGGGTTCTCAACGTAAACAGGTGCCACCAAACACTTTTTTGAATGAATTACACAGTCCTTCGGTTCAGATACCATCGGAGGAAGACCTAGCTGTTCCTGATCCGGAGGCACAGTTAGTTGCAGCGCTTCATGTTATTCCAGATTGGACGCTGCCTTATTTGGCATATTTGAGCCGAGGGGAGTTACTGGACAACGAAGAAGAAGCACGACAAATAATCCGGCGTTCTAAGTCCATGACAATTGCAAACGGAGAGCTTCATCATCGCAGTACTTCTGGAGTATTTCAGCGGTGTGTGTCAGCTGAGGAAGGTTGTGAGATCCTTCGTGAAATCCATCAAGGGGATTGTGGTCATCACGCCGGTTCAAAATCATTGGTGGCTAAAGCATTCCGGCATGGTTTTTATTGGTTAACTGCTCATGCAGATGCGGCAGATCTGGTCCGGAAGTGTGATGCTTGTTAGAAATTTTCGAGGCGTGCTCTGGTTCCGGCGCAGGAGCTCCGGATGATACCAATAACTTGGCCGTTTGCGACTTGGGGGCTTGATATGGTTGGACCCTTCAAGCGATCCCAAGATCAGAAAACTCATCTACTAGTAGCAGTAGACAAGTTTACAATGTGGGTTGAAGCGGAGCCTATAAGCAAGTGTGATGCGGCAACGGCAGTCAAATTCATTTAAAAAGTAATATTCCGGTTTCGCTTTCCGCATAGCATCATCACAGACAATGGCACTAATTTATCTCAGGGTGAGATGGAAGAATTCTGTCAAAGAGAACATATTCGTTTGGATGTGTCTTCTGTGGCCCACCCCCAATCCAATGGTCAGGCTGAAAGGGCAAATCAGGAGATTTTGCGAGGTATCAAACCCCGGCTTATGACACCTTTGCAGAGAACTCCAGGATGTTGGGTTGAGGAGTTGCCATCTGTCCTATGGAGTATCAACACTACACCGAACCGGTCTACAGGTTACACACCTTTTTTCATGGTCTATGGTGCTGAAGCAGTCCTTCCGAGCGATATATGTCATGATTCACCAAGGGTGACGGCTTATGTGGAAGCAGCCAACGAGAGAGCAAGACAGAACAGTTTGGACCGGCTGGATGAAGAGCGTGATATAGCTGCGGCACGATCCGCAATTTATCAACAAGACTTACGCAGATATCATAGCCGCCGGATCAGAACAAGGACGTTCCAGGAGGGCGACTTGGTACTCCGGCTCATCCAAGATCAAACAGATATGCACAAGCTATCCCCACCTTGGGAAGGGCCCTTTTTGGTCAGTAAGAATCTACACAATGGTTCATATTACCTGGTGGACGTTCGAGAATACAAGGACTCACGGACGTCAGAAGAGGAGACGAAGAGGCCGTGGAACATCGCCCATTTACGGCCATACTATACTTGAGCTACGCGCTCCAATGTATCCTATGTATATATTATGATTAATGAATAAACTGGCACCCTCGGTAAACCGGAGGCTCAGCCCTTTTTTCACATACAAATATCTTGTGAGGACAACCATACAAGTTTTTTATCGGATATTATATTCTAATATATTGGCCGGTTTAAAGTCGATTTTTTTGCAGAGTATACAAAGGAGCAATAAAACTCTCTAAAGAACATAAGATCATATCCAGTTCGAAGAGAGGACGCTTCATGATTTACCCACCGGTTCAGGAGGAACCCTGGAGACCCTCTGAAAAGCTAGATAAATCCACGTTCAGTGATTGGTTTAACTTTACCCACCGGTTCAGGAGGAACCCTGGAGACCCTCTGAAAAGTTGGATAAATCCATGTTCAGTGATTAGTTTAACTTTACCCACCGGTTCAGGAGGAACCCTGGAGACCCTCTGAAAAGTTGGATAAATCCACGTTCAGTGATTGGTTTAACTTTACCCACCGGTTCAGGAGGAACCATGGAGGCCCTCTGAAAAGATGGATAATCCACGTTCAGTGATTGGCTCGGCCCTCTAGGAAAGATGGATAATCCACATCCAGTGATTGGCTCAATTTTTTCTGTACGATTCTATC
>LR738714.1:80360676-80376150 GCA_902687465.1 Secale cereale
CCTCTGAAAAGTTGGATAAATCCATGTTCAGTGATTAGTTTAACTTTACCCACCGGTTCAGGAGGAACCCTGGAGACCCTCTGAAAAGTTGGATAAATCCACGTTCAGTGATTGGTTTAACTTTAACCACCGGTTCAGGAGGAACCTTGGAGACCCTCTGAAAAGTTGGATAAATCCACGTTCAGTGATTGGTTTAACTTTACCCACCGGTTCAGGAGGAACCATGGAGGCCCTCTGAAAAGATGGATAATCCACGTTCAGTGATTGGCTCGGCCCTCTAGGAAAGATGGATAATCCACATCCAGTGATTGGCTCAATTTTTTCTGTACGATTCTATCGGCCCTCTGAAAAGATGGATAAATCCACGTTCAGTGATTGGCTAGGCCCTTTGGGAAAGATGGATAATCCACATCCCATTGATTGGCTCAGTTTTTATTTGCGGTTCTATCGGCCCTCTGAAAAGATGGATAAATCCACGTTCAGTGATTGGCTAGGCCCCCTGGGAAAGATGGATAATCCACGTCCCATTGATTGGCTGAACCTTGGTTTGAGCCTGGCAACTCTTAAAAAGCCTCGACTACATGGTCTTATTTGCAACATTTGCATCTTTTTTGTGTTTGTGTTTTATAACCCTTTAAACCGGAGTGGAACAGCTACAGAAGCTGACCACATATCTATAAAATGGAAAGTCTGAGTCATGAATACCAGCATGAATAAACCGGTGTTCGTTATAACCCGGATCATATATCAGGCAACAAGCCGCAAATTTCTGAACAAAGTCTTGCAGAACAAGATGAACCGGACTTTATCATCAAAACCTGGGTTTCTAATTGGATCCATGAAGATCTTCATCAAAGTATTGAGCATACATAATCTCAGGTATAACTTTATTGCTGGTATGAGTATGTACTTATTTGACGTTTTGAGAGAACAATTTAATCCGTGCAGTGGTAAACCGCTAGGACATATTTTCAGTATTATTTCTGCAGGAGCAGAGGATATGCAAAGATGAGCACCATCAGATAACATTTAAATTGGCAAATATTTCATATAAGAAAGACAGAATATCCGTATTAAAGCAGATTAAGTTTCAGCTATCCTATTACAAGGCATAGCAAGCCTGACGGATTAAAAAGATTGTTTGGCAGAACAGAGACTGCGACTACAAACAATAAATTTTGAATTATGCTCCTCCTCGCTGAGACGGCTGGCCATCACCTTGATCCGGAATATCTTCATCTTCTTGAAGCGGTTGGAAGTCCGGTGCACGCCAGTCAATCTTCATCAAAGCCCGAAAATACATCTCGTCGTTGATAAGTTCAGAAGGTTCAATATCAGGAGCGAAGGTATGAGGATGAACCGGCGGGATTAAGTTGACGGTGTCATAAACCGGCCGCTCCACCCGCTCGTTTTGCAAGTTGTATCCAGGATGATACCTGGATAAATCGGATTCAGCTGAAAGCTTGCTCGCGAGGGGACGCATCTCCTTCGTCAAGGCGTAGAGATCCTTTGCGGTAAAAGTTGAGCCGTCGTCTTTTGTATCAGGAAATCCGGTTAAAGCTTCTTCTGGATCAAGATCCGGGACCCAGGCCTTAGCCCTGGTAAGGGCCAGAAGAGCACCACCTCGGGCACCAGATTTTTTGATTTCTTCAAGACGAAACGGCAAGACAGATAATTTTTTCAATGTGTCCTGGATAGTCGTAGGGGCCCGTTTACCGAAAGAAGTTGCACTAATGATCCTCTGAGCGCCAGAATACAGCTGCTCGACCAAGGTGTAACATGCTTTAAGCTTCTTCCGTAGGTCATCCCCAAGATGGGAGACACGGCGCCCTGCATATAGATATCACGGTTAAACAGGCACAGAATGAAGATTACAAGGATAAAAAGGGAGTTCAGATTATACTTACCAAATACTGCAGAGGTCATCAACTCAATCTGCTGCTTTAAACCGGTTAATTCTTCTGTAACCGGATTAAGCGCCCCTTCAGCATCCTGAATCCTTTTCTCCAGATCCTTCTTTTGAACCTCAAAAGTGGTCCGCTCTTCTTCAAAGTATTTCTTCAGATCTTCAGCAGTCTTTAAACTTACCTGAAGATCTTTCTTAGCCTTTGAAGCGGCAGATTCTGTCTCAGCAAGACGGCTCCGAAGTTCATTAATTTCATCAGCGTTCCGGTTTAACTCATCCTGCAAGCACAATCAAATGACAAGAAGCAAAAATCAGACAAGTCTCAAGGACGCAAAAAAGTTGTCTACTTGACACTTGGGGGCTAATGGCAGTTGAAGCAATAAGCAACGACAATTCAAAGTTACAAGTCTCAAGCATACAAACAAGTTGTCTACTTGACACTTGGGGGCTAATGGATGGTTGAAGTATCATCAGAAATTTTTACAAGTATCAAATACATAAACAAGTTATCTACTTGATACTTGGGGGCTAATGTAAAGATCAATTGTTCAAACTACAAAATTCCGGTTCACCTTCAGCACGCAGATAAACCGGAACTTGGGGGCTGTTATGGGATAGAAGCATATCAAAAGTACAAAGTCAGAAGAAGAGGATTACCTCATATTTCTCCTTCATCAAGTTAACCAAGCTTGCTTCATAATCTCGGCTGCTGTGGAGCCGGTTTAGGTACCCAGAATAAATTTCTTGGGCGCTCATTTCTGCAAGATTGGATACTTCAGTACTCCATTTGCCCTTCTCTTTATATAGTTTCTCTGTTTTAGCTGTATGCTTGGCTAAAACGGTGAGCTCAGCCGGAGAAACGAATGCAGCCCCAATCACTACAACTTCTGGAAAAGAAGGGGCAATTGGAGTCGCAGTGTGAGCCGGATTGGGAGATGCCGGATTAATTTGCGGAGAGTTGACCCGGGCAAGGCTTGGCGAGTTGTGTGCATCTTCAGCAGTAGGATTTTCAGGTGCGGAGAGGTGATCCGTAGGCACAGGATCTTCAAGAGGAGCTATGGGCTCGCTTTCTGGAGGAACGGTCGTTGCCGGATCATCGGCCGGATCATCTGCAGTGGTCTCAGCAGGAGGCTTGTTTGCCTTGGGTTTCTTGCTAGGCTTTGGTTTGCTTAAAAAAGTTTGCAAAAGGAGTTAACATTATAAAGCAAAAGGGAATCATAAACCTGAAAAGTTAAAAAATTACCCTGGGACAGTTTTCAATGGAGGAAGCTGGGTGGCGGTCGATTCACCAGAAAAAGACAGTGGAGTTTCCTGATAATCAGGGTCAGACGGTTTAAGAGGTTTCCAGATAAGCCCGGCCTTGGGATGAAGGAGAGTCGGAGAAAGTATCACCTCAGCACGGCGCTTCCGAGCCGGAGTTAAAGAAATCCCGGATTATTCCACTGCCAGGCCACTATGGCGAGTGGTCTGGCGAAGAGCTTCATGCTGTTGCTTCTTCAAAATAAAATTAGGATCCAACTGAGCATAAGGGTGAGAAAATTGGTATTTCCGGACGGTCCGACGACTTTTTTGTGGAAGAGGTTCTGAATCAGAAGAAAGGATAGTTACCTCAACCTCGGCCGGATTATCACCTTCAGCCAACTCCTGTGGAAAGTTATCATTAGGTACAGATATGAATACAAGAAAGCAAAATTCAAACCGGTTTAATTCATACCTCAGAATCCGGATCATCATCCTCGGCGGGAGAGCTGGAGTCAAGAGCTGCTTTTCTTTTCTTGTTAGCAAAGGTCTTACGGCGTGCTTGCTTGGCGGGTTTCTCCTGAGGTTTTCTCTGCCGAAAAGGATCATCAGCCTATTCAAAAGAAGGAAGGACGGTTGAAGGGACGGTTTAAATAAACGGATTATAAATACAGGATAAAGCAAAACTTACCGCAGGCAATTTATTCTTCTTATAATATGGTGCTAATCCGACTTTGCTGCAGTCTGCTAAGGAGACGTTGAGCATCTTTTTAGCCGATTCAATAACCTCCGATTCAGATAATTTGTCCTTGGTGAATCGCTGAGGATCGTCCGGTTTACCAGAATACTGGCACATCAGCTGAGATCGCCGGCTCAAGGGAAGGATGCTCCAAGACAACCAGCAGCGCATAAAGTCAGTTCCAGTCAAGCCATTGGCCATGAAAGCTTTCAACCTGGAGAGCTATGATGCAAATCGGGTCCGCTCAACAGAGCTGAGTCGTTGTGGTAGAGGATGATCCTCCAGAATACGGTGCTCACGATAACCCGGCAAGGGGTTCTCCCCTTCAGGCGAAGTGTCAATGCAATAAAACCATGACTTGTTCCACTCTTTTGGATGCGTGTGTAAAGCGGCGTGAGGAAAGATAGCGTCCCTCATTTTCTGGATACTAACACCGCCGAGTTCCTGATGCGGTCCACTGGTGAACTCTGTGCGCCGGTTCAGGTGAAAGAAGTCCCGGAACAGATCGACAAACGGTTCTTCTTGCAGATACACCTCCGAAAACACTTGGAAGTCACAGATATTTGAAATAGAGTTGGGTCCAATATCCTGAGGAGTTGGAAGGCAGCAAGAACGTCCCGGAAAAACTTTGAACCGTGGGGAGAGAAGCCTCGAGATATGTGATCAAAGAACACGATAACCTCCTCGGGCCTGGGAGTAGGAGGGCATTCATTCCCCGGAGCCCGCCACTTCAAAACAGACTGAGGGCCTAAGGTACCAATTTCAGAAATCTTGACCAAATCTTCTTCCGTGATGATGGAAGGAACCCAATCACAGGAGACGAACTGTTTGGCCATAGCAATGAAAAGACAAGTACTGAAAAAGATAAAGTGCAAAAAACGGATTATGCGGGTACAACAGTATAAACCGGAAAATATCTATGAAAGGTACGCAACAGTTTGAACCGAGGACTAATGGCATGGTTAAACCGGCAATAACAGGGAGCTACATCATTTCCAGTTCACAACAGCAAGAGAAGAACAGCTAAACCGTCGCGTTTCAATTTCAAAGTTTTGCAAAAATAGGGCATAACAGTCTAAACCGGAGTATATCTAATGGATCTACAAAGGAGAAGAAACAGTTTCCTTGTAAACGGCTAAAGTGGAACAAATCTGGGCGTGCAAAGAAAAGAAAATAAAGCGCAAGAAAATACGAGAAGAAACGCAAAGGTCTTATGCGGAACAGATGAATCTACAGGATAAGTGTAAGTGGCGAGATCTAAAGCTAATACTAGTGGAAGATCTATTAACTGGGTATAAAGGTCACAAATTTTCTACGAAGTGAGCATTTACGAGGAACAAGTTGAAGTTTTCATTGAAAGCCCTAATGGCGGAAGAACAAGGGAAGAACCCTAAAGGATGTAGATCTGGAATGAGGAAGGAAAGACATACCTGAACAATGGAGGACGGCGGCGGAGTTCTCTGGTCGAATCAGGTTGATGCAGCGGCCAGGAAGGTCTTGACTCGGCGAGGCAACGGCGGCGCTTCAAGATCGGGCGTCAATGGCGTCTGGAAGCTCGGGCGACAGACGGAGGAAGAAGAGGCGAGAAGAAGAAAGAACAGAGGGGGACGGCGGTATTTATAAGCAAAGGGTAGATGTGAAACGACATGTGCGGGATTCGAGGGGGCAAAGATCGGATAAAGATCCTTTTTGACGCCTCGATTTTCGGATAACCATTAAACAAAGCTACAGTACAGCTCGCGGCGTTAAATGCGGAGATGATGTCACGGTCAGATTTAGTGATTCTCGAAGATGACGTCAGAGCCGGTTTACAAAAATGTGAAGACAAAAAATAAATTTATACAAGACAAGGAAGACTGATATGAACAAGTTCAAATCATTCTGGGGCCTAATGTCAGGGATATGACTAACAGGTATGAACCGGCTAGTGTAAACCGGCTCAGCTGTATTATACTTGGTTGTAATATTTAGTAAAGGCTACGGCCCATGAGATCTTAGGGCCCATGTATAGAGGTGTGGTTTGTAAACCGCCAAGCGATGTAACTTGAGAGATAAGGAAGAAAAGATAGAGACCGAGGCAGACACAAGTATGAGCCGGCCTCGGGACTCTGTTTACCGGACCAGGCGTCACCTCTATATAAAGGGACGACCCGGCGACGGTTCAGGGACAAGCAAGAATCAACCCGTCGAGACTACAGGCAAGCGAATCCGCTCCCTGTAATCCGACGCCCAAGCAATACCAAACCAACTAGACGTAGGCTTTTACCTTCATCGAAGGGGCCGAACTAGTATAAACTCTCTGTGTCCTTTGTGTGCTATGAACCCTTTCAAGCTAACTCGTGCGATGGTTCCATCATCAAGTCCGCTAAACCGTACATCTGACGTGTTAATTCCACGACACCATGGCCGGCGGCGAGAAGCTCTCGGCCGCGGGAGGAAACGGAGCTAGGGGACAAGCATGAGCACGAGAGAAGAGGAGAAAGGAAGAGGCGCTCACGGCGATGCCGAAGAGGAGATCAGCGAGCTCGGGGAGGTCCATGCGGCGGCGAATCGTCGGCGGCGGTCGTCGGATGCAGAGGAGGAAGACGACGGTGTTGCGGATGAGGAGGAGCTCCTGGCGCCGCGTGACTCGATGGAGAGGACGAGGAAGTTGAGGCGGAGCTCGTGGGGACACTAGAAGGGCGAGGCGGCAGCGGTGGCTATGCGTGCGGTGAACGGCGGCGACGAGCTCGCTCGGTAGAGAGGGATAGAGGAGGGGGTGGACATGGGGGAGGGTGAGAGACGGGCCAGGGAGGTGCGTGGCGTCTCCAGGGGGTCGAGGCGCAGGCAGGCAGCCTCGAGGTGGCCGGCGTGTGGCCATGCACGGCGAGCACACGTCCTCCTGCCTACTGGCAGGAGGCCGAAGACGATGGGGCAGCTGGGCTACTTTCTGGGCTGGGCTGGCAACAGTATTGGATCGCGACAGGTAAGGCCAGGTCAGTTTCTCTCTCTCTTCATTTTTCTATTTATGTTTTATATTTTTTTGATATTTGTTTTGGCTTTATTAAAAATTCCAAAGAATTTTCAAAAATCATGAAAGCTTGTGGCCACTATTTGGATTATTACCAACAGTAACCATTTTAGTTTATGATTATTTGGGCATTTAAAATATTTTATAACATTTAAATGCCCAAATGCAAATAACATATGATTTAAACCAATGACCTTAGGATGTCCTACAAAATTGTGCATCATTTTTGTCACAGGTTTAAGTCCAAGGCAAAGATGATGAACATTTTAGATGGGCATTTTTGGTACATTGAAAAAATATTTTAGTACACCCTAGTTGAGTTCTTTTTGGTGCTAGGGTTTGATCAATCCCCAATTCAACTTTCTGAAAACATAAACATGATGCAAGCAAGATGCAACACTAGGCAGTACCAGAACCTATGGATGTGACAACTCACCCCCACTAAGTAAGAATCTCGTCCCGAGATTCAAGCGTAGGGTAAGATGAAGGGGGGGACGCAAACTAACACAACCTTCACGGTCTAGGTTGCACTTCATAAGAACATTGATTGCCTGCATCATGTCGATCTTGACATCCTTGCTCTCGAGTGTTTGTCCAACACAGTGACGACAAAAGAAACTCTATGGTAAATGATCTTCTGAAAGATCGAGCAACTCAAGATCAACTCATGGAGTGAGACGTTGAAACATCTCTTGAGCCGAGACACGGAACACTCATCCAGAGGGATGGAGTGAAACAAATGATGAAGGTTCACTTGGTAGGCAATAATCCCACACCTAAGCAAGATGGAGATCGATGTCACCAGACGGGGCACCTTAGAGAAGGTCACTCGTAGAATTATTCCCTTAAGTGGCAAAAAGAATTACTTTTGATATAGAGGTCATTGGAATTATGTATACCAGCCTAAGGCAATCACAAATGATCGTTTGACGAAGTTTGAGAGAATGACATACTCCGACTAGCATGGATGATGTGGACTACCTTGTTGAAGACAACGCAAAGAGTGATTTTTGCCTATCATCGGAAATGGATGGGACCCATGGTAAGCCCACTTTCGAAGGTAATCATGAGGAGTAATTACCGAGAGGACATCCCATGGTAAAATGGTACAATGGAGGTGCAGAATGGGAACAAAATGCAAATGTTGGGAATGTTCCAACAATCATATCTGCCTGAGATTTAGATCTGGTTGGTGACAGGATATTGCAGACTCATCAAGTCTAGAAAGGAAAATGAAAGTTTGCAACACAACCGACGAGATGACGTAGCGAGATTCTCAGGAAATGAACTGCGATAGCAAGCTCCAAAACATGAGCTGGTTCTGCTACACACATGTGAACATGTTGTCACAAACAAGCATGACCACATGGTAGTCTTACAACAAAACACTACCGAGTTCAGGTGGGGAACCATCATTGAGGATATCAAAGTCCAAGCATAAGTCATGATTCTTAAGAAGGAACTTCTTCTCCTTGAACAAATCAACCAATGGCTTGGTTTGCTAGGAAAACATATAGAATGGAGGCGGCCAACCTATCATACCATAGAGTACTTCGCACATGCGTGACTGACTTGGGATGACTCCAGAGGAAGCAACATTGACTTTCTCGAATTCACAGCGGCAACTTGCATCTAATGCTCATGAATTAGAGGAAGTCACTTCTTTCATTCGAACATATGCTTCATGAATGGGACATGAAGATAATTCTTATCAAGGTTTCCAATACTAACTTAGATGTTCAACATGAATCATGGACAAGATGAAAATGTTGTCAATGAGATCAACAACAATTTATCGAGATTTCCGTATAGACGGAATTCCATAACTATGAGATCAAAGTGATAGCATTGGTCAGACCAAAGGATGTAATGGTGTATGCTCGAGGGATCAACCACGAGTAAGACAACATTACGAACATCGTTTGTTCTGATTTGACTTGACGATAGCCCACACTCAAATCAAAGTTTTGACATGACAATATGTACAACAACCAATCACGAGGATCAATCGAGGAAAATATCATCTTTCTTCAACACACACACACCAAAAGATATCCCTTCGGAATGAACTACGTTAGATCAAGCTTTTATCTTCCAACTCTCCAAGTTGTTGTTTAGCTTAACCAACTAGTTCAGGGTATCCAACACAGCTTCTTGGAGAAGGGTGGTTTATAAGGAAACCATCTCAAGCACGAGCTCAACATAATGGTCACGGAACTACCTAATAATACTTCCGAGAAGATATACGGAAAATCACGAACCACCAATATGTTTTGAAGCTCAAGAACAATCTTGCTTTTCAGGGCAAGACGATATGATCAAAAGAGCGAGGGATTGAAACAATCCTAACTCATTGAACGAAGAGTGCACCAAGGAATATGGACTAGGTAGCACGATCAATCTTAGAATGGTGATTCAGTAACCAACATACTAAGAATGAAATTATCGTCCATTAACTACCAGGAGTATTGATTTCACACATCACAATTCACTTGTCAGTATTCCGGTTACAATAACACGAAAACCGAGGAATGAATGATAATGGCGAGAAGTATCATTGTATCAAGAGTTCATAGGAGGTGGTGCAATTCCTATGACATTCTTGACATAAAATAGGGTAACACTCCAAGGTAGAATAGAGCAAAAACTGAATTGGCATTTGATCTGCTGAATACAACTTCTTTGACCCAAACCTAGATATGGAAGAGGCACTGGAGTTTGTTTCTCCTAGTCATTCCATAATAGAATGGCTTGGCGGACCACAAGAGTAAAAGACATCGATGAACACGAATGCACAACTACTCCTGACTATCAACTGATACAGGGGGGTCATAATACAACCAAAAGGGACAACTCAAAGGAACATATATATTTCTGAGTTGTGGATGCATAGATTAGCATGTCGAACTAGTTCAACATATTTCTATTGGATAACCAATGCAGAAAGGTAGGACTGGCAGAGTCACAATATGAATGGAGTACTACTCAAGAGCTCTCTGGTTGTTATCTTTTGGTTCAGAAGAACTTCTGCCATGATGGTTCATGGTATTGGAAGAACGATAACCATGGACCTCGAGGACTATCACAAGGTTACTAATATCCCATGAAACGAGCAAACACTATCAACATGAAGTAAGTATGGTGAATCTCGGGTTCAAGAACCCAAGAGTAGAATGCCTACTAACTAAATGGCATCACAGGATGCTTTCGAGAATGATGGCCAGAATCATCACACTGGGAATATAGAGTATTGCTAGATTACTGGGTGATTCTCTAAGACACCTAGGGTCATAATAATAACTCCAACATATATGTCAAGGTAACAGAGTACCTCAACACACCAATTAGTGTGCCTAGTCTAGCCCAAAGGAACATTGGGAACAGGAAGAAGGGATGTGCAATTGCATCAGACTATTTAGAAACCTGGGATGACTCGGACAGCATAACGTCTGTAAATGCCCAAAAGATTTTGAGATCCAAGCAAAAAGGTAGCATGACCACTTAACATCATAATGTCATGGTTCTGAGACCAACAGTTTAACTAACAGAAGTACTTGAGACTGAACTGAGAGTTGAATCCACCATTAATGGGATCCTGATAATTAGAATGAGAATCCTAGTTCTTAATCCCCGTAGAAAGAAGACGGTGACTCAGATCAGAAGGTCATAAGGTAAAGAAGTAAAAGAGCCTTACGTTCCCTTCCACAAACAATTCCCTTACATAACTAAAGAATTTCTAGACACGACTTCGACCAGTTTGGCTTGCTAATCCTACAAGCAGTCAGGCTATGATACCAAAGCTGTCAGGACCCCAATCCTAAGTCACACAGGTCTAGCATGTAACAAATTATATTACTTTGCGGCCTCACAAACTGTATCCCCACGGGTGCCACTTTACCTGGCCCGGGACCGTTTGCGCATTTTGACACACGTATATGATAATGTCGCTAGCATCCATATGACAGAGAACCCGGGCCGACATGACTAGTTATAAACCAAAAGTGGCACTAAATTACAGAGATAGGCATACATGACCCAGCAACGAATGTGTCAGTCATCAACGTATGAACCCAAGTCGTATCAAGCTACAAGGATTTAAAGGAACAACGCGTGACATTTCCCCTAAGGGACAGACACATGAATGAAGAAGGACACATGCCGGCCAGCCTAAGTGTTCCGTAGCAGTAGCAAGCTACCAAGGCTCAGTGGAAGCACTAGGAGACATTTCCCTGTAAGATAGGCTACCAAGGGTAAACAACTAGGTGTCGGATCCCACACATAGCAATACACATTACACGTACGCATAACATACAATTATGTGATGTACAACATGGCATCACAACATAACTCAACAACTCATATAGATAAGGCCCAGAAGAGCCATCATAACATTTATTACAAGGAGTGGATCTCATGACCCAACATACAGAGCAGACAGGCAACGGAAGCATAACATGTCTGAGTACAGACAACTACAAATGAAAAAGGCTGAGAAGCCTGACTATCTACAAGACCCTCCCAAGGGTACAGGATCGTAGCTGAGGTAACAAGCTAAACGTCGAAGTCCACGCGGAACCACTAGTGAGACTCAAGTCTCTCTGCAAAACATAAATTAAGCAAACGTGAGTACGAAGGTACTTAGCAAGACTTACATTAGAACTTGCTACGTATGCATCAGTATCAACAATGGGGTGGTGGAGTTTGACTGCAGCAAGCCAACTTTGACACGGTGGCTATCCTGAACTACGACTGCAAGTAACTCTTTTGAAGTGGCGCACACGAGTCCACATATTGACCAATCAATACACCACCATGGATCCGCTCCCTTCTCCCTACGAGAAGGCCATCTATAGCACTCACGCTTATCTTGGTCGTTTTAGAGTATCCACTTTCACTTGTCTATGAACTGTACAGGTAACCCAGAAGTCCATTACCGCGGACACGGCTATTCGAATAGATGATGTTAACCCTGCAGGGGTGTACTTCTTCACACACGCTCCCACCACTTATCGCCGTTTACACGACATGTACTCGGCAACCTTCAAGCGGAAGCCCAGCGAGGGTGTCGCCCACAACCTGACTAACCACACAAGTCCCTAGTCCAGGTTTATCGCCTATTTGGGTTCAATCCGTGGGGATATCCGACCGGGGTGTCGCTCACTGCCCTAAACTATGTGTACAGGGTTCCCGAGCCACCAAACGGGCGACTCCGTACACCGTGCCACGTACCTGCCGCATCACAGCCCACGCCGAGGGTCAGCGCTGTGCACGACCTCCAATATACTACAAATACCAGAAACTAATTGCAACTCCTGGACGGAAGACAAGGGCGATTGATAAGTCGACAGAGTCAATTAAGGATCCCAATGTGTGGTAGTAGCTGTTCATGGATCACAAACACAGAACTCAGTTCCTGAGGACGGCTTCAATGAGATAACCCATCATGTACTCCTACATGGCCTCTCATTGCTACCTTTACCAAATCGTGTTCACACACTTAGCTCTCAAAAGTAGGACATGTTCACACACCTCCAATTCATCCACGATGAATGAGACCCGACACAACTCTAAGCATAGAAGGCATAACCAGAAAGCATGAAAGAGTAGGCACAACATGGCTCAAACAAATCCTACTCATACTAGTGGGTTTCAACTATTTACTGTGGCAATGACAGGTCATGCAGAGGAGAAGGTGTTCAGCTACCGCAGCAAAAAGCAGTTGAAACGTTGTTGTCCTAATGCAGTAAAGGAGAGCAAGAACGAGAGAGTGGGATTGTATCGGAATGCTCAATGGGGTCTTGCATGCCTGCACTTCCGAAGATGGTACTGTGTCTTCATGAGTGTCATCGATCACCTCGTCGGAACAACGTCTATTGAGAGTGGACAAACACCGGCAACAGAGAAAGAACACAATCAATGCAATGCGACAATATGATGCATGATCATGACATGGCAATATGATGTTGATTGAGCTAATGCAACTAGCAACCATATTAAATGAAGTTGGTTTGAACCAAAGGTTCAAATTCAAACTCCATATGTGATTATTCAAATGCCATTTATTCAAATTGTCCTAAACATTGGTTGTAAGTTGTTCAAACATGCATGCAAAGGCCTTAAACAAATTCTTTGGATTTTTCTGATCATTTTTCATATATAAATTATTTTCATTGGAGTTATAGATTATTTTCTATGATTTTTAGAAGTTTTGGATATTTTCTCAAATAAATAAATCATTTCTGATTTATTTTAAATCCCAGAAATTATTTACTACATCAGCATGACATCATGCTGACGTCAGCAGGTCAATAGGGGCTGGTCCAGGTCAAACCTGACCAGTGGGCCCCACTGGTCAGTCTCTTAGTGCTACTCGAGTCACACACAGGTGGGACCAGTCAACAACCACGTCAGCAAAAGTCAATGCTGACGTGTGGGTCCCACTTGATTAAAAAATAAACTAAATAGAAAATTAAGTTAAACTAAACAGGCACGGGGCCCACATGGCAGTGGCACTAGGGGTTAACTAATTGGGTGATTAACACTTAACCTAAAAACCTAAACTAATTAAACAGTTGCCGGCCCCACATGTCAGTAACTCAGGGGGAGCCAAACCCCTGGTCAACTGGCCTAACACGCTCGCGGCTCATCGCTGGCAATAGCGAGCACGACGGAGGGGCTTGGGATTTGTCCTCCGTCGACCAAATGGCCGGCGAAGATGACCTACGTGACGCTGGCGCTCGTGCGCATCCAGCGGTGCCATCGGCTTGAGCTGGCGTGGACCAAAACGGCGGCGGCGACGACTAGTGCAGCGGCCGGAGCACGGGCTCGACCGTCGCTACGCTACGGTGGACAAGAGGGTGCGGGAGTGGGTGCGTTAGGCTGCTGGGGGCTTCCGGAGCACGATGACGCGCTCCGTTGTGTGCTCGTGCGGCTGTGGCCACGGCTACGCCATGGCCGGCGGCGAGAAGCTCTCGGCCGTGGGAGGAAACAGAGCTAGGGGACAAGCGTGAGCATGAGAGAAGAGCGGAAAGGAAGAGGCGCTCACGGTGATGCCGAAGAGGAGATCAGCGAGCTCGGGGAGGTCCAGGCGGCGGTGAATCGTCGGCGTCGGTTGTCGGATACAGAGGAGGAAGACGACGGTGTTGCGGATGAGGAGGAGCTCCTAGCGCCACATGACTCGATGGAGAGGATGAGGAAGTTGAGGCGGAGCTCGTGGGCACGCTAGAAGGGCGAGGCGGCAGCGGTGGCTATGCGTGCGGCGAACGGCGGCGACGAGCTCGCTCGGTGGAGCTCGGCAGAGAGGGATAGAGGAGGGAATGGACACGGGGGAGAGTGAGAGAGAGGCCAGGGAGGTGCGTGGTGTCTCCAGGGGGGTCGAGGCGTATGCAGGCAGCCTGGAGGTGGCCGGCGTGTGGCCACGCGAGGCGAGGGCACGCCCTCCTGCCTACTGGCAGGAGGTTGAAGACGGTGGGGCAGCTGGGCTGGCAATAGTGTTGGGTCGCGACAGGTAAGGCCAGGTCAGTTTCTCTCTCTCTTCCTTTTTCTATTTCTGTTTCTGTTTTCTATTTTTTGACATTTGTTTCGGCTTTATTAAAAATGCCAAAGCATTTCCAAAAATCATGACACTGCTTGTGGCCACTGTTTGGATTATTTCCAACAGTAACCATTTTAGTTTATGATTATTTGGGCATTTATAATATTTTATAACATTTAAATGCCCAAATTCAAATAATATATGATTTAAACCAATGACCTTAGGATGTCCTACAAAATTGTGCATCATTTTTGTCATAGGTTTAAGACCAAGGCAAAGATGATGAACATTTTAGAAGGACATTTTGGGTACATTGAAAAAATATTTTAGTAGATCCTAGTTGAGTTCTTTTTGGTGCTAGGGTTTGATCAATCCCCAATTCTACTTTCTGAAAACTTAAACATGATGAAAGCAAGGTGCAACACTAGGCAGTACCAGAAGCTAGGGATGTGACAAGCACTCTTCCGATGGAAGTCGGTCGTTGACCACATTGACCACGCCGCGCTGAGATCACCAAGGCTGTGGACGACGGCGAGGCCTTGGAAGGGGACGACGCAGAGCCGGGGAAGAGGCGGTACTGGATGCCCACGCGGAGAGGAGTACGAGGGTTCACCAGTTCGGCTGCAGTGTCAGGCTGCCGTCGCCGCAGAATAACAGGGGGTGTGGGCGATTAGAGGGATGGCCTGGCCAGCGGTGGGAGTAGTATGGGTGCGGTGAGGGCTCCGCGGCAGCATACCCGGCCACGGGAGGCAGGAGCAGGCGGCACGACCGGCGCTACTTTGGGCGGCTGGAGCAACAAGACTAGAGGTAGAAGAAGCACTATGGCCGTTGGATGGACATCGTACGGTCACTAGAGCTAGAATCGTTCATATTGACTAACTTGACAAAGCCCTATATCCCCGTCAACTTAGGAGGCCCACAAGTCAGCCACCCACTATGGTGGGTCCCAGCTAGCAGGGGGTATTCATTTTTTTGTGCGTCATAAGAGGCACTTCCTTGCGTGCGAAGATATAGCTGGTGGGTCCGACCTGTCTGCGGGGGGGGGG
>LR738714.1:80376277-80400361 GCA_902687465.1 Secale cereale
GGGGACGTTTTTTCGTGAAATACTGAAGCGCTTCCCGTGGGTCCTAGCTATTAGGTGGAGGAATCATTTGTTTGCGCGTAATAAGGAGGTATTTCCTTGTGTGCGGCCATGGACCCAGCTGTCAGCCTCTCCACGTACAGTCCACTTCCGATGCATGTCGTTCATTGAGCACGTTGACCAGGCCGCGCTGAGAGCACCAGGGCGGTGGACGACGGCGAGACCTAGGAAGGGAACGACACGGAGCCAGGGAAGACTCGGCAGTTGTTTCCCACGCGGAGGAGTGCGAGGGTTTACTGGTTCGTTTGCCGTCCCCGGAGAATAACATCAGGTGTGGGTGAGTAGACGGATGGCTAGGCCAGCGATGGGAGTACGGTGGGGCGGTAAGGCCTGCGCGGCAGCACATCCGGCCGCGGGGAGGAGAGAGGAGGCAGTCCTGCCGGCGCTTGTTTGAGTGGCTGGAGCAGGAAGAACAAAGATTGAAGAAGCACGACGGTCGTTGGATGGACATCCAACAGGTACTCCTTGTGCGTCAACCTTTTTTTAGGAAAGTCTCAAATCCGTGGAAAACATCATATAGCCCATCTGCCATTATTTCTAATAATTTACAACCCATTTGCTAATTCTTAAGGTTTTTCTTTGTGCCCATATTCTTTTCGTGAGCATTACGGCCCATATTGTGGCCACGGTTAAAAAATTATAGGAAATTTTGCATATTTCGGTCCAGTCTGAACTGTTTTTCATCCCAAAATTTTGAGTCACATTCAAACTGATTTTAAAAATAAATGTATATCAATATAAAATCCAACAAATTGTCCACCCATAAAAATCAATGAAATTTAAAATCTCGAAATGAAAAAAAATTGAAACTAATTGCCGGTTTGATGTGTTTTCAAAATGTAGAGCCCAATTCTCACTACAGGTAGGCCATTTTCTCGGCCAGCCGAATGAAGCTCTCCTCGTCTTGAAAATTTTGAAACCCAACAGGCCTGACAAAGCGACTTAATTGGCATATGACAAAAAAACTGGGCTGTGGCCATGGACCCAGCTGCGGCCGTGGACCCAATTGTCAGCCTCTCCATGTAAAGTACTCTTCCGATGGAAGTCAGTCATTGAACACATTGACCATGCCGCGCAGAGAGCACCAAGGCGGTGGATGACGACGAGGCATAGGAAGGGGACGACACGGAGCCGGGGAAGATGCGGCAGTGGATGCCCACGCGGGGAGGGGTACGAGGGTTCACTGGTTGGGCTGCGGTGTGAGGCTGCCGTCGCCGCAGAATAACAGGGGGTGTGGGTGAGTGGAGGGATGGCTTGGCCAGCGGTGGGAGTAGTATGTGGGCGGTGAGGCCTCCACAGTAGCACAGCCGTCCATGGGAGGCAGGAGCAGGTGGCACGACCGGTGCTGCTTTGGGCGGCTGGAGCAAGAAGACCATAGGTTGAAGAAGCACTACGGCCGTAGGATGGACATCGTACGGTCATTGGAGCTAGAATCGTTCATATTGACTAACTTGACAAAGCCCTCTATCCCCGTCAACTTAGTAGGCCCACAAGTCAGCCACCCACTATGGTGGGTCCTAGCTAGCAGGGGTATTCATTTTTTGTGCATCATAAGGAGGCACTTCCTTGCGTGTAAAGATATAGTTGGTGGGTCCGACCTGTCAGCGGGAGGAACTTTTTTTCATGAATACAGAAGCCCTTCCCGTGGGTCCTAGCTGTCAAGTGGAGGAATCATTATTTTGCGCGTAATAAGGAGGTATTTCCTTGCGTGCGGCCGTGGACCCAGCTGTCAGCCTCTCCACGTATAGTCCACTTCCGGTGGATGTCATTCATTGACCACGTTGACCAGGTCGCGCCGAGAGCACCAGGGCAGTGGACGACGGCGAGGCCTAGGAAGGGAACGACACAGAGTCAGGGAAGACTCGGCAGTTGTTTTCCACGTGGAGGAGTACGAGGGTTTACTGGTTTGTCTGCCGTCCCGGAGAATAACAGCAGGTGTGGGTGAGTAGAGGGATGGCTAGGCCAGCGATGGGAGTACGGTGGGGCGGTGAGGCCTGCGCGGCCGCACAACCGGCCGTGCGGAGGAGAGAGCAGGCAGTCCCGTTGGCGCTTGTTTGAGCGGCTGGAGCGGGAAGAGCAGAGATTGAAGAAGCACGACGGCCGTTGGATGGACATCCAACAGTCAATGCTTGTGCGTCAGCCTTTTTTTAGGAAAGCCTGAAATCAATGGAAAACATCATACAACCCATCTGCAATTATTTCTAATAATTTACAGGCCATTTGCTATTTCTTAAGATTTTTTTGGAGCCCATATTCTTTTTGTTAGCGTTACAGCCCATATTGTGGCCACGGTTAAAAAATTATACGAAATTTTGCATATTTTAGTGCGGTCCGAACTTTTTTTAATCCTGAAATTTTGAGTCACATTCAAACTGATTTTAAAAATAAATGTATATCAAAATAAAATCCAACAAATTGTCCATGCATGAAAATCAATGCAATTTAAAATAACGAAATGAAAAAAAGAAATTTGAAACTAATTACCGGTTTGTTGTGTTTTAAAAATGTACAGCCCATTTCTCATTACTGATAGGCCATTTTCTCGGCCAGCCGAATGAAGCTCCCCTCGTCTTGAAAGATTTGCAGCCCAACTGGACTGACAAAGCGACTAACTTGGCAAATCACAAAAAAACTGGGATGTGGCCGTGGACCCAGCTGCGGCCGTGGACCCAACTGTCAGCCTCTCCACTTACAGTACTCTTCCGATGGAAGTCGGTCGTTGACCACAATAACCACGCCGTGCCAAGAACACCAAGGCGATGGACGACGGCGAGGACTAGGAAGGGGACGACGCGGAGCCGGGGAAGACGCGGTAGTGGATGCCCACTCGGAGAGGAGTATGAGGGTTCACTGGTTCGGCTGCGGTGTGAGGCTGTCGTCGCCGCAAAATAACAGGGGGTGTGGGTGAGTGGAGGGATGGCCTGGCTAGCGGTGGGAGTAGTATGGGACGGTGAGGCCTCCGCGGCAGCACATCCGTCCACGGGAGGCAGGAGCAGGGAACACGACCGACGCTGCTTTGGGCGGCTGGAGCAAGAAGACCACAGGTTGAAGAAGCACTATGGCCGTTGGATGGATAATTTACTATCACTAGAGCTAAAATCGTTCATATTGACTAACTTGACAAAGCCCTCTGTCCCCGTCAACTTAGTAGGCCCACAAGTCAGCCACCCACTATGGTGGGTCCCAGGTAGCAGGGTTGTATTCATTTTTTTGTGCGTCATAAGGAGGCACTTCCTTGCGTGCGAAGATATGACTGGTGGGTCCGAACTGTCAGCGGGAGGGGGGGGGGACGTTTTTTCGTGAAATACAGAAGCCCTTCCCCATGGGTCTTAGCTCTCAAGTGGAGGAATCATTATTTTGCGCGTAATAAGGAGGCATTTTATTGCGTGCGGCCATGGACCCAGTTGTCAGCCTCTCCACGTACAGTCCACTTCAGATGCATGTCGGTCCTTGACTACATTGACCAGGCCGCGCCAAGAGCACCAGGGCGGTGGACAACAGCGAGGCCTAGGAAGGGAACGACACGGAGCCAGGGAAGACTCGGTCGTTGTTTCCCACATGGAGGGGAGTACGACTGTACGAGGGTTTACTGGTTCGTCGGCCGTCACCGGAGATTAACAACAGGTGTGGGGAGTAGATGGATGGCTAGGCCGGCGATGGGAGTACGGTGGGGCGGTGAGGCCTTGGCGGCAGCATAGCCGGCCACGGGAGGAGGGAGCAGGCAGTCCCGCCGGCGCTTGTTTGAGCAGCTGGAGTAGGAAAAGCAGAGATTGAAGAAGCACGACTGTCGTTGGATGGACATCCAACAGTCACTACTCTCGTGTGCATTATTTTTTATAATGTACATCCCATTTGCTAATTCTTAAGAATTTTTTTGGAGCACATCTTCTTTTTGTTTGCATTACACCCCATATTTTGGCCACGGTTAAAAAGTATACTAATTTTTTTGCATATTTCAGTGCGGTCAACAGTTTTTAATCTCGAAATATCAATTCAAATTCAAACTATTTTGAAAAATAATTTATATAAATTTAAAATCCAAATAATTGTCCACGCATAAAAATCAATGGAATTTAAAATCTTGTAATGAAAAAAAATTTGAAACTAATTCCCGGTTTGATGTGTTTTAAAAATGTATAAACCATTTCTGGGCAAACTGAATGAAACTCTCCTTGTCTTGAAAGATTTGCAGCCCAGCAGGGCTGATAAAGCAAGTAGGCCTCGTTTGGGTATTTCTTTAAAAAAATAGAACTGGGCTAGCCATTTTCAGCAAGAAAAACCACAACTGGGCTCATGATGTGGTAACCATAAATAAAACCCTGGCTAGATGGGCCACAATCCCTGCATAGCCCCGTTGTTACTATTTACTTGGTGGATGGGCTGTTTTGTCTTGGGCCCAGAGAAACAATTACTACTAGTACAGTGGAGACACTCTACAGCTACCTAGAAAAACAATTATTACTAGTACAGTGGATAAAATACCGCTTCTGGCTCCTCCTAGGTCATCGAAACATCTCCCTCTACTGAATGGCGTTATACTTTTCTTCACCGACATGCGGGCCATGCAGCCCGCGGGCCCAAATGACATCCACCAAATTAGAAGGCAGTATCCAAGCGGAGAGTCACCCCAGCCATAGCGGGGCAATAATGAGCCGTCGTATCACAAAACCCCACCTCCCCGCAGTCTATGTTTGAAGGACGAAGCAACCATCATTTCAGTCTTCGCTGAATCCCCTTCTCCCTCACCGTCCTCAAGAAAGGTAACACTCGCATCTGCCACTATTCTTCTCTCCCAACGAAGGGAAGGTAAGAGGATCCGTGATGTTGGTATATTTTCGTTCAGAGAAAAAAAATCTTTTGCAAACCAGTAACCGATCCTCACTCTCTTTTTTGTTTCATTGTCATTGCGATTGTGTTTTCCTTTCAGTAGTCTCCTAGTATTCGTCAGTTTCATGATGGACCAAGGAGAACCAGGCAAAGATCAGCCGATATTGGAGCAGACGCGAGAGACTGATCCCCACGAGACAAAGAGCTCCAAGAAGATGAAGGCGGCCACCGAGCCGACTCCAGATACGCTCAAGGCACTGTGGCACTGCAGGATCAGTTTTCCCCCTTCGAGGATGTGTCCCCCCACCACCACTGAGCTGCCCAAGGTGATTTTCTTCTTTGCCGATCTCGATTGTGGTTTTTCATCTAAGTATGTGGTGATGAATAATGCAAAATTTTATTAGCTTCGATGCCATGCTATACATAGTGGTTTAAATAACTTGTGTTTCTTATACTCGAAAGTAATTCAGAAATTGTTTCTGTTTCAATTAGAGACCTGATGCAGACAAGGATTGTGTGGCTGTACATGTCACTCGCTATGAGGCGGATGACCTGAATATACGTACTGGGAAAACAGAGTTTTTAGGCTGTTGGATCCTGGAAGCCATTTGCGCTTATACCAATGAAGAGTTGTATTCCAGCCTCACTGTTGTCAGGCGTGTTGTCCATGGTGTACTGAAGCACAAGAAGTTCAAAGCTACTTCTTCGTTTGTGAGGCATACTATTCTTGACGAGCTTACGCAGGAAGATGATGTGGCATGCCTCCACAAACAACTTTATGAGTGGCAAGGCCACAAGGTTGTCTTCATGAAGGTTCACATGATTGAGCTGTTGCCGGACGTCCTCGATGATGTTCATGGCAAGGTCCGTCTTGTTGCCAGCCCAAATTAGATCGAGGCATGAAATACTTGCCCCAGCTAGTGTTTAATAGTAGTTTGGATTCTGTCTAATTATCCAAACCTTGCTAGTTATTGAGCCCTCTGGGCTAGTACTCTGTTTGAATTCGTCTATGGGAACTGCTGCTACTTTTGTGTGCCCGTGAATCATCGTAATTGTTGCCGAAACAGATGCGTCCTCACTAGTTTTATCATACGAGCAGTGTGTGTTTTGATGAAATAGGGTACTCGTTTGAGAACTGTGCACCGACGTATACATAAGTACTTGTAAACACTGTTGGTGCTACCCCACTTGTAAGCAGTTGGGCAAAACATGGCACATTGGCTCAGCTCGCTTCAACACTAGGCTATCGACCAGCTAACAATCAACAATCTGCTATCTTACATATAAGCAACTATGTATGTTTTTACAGTGGTTCATGCAGTTAACTGAGGCCACAATGTAAATTCCAAACATTCACACGCTAGTCCAGCGTTCATGTGGAACACTCACATTAAACTCGGCTTCATAAAAAACTTCAAAAGCATAAGTTAAGCAATTTTATACATCTCAATGATTCATAGAACATAACAAACATATACTAGTTCACAGCAAAAGACAAATTTGTGAGAAGGTCTACAAATCAGGAAAAAACAAGCAAGGCTTCTCTCAGCAAAGGGCCTCCCGGCAGGCTTAAATTTCCTCGAGTTCACTCTGGTTTTTTCTTGTTGCCACAAACAGGGTTAAGTTCTCTCATTCCATAATAACCAATTATAATTGTGTTCTCAGCTGGAATGCTGAACTGAACCAGGTAGTGTATTGACCAGCTGAAATTCTTGTGCATTCCACTAAATTTAAGCACCGCTTTTTGAATAAATAAGCAGACCACAATGCCTCATGTCCACGCACCTGCCCAAAAAACCGTCGTGCAGCCGTTCTAGCTAGTCCTCGGTCCATGGATGAACTGGTAGAAAGTGCATTCCTGACTAAGATGCAGTTGTTTTCGCTCGTCCCTACACTGCAATCAGGAAGTAAAATGTACGAATCAACTTCTTTTATATTGCATTGGTCATTCTACCTAGTAACTACCAATGTAGAAAGACCTGGAAGAAGGGTGGTTAGAGGACGGCAACAAGGGATAGCCATCTCATTTTGCGCAGTTCTACTAAAACTGAGGTGTGTGCTTTTGATTGCGCGGATAGAAACGATACGGAGACATACATACCGAAACGATATGGAGACAGACATCCCTGTTTGTGCAAATACGAAATACGGTTATTTAAATAGTAACAGATATTTGAAGTGGCGTATGATTAACATCAGCATCTATTGTGTTATAATTGGCCCTAGATTGATAGTATGAAAGTGTCCTTAAGTAAGGAGCATCACATCACATCAACATTTCCAATTGATTAACATGCATAACAATATCATTAGTATTACTGTCATGAGAGTAGCACATGGTCAGTAAATGTGCGATAAAATTTGTGCAGTTCCACTGGGATGAAGCAATTTTAGCGGTGTGAGATTTAAGTGCAACTGCGAAAACACAATTCATGGGAAATAAAGGAAGACAGAAGCACTTCATAAAATGGTGGTGGCATTGCTTCAATTTATCGACGTCACTAGACCATTACTTATAGTGATATTAGGTGGCACTGCTTAATGCTTCATGGGATTTTACATTAACGGTAGTGATATGGGCGTAGGGACAGCACAGGCATAAAATGGTGAGGCAGATGTGGTTGCCGAGAGCGGCAAACACTCAGGCAACATGTCTGCATTTGTCCCATTTTTATCTCCTCGGCGACATTTCCTATGTGAGCACAGGAAATCTAGACCCGCTCATTCTGATTTGCGTTGTCCCCCAACACCCGTCGCTTTATTTCCTTTTTCAACCAATAGATAGGTCCAGTTCCCCCGACCTTCTCCATCCACCATGCTTTCTTCGTCTTTTCAACTAAAAGACCGGTTGTGTAGCCAGTATCTACTACTTTCCCCCATTTCCTCGTAGAACCAAGTCCTAGATTCATGCTATAGCTTTCCCACTTTCTTCCGTATTTGAACCAACTCTTTGAATCGACTATATGAACTAGCTTTACCTCTAATAATAATAAAAGTCTAGGTGGCTTTAGAACAGCGGACCGAAGTAGAAAAAGATGCACACGAAGCCAAGTGGGGAGCTGGGGCAGTAGATCAAGGCAGGTTTCAAAGGAATATATACCTGAGGGTCATCGGCATGTGGCAAAGACGGCGTCGGGAGGCTGCATCTTGGCCACAATACCGCAGGGAGGAAGAAGGGGTCGGAGGCCCTCTGGAGCCGGCGCTCTCTCGGAGAGAATGGCACGACCACCGATCGGGACACGCGGGCAGCCGTTGGTCTCATCCCTCACTGCCGACGACAGCGTGAATGATGCACCTACATCCCTGCCCCGGTCGAGGTTGTTCGACCGG
Organism: Secale cereale; assembly: GCA_902687465.1. NCBI lineage: Eukaryota > Viridiplantae > Streptophyta > Magnoliopsida > Poales > Poaceae > Secale > Secale cereale. The sequence goes on from LR738714.1 coordinate 80,384,492, forward strand.
ATTTGTGACCAGCCTTGAGCTGAGAGATAGTGTGGCCACCTATGTCTTGCTTAGATCTGGAGAGCATGAGAGAGTGAATGAGAGGAACCCTAGTAAAGAAAGCGCTACGGCTCCTGCTTATATATATAGTGGAGTGATTTTGTTGTACCAGCTTAAAAAAATGTGCTCCTACGTGTACCCGCGAGTGGGTGTGAGAGAACTAGTGCGTGCGTGCACCGCTTCTCTTCGTGAGAGAAATATGCCCAAAGAATGTTCGCCACAAAAGTAATAGTATAAGTGTGTGACGTGTGAGCTAAAATAAAATGTGCGCGACATCTTTTGTTTTTAAGAAGTTTTGAGCGTAGGGTGTGAAGAGCACATATGTGTGTGACGTCTACCTGCAGATAGACGGTGGGTGCGAGAAGACTCGGGAGGGTGCGTGTGCGTGAGAGAGGGGGCACGTATCAATGCAATGCACGTGTCAGTAAATCATTATCCAACAAACGTTTGCCCCAAGCCTTTTCCTGACGAACTTCATAAGAACCGTTAGATCGGCATCCGATAGTGTCAGTTTTGCCATGTCATTTGACAGAACCGCCACTCCTCCTACACACAATTCTTCCACGTGAGTGTAAGCAACTGCCGCATCCTCCCTTTGTTCCAAAATGCAGTGCATATAGCTTTGTTGAAAATTCGAACCTCGCAAACTTTTACCGAGTTTTCGTGTACCAAATTGCACATGTAGAATACCCTGTATATATCATTTTATTCATCTTCGAGAGGTAACTATAAAGATGGGGAGGAGTCTACAAAGAAAGACCATCGTATCACCCGCAGCAATTTCAACCATCCTTTGGTGTGGAGGAATATCATAGGAGCTCTATATGATATTATTATTATAGGATTTTTTCCTTTAGAGCCAATTGGTTCATAGGAATAGATTCATATACTCCACATTTCAAAGGAAATAAACATGATATCATTTCTATAGCTTGAGAGCCACTTGGTTCTTATGAATGGATTCCTATACTCCCATAATTTCAAAGGAAAATAAACATTAGCGTATATTCAATAGAAAAGTTCCTATGATATGAACCAAATTACATCTCTTTTCTAATCCCTCATCATAGGAATTAAGATACATGTCATATCTAGATTCAATAGAAAAGTTCCTATGATGTCAACCAAATGACATCTTTTTTCCAATCCCTACTCATAGGAATTGAGATACTACATGTCATCTCTTTCCATACAACTTCCATGTATACACTTCTATTCCTAAATAGCTAGTACAACCCACTAGTAGGTTTTTTTCCAAGACATGCAACTACGGCACAAGAACTATATAGTGTGCGAATAACTTGAAAGATGGCCGTTGGATGAAGCTAATCCGACAGTGCAGAGATGGAAAATCCGAGCACTACTGGCCGTTGGATATCATCAACATTACACCAGATCTGCGACATGTACAATTTAGAAGACTCCATGGTTGAACTTAAGAATAATGCACAAACCTCAAAACACAAGCACTTCTCCTTTGTTCTAGAATCTTTCGTATCATAATTGATTTTTTTTCTAAATGAATTGCTATTATTTGTTTTTTTACTTTATGCTTTACAATGCACAACCCCATGAATCTTAACATTTTTATAAAACTATTTGAGTTTGAATGAGATGAACTATAAGAACTAAACGAACATCTACATCATGCATATATGACTCAAAGATTTACATGCTATAGTGTGTATTTATTTATAATTTGGTTTCGAAATCGCATGCGTTCAATGCATGCGTACCTTACTAGTTTTGAGTAGAGTAGCAAATTTCACGCAGCCCCGGGTATATCAAAATGCAGGGCCCATGCATCATTGCCTTTCGGTCCAACCTACATCCACAATTTTTTGTAGGTACTATATCTCCAGTGGTCCCCGAACCCAAAATGCCGCCTCATTCCCCTAAAACCAAGCGGCCCACACATATTTAAGGCGTCGACTAGAACTCAATCCCTCTCCCGTTTACTACGACGTGGCCCCACACACCCTAGTAGTACTCCTACAAACCCTACCGCCGCACGCATCATTGGTTTTATTCATGAGGACGAGGGAGAAGTCGATTTGTAGTGGATGCGCTTTAAAAAATGATCTGTAGTGGAGACCCCTAGCCTAGGGTGCCCTAGGTAGCTGCCGCACACATCATTGGTTTTCTCTTTTCTTTATGCTCTTGCGCCCTAGAGTGAAATGATGGTTGCTTCGTCCGTCCAGCTTAATGCGAGAAAGGTGGGGCTTTGTGATTTGACCCCTCATCGCTCATTTTCTACTACTGCAGCACTACGACTAGGGTGCCTCCAATTCCAACCGCTGCTCCGAACGGTACGTGGAACAAGACAGTCGATGAGCCACATGTCGGCCAAAGGGGTCCGGTTAAGTGTGTTGCCAATTCGTGTGCGGACTGACCCTCCTTGAGTCGCCACGCCAACACGACAGGTGCAGCCTACCACTTGGTTTTGCTCCTTGGTGAATCCTGACTATATAGATCTAAAAACATACTTACTGAACTAAATTCTCCGTCTCGTTTTTTTAGATGTCTCGGTTTATAGGGCATGCACGTAGTTCTAGGTCATCCATTTGACTAACTAAATCTGAGTTACTATGTCACAAAAAGTATATCATTGGATTATTAAGCGGATGTACTTTCTAAACATATATTGTTCATCACATATATAGCCAGTTAAATTCTCAACCTAGAACGACGTGCATGCTATGTAAACCGATACGGAGGAAGTATAGTAGTAAAACTGAGGTGATTTTACCGAGCGATCGGCGGGGGAGCATGGCCTGTCATGCGGTCCCACGTGTCATGATGTACCAAGGCGATGCACGTGTTCCTCTTGAGGCAGAAGCAATACTACGTGGTTTGAGATGATGGCGAACCGAAGTGTGAAATAATGGTTGCTTTATCCGTCTGGGAAGGTGCGGCATTGTGATTTGACGTCTCATTGGTCATTACTACTACTACTGGGGCGGTACGACTGGGGTGCATCCCCCTGCTGTTTTGCACTGTTATTTGGTGCTTGACACGTCGACCCGGTTGCTCTATGTCCCACATGTCAGCGACAGGAAGTACATAATTCATGAAAGCGAGAGTCGACAGAGGAGTACAAGACACAGCTTGGGTTCTTGCTGCTTCGCACGATCCATCGATACAAACCCGGACTAAAAAAGGCGAGGGCGGGTCTTTTCCCGCGCGGCAGGCAGGGGAGTTTGGCATAGTCTGTTTGAGGCAAGGAGGCAGGAAGGGAAACAAGCAAATACAGGTTGAGCGACTTAGTTTTGGGAAAATCTGATTTTACGGAGTACATACCCACCAGGGTATACAGGGCTCATCTACAAAACATTCGTTTTTCCATTTTATAAGTCTCAATTCTACTAGTAGTAGTAACATCACATGTTGGATTTCGAGGTGCGTTAGATCACCCGATGCAAGCAGTTTCAAGAGAAAACTCTCTAACCAAGGTAGTAGGACGAGGAGTAAATGGAGGGAGTAGTAAAATTTTCTCTCTCACTAAGGTAGACTGACATGTATTTTTTTATAGTGGCCTTGTATAAGTAAATGGAGGGAGTACTAAAGGACATATATATTCCAAAGAATATGACAATATCTCTAACCAAGGTAGTAGGGACGAGGAGTAAACAGAGGGAGTAGTAAAATTTTCTACTCGTCCTGCGAGCCACCGCGCGCGTTGGCGAGGGAGCAGGCCTAAGGCGTAGTAAGGAAGCTTCACCTCCTCCTGCGAGCCACCGCGCCCGTGGGCGGGGGAGACGGCGTACTAAGCAAGCTTCTCCTCATTCTGTGAGTTGACGGGACACATAAAAAATACTCCAGTGTATAGAGCCTTGCCTCTAAGGTAGACCCCATATGGTTTGCCCCTTTTTTAACCTAAGGCGTCAAGTCGCAATTTTTTTGTTCACCTGTGGTATACGATCCTCCCTCCATCTAGTGGACAACCAGTACACGTGTGAAGTTACCACGTGGGCTGCCTTTCCGTACAGAAATGAGCTCCACCGTGTACCCGCGCGGGTGTGGTTGGGAAAGAGAAGGGAGTACGTGCGCCGTGCGGGCACCTCTTCTCTTCGTGCATGTCCCCCACCTACGTGGGTGTATGTGAGAGGGATATAATGCGCCGTCCATCCCCATGCCTCCGCCCAGTCCGACCACCAGTCACCAACACGCCACACTCCTCCTCACCTTATCTCTCATCTTTCTCCCTCCATGTTTATATACAAGGCCACTATCAAAGTTACAATTTGCAGATATACAAGGAGGCATTTTATTGCGTGCGGCCATGGACCCAGTTGTCAGCCTCTCCACGTACAGTCCACTTCAGATGCATGTCGGTCCTTGACTACATTGACCAGGCCGCGCCAAGAGCACCAGGGCGGTGGACAACAGCGAGGCCTAGGAAGGGAACGACACGGAGCCAGGGAAGACTCGGTCGTTGTTTCCCACATGGAGGGGAGTACGACTGTACGAGGGTTTACTGGTTCGTCGGCCGTCACCGCAGATTAACAGCAGGTGTGGGGGAGTAGATGGATGGCTAGGCCGGCGATGGGAGTACGGTGGGGCGGTGAGGCCTTGGCGGCAGCATAGCCGGCCACGGGAGGAGGGAGCAGGCAGTCCCGCCGGCGCTTGTTTGAGCAGCTGGAGTAGGAAAAGCAGAGATTGAAGAAGCACGACTGTCGTTGGATGGACATCCAACAGTCACTACTCTCGTGTGCATTATTTTTTATAATGTACATCCCATTTGCTAATTCTTAAGAATTTTTTTGGAGCACATCTTCTTTTTGTTTGCATTACACCCCATATTTTGGCCACGGTTAAAAAGTATACTAATTTTTTTGCATATTTCAGTGCGGTCAACAGTTTTTAATCTCGAAATATCAATTCACATTCAAACTATTTTGAAAAATAATTTATATAAATTTAAAATCCAAATAATTGTCCACGCATAAAAATCAATGGAATTTAAAATCTTGTAATGAAAAAAAATTTGAAACTAATTCCCGGTTTGATGTGTTTTAAAAATGTATACACCATTTCTGGGCAAACTGAATGAAACTCTCCTTGTCTTGTAAGATTTGCAGCCCAGCAGGGCTGATAAAGCAAGTAGGCCTCGTTTGGGTATTTCTTTAAAAAAATAGAACTGGGCTAGCCATTTTCAGCAAGAAAAACCACAACTGGGCTCATGATGTGGTAAACATAAATAAAACCCTGGCTAGATGGGCCACAATCCCTGCATAGCCCCGTTGTTACTATTTACTTGGTGGATGGGCTGTTTTGTCTTGGGCCCAGAGAAACAATTACTACTAGTACAGTGGAGACACTCTACAGCTACCTAGAAAAACAATTATTACTAGTACAGTGGATAAAATACCGCTTCTGGCTCCTCCTAGGTCATCGAAACATCTCCCTCTACTGAATGGCGTTATACTTTTCTTCACCGACATGCGGGCCATGCAGCCCGCGGGCCCAAATGACATCCACCAAATTAGAAGGCAGTATCCAAGCGGAGAGTCACCCCAGCCATAGCGGGGCAATAATGAGCCGTCGTATCACAAAACCCCACCTCCCCGCAGTCTATGTTTGAAGGACGAAGCAACCATCATTTCAGTCTTCGCTGAATCCCCTTCTCCCTCACCGTCCTCAAGAAAGGTAACACTCGCATCTGCCACTATTCTTCTCTCCCAACGAAGGGAAGGTAAGAGGATCCGTGATGTTGGTATATTTTCGTTCAGAGAAAAAAAAATCTTTTGCAAACCAGTAACCGATCCTCACTCTCTTTTTTGTTTCATTGTCATTGCGATTGTGTTTTCCTTTCAGTAGTCTCCTAGTATTCGTCAGTTTCATGATGGACCAAGGAGAACCAGGCAAAGATCAGCCGATATTGGAGCAGACGCGAGAGACTGATCCCCACGAGACAAAGAGCTCCAAGAAGATGGAGGCGGCCACCGAGCCGACTCCAGATACGCTCAAGGCACTGTGGCACTGCAGGATCAGTTTTCCCCCTTCGAGGATGTGTCCCCCCACCACCACTGAGCTGCCCAAGGTGATTTTCTTCTTTGCCGATCTCGATTGTGGTTTTTCATCTAAGTATGTGGTGATGAATAATGCAAAATTTTATTAGCTTCGATGCCATGCTATACATAGTGGTTTAAATAACTTGTGTTTCTTATACTCGAAAGTAATTCAGAAATTGTTTCTGTTTCAATTAGAGACCTGATGCAGACAAGGATTGTGTGGCTGTACATGTCACTCGCTATGAGGCGGATGACCTGAATATACGTACTGGGAAAACAGAGTTTTTAGGCTGTTGGATCCTGGAAGCCATTTGCGCTTATACCAATGAAGAGTTGTATTCCAGCCTCACTGTTGTCAGGCGTGTTGTCCATGGTGTACTGAAGCACAAGAAGTTCAAAGCTACTTCTTCGTTTGTGAGGCATACTATTCTTGACGAGCTTACGCAGGAAGATGATGTGGCATGCCTCCACAAACAACTTTATGAGTGGCAAGGCCACAAGGTTGTCTTCATGAAGGTTCACATGATTGAGCTGTTGCCGGACGTCCTCGATGATGTTCATGGCAAGGTCCGTCTTGTTGCCAGCCCAAATTAGATCGAGGCATGAAATACTTGCCCCAGCTAGTGTTTAATAGTAGTTTGGATTCTGTCTAATTATCCAAACCTTGCTAGTTATTGAGCCCTCTGGGCTAGTACTCTGTTTGAATTCGTCTATGGGAACTGCTGCTACTTTTGTGTGCCCGTGAATCATCGTAATTGTTGCCGAAACAGATGCGTCCTCACTAGTTTTATCATACGAGCAGTGTGTGTTTTGATGGAATAGGGTACTCGTTTGAGAACTGTGCACCGACGTATACATAAGTACTTGTAAACACTGTTGGTGCTACCCCACTTGTAAGCAGTTGGGCAAAACATGGCACATTGGCTCAGCTCGCTTCAACACTAGGCTATCGACCAGCTAACAATCAACAATCTGCTATCTTACATATAAGCAACTATGTATGTTTTTACAGTGGTTCATGCAGTTAACTGAGGCCACAATGTAAATTCCAAACATTCACACGCTAGTCCAGCGTTCATGTGGAACACTCACATTAAACTCGGCTTCATAAAAAACTTCAAAAGCATAAGTTAAACAATTTTATACATCTCAATGATTCATAGAACATAACAAACATATACTAGTTCACAGCAAAAGACAAATTTGTGAGAAGGTCTACAAATCAGGAAAAAACAAGCAAGGCTTCTCTCAGCAAAGGGCCTCCCGGCAGGCTTAAATTTCCTCGAGTTCACTCTGGTTTTTTCTTGTTGCCACAAACAGGGTTAAGTTCTCTCATTCCATAATAACCAATTATAATTGTGTTCTCAGCTGGAATGCTGAACTGAACCAGGTAGTGTATTGACCAGCTGAAATTCTTGTGCATTCCACTAAATTTAAGCACCGCTTTTTGAATAAATAAGCAGACCACAATGCCTCCTGTCCACGCACCTGCCCAAAAAACCGTCGTGCAGCCGTTCTAGCTAGTCCTCGGTCCATGGATGAACTGGTAGAAAGTGCATTCCTGACTAAGATGCAGTCGTTTTCGCTCGTCCCTACACTGCAATCAGGAAGTAAAATGTACGAATCAACTTCTTTTATATTGCATTGGTCATTCTACCTAGTAACTACCAATGTAGAAAGACCTGGAAGAAGGGTGGTTAGAGGACGGCAACAAGGGATAGCCATCTCATTTTGCGCAGTTCTACTAAAACTGAGGTGTGTGCTTTTGATTGCGCGGATAGAAACGATACGGAGACATACATACCGAAACGATATGGAGACAGACATCCCTGTTTGTGCAAATACGAAATACGGTTATTTAAATAGTGAAAGATATTTGAAGTGGCGTATGATTAACATCAGCATCTATTGTGTTATAATTGGCCCTAGATTGATAGTATGAAAGTGTCCTTAAGTAAGGAGCATCACATCACATCAACATTTCCAATTGATTAACATGCATAACAATATCATTAGTATTACTGTCATGAGAGTAGCACATGGTCAGTAAATGTGCGATAAAATTTGTGCAGTTCCACTGGGATGAAGCAATTTTAGCGGTGTGAGATTTAAGTGCAACTGCGAAAACACAATTCATGGGAAATAAAGGAAGACAGAAGCACTTCATAAAATGGTGGTGGCATTGCTTCAATTTATCGACGTCACTAGACCATTACTTATAGTGACATTAGGTGGCACTGCTTAATGCTTCATGGGATTTTACATTAACGGTAGTGATATGGGCGTAGGGACAGCACAGGCATAAAATGGTGAGGCAGATGTGGTTGCCGAGAGCGGCAAACACTCAGGCAACATGTCTGCATTTGTCCCATTTTTATCTCCTCGGCGACATTTCCTATGTGAGCACAGGAAATCTAGACCCGCTCATTCTGATTTGCGTTGTCCCCCAACACCCGTCGCTTTATTTCCTTTTTCAACCAATAGATAGGTCCAGTTCCCCCGACCTTCTCCATCCACCATGCTTTCTTCGTCTTTTCAACCAAGAGACCGATTGTGTAGCCAGTATCTACTACTTTCCCCCATTTCCTCGTAGAACCAAGTCCTAGATTCATGCTATAGCTTTCCCACTTTCTTCCGTATTTGAACCAACTCTTTGAATCGACTATATGAACTAGCTTTACCTCTAATAATAATAAAAGTCTAGGTGGCTTTAGAACAGCGGACCGAAGTAGAAAAAGATGCACACGAAGCCAAGTGGGGAGCTGGGGCAGTAGATCAAGGCAGGTTTCAAAGGAATATATACCTGAGGGTCGTCGGCATGTGGCAAAGACGGCGTCGGGAGGCTGCATCTTGGCCACAATACCGCAGGGAGGAAGAAGGGGTCGGAGGCCCTCTGGAGCCGGCGCTCTCTCGGAGAGAATGGCACGACCACCGATCGGGACACGCGGGCAGCCGTTGGTCTCATCCCTCACTGCCGACGACAGCGTGAATGATGCACCTACATCCCTGCCCCGGTCGAGGTTGTTCGACCGGATTTGTGACCAGCCTTGAGCTGAGAGATAGTGTGGCCACCTATGTCTTGCTTAGATCTGGAGAGCATGAGAGAGTGAATGAGAGGAACCCTAGTAAAGAAAGCGCTACGGCTCCTGCTTATATATATAGTGGAGTGATTTTGTTGTACCAGCTTAAAAAAATGTGCTCCTACGTGTACCCGCGAGTGGGTGTGAGAGAACTAGTGCGTGCGTGCACCGCTTCTCTTCGTGAGAGAAATATGCCCAAAGAATGTTCGCCACAAAAGTAATAGTATAAGTGTGTGACGTGTGAGCTAAAATAAAATGTGCGCGACATCTTTTGTTTTTAAGAAGTTTTGAGCGTAGGGTGTGAAGAGCACATATGTGTGTGACGTCTACCTGCAGATAGACGGTGGGTGCGAGAAGACTCGGGAGGGTGCGTGTGCGTGAGAGAGGGGGCACGTATCAATGCAATGCACGTGTCAGTAAATCATTATCCAACAAACGTTTGCCCCAAGCCTTTTCCTGACGAACTTCATAAGAACCGTTAGATCGGCATCCGATAGTGTCAGTTTTGCCATGTCATTTGACAGAACCGCCACTCCTCCTACACACAATTCTTCCACGTGAGTGTAAGCAACTGCCGCATCCTCCCTTTGTTCCAAAATGCAGTGCATATAGCTTTGTTGAAAATTCGAACCTCGCAAACTTTTACCGAGTTTTCGTGTACCAAATTGCACATGTAGAATACCCTGTATATATCATTTTATTCATCTTCGAGAGGTAACTATAAAGATGGGGAGGAGTCTACAAAGAAAGACCATCGTATCACCCGCAGCAATTTCAACCATCCTTTGGTGTGGAGGAATATCATAGGAGCTCTATATGATATTATTATTATAGGATTTTTTCCTTTAGAGCCAATTGGTTCATAGGAATAGATTCATATACTCCACATTTCAAAGGAAATAAACATGATATCATTTCTATAGCTTGAGAGCCACTTGGTTCTTATGAATGGATTCCTATACTCCCATAATTTCAAAGGAAAATAAACATTAGCGTATATTCAATAGAAAAGTTCCTATGATATGAACCAAATTACATCTCTTTTCTAATCCCTCATCATAGGAATTAAGATACATGTCATATCTAGATTCAATAGAAAAGTTCCTATGATGTCAACCAAATGACATCTCTTTTCCAATCCCTACTCATAGGAATTGAGATACTACATGTCATCTCTTTCCATACAACTTCCATGTATACACTTCTATTCCTAAATAGCTAGTACAACCCACTAGTAGGTTTTTTTCCAAGACATGCAACTACGGCACAAGAACTATATAGTGTGCGAATAACTTGAAAGATGGCTGTTGGATGAAGCTAATCCGACAGTGCAGAGATGGAAAATCCGAGCACTACTGGCCGTTGGATATCATCAACATTACACCAGATCTGCGACATGTACAATTTAGAAGACTCCATGGTTGAACTTAAGAATAATGCACAAACCTCAAAACACAAGCACTTCTCCTTTGTTCTAGAATCTTTCGTATCATAATTGATTTTTTTTCTAAATGAATTGCTATTATTTGTTTTTTTACTTTATGCTTTACAATGCACAACCCCATGAATCTTAACATTTTTATAAAACTATTTGAGTTTGAATGAGATGAACTATAAGAACTAAACGAACATCTACATCATGCATATATGACTCAAAGATTTACATGCTATAGTGTGTATTTATTTATAATTTGGTTTCAAAATCGCATGCGTTCAATGCATGCGTACCTTACTAGTTTTGAGTAGAGTAGCAAATTTCACGCAGCCCCGGGTATATCAAAATGCAGGGCCCATGCATCATTGCCTTTCGGTCCAACCTACATCCACAATTTTTTGTAGGTACTATATCTCCAGTGGTCCCCGAACCCAAAATGCTGCCTCATTCCCCTAAAACCAAGCGGCCCACACATATTTAAGGCGTCGACTAGAACTCAATCCCTCTCCCGTTTACTACGACGTGGCCCCACACACCCTAGTAGTACTCCAACAAACCCTACCGCCGCACGCATCATTGGTTTTATTCATGAGGACGAGGGAGAAGTCGATTTGTAGTGGATGCGCTTTAAAAAATGATCTGTAGTGGAGACCCCTAGCCTAGGGTGCCCTAGGTAGCTGCCGCACACATCATTGGTTTTCTCTTTTCTTTATGCTCTTGCGCCCTAGAGTGAAATGATGGTTGCTTCGTCCGTCCAGCTTAATGCGAGAAAGGTGGGGCTTTGTGATTTGACCCCTCATCGCTCATTTTCTACTACTGCAGCACTACGACTAGGGTGCCTCCAATTCCAACCGCTGCTCCGAACTGTACGTGGAACAAGACAGTCGATGAGCCACATGTCGGCCAAAGGGGTCCGGTTAAGTGTGTTTCCAATTCGTGTGCGGACTGACCCTCCTTGAGTCGCCACGCCAACACGACAGGTGCAGCCTACCACTTGGTTTTGCTCCTTGGTGAATCCTGACTATATAGATCTAAAAACATACTTACTGAACTAAATTCTCCGTCTCGTTTTTTTAGATGTCTCGGTTTATAGGGCATGCACGTAGTTCTAGGTCATCCATTTGACTAACTAAATCTGAGTTACTATGTCACAAAAAGTATATCATTGGATTATTAAGCGGATGTACTTTCTAAACATATATTGTTCATCACATATATAGCCAGTTAAATTCTCAACCTAGAACGACGTGCATGCTATGTAAACCGATACGGAGGAAGTATAGTAGTAAAACTGAGGTGATTTTACCGAGCGATCGGCGGGGGAGCATGGCCTGTCATGCGGTCCCACGTGTCATGATGTACCAAGGCGATGCGCGTGTTCCTCTTGAGGCAGAAGCAATACTACGTGGTTTGAGATGATGGCGAACCGAAGTGTGAAATAATGGTTGCTTTATCCGTCTGGGAAGGTGCGGCATTGTGATTTGACGTCTCATTGGTCATTACTACTACTACTGGGGCGGTACGACTGGGGTGCATCCCCCTGCTGTTTTGCACTGTTATTTGGTGCTTGACACGTCGACCCGGTTGCTCTATGTCCCACATGTCGGCGACAGGAAGTACATAATTCATGAAAGCGAGAGTCGACAGAGGAGTACAAGACACAGCTTGGGTTCTTGCTGCTTCGCACGATCCATCGATACAAACCCGGACTAAAAAAGGCGAGGGCGGGTCTTTTCCCGCGCGGCAGGCAGGGGAGTTTGGCATAGTCTGTTTGAGGCAAGGAGGCAGGAAGGGAAACAAGCAAATAAAGGTTGAGCGACTTAGTTTTGGGAAAATCTGATTTTACGGAGTACATACCCACCAGGGTATACAGGGCTCATCTACAAAACATTCGTTTTTCCATTTTATAAGTCTCAATTCTACTAGTAGTAGTAACATCACATGTTGGATTTCGAGGTGCGTTAGATCACCCGATGCAAGCAGTTTCAAGAGAAAACTCTCTAACCAAGGTAGTAGGACGAGGAGTAAATGGAGGGAGTAGTAAAATTTTCTCTCTCACTAAGGTAGACTGACATGTATTTTTTTATAGTGGCCTTGTATAAGTAAATGGAGGGAGTACTAAAGGACATATATATTCCAAAGAATATGACAATATCTCTAACCAAGGTAGTAGGGACGAGGAGTAAACAGAGGGAGTAGTAAAATTTTCTACTCGTCCTGCGAGCCACCGCTCGCGTTGGCGAGGGAGCAGGCCTAAGGCGTAGTAAGGAAGCTTCACCTCCTCCTGCGAGCCACCGCGCCCGTGGGCGGGGGAGACGGCGTACTAAGCAAGCTTCTCCTCATTCTGTGAGTTGACGGGACACATAAAAAATACTCCAGTGTATAGAGCCTTGCCTCTAAGGTAGACCCCATATGGTTTGCCCCTTTTTTAACCTAAGGCGTCAAGTCGCAATTTTTTTGTTCACCTGTGGTATACGATCCTCCCTCCATCTAGTGGGCAACCAGTACACGTGTGAAGTTACCACGTGGGCTGCCTTTCCGTACAGAAATGAGCTCCACCGTGTACCCGCGCGGGTGTGGTTGGGAAAGAGAAGGGAGTACGTGCGCCGTGCGGGCACCTCTTCTCTTCGTGCATGTCCCCCACCTACGTGGGTGTATGTGAGAGGGATATAATGCGCCGTCCATCCCCATGCCTCCGCCCAGTCCGACCACCAGTCACCAACACGCCACACTCCTCCTCACCTTATCTCTCATCTTTCTCCCTCCATGTTTATATACAAGGCCACTATCAAAGTTACAATTTGCAGATATACAAGGCCACTAACACTAATCGATGGAATATTAATGGTGTTTCCCTCGTAGTACTACTAGCAAAGGAGGACATTAATTATCCCTTGGAAGCATGCGGGAGTGTGAGCATTGGCTTGATGTGCATGAAAGAGAAGAATACTCATTAATTTACACGACAAACAAGGAAACAAGGTGGCTTGCAACATTGAGTTAGAAGACATTAATTTTTGCCTTGGTACCTGTAATATGGGTTTGTGGCCTTGTACACGAAAATGGAGCCCGATAAAATTCTCGAGATACCATTTATCCGATAAAATTCTTGAGCAATCATTAGTTTTTACAATATGGTATTACTCCTGCATGGGTCAATCACAACAGGTATTTTGTAAAAAAATGCATCTTGATGTTAAGTGCAATGCATGGGCATCTTGCTAGTCCATGAAAACAACACATGGCAAAATTCTACGGGGAACAAGGGATTTGAATCTGTTGGGAGGGGCTATTTGGATTTTGCCCGGGGTAGCCGAAATATTGGCGACCCTTTTTGTCCACCAGTGCCTTTGCCACCAATGAATGAGGAATGGCTCAGGATCTCATGCATCTTCCAGCACGCACGTTGGCGACGAGCTCGCACAAGCTGTGATCTTTTTGTCCCACCACGCCGCCCGAGCCGCCCGCAGACCGACCGGCGACCCGGAAATTACGCCATCCAACCGTAGCCGCACTCATTATGACAGCAAGTCAACCAATTGGACGAAATTCACACAAACACGGTGATATTTCATATAAACAATGACGGAAATCATAAAAGATATCGGATTTTCATACAAACATGACGGATTTCATTACATTCAAATGATCTACGTGTTTCTACTTCTAGACAGCATAGGTATATAACACCTGGCCTAAATGGTCGCCCGTCGATCGATTTGTGTTCCTCATGTCCGGCAGCATGATCACCGGACTCCCGGGAGCCCCGGAGGTATATGTAGGGTCGACGAAGGTCCTCGCAACAAAAGGATCCGGCAAGACACCTGCTATTTACGTTGGTGTCGCCTCCAAGGTGGCCTTCATGGGACCCAAGCGGCGGCGGCCTCCCGTGTTCTACTTATCCTCGTTGATGGCGGCGGACGCGGAGGCGTTGGCCACCGACTCGTCGCTCTTCGCGCACCTGGCTTCTGTCGCTGCTTTCATGGCGCGGCCGCTGGCATGGGAGTCTCGGCCACAGAAACTGGAGACGCGTTATGAGGCGGTAGCCTGGACGGCAGCAACGACGCCTGTGCGCCGCTCATCGTCGAGCTGGCCTGGAGCGGCGAGTTGCTGGACCACGCGCGGGCTTGGGGCGGCAACTGGCTCCATCGGGCGAGGGGAGGGAGGTGAATCAGCGAGCTGCATAGCTCGTATCCGGCGGGCTCGGCGGGTCACCCAACCGGCCTGGATGCGGAATAACTACTCATCGTAAGCTATTGTAAGAGTGGAAAAACGGGTGAAGGAGGAAATAGGGGAGTGGTGGAGGTGTGCGATTCTTGGCCAGCGTTTGGCCTCGTTTAAATAGGAGATTAAATAGATGGCAGACGGGAGGAGCTCGGCCGGCGTTGCGTTTAATGTCAGCCCGGTCATGAACGGACGTGTGTCCAGAGTGGGTTTCTCGGCTTCCACACGGGGCAGGTTTCATGGAGGCGTTTGAATGCGGCAAGGAGGCATGTTCAGCCGGGCATACAGCGAGTGGCGCCCTCGACTGTGACGCAGGACAGCGCACCGTTCTTCCACTGACATGTGGGCTCTTTGGGTACATGGCCTGCATGTCATTGACCCAACGCAGGCAGCGCACAGCAGATGAACCTTTGGTGGGCCAGGGCAGTCAGAAGCAGGCATTTCATAAACCGATGATTGTTCATTGAGTGTGACATCATCCTTTTCATGTTGATAGCCCGTTCGATACGTTGTGATTCATAAAGACCGCTACAAACATTAATGTTCTGCTTATCATAGATAAGATTGATTAATACCCATAACAATCCATGTCCTTAACAAAGTGTGCACGCACGTATAGGTTGAGCGTGTGTCTTGCGCCGTGTGCTGTGTGCATGCAGGCGTGCGAGTGTTGCATGCGTGCAAGGCTACATTTCAATGTTGCATGCATGTGTGCGTACGTGTGTGTGTTCGTGAGTGCATGTGTACGCGTTAGTGTTGCACACCTGCATGCATGCGCATGTTCGTTATGTGTACGTGTCACTGTTGCATGCCTGCATGTGTGCGTGTCGTGCGTGCGTGCATGTGTACGTGCGGGGTGAGGCTACACGTCAGTCGACTGACTTTTTCATCTCTGGTCATTAGATTTTCCAGCCGTTGGATATGAAATCAAGGGCTTGCAGTTTATCATCAAAGTTCACCCCCAGAGCCGCCATCCACCACCGACCGAACAGCCGGCCCGCGCTGCCCGCGGCCGACCCGCGCCGCCACGCTGCCCCGCCCACGGCCGACCCGCGCCGCCACGCTGCCCCGCCCACGG
>LR738714.1:80400537-80410684 GCA_902687465.1 Secale cereale
CACCGACCACTAATTTATTACCATTTATGTCCTTCATATATGCGCTGACGGGTGTGCCCTATGGTAATGTGCGATGCTGAATGTGGACCATTTGACTGGTCAATTGATCGTGTCATCAACAAATTACGGAGCTGTATGGTGAGCCAGTGACCGTATGATCACCCTAAAATGTATTATATTAACACAGTACAGACTCAAACTACCATTTCTTTCTTCCATATACGGGCTGACAGGTGGGACCCACGGTTACGCGCCCCGATGGTACAACACTAGTTGCGCCACGTGGAACGTTTGACTGGTCAATTGATTGTGTCATCAACAAAATACGGAGTTGTACGGGTGAGCCAATGACCCTATAATCATGACATGTATTTTTTTACACGGTACAGACGCAAGGGCTCATATATACACGCAAGCACTCACCGCTATAAGCGCACACACGCATACCCTACCACTATGAGCACCTTCGAGAGTGGGCCAGAATATGATCTTGAGATTTTACGAAGTCACCATAGGTGCCTCGTAGTCGAGTGGAATGTCTCCTCCCACTAAACGCACAACCCCAGAAAATACTAAAATTAACCCACGATAAATGCGAGCACCGGGACTTTAACCATGGTGGGCTCGAGAAACCACTGTCCTACTAACCATCCAAACACATGTTGGTTAGCACGACAAAATGTATGTGGTGACTGTGATGAGCTTATTCTGAAGTCCAGGGACCGTAAGTGTCGTTCAACAAAATACGGAGCATGCATCAACTATAAAGTCCGTCAGTGTCATCAAGAAAATACGGAAACGTATCGTGAGCTAGATACCGTATGATCACCACGAGAATGTATACGGTGACCGTAATGACCATATTCTGAACTCCAGTGACCGTATAGTGCTTTAGCTTGAAATACAATGGCCGTCATGTGTGAATGTGTCGTGGGCATGCATAATTTTAGAGGACCGAGAGATAGTTTGTGTGCGTATATGAAAGTGGTGTAGAAAGAGGGGATGTCCGGTGGAGACAAGGAGAGATATGCCCTTCGTTTCTCTTTCCCACAACTAATATTTTAGGAGAATATATAAACATTCACAATGTAGAACAAATATTTTTGGATGCACCATGAAATTAACTTTCATGTATAACATTGTACTATTGTATATGCTTATTTTCTTAGTGGCCGATTGCGTGTGTGGTGTGGTGGGCACATCATTTCTAGTTGTGGTGGGTCAACATGAGGACTCATGGGTTGGTTCCAACATGCGCCACATAGGTTGGATCAAGACGCGTTATACGAATACCCATCTGGAGGATTCGGCGTACAACACGAAGCTATCTACTAGAGTCGCGGAGGACTCTATCCTCACTGGTGATAAGCCGACTATATATGATTTGTAACCCTAGGCCCCCAGTATGTTATAGAAGCTTGGGGGCTAGTTCGTCGATAGTATATGGGGCACTTGCATGGATACAATCCAAATTGCTAGCTACAAAATAGAATACATGTCGAATTCAACATAAATGGGGCTTCGAAGATTCAAATTCATAGGAAGTGCATTCATCTATTTGAACCCGAGATAATGGCATTTGTAAATCAGATGTAAAAGGGGGCGTCAATCTTTGTTGTGCGTTTGAACATGCTATATATATTCATACGCATGTCTAACTTTTTTTTGCAACCAAGGAGAATATATCTGGAACCATGCATGAACTAAGGTAAGTTGCATATTTTTTAATATATACTCGTGTATAATGTATATTCAAATGTACCACCTCCATTCCAAAATAATCGTAGCTTTAGGATTTTCAAGAGTAAAGATTTGTGAAGTTAGACAAGTCCTGAATGTTCAATTCAAGAGAAACGAAAACATTAATGCTTCTGCTCCCAAATATTGAATGAAGCACCAAATAGGCCTCTGGTCACCCGAAACTGCACGAGACTAATGTTTGGTGGTAGGAAATTACTGTCCTGACTCTAGCCCGTGTAGCATATCGGCCGATTGTCCAAAGGTCTAAACCGGGGTATGTTTGTAACTTCACCAAGACACCAGTCTCAACCACCTCCGAAAAGCATTCATACGCCGTGGGCGCCTAAACACCCATGCGCTCGGCCGAAATCTATCCCACCCACATTTGGGACACATGAGATTACTGTCCTATGTGGCACCCCAGCTCAGAGAAAACCGGAACGCCCCGTATTCCAGCCCAGAGATCGGGGGTGAAGTCTACTGGAATATGGCACTGCTTAGTATAGAACAAACCAGCTCTCTATTACAACACGAATATGAATATAAGGGTTCCGATATTACAATGAATAACATTGGTCCAGCGACACTACGCCAACCACGGTTGCTCTATACAAGCAGCATAACAACTCAAAGCAGCGGAACAACTACTGGCAACGGAACAACGAACGGTGATGGACTCCAATCCGGAGGGACTTGGCTGGAACGTTTATCCTAGCTCACGAACACGGGAACAACACCAAACAAGCAAGCCATCGAGGCACGACCTACAAGCTGGCATGACACGTCAGGTCAGTATATTGAATATACTTGCAAGCTCACAATAGGCAAAAGCATTCAAGACAAACAACAGCATGGCAATTACAGGTTAATCATGAATTATAATGAAATCATGAGGATAACATAGCATGAACAACATGAACATGACACAGCTAGACAATATGAGCATTGCATGAACATATAAATCTGATGATACTAGCATGCAACATGATGACACTACATGCACCATTTATTCTGTTCGGGTTACCTCGGAACGATCACATGCATCACTTACCAACCTCGGACATTATACGAACATCTCAGGATCAAATCAAGCTTGGTGTAAACAATACCATAGTAATCATCAAATGACCACAAGGAGCTTGATCTTTACCCACGATTCTCTCACAACATCACGAATATCCAACGAGTTGGTATCCTCGATACCACGGTGATCATTCTGGCGATCACAACCATGACCAACACTTGGTCTCAAATGGTGATCTTTCCGGCGATCACAACCAACTTAACTCATCATCGAGCTGGGGTTGTTATTAAGCACATTATTATTATCACTTTTGACTCATCGTGTGACCAACTACGAACTGGGCCCTTATCCGTGGGCGCGGCTATCGATAGATTTAATATACACTCGGTAGAGGTAGCGCACTGTACCCACACTACGGAACCCATGGCCTAGTTCTCCCATTCGGGTTGACCAACGGCATTCTGACAAAACCGATCTACTGTCATGACACTCTCCCGGCCACTCCGACCAACTCCCCTCGGGCTAAGTCCTGGGTGGCCCCGTGTCTAGCAAAGACACAACGACCACCGTCGTGGCCAAACATAAACGGTCCCAAACAGGGACTCGGATCCATAACAACAACAACGGGCACACAAGGTTATGTCTGCTTACCAGGCCAGGGTACCACACGCCCATAACCTTCCCTCGTGGGAGGCATCGGCGAGAAGCACGGTAATAGACCCAGTTAGGACCTTCCCATAAAGGTAAGCGTGGTTGCACTGGTCAGTTCGATATGGTGGCACCATGACTCAGCCAATAGTTTTTCAACTTCAATTTAAGTCGGTTAAACTTGAATGCAAATATGCTGAGCCATGATAAAATGCATGATGCAATTACAATGCATGAGCATGAATAGCAACATAATCATGAGACAACCACATAACTCTCAACCATATCAACAATGAATCATAAGCATGGCATAGTGACTAGCATGAACAGCATAAGTACATACTTCTCTGAAACATAGCATGACAACTAACATCAACAATAAAAATCATGCAAGAACATATCGACAATACCAACATGCAAGCATTTAACTAACTGGATGCAAAGGAACATAAATAACAACGGTACTCAGGACAGACGACAGTCATGCACCGAAGACCATCACCAACATCAACATGTACTACTAGCAAGCATAAACATATGAAAGGGATACTAGCAACTAGCAGGGCACGATAACCAGGTGCATAAAAATAGCAAGAAAGTAAGCATTAACCTTGAAGCATTACAGAAACAACGATAACCATATTTTAAACAAGCAATCATTTAATAAATATTCAGGTTGAAAACCATGGCTACTGCATGACTATCATGCAAGTGGGTATTGTGGCTTGCCTGGGATGAAGAAATCACTGGGAAGATGTGCGGTGAAGCCGCGGAAAGAATCACCGGAAACAGTTCTCTCTCGGAGGGGCTATTTACGGGCAAGGGCAAAGTAATCATTTCCAGTATGTCAAACCATAGTGAAAATGATACAGACAGAACAGGATCGACAAAATGTAGACGTGGGCTTTGGATTCACCTCAATCGGAGTTTCGGTTGCGGAGTTATGAGGTGTAGAAGAAGAAGGACCAATCTATGAATAAATTCAGCAAACAGGTCCCTGAGTGGATAAGACAGAAGCGCATCATTAGAAATACGCTTTCTGACAGAGAAAACATATTCTGGGTTGATGAAAGAAAGAAGTACACTTTCGGTAGATTAAAGCGTACTACTAGAAATACTCCTTCGGGCAAATAAAACGTACTCACCCGGGGGCGCTTCCACTTGCCACGTCAGCGGCGCGCTTGGGCCACTGACGGGCCGGGCCCAGTGGTAGGGGGGCGAGACAGGTCGTCGTCTTCCTCCTTGCGCTTCTATTCCGCACGTGCAACAATAGAGGGCTGGGAGGCCTGGGTCTGTGGTGGTTGGCAACAGAGGGGAACACGGCGTGGGCGCCGGCGATGGAGCGGGCTACTCCGGCCACCTCAAGCCAAGGCGCGAGTACCGGCGGCTTCAGGGCGGAGCACTGCACCCATTCAGAGGCAAAGGAGGCACCGGAGAGTGGGGGAGAGACGGCGAGGTCGCGACGACGGGAGGTTATTGTGGGCTCGGGCGATGGAGGTACTCGGCGCTGCGGCTATCTCCGGCGAAGGGCAAGTAGGTGGGGCGGCTCAATAGGACGCGGGGAACACGATGGACGTGGAGAGGGGGCGCGGGGATGACTAGGCGCACCGGAACCGTAACGAGACCGAGGCGGCCATAGTGAATGGCGATGGACAGAAACTAGGGAGAGGTGCTCTAGTGGTCAAATGAGGCGTGGGAGGAACTGGTGAGGTGCGGGAGGAGCTTGGGGTCCTTATATAGGCACGGAGGAGAGCTCTAGAGCTCACGAGCGAGCTCTCGACCGAGCTTTAATGGCGGCCAGAGGCTGGACATGGCACGGGCATGGAGCTAGCGGCTCATTTATGGCGAACCACGACGGGGAACCGATTCAGGGCGATGTAGTCGAGCACGGGGCAGCTACTAGACATGGATGGAGGTCGACACGAGGAGGGAGACGACGGGAACAGTGGTTGGAACGAGCGAGAGCGCGCGCTGTGCATGACGCAAGCGGGATCACCACGCGCACTGGCGCAAGCGGCGCTCTTTGGCGTGGCCAACCATGTCCAGTAGGATTACCTAAGTGCCCTGAGTCTAAATAAGGAAATAAATCGGTCCAGGGGCCAAGAAGTTATTTGCACTTCGCTCCAAAGTAAATCAACATGAAGGTGCTTGTAACTTCCTGTGGTTAAACCAGCTTGGTAACTCAGTAACTAAGTTGTGTGGCGATGATCTTACACTAAGGTGATGCTGATCACCAAAAATCAGACTAATTGGAGGAGTTTTAGATGGGGTTGCTGTAGAAAGTGCAAAACTGGCTAGATTATGGCACTATGATGTTGCACTGACATACTTAAGTGTCATGAGCTTAAATTTGGTGGAGTGGGATTATTTGACCATATGGAGCTGCTATAAAAACCTCATGCCATTTGGAGTTACCAAAGTGGCGCTTGCTTCACAAAGCTCCATTCTGTCCAGAAGCTAGAAGAATTTAATGAGGGTAAATGGATAACTTGATTGAGCTAAAACTTGGTGGAGGGAGTAGGTGTAGATGTAATAATGTCCTGGTAAATTTTCAGCTCAAATGAAGCAAGGTAAAATACGGTTGCTTCACAAAGTGAAAATCTTACCAGAAAACAAGATTTGGAGCAGAGCTCACATAAATGATCTCCATGAGATCAAATTTGGTAGAGATTCATGATTTGGTCAAATGAAGAATGTGACCAAGTTTCAACTCATTTGGACATGCCTATAATATACTTCCTTCACAAAGTTCCTTTCTGGCAAGAAACTTTAGAAAATCACTGAAAAATAATGACTCGGAAAATGAGGTTGAAATTTGGTAGAGGCCAATGATATGGACAGGAAAAGATTTCCAAAAAGTTTGGAGGCAATTGGGCAAAGATAAATAGCACTTGCTTTGCAAAGTGTCATTTAGGGCAGAATAGGAAAATGATTATTGGAGGATTATTTCTGAACATGGCAATGAAAAGTTTTGCCATATATGAGCAAGATATGACCCAAACAATTTATGAGAATTATTTGGAATATTTTTGAATGACAGAGATATAGGTTGCTTCACAACCTAGGGCAAAAAGAATTATTTCTTTAATAGAAAAGGAATATTCCTTGGAAAAAGAATATTGGGTTAGGTAAAGGATGAAAATGGCAGGGTCTTGGGATGATTATGAGGATGGCAAGCCACTATAAAGCCTAGGAAGACATGATCTTCCCAAGTTTCAGAACCACATAGCCACTGAAAAGCAAATAAAATCAAGAAATCCAAGAAAATAATCAGAAAAAGAAAAGGGCCAAAATCCAGGCTGCTACAAACCTCCACCCCCTTAAAGAGATCTCGTCCTCGAGATTTAGTTGTCCAGGGTTAAATTTTTCTAACTTGAAGAAACCGTTTCCAACTCAGGTTTCTTTTATTCGTAATATTTCACTGAATTGGATCTGACTGGCTGTCTTGATTTGGGGTGGTTTGCTTTGTTGTATCTGACATTCCGAAAGGACGAACCTTATATGTTTCTATTTATACTGACTCAAATTTTCTTCCATTTCTGTTGGCTGAGCTAGCATCCGAAATATATTTTTTACGGACATACTTGTCCTTCTTGATATTGATCCTCGCTGGAAATGTTATCCTAGTATCGAGTACCGAGAATATCCACAGAGTTGGGGAACATATCTTCCCGTGGAACAAAGAATCTCTTCTATCCAGGCATCGGATTCCTTGGATATAGGCATGCCTTCTGGTTCCAAAATAGTGATGTGGATCATATCTATTTTTGCTAATGGATGTTGTCATCTTGCAGGAGTTTCTGACTTATCTTGACTGTCTTCGTAGTCTAAAGTATCCAAGTTGTACCAAAGGTTTAACTGTCGCTTGTCGTGACTGATAGAAAAATGCACCATCCTCTGATGATAAAATTTGCAGTCTTGACTAGTGGTGATCTTGGCAAAGAATCCCATCCACACAGGCTATTGTTTTAATTGCTTCCCCTATGTGAGAGATAACAATCCTCAAAGTATATGTTTTCACATTGATTCTTCACTGTGCCAGTATATCCTTGGGAATAACAATCGGTGCGATGCACCATCGCGGGTGTTGAGGTCAATATATTGAGTTGTCCATGAGTCTGACCGGACAGACTCGGGTATTCAATGCTGATAGTTCCGAGCATACTGTGGACTGAGCTGGTTGCCTTGCTATGAGGTCCTTACCACAATGGAGTATACCTTTTAGGTGGATCTTTGCTTGGGTTCGCCGTGGAATAAGACGGTCTTGGGCATCCACATTTTTCACATAATAACCGGCATACCTGTATTGTTGGTCTTGCTTTTTCATTATTACTTTCTTCATCTGGATCCTTAACTGAAAGAGCGGTGCCTTATATAGATCCTTGATTATTTTTGCGGCCCTGAATACGGTTACGTACAATATCTGGCAATCATACCATGGTCTAGTTCATGTTTTGGGCCTCGGTATATTTATCCGGCTCACGTGTGGTTATACAGATCTCAATACTGTTGGGGATTATGCTGGACAGTGACAGGGTTAATAACATCATATTGTTGGATGTGCGGGACTGATCTTGACAATTACTGCCAAGATTATTGTCTCAGTGTTGTCTTTCCTTCAGGACTTGTTGATCATGGCATCACCCACTGGTTTTTGTTTCTTGAATAACTGGTGAGGTTGTCCGATGTGTACCGTGCATTCTTCCTTGTGCAAGAGACTTGCATGGACTTGGCAGCATACTGAATGAACTAATATCTAATTCTCGAGGCATACCTCTGACCGATTTTTATTTCAGACCAACTGTTGCAGATCTGCCACTTGGAAAACACCGCCATATGCTGACAGTTCCAAGTTTAATGCCTTGTATTAGTGCCATAGAGAAGAATACTGGGCAACTTGCGTTCGGAAACCACCGGGGTGTTGTACTGAGGAAGACTGAGTGGCTTATGCTCGAAGCCTTTGGTGGATATCTTCTTGACGAAAAACTGGGTACCGTACCTCTTAAGCTTCCCCCTTAAAGACTTTGCTAGGGAAGACTCGGTACCTTATGCCAGAAGCTTTTGCAATATTTTATTGAGAAGACTAAATATCTTGCATGGGAAACCATACATTCCCTACAGATGTAGACTGGGAACCTTATCTTTGTACACTTCGTCTATAAATTTTGGGGAAGGATGGGACTGATTTTCTTGGTCATTGGACTGACATATATACATCTTTGTCAGTCCGGCAGCTGATTATTTGTATGGCAAGAATTGTCTGACTGTCCTTACTAAATTCATTGCGTATTTTGACTGACTTCTGGGTGTCGCAATGCTTCAAATTTGGCTTACGAAAGATTCAATCATCACGTACGGACCATACCTTTGACTGGGAATGCACTGTTGATCCATTTTGTTCTTTTGCTGATTTAATCATTGTTAATATAAACTGTATCTCTGATAAGTACTTGTTGCTGAAAGTCTGAGCAGAATATACCTGTATTCAGACCGGATGTAATACAATGTTGTCGGCTGAAAATCTAAATTCATTGGTGTATATCTGTACTGCTCATGGCTTCTTCTGATCCGGTGTCGGTCGAGGAATAATTTCCATAAGGGGTAAAACCGAGGATTTAAAACAAAGAAGCACGAGAAAACAATTTATTGCAACAAATCATACAGTAAACAAGCTACAAAGCTGCTTCACGCAGGCACACACAAGCATGATGCTACAGCAGATGCACAAACACTACACGAAGGATTACATCCTACGCTTGAGCAAACGCTTGTGAACTGACGAGGAAGCTAAGAGAGTAGCGAGTGGAACCGCTGACTCTGAAACTCCAGATGGATGAGGTGGAGCAGTTGGAGAAGCTGGTTGAGACTGAGGTAAAGCGACACCAAGCAATATCCTGGCCCGAATGGCGTCTCGGACTAACTCAGAAATAAGAAGATACTCGGCCGTCATGTAACGAGACATGGCGAGGATAGTCGGGTCATCTTGAGGGTTGACAGAGGGAAATTGGATTCGCCTAGGATTCTCGACGATGGTGGGATAATATTGATAAGCATGGTTCTCTTGCACCATGCTCTCTTGATGACGAAGACCGGAGACTCCTGCCATTGCGGCAAGCTGAACGGCATGCTCAGGAGTAGCGCTGTAACCACGGTGGAAACCGTAGGTGCCCTTGCCGACGGGAATCAGGGCTGACAGATGAACATGAGCAACATATTCCCGAATTCTTCCTCCCATAGAAAACTGGAATACTTGATAATGAGGTGGATCTCTGAGGGGATACATACTACGACACATGTCATCAAGGAGGGCGGCAAAGCTGAGAGGTGCAGGAGTGGAACTGAACTCAATGGGAACATCACCGGGATCTAAGGGAAGGGCACTGAACTCATGGAAGTTGACGCCATCTACGCATGAAACAGTTGTTAATGGTAATCGAAATAAGACTACATGCAGCCACTAGTAGATAAAGGGGGATCAGACCCGGTTCATCTGGGCCTTTAGCCCCGGTTCTGGAACCGGGACAAGAGGGTCGGTACTAATGCTCTGACCCTTTAGTCCCAGTTCAATCCAGAACCGGGGCAAAAGGGTGTCCACGTGGCCTGTGCACCGAGTCCAGGCAGGAGGGGCTTTAGTCCCGGTTGGTGGTACCAACCGGGACCAAAAGGCATCCACGTGTCAGCATTTCTGTGGCTGTGGTTTTTGTTTTTTTTTTTTGAAAGGGGAGGGGGGGTTTT
>LR738714.1:80410758-80476434 GCA_902687465.1 Secale cereale
TATCTCTTACAAAAATAATCTCCTAACACATGGATGCAGGGTCCACATAGTATTCTCCGTCTTCAGCGATCACGTGTTCAAGGAAGAATGCCGCCAATTCCTCTTGAATTGCTCGCAGACGATCTGGTGTTAGGAGTTCATCCCGCATCCGAAACATCTAATTTGAAGTAGGGGGTCAATACATGAAATGATGCTATAAATTTGTGAATATTATTGATTGCTTACGCACTTTAAATTGTTCATCAGTGTAGCCCCGCTCACAGGTCGTGTGGCGGATGGACTCGCAAATGTAGTATCCACAATAATCATTCCCGGGTTCCTGCCACAACCACTTTACAAGAAATAGAGCTCAATCAAACTGATAAGCAAGAATGCCAAATTGGTATTGATGAAACTAGCTAGCGCTTGAATCAAGATATAGGAGATGCGCGCGCGGAACATGCTACTATATTGTATTTACTTTCGGGTATCTAAATTGTAGCTTCTTCGGCAGTCCCGGAGCTTTTTTGATGAATGTTTTCCAAGCCCTGCCAGACAAAGGAAACAATTAGTTGATATCAGAAATGAAGTTGCTGATATATATGCATGGTGGATAATATTGATCGATTTAACGTACCTGGCTAGTATTTGAGTCATGTCCGCATACTCCTCGGGATCTTTACGTTTAGAGTCGAAGACAGTTACTATTCCCTTCTCAAGCTTAATCTCT
Source organism: Secale cereale (assembly GCA_902687465.1). NCBI lineage: Eukaryota > Viridiplantae > Streptophyta > Magnoliopsida > Poales > Poaceae > Secale > Secale cereale. The sequence continues at coordinate 80,411,468 of LR738714.1, forward strand.
AAGAGAATATAGTGGAAGCTGCGCACGAATGCATGAGATCATTACATCACTATAAACTTGACTGACATATATAAGGGAAACCAAATATGCACAAGACATTAACACTCACTTGAAGTTGTAAGGAAAGAGTATTATATCTTTGTTTTCATTTACCACCAACGATCGTAGCAAGTTGGTCTCGGTATCGCCGGGACGCAATTTAACCTCGGTTGCATCTATGAGGTATGTGTTAATAAACCCAATATCACCTACTTGTCTTTTCTTCAATTCGACGATCTTCAATCTGCATAATATAGTGAGGATAATTATAAATACATGCAATGAAGATCAGCTATATAGAGAGACTTAATGACAGAAGTAGTACTACTTACAGACAGTAGTAGGTGATCGTTGTTTTATCGAGGGCCAATTGATCGAAAAATTGATAGAACTCCTCAAATGGAACAGGCAACAGGTCAATTCCAACGAGGTCATGCTCCGGTTTAACTCTCAAATACAAGTTATTCCTCCCCCCAGACTCTCTGCAGATTTTCATGTACCAATCATGCAATCTTCGCATATTCGTTGATAGAGATCTTTCATTTTTGACGAGAGGCTTTTTGTACTCGTATCTTTCTATCTGCACGTCCATGAAATCATAGTGTACATCGTCGGACGCGTAATCTGCAAGATTGGTATAACCGGGCACCATCCTCGGATCATTAGCGACCATGTCGCTAGACACCTTGAGCGGGGGGCACGATTGGTTCGCTTGTTCGCCGAGCTGGGCAATTTGTTTCCCAGCTCGCCCTTCTGCTAACCTCTGATCACTTTTTGTACTTCCGGACCGCTTGGCATCTTGAAATGTCTTTTGAATAATGCGGTCATAGTTGCCCTTCGGCTTACTTTTCGCTGGTTGCTTCAGGGCAGCAAGAGTGCGCTTTGCTTTCACCGCATCTATCTTCTCCTCTGGAGTTGGATGTCTCTGTGCTTTCAACCCTTCAAAAAAGTCCTTCACTTCGCCTTCAGCGATCTTCGTGTTTTCCTCGTCGGACCTCTCGTACGGTAACTTCTCTAGAGGCGTGAGAGAAGGACCGAATCTGCATCGCCTCCCGCCTCTGGCTGTACTGGTAGACGTCGCCGGCCAGACGAAGCGGCTGTCTTTTTTACTTGCTTAGGCGCCGGAGCAGGAGCAGCCGGAGCGGCGGCAGGTCTCTTCCGCCCTTGCTGATTAGGCGAAGGAGGAGCTGGCTGTCTGCTCGGGCGCGCCGGCGGCGAAGGAGGCGGAGTGCCGCCACGCGCCGGCGGCGAAGGAGGCGGTGTGCCGCCACGCGCCGGAGAAGGAGCCGGAGTGCCCTGATGGTCACTCGCCGGAGAAGGAGCCGGAGTGCCCTGATGGTCACTCGCCGGAGGAGGAGGCGGTGGAGGAGGCGGAGTGCCCTGACTCGTCGGAGGAGGAGGAGGAGGAGGCGGAGGCGTCCAGTTCAGAATGTTGATTAGGTCCTTCCGCCATAGGCATGGAGTCTTCAGTGAAGAACCCGGCCGAGTCTCCCCTTCACCGGTAGGGTGGTCAAGCTGGAGCTCCTCAAATCCCTCCGTTATTTCGTCGACCATCACCCTAGCATATCCTTCTGGAATCGGCCGGCAGTGAAAAGTGTCGTCTGGTCCAGAAGGATAAACAAAGCCAGCAGCCGCCTTGACCTTCAGATTCATCCACTGTGCCATAAGGTGGCAATTTTTTGCCTGCGTGATAGCATCCACAGGATTCCTGGCAGTAGCCGTCAAGGCAAGCTCTGGCTGAGGCAGCTCGGTGGAAGCCACGCTGCTTCTCCGCTGAGATGGCGGGGTAGCTTCGGGGGAAGCTTCGGCAATTCTTTCCCGATCTGCTTCCCGTTCCTCTATCGCTTGTATTCTGGCCCGCAGCGCCTGGATTTCGGTCATCTCCATTTTCTTCCTCCTGTCGTGGCATTTGTAGCCTCCTGCGTCCGGAAACCCAGCACGCCACGGAAGGGAGCCTGGCGTGCCTCGTGTCCGTCCAGGGTGCTCAGGACTCCCGAGGGCCATTGTCAGCTCGTCGTTCTCTCTGTCGGGGATGAACGTCCCTGCATGCGCTGCTTTGATATACTGCCGCATCTTCCTGAGTGGTGTTTCCAATTGCTTGTCCATCCAAATGCACCACCCTGTTACAGGGTCCAAGGATCCGCCAGCCCCGAAGAACCAAGTCCGGCAACGTTCTGGCCAGTGCATTGTCTCTGGTTCGATCCCTTTCTGAAGCAGATCATTCTCAGCCCTGGCCCACTTAGGCCGGGCTACAAGGTAGCCGCCCGACCCCGTGCGATGGTGATGCATCTTCTTTGCAGCATTTATCCGGTTTGTCTCCGACATCTTCTGACTCTTTTCCGACTTCTTATGGGCCACAAATGCGGGCCAGTCATCTTTGATCTTCTCATATATGCCCACGAATTCTGGAGTCGTTTTCTCTCTGACAAACGTATTCAGTTTTTTCTTCCATGCCCTGAATTGGTCTGCCATCTTCTGAAGTGCAGCAGACTTGATTAAGTCCTCTATAACTGGCTTCGCTGGATCAACCTCTCGCGGTAGGACGAAGTTTGTCTTCAGCTCATTCCAAAGATCTTCTTTCTGCATATCAGTGACATAAGTCACCTGAGCGTCTTTTGCAGCCGGCTTTAACCATTGATGGATGCTAATCGGGATCTTGTCCCTAACCAGAACCCCGCACTGATTAACAAATGCGTTCTTTGTGCGGATGGGTGCAATCGGCTCGCCGGAGCGCGTGATTTCTGAGATCTCAAACTTTTCATCCGGCCTCAACTTTTTCTTCGCTCCTCGTCTCTTTACCGAAGATTTGCTCGATCCGGAGGGCTAGAAAAGGAACAAAGACGAGAGTTAATGAATGAATCAATTAACTAGTCAGCACATGCTTAACTAACATATATACCTCCTGGCCGGACTCGGTTCGGTCACCGGAGCCAGCATCACGGTATCCTTCTTGCACCGGCATTGGGTCACCGGAGCCGTCCTCACGGTCTACTTCTTCCATGTGCATTGGGTCACCGAATTCATCAATATCATAGCCTAGATCTTCCAGCCGCAGCTCTTGTTCGACCTGCTCATCGGTGTCGTTGAGATACGACCTGACGGCATTTTGTCCGTGTGCGATTATGTCCATCAACATCGCTTCTTGTGCTAGGTCTCGGGCGTTGTCGTCCATTGTTTCTACAAATATTTACAGCATGCCAATTATTATTCAAACATGACAGATGGATATATTAATGGCAAACGTAGAACTAGCTTCAACCCTCGACTGCTCGACGATCCACAAACCCTAGACCCCCTCATGTCACATTTTGTCTAGCTAGTGTCAAAGGATTCAACAAAACCAATACTTCATCATTAGGCAAAAGTAACAGTAGAATGATGGTACGAAGCTCTCCAAAGTTGTTTTGGAACGGAGTCCCAGATAAGATAATCCGTAACAAAAGACGGATTAACCTATCAGGAACTCCGTTCCAAAACATCTTTGCATAACTTCGTACCAACATGCCCCGGTTACTTCTGGCAAATGATGAAGTCATGGAATTTTTCAATACTTTGACACTAGCTAGGCAACCTCTCTCGACCCTCGACCCCCGACTGCTCGGCGATCCACAAACCCTAGACCCCCTCATGTCACATTTTGTCTAGCTATAGTGTCAAAGGATTCAACAAAACCAATACTTCATCATTAGGCGAAAGTAACAGTAGCATGATGGTACGAAGCTCTCCAAAGTTGTTTTGGAACGAAGTCCCAGATAAGATAATCCGTAACAAAAGACGGATTATCCTATCAGGAACTCCGTTCCAGAACATCTTTGCATAACTTCGTACCAACATGCCCCGGTTACTTCTGGCAAATGATGAAGTCATGGAATTTTTCAATACTTTGACACTAGCTAGGCAACCTCTCTCGACCCCTCGACCCCCGACTGCTCGGCGATCCACAACCCTAGACCCCCTCATGTCACATTTTGTCTAGCTATAGTGTCAAAGGATTCAACAAAACCAATACTTCATCATTAGGCGAAAGTAACAGTAGCATGATGGTACGAAGCTCTCCAAAGTTGTTTTGGAACGAAGTCCCAGATAAGATAATCCGTAACAAAAGACGGATTATCCTATCAGGAACTCCGTTCCAGAACATCTTTGCATAACTTCGTACCAAAATGCCCCGGTTACTTCTGGCAAATGATGAAGTCATGGAATTTTTCAATACTTTGACACTAGCTAGGCAACCTCTCTCGACCCCTCGACCCCCGACTGCTCGGCGATCCACAAACCCTAGACCCCCTCATGTCACATTTTGTCTAGCTATAGTGTCAAAGGATTCAACAAAACCAATACTTCATCATTAGGCGAAAGTAACAGTAGCATGATGGTACGAAGCTCTCCAAAGTTGTTTTGGAACGAAGTCCCAGATAAGATAATCCGTAACAAAAGACGGATTATCCTATCAGGAACTCCGTTCCAAAACATCTTTGCATAACTTTGTACCAAAATGCCCCGGTTACTTCTGGCAAATGATGAAGTCATGGAATTCTTCAATACTTTGACACTAGCTAGGCAACCTCTCTCGACCCCTCGACCCCCGACTGCTCGGCGATCCACAACCTTAGACCCCCTCATGTCACATTTTGTCGAGTGTCAAAGGATTCAACAAAACCAATACTTCATCATTAGGCGAAAGTAACAGTAGCATGATGGTACGAAGCTCTCCAAAGTTATTTTGGAACGGAGTCCCCGATAGGATAATTCGTAACAAAAGACGGATTATTCTATCAGGAACTCCGTTTCAAAATATCTTTGCATAACTTTGTACCAAAATGCCCCGGTTACTTCTGGCTAATGATGAAGTCATGGAATTCTTCAATACTTTGACCCCCGACTGCTCGGCGATCCACAACCCTAGACCCCCGACTACTAGGCAACCTCTCGACCCCTCGCCCTTCGGCCTCTCGATCGGTCCCTCGACGACCCTCGACCCCTCGACCTTCGGCCTCGGTCCCTCGACGACCCTACCCCGGCCCCCCCTAATGTCGAAGTTATCGGGGAGAGGGTGTATACATATCCGATAAAAAAAGAGGAAGAAGAAGAAAAAAGGAACCGCTAGGGAGAAGATCGAAGAAAAAAAAGAAAAAAAAAGGAGAAGAAGAAAGGAATAGAGGAGAAGAAGAGAAAATTTCTCTTCTTCTCCTCTATTCCTTTCTTCTTCTCCTCTTTTTTTCTTTTTTTTCTTCTTCTTATTTATTTCTCCTCTTTCTTCCTCTCCTTCTTCTTCTTTCTTTCCTCTTTCTTATTTTCTTCTTTCCTATCCTTCTTTTTCTTTTTTTTCTTCTTCTTATTTATTTCTCCTCTTCTTCCTCTCCTCTTCTTCTTTCTTTCCTCTTTCTTATTTTCTTCTTTCCTATCCTTCTTTTTCTAAATTTGTAACTTTTGCATATATATATATATAAAACTTTCTATATATATTTAGCATATATAAACAAAAAACTATATAGCTAGCCACATACACATATATATACATCACATATACACACATCACATATATACAGCAACTTCCTAAGAAAAAATATATTTATATACACATAAATATATATTTAACATATATATTTAGCAAATTCCTAAGAAAAAAAAAGATATACACATACATATAAATACAGCAACTATATATACAGCAACTATATATACTGCAATTTATATAAACATAAAAAAAATATACACATATATACATATATACACAGCAACTATATATATATATATACAGCAATATTAAACATAAAAAAAAGGGAGCCCCTCACATCGGCAGGGCTGGGCGGCGCGACGGCGGCGGGGCGGGGCGGCGACGAGGCAGCGTCGGGGCGCGGCGGCGCGACCGCGGCGGGGCGGGGCGCGCGGCGGCGCGGGGCGACGGGCCGGCCGGGGCGCGGCGACGGCGCGGGGCGGGGCGACGGCGCGGGGCGCGGCGACGGCACGGGGCGGGGCGACGAGGCGGCGTCGGGGGCGACGGCGACGGCGACGGGGCGACGGGGGCGACGGCGACGGCGACGGGGCGACGGGGGCGACGGCGACGGCGACGGGGAAGGAGCAGATCGAGGGAGGCGTCGGGGCGGGGAAGAAGAAAACTGCCCAAATTTTCGCAAGTGTTGGTTATATAGGAGGGGCATTAGTCCCGGTTGGTGGCTGAAACCGGGACTAATGCCACCCTTTAGTCCCGGTTGCTGCCACCAACCGGGACTAAAGGTCCCTTTTCAGCAGCCCAAAGGGCGGGAAGGAGGGGCCTTTAGTCCCGGTTGGTGGCAGCAACCGGGACTAAAGGGGGTCATTAGTCCCGGTTTCAGCCACCAACCGGGACTAATGCCTCCCTTTAGTCCCGGTTGGTGCCACCAACCGGGACCAAAGGCCCTGTGCTGGCGCGGGTGCGGTGGGATGTTTAGTCCCACCTCGCTAGCTGAGGGAGCTCGAGAGTGGTTTATAAGGGCTGCTGCTCCCACCCTCTCGAGCTCCTCTCAAATGCAGGCTTCTGGGCCTAACTCTGCGCGCTGCCCTGTGAGCTTGCTGGGCCTTATATTATAGGTGGATCCTGTGCTATAGGCCTTGCAGGCTCACTGGGCAGCGCCCAATTTTTTTTCCTTTTTTGCTTTATTTATTTCTAAGTTGTTTTTTGCTGTATTTAGAGTTGCTTTATTTATTTTATTTTCTTTGTTTATTTCTAAGTTGTTTTTTGCTGTATTTAGAGTTGCTTTATTTATTTTACTTCCTTTATTTATTTTCTTTGTTGCTTTATTTATTTTATTTTGTTTATACTTACAACAAAATACTTATTGTTGCTATTTATTTCTAAGTTGTTTTTTGCTGTATTTAGAGTTGCTTTATTTATTTTATTTTCTTTGTTTATTTCTAAGTTGTTTTTTGCTGTATTTAGAGTTGCTTTATTTATTTTACTTTATTTATTTATTTTCTTTGTTGCTTTATTTATTTTATTTTGTTTATACTTACAACAAAATACTTATTGTTGCTATTTATTTTTCAAGTTTGTTTTGTTTTGTTTTGTTTTGTTAGTGCAAGTAGTATTGGAATTTGAATAGTACAAACGGACAATGGTATCATACTCGTTTGTTACAAAGTTGGCATGGTATCATCATAATAGTTGCGGAAATAACTCTTCACTTTTTCTTCGCTTGTGTCATTTGCTTATTGCGCCGTAACCATGGATAATCTTCATCGTTTATCAGGATGCTTGGGTCAGCCTTGACTTTGAAGGGAGGAATTTCATGAAACTTTTCATAATCTTCAGACATGTCTGTCTTGCCCTCCACTCCCAGGATGTCCCTTTTTCCTGAAAGAACTATGTGGCGCTTCGGCTCATTGTATGATGTATTCGCTTCCTTATCTTTTCTTTTTCTCGGTCTGGTAGACATGTCCTTCACATAGATAACCTGTGCCACATCATTGGCTAGGACGAACGGTTCGTCAGTGTATCCAAGATTTTTCAGATCCACTGTTGTCATTCCGTACTGTGGGTCTACCTGTACCCCGCCTCCTGACAGATTGACCCATTTACACTTAAACAAAGGGACCTTAAAATCATGTCCGTAGTCAAGTTCCCATATGTCCACTATGTAACCATAATATGTGTCCTTTCCCCTCTCGGTTGTTGCATCAAAGCGGACACCGCTGTTTTGGTTGGTGCTCTTTTGATCTTGGACAATCGTGTAAAATGTATTCCCATTTATCTCGTATCCTTTGTAAATCAATACAGTCGAAGATGGTCCCCTGGACAACAAGTACAACTCATCACAAACAGTGTTGTCACCTCTGAGACGTGTTTCCAACCAACTGCTGAAAGTCCTGATGTGTTCACGTGTAATCCAGTCGTCGCACTGCTCCGGGTGTTTGGAGCGCATACTGTTCTTGTGTTCATCGACATACGGGGTCACCAATGTAGAGTTCTGTAGAACTGTGTAGTGTGCTTGAGACCAAGAATAACCGTCCCTGCATATTATTGAGTCCCTTCCAAGCGTGCCTTTTCCAGTCAGTCTCCCCTCGTACCGCGATTTAGGGAGACCTATCTTATTAAGGCCAGGAATGAAGTCAACACAAAACCCGATGACATCCTCTGTTTGATGGCCCATGGAGATGCTTCCTTCTGGCATTGCGCGGTTACGGACATATTTCTTGAGGACTCCCATGAACCTCTCAAAGGGGAACATATTGTGTAGAAATACGGGCCCCAGAATGACAATCTCGTCGACTAGATGAACTAGGACGTGTGTCATGATATTGAAGAAGGATGGTGTGAACACAAGCTCGAAACTGACAAGACATTGCGCCACATCACTCCTTAGCCTTGGTATGATTTCTGGATCGATCACCTTCTGAGAGATTGCATTGAGGAATGCACATAGTTTCACAATGGCTAATCGGACGTTTTCCGGTAGAAGCCCCCTCAATGCAACCGGAAGCAGTTGCGTCATAATCACATGGCAGTCATGAGACTTTAGGTTCTGGAACTTTTTCTCTGCCATATTTATTATTCCCTTTATATTCGACGAGAAGCCAGTCGGGACCTTCATACTGAGAAGGCATTCAAAGAAGATTTCTTTCTCTTCTTTCGTAAGAGCATAGCTGGCAGGACCTTCATACTGCTTCGGAGGGATGCCGTCTTTTTCGTGCAAACGTTGCAGGTCCTCCCGTGCCTCAGCTGTATCTTTTGTCTTTCCATACACGCCCAAGAAGCCTAGCAGGTTCACGCAAAGGTTCTTCGTCACGTGCATCGCGTCGATTGAAGAGCGGACCTCTAGGTCTTTCCAGTAGGGTAGGTCCCAAAATATAGATTTCTTCTTCCACATGGGTGCGTGTCCCTCATCGTCATTCGGAACAGCTAGTGCGCCGGGGCCCTTTCCGAAGATTACGTGTAAATCATTGACCATAGCAAGTACGTGATCACCGGTACGCATGGCGGGCTTCTTCCGGTGATCTGCCTCGCCTTTGAAATGCTTGCCTTTCTTTCGACATTGATGGTTGGTCGGAAGAAATCGACGATGGCCCAGGTACACATTCTTCCTGCACTTGTCCAGGTATATACTTTCAGTGTCATCTAAACAGTGCGTGCATGCTTGGTATCCTTTGTTTGTCTGTCCTGAAAGGTTACTGAGAGCGGGCCAATCGTTGATGGTCACGAACAGCAACGCCTTTAGGTCAAATTCCTCCTGTTTGTGCTCATCCCACGCACGTACACCGTTTCCATTCCACAGCTGTAAAAGTTCTTCAACTAATGGCCTTAGGTACACATCAATGTCGTTGCCGGGTTGCTTAGGGCCTTGGATGAGAACTGGCATCATAATGAACTTCCGCTTCATGCACATCCAAGGAGGAAGGTTATACATACATAGAGTCACGGGCCAGGTGCTGTGATTGCTGCTCTGCTCCCCGAAAGGATTAATGCCATCCGCGCTTAGAGCAAACCATACGTTCTTTGCGTCCTTTGCAAACTCCTCCCAGTACTTTCTCTCGATTTTTCTCCATTGCGACCCGTCAGCGGGTGCTCTCAACTTCCCGTCTTTCTTACGGTCCTCACTGTGCCATCGCATCAACTTGGCATGCTCTCTGTTTCTAAACAAACGTTTCAACCGTGGTATTATAGGAGCATACCACATCACCTTTGCAGGAACCCTCTTCCTGGCGGGCTCGCCATCAACATCACCAGGGTCATCTCGTCTGATCTTATACCGCAACGCACCACATACCGGGCATGCGTTCAGATCGTTGTATGCACCGCGGTAGAGGATGCAGTCATTAGGGCATGCATGTATCTTCTGCACCTCCAATCCTAGAGGGCATACGACCTTCTTTGCTGCGTATGTACTGTCGGGCAATTCGTTATCCTTCGGAAGCTTCTTCTTCAGTATTTTCAGTAGCTTCTCAAATCCTTTGTCAGCCACAGCATTCTCTGCCTTCCACTGCAGCAATTCCAGTACGGTACCGAGCTTTGTGTTGCCATCTTCGCAATTGGGGTACAACCCTTTTTTGTGATCCTCTAACATGCGATCGAACTTCAGCTTCTCCTTTTGACTTTCGCATTGTGTCCTTGCATCGACAATGACCCGGCGAAGATCATCATTTGGTTCCTCTTGATCTTCAGCAGCTTCACCCGTTGCAGCATCATTGGGCACATCGTCTGGTTCCTCTTGATCTTCACCAGCTCCCCCCATTGCAGCATCACCGTATTCAGGGGGCACATAGTTGTCATCGTACTCTTCTTCTTCACCGTCTTCCATCATAACCCCTATTTCACCGTGCCTCGTCCAAACATTATAGTGTGGCATGAAACCCTTGTAAAGCAGGTGGGAGTGAAGGATTTTTCGGTTAGAGTAAGACATCGTATTCACACATTGAGTGCATGGACAACACATAAAACCATTTTGCTTGTTTGCCTCTGCCACATTTAGAAACTCACGCACGCCCTTAATGTACTCGGAGGTGTGTCTGTCACCGTACATCCATTGGCGGTTCATCTGCGTGCATTTATATATAATTAAGTGTGTCAAAAACCATTACAGAACATCATAAATAGATAATTAAGTGACCAAATGGATAAAAGTTCATCATCACATTAAAACCAAAGTACATACATATATAGTTCTCATCTAACAACATATATAGCTCTCCATACACATCGAAACTATGTAAAACATTTCAACGCGAAAACAAATGCTATCATAATCGCAACCAAGGTAACAATTGATCCAACGGCATAATGATACCAAGCCTCGGTATTAATGGCATATTTTCTAATCTTTTTAATCTTCAACCGCATTGCATCCATCTTGATCTTGTGATCATCGACGACATCCGCAACATGCAACTCCAATATCATCTTCTCGTCCACAATTTTTTTCATTTTTTCCTTCAAGAATTTGTTTTCTTCTTCAACTAAATTTAACCTCTCGACAATAGGTTCGATCTTGATCTTGTGATCATCGATAACTTCCGCAACATGCAACTCCAATTCCATCTTCTCCTCCTCCATTTTTTCCAATTTTTTCTTTAACGAAATGTTTTCCTCTTCAACTAAATTTAACCTCTCCACAAGAGGGTCGGTTGGAATTTCCGGTTCAACTACCTCCTAGACATAATAAAACATCTATGCATGTCAGGTTGGTCGGCATAACTATCATAAGCACTAAAACAAATAGTTATAAATTAAAGATAATATACCACATCCGAATCGTAGACCGGACGAGGGCCCACGTGGGCGGATATCAAAACCATCGCACTATATAATAACAAGCAATAATAAACGTAAGAAAATTAGACAAATATCTATCTAAAGCAATAATAAAAGTAAGAAAAGCATGGACATAACAAGAGGCTCACCACGGTGGTGCCGGTGACGAGATCGGCGGGGGCGATCGACGGCGGCGAAGACGGGGACGGGACGTGACGGACCGCTAAACCTAGACAAATCTCGGAGAAAATAGAGCTTCGAGAGCAGAAAAGCTTAACTAGTGTGGCTCGGGCATTCCACCGAACATGTTGTGTGCATAGGAGGTGAGCTAGAGCACCACTAACCCCTCTCTCCCTCGGCCAGAAAAAAAAACAGAGCAGTGAGCTCTGCTCTTGAGTGAGGGGGTTTATATAGGCAACTCACTGGTCCCGGTTGGTGCAACAAACCGGGGCTAAAGGGGAGCCTTTGGTCCCGGTTCATAATACAAACCGGGACTAATAGTGGTGGGCCAGGAGCAAGAGCCATTGGTCCCGGTTTTTAGCTCCAACCGGGACCAATAGGTCCAGACGAACCGGGACCAATGGCCCACGTGGCCCGGCCGGCCCCCTGGGCTAACGAACCGGGTCCAGTACCCCCATTGGTCCCAGTTCTAGATTGAACCGGGGCTAATGGGCTGGACCAATGCCCTGTTTTCTACTAGTGAGCAAACAGATGCAACAACCAAATTCAGCAAGCAAGGGCAACAACCAGACCCTGTACTACCGTTTTCTAACGTTCCAGCGGACTAGGACACTCTACAGCCAGACCTGCTCTGATACCAAGCCTGTGGCACGCCGGCTCAGAGAAAACCGGAACGCCCCGTATTCCAGCCCGGAGATAGGGGTGAAGTCTTCTGGTATACGGCGCTGCTTAGTATAGAACAAACCAGATCTCTATTACAACACGAATATGAATACAAGGGTTCCGATATTACAATGAATAACATTGGTACGATGACACTACGTGAACCATGATTGCTCTATACAAGCAGCATAACAACTCAAAGCAGCGGAACAACTATTGGCAGCAGAACAACAAACGGTGACGATGGACTCCAATCCGCAAAGACTCTGGCTGGAACGTTTATCCTAGCTCGCGAACACGGGAACAACACCAAACAAGCAATCCATCCAGGCACGACCTGCAAGCTGGCATGACATGCCAGGTCAGTACATTAAATGTACTTGCAAGCTCAGAGTTGCCAAAACCATTCAAGACAAACAACATCATGGCAATTACAGGTTAATCAGGAATTATCATGAGATCATCAGGATAACATAGCATGAACAACATGAACATGATACAGCTAGACAATATGAGCATGGCATGAACATATAAATCTGATGATACTAGCATGCAACATGATGACACCACATGCACCATTTATTCTGTCCGGGCTACCTCGGAACCATCACATGCATCACTTACCAACCTCGGTCATTATACGATCATCTCAGAATCAAATCAAGCTTGGTACAAACAATACCGTAGTAATCATCAAATTGTTGGGGAACGTAGTATTTTCAAAATTTTCCTACGATCATGCAAGATCTATCTACTAGATCCATAGCAACGAGGGGAAGAGTGTGTCTACGTACCCACGTAGACCGGGAGCGGAAGCGTCAAGTGACGCGGTTGATGTAGTCGAACTTCTTCGCGATCCAACCGATCAAGCACCGAACGTACGACACCTCCGCGTTCAGCACACGTTCAGCATGATGACGTCCCACGATCTCTTGATCCAGTTGAGCTTCATAAGAGAGTTTCGTCAGCACGACGGCGTGGTGACGGATATGATGTATCTACCGGTGCAAGGCTTCGTCTAAGCACTACAACGGTATAATCGAGGTGTATTTCTGTGGAGGGGGGCACCGCACACGGTTGTGAGAGATCAACTGATCAAATTGTGTGTCCTAGGGTGCCCCCTGCCCCCGTATATAAAGGAGCAAGGGGAGGGGCCGGCCAGCCCTTCTATGGCGCTCCAGGGAGGCAATCCTACTAGGAATAGGATTGCAATCCTATTCCTAGTAGGAGTCCACCAAGAAGGAAGAGAGAGAAAGGAAGGAGAGGGAGAGTTGGCGCCCCCCAATCCTAGTCCAACTAGGATTCCCTGGTGGGGCGCCGGCCAGCCTCTATGGGCTGCCTCTCTTCTTTCCTTAAGGCCCACTATGGACCACCCCCCTCGTGGCGGGTTCCGGTAACCGCCTCCGGCAATCTGGTTAAATCCAAAACTTTTCCGGAACACTTCCGGTGTCCGAATATAGTCGTCCAATATATCAATCTTTATGTCTCGGACATTCCGAGGCTGCTCGTCATGTCCGTGATCTCATCCGGGACTCCGAACTACCTTCGATACATCAAAACCCATAAACTCATAATACCGATCGTCATCAAACGTTAAGCGTGTGGACCCTACGGGTTCGAGAACTATGTAGACATGACCGAGACTCATCTCCAGTCAATAACCAATAGCGGAACCTGGATGCTCATATTGGCTCCTACATATTCTACGAAGATCTTTATCGGTCAAACCGCATAACAACATATGTTGTTCCTTTTGTCATCGGTATGTTACTTGCCCGAGATTCGATCATCGGTATCTCTATACCTAGTTTAATCTCGTTACCGGCAAGTCTCTTTACTCGTTCCGTAATACATCATCTCGTAACTCATTAGTTATTTGCTTGCAAGGCTTAATATGATGTGCATTACCGAGAGGGCCCAGAGATACCTCTCCGACACTCGGAGTGACAAATCCTAGTCTTGATCTATGCCAACACCACGAATACTTTCGGAGACACCTGTAGAGCATCTTTATGGTCACCCAGTTACGTTGTGACGTTTGATAGCACACAAGGTGTTCCTATGGTATTTGGGAGTTGCATAATCTCATAGTCATAGGAACATGTATAAGTGATGAAGAAAGCAATAGTAGTAAAACTAAACGATCATAGTGCTAAGCTAACGGATGGGTCTAGTCCATCACATCATTCTCCTAATGATGTGATCCCGTTGATCAAATGACAACTCATGTCTATGGCTAGGAAACATAACCATCTTTGATCAATGAGCTAGTCTAGTAGAGGCATACTAGGGACACTCTGTTTTGTGTATGTATTCACACATGTACTAAGTTTCCGGTTAATACAATTCTAGCATGAATAATAAACATTTATCATGACTAGTAAGTGTGCACGTGCAACGCGCGTCTAAAGTAACACACATTATGTCAAATATCATGAATTTTAACCAAATATTTGATTAAATTGTTTAAAGTTTTCAAATTTCACTTGAAATGGATAGCATATAATTCCTTACTCATACAAATAATTGGAATTACCAGTCTTAATGTATCAACATGCCTCTTGAATCCATATCACACGTCCTCTTTATATGTTTGATTTCCAACGTATGAATAAAGTCAACCTTGTTGCCCCTATTTACTGTTACGGGGAATTGGAAGTTTGAAATCATTTCCCAAACACAGAATTGTAGTGAAGCCTTGTTGACCCTTCTCACTGGAGCATACCTGGTAGGAAGACAAGTTGTTTTGTAGTGGCAAAATAAAGATAACAAATCAAGACTTCATTTTTTTGGTGAGTAACAAATCAAGACTTCATTGAACAAGAAACCATGTTAAGTCTGTATACATCCTCTCACACTCAATAACCTCTTGTTAAATCTATATTTTAATATCATATTATACTTCCAGTCAAACAAATTCACAACCATGATGCGCATGATGATTCTGAAAATGGACTGGCTCAACCGTAACAAAAAATAAAGGATTCCTACAAAATGAAATTGATATAAAAAAGTCCAGTTGGGATATAAAAAATGAAATCGAGATGAAAAGCATAGTCTAACACTTTAGGTGAGTTGCATCCAAAAATGCATTTCGTTAAAAGGGAAGAATTGTTCGATTCAAGGGCGACCAAAACAAAGCAAAGATACAACCAGCAGCTTTAAACTTCACTCTCCTTAACATATTTTTGTCCTTCCCTTGGAATCTGAATCAATACATGTCTCTTTTGAACATGTTCAGTAGCATTTGCTGCATAAAAAAGGAGCAAGAATAGTCTGATTTCATGTCAACAATGCGGCAATGCATTTTCTTTATCTACAACGCCATATTTGCAGTCAGGTATTCAGGCATAGAATGCAAAGCTCTGATGTAAGTTACCATAACATATTCAGAAGTGGAGGCTAACCTTGTACTAAAGCATGAACTAACAGGAAGGGCAATATAGCAAGTACCATCAGCTTATATCTTGACAGTTCTCCAACATCAACTTGTTTCTTTGCCTGTCCAAGCTCTATCCCACTCACTCTGCTCGCAAAGTTCAGAGAGCAGATAGTTTCGCCCAGGTCATTCTCGTTTGGGCTAATTGGAACGAACATCAAATTTTTGGAGTATCCACGTACAGTGCTTTACACACATTATCACCAAAACTAAAGAATAGCTTCAAATCATACCGGCACAAGGAGAAGAAAATTGCATACTTAGTGACTCTTGCATCAAGTGTGTTAAGTGTTAACTTTGAATTTTTGCCAGTTTGAGAAGTAAATAAGTTAGCAAGATCACATATATAATCAGCAGTGCAAATTATAACCAACATTTGAAAGTTGCAAACCTGAAGGGTATGTGCTGGCTCATAGTTGCAAGAGCAGTAGCAGATATGGCTCTCCATTCATCATGCTTTCTCCTTTGACCATCACACAATATATACTGTATGGAAAATTAGTGAGGACAGGATTTTACGGTCTGCAACTTAGTGCGAGTAAATGAAAATCTGTTGAACGACCAGTTTGACTGGCTGCTGTGCTCGTTAGCATTTGTAGAACCAACAACACTGGCTTTGCTTCCAGTTTGCAGGATGCCCCAGGCCTCATCCATGTTAGTGAATCGTGCTTCAAGCAGTCCTGGTACATGATAAACTTCCTCCGCAACTTGTCTTATTTCAGCCTATACAGAAAACATATATGAGAAGCATGTATCCAGAGAACAACCATGAGAAGAGTGTACTGGAAATTCAGAGAAGCCTAGCTCATGGGGAAAGATGCCTCTTCATGGCTAGGGCCTCAATGCGCTGTGTGCGGCGGAGGCGGGCGGCAACGACGACCTGTGCGTCGCCGGCGTCAACGATGACCCGTGCTCCAGGAGAGGCGAGTGGTTGTAGGAGGGTGGGCAAGCGCGTCCATGGAGCAGTAGCCGAGCGTCCGGCGGCGACGACCCACTCCAGTAAAGGCCGGCGGTGCCCGCATCCTTGCGGCAGCAGCCGAGTGGAGGAGCGGCGAACGGTGATGACGACTGCGACCTCGTCCGTGGGGCAGCGCCTGAGCGGAGGAGCGGTGGCCTGACCGGTGGAGTTGTAGACGGAGCGGCGACCATTGGAGACGGATTTCACCCCGTGAATGGCGAGCGTGGGCATCGGAGATGGGGGCCGTGGAGGTGTGAGTGGAGTCGGCCAAGGGGCTAACTGGTGAGATATGAGATGCGGCGACGGCGGCGCTATATGGGGAGAGGATTGTGGATCGAGGAAGTGGGATAAGCTTTGACGAAGGACACGAATGTGTGTTCGGGCTGGCAGAGTTTTCGTCCGCCTGGAAAAATTGCTAAACGCACTTTGAACGTGTGTTGATGTAATCTTGACTGTTAGATCTAATTAAGCGATCTGATCAGAAGGCTCTAATTTCTTCGTGTTGTTCTGTGTAGTTTAGACTGGGTGCACGTAGCGATGAATATGTTTGCTTGTTTAATAGTAGTAGATATATATGGAAATATAAATAACAACTTTATTATTGCCTCTAGGGCATATTTCCTTCAGTCTCCCACTTGCACTAGAGTCAATAATCTAGTTCACATCGCCATGTGATTTAACACCGATAGTTCACATCGTCATGTGATTAACACCCATAGTTCACATCGCCATGTGACTAACACCCAAAGGGTTTACTAGAGTCGATAATCTAGTTCACATCGCTATGTGATTAACACCCAAAGAGTACTAAGGTGTGATCATGTTTTGCTTCGTGAGAGAAGTTTAGTCAACGTGCCTGACACATTCAGATCCGTATGTATTTCGCAAATTTCTATGTCTACAATGCTCTGCATGGAGCTACTCTAGCTAATTGCTCCCGCTTCCAATATGCATCCAGATTGATACTTAGAGTTATCTGGATCATTGTAAAGCTTGCATCGGTGTCACTCTTTACAACGAACTCTTTATCACTTCCATAATCGAGAAAACATTTCCTTATTCATCCAGTAACTAAGGACAATTTTGACCGTTGTTCAGTGATCTACTCCTGGATCACTTTTGTACCTCCTTGCCAAACTCATGGTAAGGTACACAACAGGTTTGGTACACAGCATGGCATACTTTATAGAACCTATGGCTGAGGCATAGGGAATGACTTTCGTTCTTTCTCTATCTTCTGCCGAGGTCGGCCTTTGAGTCTTACTCAACTTCATACCTTACAAGTCAGGTAAGAACTCCTTTTTTGACTGATCCATTTTGAACTACTTAAAAATCTTATCAAGGTATGTACTCATCAAAAGTCTTATCATGCGTCTTGATCTATCTCTATAGATCTTGATGCCCAATATGTAAGCAGCTTCACCGAGGTCTTTCTTTGAAAAACAACTTTCAAACATTCCTTTATGCTTTCCAGAATATTCTACATTATTTCTGATCAACAATATGTCATTCACATATACTAATCAGAAAGGTTGTAGTGCTCCCACTCACTTTCTTGTAAATACAGGCTTCACCGCAAGTCTGAATAAAACTATATGCTTTGATCAACCTATCAAAGCATATATTCCAACTCCGAGATGCTTGCACCAGTCCATAGATGGATCGCTGGAGCTTGCACAATTTGCTAGCACCTTTAGGATTGACAAAACCTTCTGGTTGCATCATATACAACTCTTCTTTGAGATATCCATTCATGAATGTAGTTTTGACATCCATTTGCCATATTTCATAATCATAAAATGCGGCAGTTGCTAACATGATTCGGACAGACTTAAGCATCGCTACAGGTGAGAAAGTATCATCGTAGTCTACTCCTTAAACTTGTTGAAACCCTTTCGCAACAAGTCGAGCTTTGTAAACAGTAACATTACCATCTGCGTCGGTCTTCCTCTTGAAGACCCATTTATTTTCGATGGCTTGCCGATCATCGGGTAAGTCAACCAAAGTCCACACTTTGTTCTCATACATGGATCCCATCTCAGATTTCATGGCCTCAAGCCATTTTGCGGAATCTGGGCTCATCATCGCTTCCTCATAGTTCGTAGGTTCATCATGGTCTAGTAACATGACTTCCAGAACTGGGTTGCCGTACCACTCTGGTGCGGAACGTACTCTGGTTGATCTACGACGTTCAGCAGAAACTTGATCTGAAGTTTCATGATCATCATCATTAGCTTCCTCACTAATTGGTGTAGGAATCATTGGAACAATTTTCTATGATGTACTACTTTCCAATTCAGGAGAAGGTACAATTACCTCATCAAGTTCTACTATCCTCCCACTCACATCTTTCGAGAGAAACTCCTTCTCTAGGAAGGATCCATTCTTAGCAACGAATATCTTGCCTTCGGATCGGTGATAGAAGGTGTACCCAACAGTCTCTTTTGGGTATCCTATGAAGACACATTTCTCCGAGTTGGGTTTGAGCTTATCAGGTTGAAGCTTTTTCACATAAGCATCGCAGCCCCAAACTTTAAGAAACGACAACTTTGGTTTCTTGCCAAACCATAGTTCATAAGGTGTCGTCTCAACGGATTTAGATGGTGCCCTATTTAACGTGAATGCAGCTGTGTCTAATGCATAACCCCAAAATGATAGTGTTAAATCGGTAAAAGACATCATAGATCGCACCATATCCAATAAAGTACGATTACGACGTTCGGACACACCATTACGCTGTGGTGTTCCGGGTGGCGTGAGTTGTGAAACTATTCCACATTGTTTCAAATGAAGACCAAACTCGTAACTCAAATATTCTCCTCCACGATCAGATCGTATAAACTTTATTTTCTTGTTACGATGATTCTCTACTTCACTCTGAAATTCTTTGAACCTTTCAAATGTTTCAGACTTGTGCTTCATTAAGTAGATATACCCATATCTGCTCAAATCATTAGTGAAGGTCAGAAAATAACAATACCCGCCGCGAGCTTCAACACTCATTGGCCCACATACATCAGTATGTATGATTTCCAACAAATCTGTTGCTCGCTCCATAGTTCCGGAGAACGGAGTTTTAGTCATCTTGCCCATGAGGCATGGTTCGCAAGCACCAAGTGATTCATAATCAAGTGATTACAAAAGTCCATCACTATGGAGTTTCTTCATGCGCTTTACACCAATATGACCTAAACGGCAGTGCCACAAATAAGTTGCACTATCATTATTAACCTTGCATCTTTTTGGCTTCAATATTATGAATATATGTATCACTACGATCGAGATCCAACAAACTATTTTCATTGGGTGTATGACCATCGAAGGCTTTATTCATGTAAACAGAATAACAATTATTCTATGACTTTAAATGAATAACCGTATTGCAACAAACATGATCAAATCATATTCATGCTTAACACAAATGCCAAATAACATTTATTTAGGTTCTACACTAATCCCGAAAGTATAGGGAGTGTGCGATGATGATCATATCAATCTTGGAACCACTTCCATAACACATCGTCACTTCACCTTTAACTAGTCTCTGTTCATTCTGCAACTCTTGTTTCGAGTTACTACTCTTTAGCAACTAAACCAATATCAAATACCGAGGAGTTGCTATGAATGCTAGTAAAATACACATCAATAATCTGTATATCAAATATACCTTTGTTCACTTTTCCATCCTTCTTATCCACCAAGTATCTAGGGCAGTTCCACTTCTAGTGACCATTTCCTTGGCAGTAGAAGCACTTAGTTTCAGGCTTGAGTTTAGCTTTGGGTTTCTTCATGGGAGTAACAACTTGCTTGTCATTCTTCTTGAAGTTCCCTTTCTATCCTTTTGCCCTTTACTTGAAACAAGTGGTCTCGTTAACCATCAACACTTGATGTTGTTTCTTGATTTCTACCTTCGCCGATTTCAGCATCGCGAAGAGCTCGGGAATTACTTTCGTCATCCCTTGCATATTATAGTTCATCACGAAGTTCTACTAACTTGGTGATAGTTTCTAGAGAACTTTGTCAATTGCTGTCTTATCTAGAAGATTAACTCCCACTTGATTCAAGCAATTGTAGTACTCAGACAATCTGACCATATACTCACTGGTTGAGCTATTCTCCTCCATCTTGTAGGCAAAGTACTGTCAGAGGTCTCATACCTCTTGACAAGGGCATGAGTATGAAATAATAATTTCAACTCTTGGAACATCTTATATGCTCCGTGGTGTTCAAAAACAAATAATAATTTCAACTCTTGGAACATCTTATATGCTCCGTGGTGTTCAAAAACAGTTTTGAAGTCCCGGTTCTAAGCTGTAAAGCATGGTGCACTAAACTATCAAGTAGTCATCATACCGAGCTTTTGTCAAAACGTTCATAACGTTTGCATCTGCTCCTGCAATAGGTCTTTCACCTAGCGGTGCATTAAGGACGTAATTCTTCTATGCAGCAATGAGGATAATCCTCAGATCACGGAACAATTCCGCATCATTGCTACTAACATCTTTCAACTTAGTTTTCTCTAGGAACAAATAAACAATAAATGGGGAGCAACATCGCGAGCTATTAATCTACAACATAGATATTCTAATACTACTAGGACTAAGTTCATGATAAATTAAAGTTTAATTTAATCATATTACTTAAGAACTCCCACTTATATTGACATCCCTCCGGTCATCTAAATGATCACGTGATCCAAATCAACTAAACCATGTCCGATCATCACGTGAGATGGAGTAGTTTCAATGGTGAACATCTTATGTTGATCATATCTACTATATGATTCACGTTCAACCTTTCGGTTTCCAGTGTTCCGAGGCCATATCTGCATATGCTAGGCTCATCAAGTTTAAGCCGAGTATTCTGCGTGTGCAAAACTGGCTTACACCCGTTGTATTTGAACGTAGAGCTTATCGCACCCGATCATCACGTGGTGTCTCGGCACGACGAACTTTCGCAACGGTGCATACTCAGGGAGAACACTTATACCTTGAAATTTTGTAAGGGATCATCTTATAATGCTACCGTCATTCTAAGCAAAATAAGAAGCATAATAAGATAAACATCACATGCAAATCAAAATATGTGACATGATATGGCCATCATCATCTTGTGCTTTTGATCTCCATCTCCAAAGCACCGTCATGATCACCTTCGTCACCGGCGCGACTCCTCGATCTCCATCGTAGCATCGTTGTCGTCTCGCCAACCATTGTTTCTACGACTATCGCTACTGCTTAGTGATAAAGTAAAGCAATTACATGGTTATTGCATTTCATACAATAAAGCGACAACCATATGGCTCCTACCAGTTGCCGAGAACTTTACAAAACATGATCATCTCATACAAAACCGTATATCTCATGATGTCTTGACCATATCACATCACAACATGCCCTGCAAAAACAAGTTAGACGTCCTCTACTTTGTTGTTGCAAGTTTTACGTGGCTGCTACGGGCTTAGCAAGAACCATTCTTACCTACGCATACAAAAACCACTACGATGTTTCGTCAAGTATGTGTTGTTTTAACCTTCACAAGGACCGAGCGTAGCCACACTTGATTTAGCTAAAGTGAGAGAGACAGACACCTTCCAGTCACCTTTAAGCAACGAGTGCTCATAACGGTGAAACCAGTCTCGCGTAAGCGTACGCGTAATGTCGGTCCGGGCCGCTTCATCTCACAATACCGCGGAAGCAAAGTATGACATGCTGGTAAGCAGTATGACTAGTATCGCCCACAACTCATTGTGTTCTACTCGTGCATATCATCTACGCATAGACCTGGCTCATGATGCCACTGTTGGGGAACGTAGTATTTTCAAAGTTTTCCTACGATCATGCAAGATCTATCTACTAGATGCATAGCAACGAGGGTAAGAGTGTGTCTACGTACCCTCGTAGACCGAGAGCGGAAGCGTCAAATGACGCGGTTGATGTAGTCGAACTTCTTCGCGATCCAACCGATCAAGCACCGAACGTACGGCACCTCCGCGTTCAGCACACGTTCAGCTTGATGACGTCCCACGAGCTCTTGATCCAGTTGAGCTTCACGGGAGAGTTTCGTCAGCACGACGGCATGGTGACGGATATGATGTATCTACCGGCGCAGGGCTTCACCTAAGCATTGCAACGGTATAATCGAGGTGTATTTCTGTGGAGGGGGGCACCGCACACGGTTGGGAGAGATCAACTGATCAACTTGTGTGTCCTAGGGTACCCCCTGCCCCCGTATATAAAGGAGCAAGGGGAGGGGCCGGCCAGCCCTTCTATGGCGCGCCAGGGAGGCAATCCTACTAGGAATAGGATTGCAATCCTATTCCTAGTATGTCACACCCTGCATTTTGTAACATGTCATTTGCATCAATAAAGCATGAAAATTTGGACCAGCAAATTTTTTGGCATCATTTGGCTTTTATTTGGAATTGAGTTTTTCTTCCTGTGTTTTTCAAGTGCTCATTAAAGTCAACTACTACCTCTTGTAGAATTCATCTCCTTACCCAAAACTTCAGCCCAATGATCATACCAAGTGTTTGTAGTAGTATAGTATTTTCTTATAAAATTAATTTGGCCAAAATGTATTTTTAAAAATTAGTATTCCAAAAATCCCTGAATTGAGGTTTGCACTGCAAGTGCTTGATTTAGGGTGAGAAAATTATTTCAAAAAAATATATTTGAAACCTAGTAGATATAGGACTCCCAGAAACCACAAAAGTATAATTTTAAAATTTATTTTCCTATTTTATTTAAAGGCTTTTTCTTAAGGCCAGAAATGGTCTTTAATAGGGAAAATTTATTTAATTATTTCAAAAATATTTGCCAA
Organism: Secale cereale; assembly: GCA_902687465.1. Classification (NCBI taxonomy): domain Eukaryota; kingdom Viridiplantae; phylum Streptophyta; class Magnoliopsida; order Poales; family Poaceae; genus Secale; species Secale cereale. The sequence continues at coordinate 80,434,793 of LR738714.1, forward strand.
AATTCAGGGAGACTCTCAGGACATATATTGTCCATATATAAGAGTTTCAACACTTGGTCATGTTCAAAATAATGGGCTAATCCCTTAGAAACCCTTTCTGGATATTTCAAGCTTTTGAAATATTTACAAAGGAAATATTCTCTAAAAATTCCAGGGAAATTCTATCATGTCATGTGTGACATATTTGATGAACTTGCCAAGCCCCATGCCTTGGGAAGCAAGAAAACATCATCAAAACCCCTCAAAATCATTATGGTCCATATCTGAAGTTTGAGCAACTTTACATTGCCAAACTTATTCAAATGCTCTCAAACTTGGTGCACATGCTAGAATGGTCTAATAAGACATCTATACCAAATGGCACAAGCTTTGGAGAAGGGTAACTTGATCAGAGTACCCCAAAACCATTTTTGTTCAAATTCAAATTTGAACAACTTTACATTACCAACTTTTTACCTCGGGCTTCAAACTTTGTGGGCATGATCATAACCCCAAATGATGATATACACCAAGTGGTGCATCAAGGGGAGATGATTAGCTTGACTTAAACATGGTGAAACCATTTCTATTGATTTCTAGGGTTCACCAAAGTTACATTGGCAAGTTTCTTCAAACAAGCCCAAATTTGGTGAAACACCCTATTTCCATATTCAATTTAATCATGTTCAGTGCCATGGCCAGTGGAGGTCATTTCCTTGCCCAAAACTTGATCAAACACCTTCTGCCATTTTACCAAAACCACTGTTTTGGCCTCTTTTACTATTTACTTTTGCTTCAACTTTCTACCACAGCCTCACCTAGTCACCTTCTACCCCCAGTAATTTCCCCAGGACCAGAGATCAATGATTGAAGGGTGAAAACCCCAATTTACCTTGCTCGACAGCCCAGTTCTTACCATCTCCCAGCTTCCCTCCTCTCTCACTGGACAACCAAGGCATCCAAGGCCACAGCCAGATTGTTTACTCCATGCTGGACCCCCCAGACACGGCAGACGCGCCCAGCTAGCCAACGGCATGCCGTGGCATGCAGAAGGCACGCTCCAGAGCACGCCATAGTGCACACCCGCACTGTAGCCTCGCCCAATCCATCGCCCCTGACCACCTCATGTTTCCCCCTCGCGCCGTTCGATGCGCCTCGGCATCCGCAACGCCCCCCAGCGCTGTCCCCCTCCTCCTTCTCCCTCCAGTGGACGTCCTCGCACGCGCGCCGGCTGCCCGCGAGCTCCAGTAGTCTGCTTCACATGCGCGCAGCACCAGAAGATTCCCCCGCTCCCTCTCTTCCTCTCCTCTGCCCTGGACCTCGTCCAACAACCCCGCAGACACTTCCCCAGCGCCTCCCGTGCCCTGTGGCAACGAGCAGAGGCTCGCCGGCGCACAGGTCCACGGCACCTCGCCGTCCGCCTATAAATTGGCCCCCCGAGCCCCTCCTCTCCTCACTAGTCGCACTCTCCCTCTCTCAATCTCCCCCAGAGCCACTCGCCCCACTCCAAACCAGCCCGAGCTCGAGATCGATCTCGGCTTCCCAGCGCCTGCTCGGTACAGGCCGCCCCAGCCTCTTCTCGCATTCGATCTAGCACCACTGCATCACCCTGACGCGTTTCCCCCTCTTTTCCCTCTCTGCAGCTGCCGGAATCGACCAGAGCAGCATCCGCCCGAAGCTCCTCCGCCGCATGACCTCGCCGTCGGCGACCCAGGCCACTCCGGCGACCCGCACCACCTCCACCAGATCGGCGACACTCCACTGGATCCATTCATGCCCTTAGCTCGCCCCGCCGTGCCCCGAAACGCTGCCGGTGAGCTCACCGGCTCTCTGCCGGAGGGTTAGGGATGACAGGCGGGCCCCGCCTGTCAGCCTCCCCTCGCCCTCGCTCCTCTCTCCTCTCACTGACGCCGGGCCCCGCCCGTCCGGTTTGAAAAACCCTGGCGCGCGCTAGCGCCGTGCGGTGGGCTATTTTCGACCTGGGCCGTTGCATTGTGGCCGTTCTGGCCCAGTGGCACAGAGCCCTTTTTCATTTTTCTTTTCTGTGGATTTTCAAATAATTCCATAGAATTAAATATATATCCAAATGAATTAATTCCAGTTCCTAAAAACTTGTAAAAATCCAACCTATTTAATGATGTCACTTTCACACATGTCCAAGGACCTTTTCTGTTCTGTTCAAATTTAAATTCATATTTGAACATTAAAACTTCTGTTCATATATTCATGTACCCCATTCTGCCACTCCAAAACTCAAACTAAGAATTTTTGCCATCTTAGTTTTCCCTCTAGTATTTAACAAAAATAAGTTGACATTTTTCTGAGCACTTTGATTTTTCTGTTTTTATTGTGGTCTTATTTTCCCGTTGTTTATTGTGACGATTAGATACCATATTTGACGAGGTTGCTGAAGAAGAAGGAGGGGAAGGATTTGAAGACTTTGAAGACCAAGACAATCCAGGCAAGCAGCCCTTTGACCATGATACCCTTGTGTTCTTTGGAACCCATTTATTTCCGAATGCATGATGATAAGAGTGACGGTGGTGACCTAGTTAAGAACCACCACATGATGCATGCTTTACTCATGATCTTGCTATGTGCTAGATGCAATGCAAATGATTAGTAGCGATGCTTAGTGATGCATGTGTGCCATGAAACCTTCGTGGTTGCATTCTTTTCAAAAAACCCGTCGGGTGCCCCTAATGCCCGAGGGTGATGTTGAGTTAGGTCATCATTTGAGGAAGAAGTGATGTGCCGATAAAGATCTTGTGCATGGGTGAAATGATGGATTAGATTTATGTGTGACTACCGTCCCAACCAAACATGTGCAACCACTCTACCCCTTATGGGATGGGGCATTATTGATTACTTAGGCCGATACTAGCATGGTGCCCACATTACTAGTGACGGGGAAGACTTGAGGTCTTTCCCGGGACGGGGTCGTGCTCGAATAGGCGACCATGACTGTTTTCACAGGGCACCGGACACACCGTTGGTCCCTTCGTGTATGCGTGACATTGAAAATAGGGCAAGTCCCATGATCTATTGTTGTGCTCGAGGGCTGTGCACCAACGAGTGGACCCTATGTTAGTGTCGTCTAGGGAAAGATAATGACCGGGTGCTTCCCCCGAGTACTTGAGGTACTGCGGGATCGTGGGTGACACGAAAGCTTCCCGGATCTTGTGGGTAAAGTGCGCAACCTCTTCAGAGTGTAAAACTATTCGAATAGCCGTGTCCACGGTCATGGACAGTTGGGTGGTGCTACTTAAACTATGTCCAGAATTTTACTATATCGGTGAAAGTATGTGTGTGAAGAGTCTAGGTGGTGACTTGACTCGTTGAATTGAATCCTATTCATGTTCATATCGGTAACCTGTCTTCGAGGTTATCTGAATTTATTGATGCATATACTTGATGGTAGAATATTTATTCTAGCTTGTGGCTAGATTGCTCATTGTTGTATAATTGCATTGTTACCTTGAACCAAATCATGGGTTCCTTGCGAGTACATTCAAAGTACTCATTGGCTTGCCACTGGTTATTTAATTGGCCAGGCATGGAGGAGCAGGAATATGAAGAAGAATTCTATGGAGACGAACATGCGAACTAGGATGCTATCCCAGTCAGAATGCCTGTAGGGTTAAGGCAGATGGCATGGGTTCTACTTATCTTCGAAGACTTCCGCTATTCGAGTTATTTGCTATTCAGCCCTTGAGGCTTTATCTATGTAAGACCTGGCCATAATGGCCATAATTTGTGTAAGACGGTATGCATGGATGTAAGACTCTTGTTATTCAGCTTCTGTGTGTTCAGTGAGCATTGATCTCTGGGATCACTGTACACGTGCATTCGGTGATCTCGACTCTTAAGTCGGGGTCCCCACATAGTAGGAGTCCGCTAAGGAAAAGAGGGAAAGGAAGGAGTGGGAGAGGTGGCGCCCCCCAATCCTAGTCCAACTAGGATTCCCTGGTGGGGCGCCGGCTAGCCTCTATGGGCTGCCTCTCTTCTTTCCTCAAGGCCCACTATGGACCATCCCTTCTCGTGGGGGGTTCCGGTAACCCGCTCCGGCAATCCGGTTAAATCCAAAACTTTTCCGGAACACTTCCAGTGTCCGAATATAGTCGTCCAATATATCAATCTCTATGTCTTAGACATTCCGAGACTCCTCGTCACGTCCATGATCTCGTCCGGGACTCCGAACTACCTTCGGTACATCAAAACCCATAAACTCATAATACCGATCATCATCAAACGTTAAGCGTGCGGACCCTACGGGTTCGAGAACTATGTAGACATGACCGAGACTCATCTCCCGTCAATAACCAATAGCGGAACCTGGATGCTCATATTGGCTCCTACATATCCTACGAAGATATTTATCGGTCAAACCGCATAACAACATACGTTGTTCCTTTTGTTATCGGTATGTTACTTGCCCGAGATTTGATCGTCGGTATCTCTATACCTAGTTCAATCTCGTTCCCGGAAAGTCTCTTTACTCGTTCCGTAATACATCATCTCGTGACTAACTCATTAGTCATTTGCTTGCAAGGCTTATTATGATGTGCATTACCGAGAGGGCCCAGAGATACCTCTCCGCCACTCGGAGTGACAAATCCTAGTCTTGATCTATGCCAGCACCACGAATACTTTCGGAGACACCTGTAGAGCATCTTTATGATCACCCAGTTATGTTGTGACGTTTGATAGCTAACAAGGTGTTCCTACGGTATTCGGGAGTTGCATAATCTCATAGTCATAGGAACATGTATAAGTGATGAAGAAAGCAATAGTAGTAAAACTAAACGATCATAGTGCTAAGTTAACGGACGGGTCTAGTCCATCACATCATTCTCCTAATGATGTGATCCCGTTGATCAAATGACAACTCATGTCTATGGCTAGGAAACATAACCATCTTTGATCAATGAGATAGTCTAGTAGAGGCATACTAGGGACACTATGTTTTGTCTATGTATTCACACATGTACTAAGTTTCCGGTTAATACAATTCTAGCATGAATAATAAACATTTATCATGATATAAGGAAATATAAATGACAACTTTATTATTGCCTCTAGGGTATATTTCCTTCACAAATGACCACAAGGAGCTTGATCTTTACCCATGATTCTTGCACATAATCACGAATATCCAACAACTCGGTACCCTCGATACCTCGGTGATCATTCCAGCGATCACAACCATGACCAACACTTGGTCTCAAATGGTGATCTTTCCGGCGATCGCAAACAACTTAACTCATCATCGAACTGGGGTTGTTATTAAGCACATTATTATTATCACTGTCGACTCATAGTGTGACCAACTACGAACTGGGCCGTTATCCGCGAGTGCGGCTATCGATACATTTAATATACACTCTGCAGAGGTAGCGCACTGTACCCACACTACCGAACCCATGGCCTCGTTCTCCCATTCGGGTGGACCATTGGCATTCCAACAAAACTAATCTACTGTCATGACACTCTCCCGGCCACTCCGACCAAATCCCCTTCGGGCAAAGTCCTGGGTGGCCCCGTGTCTACCATAGACACAATGACCTCAGTTGTGGCCAAACATAAACGGTCCCAAACGGGATCCCGGGCCCATAACAACAACAACGGGCACACAAGGTTATGTCTGCTTACCGGGCCAGGGTACCGCACGCCCATAACCTTCCCTCGTTGGAGGCACCGGCGAGAGGCACGACAATAGACCCAGTTAGGACCTTCCCATAAAGGTGAGCATTTTTGCACTGGTCAGTTCGACATGGTGGCACCATGACTGATCCAACAATTGTTCAAGTTCAATTTAATCCGGTTAAACTTGAATATAAATATGCTGAGTCATGATAAAATACATGATGCAATTACAATGCATGACCATGAATATCAACATAACCATGAGAGAACCACAGAGCTATCAACCATATCAATAATGAATCATAAGCATGGCATACTGACTAGCATGAACATCATAAGTACATACTTCTCCAAAACATAGCATGACCACTAACATCAACAATAAATATCATGCAAGAACATATCGACAATACCAACATGCAAGCATTTAACTAACTGGATGCAAAGGAACATGCATCACAACGGTACTCGGGACAGACAGTAGTCATGCACCAAAGACCATCACCAACATCAACATGTACTACTAGCAAGCATAAACATATGAAGGGAATACTAGCAACTAGCAGGACACGATAACCAGGTGCATAACAACATAGCAAGAAAGTACGAATTAACCCCGAAGCATTACAAAAATAACGATAACCATATTTTAAACAAGAAATCATTTAATAAATATTCAGGCTGAAAACCATGGCTACTGGATGACTATCATGCAAGTGGGTATTGTGGCTTGCCTGGGGATGAAGAAATCACCGGGAATAAGTGCGGTGAAGCCGCGAAAAGAATCACCGGAAACAGTTCTCTCTCGGAGGGGCTGTTTATGGTCAATGGCAAAGTGGTCATTTCCAGTATGTCAAACCATAGTGAAAATGATACTAACAGAACAGGCTCGACGGAAAGAAGACGTGGGCTTTGGATTCACCTCAATCGGAGTTTCGATTGCGGAGTTATGAGGTATAGAAGAAGAATGACCAATCTGTGAATAAACTTCAGCAAACAGGTCCCTGACTGGATAAAACAGAAGCGCGTAATTAGAAATACGCTTTCTGATAGAGAAAATGTATTCTGGGTTGATGAAAGAAAGAAGTGCGCTTTTCGGTCGATGAAAGCATACTACTAGAAATACGCCTTCGGGCAAATAAAACGTACTCACCCGGGGCGCTTCCACTTGCCACGTCAGCGGCGCACTTGGGCCACTGAAGGGTTGGGCCCAGCGGTAGGGCGGGGCCGAGACAGGTCGTCGTCTTCCTCCTTGTGCTTCTGTTCCATTCGTGGAATAGAGCGAGGCAGAGGAGGGTCGCGGCCAAGGGGTCGGCCGGCTCCGGCCAGCTCCGGCCCGTCCGAGCACACCAGCGAGTGTGCGGGGCCACACTTCACCCGCCCCAAGAGAGAAGAGGCGTAGGGAGGCTGGGGCTATGGTGGTGGTTGGCAACAGAGAGGAGCACGGCGTGGGCGCCGGCGATGGAGCGGGCTACTCCGGCCACCTCAAGCCAAGGCGGGAGCACCGGCGGCTTCAGGGCGGAGCACTGCACCCATTCAGAGGCAAAGGAGGCACCGGAGAGTGGCGGAGAGACGGTGAGGTCGCGATGACGGGAGGTTACAGAGGGCTCGGGCGGTGGAGGTACTCGGTGCTGCGGCTGTCTCCAGCGAAGGGCAAGTAGGTGGGGCGGCTCGATAGGACGCGGGGAACACAATGGACGTGGAGAGGGGGCGCGGGGAGGACTAGGCGCGGCGCACCGGAACCATGCCGAGACCAAGGCGTCCATGGTGAACGGCGACGGACAGAAGCGAGGGAGAGGTGCTCTGGTGGTCAAATGAGGCGATGGAGGAGCTGGTGAGGTGCGGGAGGAGCTTGGGGTCCTTATATAGGCGCGGAGAAGAGCTCTAGAGCTCACGAGCGAGCTCCCGACTAAGCTTTAATGGCGGGTAGAGGCTGCACGCTGCACGGGCATGGAGCTAGCGGCTCATTTATGGCGAACCACGACGGGGAACCGATTCAGGGCGATGCGGTCGAGCACGGGGCAACTACTAGACATGGATGGAGGTTGATAAGAGGAGGGAGACGACGGGAACAGTGGCCGGTACGAGCCAGAGCGCGCACTGTGCATGACGCAAGTGTGATCACCACACGCACTGGCGCAAGCGGCGCTCTTTGGCGTGGCCAACCATGTCCAGTAGGATTACCTAAGTGCCCTCAGTCTAAATAAGGAAATAAATCGGTCCAGGGGCAAAGAAGTGATTTGCACTTAGCTCCAAAGTAAATCAACATGAAGGTGCTTGTAACGTCCTGTGGTTAAACCAGCTTCGTCACTCAGTAACTAAGTTGTCTGGCGATGATCTTACAGTAAGGTGATGCTGATCACCAAAAATCAGACTAATAGGAGGAGTTTAGATGGGGTTACTGTAGAAAGTGCAAAACTAGTCAGATTAGGGCACTATGATGTTGCACTCACGTACTTAAGTGTCATGAGCTGAAATTTGGTGGAGTGGGATTATTTGACCATATAGAGCTGCTGTAAAAACCTCATGTCATTTGGAGTTACCAGAGTGGCACTTGCTTCACAAAGCTCCATTCTGTCCAGAAGCTAGAATAATTTACTGAGGGTAAATGGATAACTGGATTCAGCTAAAACTTGGTGGATGGAGTAGGTGTAGATGTAAGAATGTCCTCGTAAATCTTCAGCTCAAATGAAGCAAGGTAAAATATGGTTTCTTCACAAAGTGAAAATCTAACCAGAAACCAAGATTTGGAGCTGAGCTCACATAGGTAATCTCCATGAGCTCTAATTTGGTAGAGATTCATGATTTGGTCAAATGAAGAATGTGACCAAGTTTCAACTCATTTGGACATGCCTAGAATATACTTCCTTCACAAAGTTCCTTTCTGGACATAAAATTTGGAAAATCACTGAAAATAATTACTAGGCAAATGAGGTTAAAATTTGGCACAAGCCAATGATATGGACAGGAAAAGATGTCCAAAAAGTTTGGAGGCAATTGGGCAAAGATAAATAGCACTTGCTTTGCAAAGTGCCATTTAGGGCAGAATAGGAAAATGATTATTGGAGGATTATTTCTGAATATGGCAATGATTTTTTTTGCCATATATGAGCAAGATATGACCCAAACAATTTATGAGAATTATTTGGAAATATTTAGAATGACAGAGATATAGGTTGCTTCACAACCTAGGGCAAAAAGAATTATTCCTTTAATAGAAAAAGAATATTCCTTGGAAAAAGAATATTGGGTTAGGTCAAGGATGGAAATGGCAGGGTCTTGGGATGATTATGAGGATGGAAAGCCACTATAAAACCTTGGAAGACATGATCTTCCCAAGTTTCAGAACCACATAGCCACTGAAAAGCAAATAAAATCAAGGAAATCCAAGAAAATCATCAGAAAAAGAAAAGGGCAAAAATCCAGGCTGTTACATCCTACCCCTAACCCGCAATATGTCCGAAATTTTAGATGGGGGCAAACTTTGTAACTTTCCCCAAATTTCAAACAAGCGCATCCCAAACCGACACATTGTCTCCCCTCAGTTCCCCGCCTCCCTCCGTTTCCCCATTCATACTCCGTGGGCGCCAAAACGCCCTCTCCAACAGCCGCGGAACCCCAGCCTCCTCCATCCTCCACCCCATAGCGCCCAATCCACCGCCGCCCAACTCCATCACGCTAGAGCCGATACCCTGACGTCGTCGTCCAACGCAACTGCAACTCCCTCAAGGACTTAGCAGCTGAAGCCGAGGTACAGCTGCCTCCACGACGTCGACGCCGACGTGCGCCATACCAGAACCACTCCGACCATGCCGTCCTGCGCCTCATTGCTGCCTCTCCACTATCGCAACCATCTACCGCACCGGAGCCGTTCCTGCTACGCCATCGTTCACCGCCTCGGATCTGCTTCCACGCCGCCGACAGACGGCCACCGCACCACACTCAACAACTTGGCCATGGGTTCGTCCAAGGCTGCACCGTCCTCCACAACTTCTCATTTCCAGCGAACCACAAGAAGATCGTTGGAAAAACAGAAGGAGGACACATCACTGCTAGCAAAAGGAGGTACTCCTCTTCCCTTATTCGTGCAAACCTTACGTGTCTGCTCACACCGTATTCATCCCACGAAAGAAACTAGTTGAGCACTTCTTACTGCATCTTCGTCGTGATACTAAATGCACAAGGTTTCCTCCCTTTACTATTTCACCTTTGCTAGAGATGAGTAGCCTGCCTGGATTTCAATTCAGGGTCAGTGTAACACTCCAAATTTTTGGATTTGTTTTCATCAAACTTTTGGTCTTTTAGAAGGGGGATATTTGATATTTTCTTAAAACCCTTTCTAAAAACTTTTATGACAAAAGTTTGTGTGTTCTTCTCAACCTGGATTCTGGTCTTGAAGGTTTTCTACTTGTGTTAACTCAACGCAAGTTATAGTCAAAAAGGTTTTGTTTGACAATTTTCCCTTCATGAAAAACCTTCATATAAAAACCATGGACTTGTCTTCCCCATTCAACTTTTTTCTCTTGCCATGACACCCAATGAAAGTCTTTCTCTCCAAAACCTTATTTCCACCTTGAAACAAGTCTCTCATCAATTCCAGTAGGTTTCAACCTCATTGGGATTTTTCTTCTAATTATTTTATCCCAAAAACAAATTATGTCTATTAATTTGAGCCTTGGTGATTTACAAAGGAACCACCAATTCCCTTTTGGTTTTTGATTCCAAACCAACTCCCCTGGCTAGTCCTTAGTACCCTCAACCTAGATCCATCTTGTTTCACTGGTCCACAATTCAAAATTTTCAAATTTCACTTGCTACAAGTTTGGACGAGATTTGCTATTTTTCGTGAAATTCATATTTTCTCTCTTCCTAAAAATCTATGAAAATTCAGGCAGCCTCTGGATGCATCAAGAGACCACCTCACCAAATATCAGCTCTAGAAAGATTTTTCACATGCCAAAAACATTTCATCGAACACCTGGCATGCACTGTTTTTGTCAAAGTTCAAAAAAGTTAACTGAAGATTGCAGTCGATAGTGAAGTTTCGTCAGTTTCGTCAGAACCTCTCGTCAATCTCACAAGTGTCACCTTGGCTCCTTGCTGCACTGCTCCTCGCGCTTATCCTGAGCGCCGAACGATCGCTTGGCTCGTTTCAAGCATCGGTGGCGCCGTGGCCTGCCTGCACCGTCGTCTTCCGCGGCGGCAGAGCCACCCGTGGCGGCCGACAGGGTGCACACTGCAACACAATGTCGTTCGGCACCGCCCAAGCCACCTCGAAGGTCCGCGTGGCTGTCTCCTTGCCTGCGCACGCTGCAGCACCGTCGCCGTGGCATGAGATGCGCAGAGCGCGCTCTCTGCCGCCGACGTGCCCGCACGGCCGTTCCGTTGGGGACATGCCGTAAGCGCCCCTGCCTTGCTAAGTTCTGCACCGGAATGGAACCGGTACACCGTTTAGTCGATACTCAAGCGCTTAAACCACCCGTCCAGCCACAGCACCGCCGTAATCGCTCGCCGGACTTATCCTGTTCGTGGCAACCGCCTCGGGCCGGCTATAAATAGCACCCCCAAGCTCGCTCTCGACCCCGCACAACTCCACCACCTCACCAGACCCCGCCCATCCATTGGAAGAGCCTCAAGGGGCCCTTCTCCTCCAACTCCGGCCGCCCCTATCCGCTTCGGGCTCCGGCAGCTTCCTCTCTGGTGAGAGCTCCTCCACCGCCCTAGACTTGCCAGTAGTCTCCTGACAACCCTAGGCGACTAACCCCCACTCCAATTTGACCCCAGTAGCTCTCTCCGACGAGACCCACGACCACCCGAACCGCCGTCCGCCGGAGACAAGGTCGTCGTCGACGTGGTGCTCGCCGACGTCCAACTCCACCACCCACCGACGCGGAAGAGCACCAGGAACACGTAGGTACCACCCACTCCCCTTACCTCGCCGTGGATCGGCGCCGGCGACCACCGCAGCCCTCTGGCGCCGGCGCGACTCTGTTTTCTGCATTAATTTTCAAACCTGACGAGTGGGACCCCCTCGTCAGTCTCTCAATCTCATTCGAATCATTTTTAATGGAAAGCGCCTTTGGGCAAAATACGTTTTCCCTATTCGACTGACGTACTGCTTACCGAATCGTTTTCTGTTTTTATATTCTAGCCCCTGAAAACTTTCTGTTTCATTACAGACAAGTCCCTGGACAGAAACTTTAATAACTTTTAAGCAAAAGATGATTTTGAGTTGATTCTTTTTCTGCCCTCTTTAGTTTTCTGTCTAGTCTTTTATCATATTTATTTGATAAATATTTGGGATAACTTTTATACACGCGCGGTATTTATGTTAGTACCCATTTTATTTGTATACGTAGATACCGAAGGAAGTGACGGAGCCGCGAACTTCACCGAGTTAGACTCCGACTACTCCGAACCAGGCAAGCATGTTTGAAACTTTGATATGATGAGTGTGTTGTATGTTTGCTTGAGTAGTTCTTCTTCATAGCATGGTTATATAAGCATTTGTGGATGTTATATTTCATGCAAGCAAGTTGCGGGTTAGCCCCGAAAGATGATGATGAACCTACCTGATCATGTGGTGACATGAGGGGTTGTGAGCTGGTATTGTTGAAGCATGCCAGTCAACTGTTAACTCTAGTATCGACGTGGATCAAGTCAAGATCCCGTTCGTCTCCTTTTTGGTACTGTCATATGTCTTCTACAAAGATTACGGTTTAGTCAGCTGCAAACCTCTTTCTGTGTACACACTAAATAGAGGGGGCGGGATGAGGGTTCCATGGCCCTGGATTAAAGCCCGTCATCCGGTCAGGGGGCATGGGTGTTTCCGGTTGGGACCGAGAGGGGGGGCACCCCTTAGAGCGCGCGATATAAATTTGATCCCATGCTATTCGAGGTTGTAGCCTCCTCGTCTTAAATTTTTTCGTGAATGTTGTCTCGGGTGATTCCGGGCAGTAGGATGTGAAATGGGTGTGTACTGGTTAGTTGTGTTTTCTGCTAAAACACCGTAGACGGAACTAGTCCTTGTGGCTAGTGAGATCCGTTGGCTATGATTTAAGAGTACAAACTCTATAGAGTCAAAAATCTTCCGAGTAGCCATGTCTATGGCCTAGTGTCAATCTTCGTGTCAACCCCGATGACCGTCTCGGTTAATTTATTATAATGATAAGAATGGTGATCTAGTCAAGAGTCATTTTGGTAGATGGACTAACCAGTTATTTTTGCACTGATTAATCTCTTGAAATATTTTACCGTTATACCAAAGATTATATAAGCCCTTTATGTGATGTCTCTCAGATGTTTGACTGTGGCATTCTTGTTATTTACTTTTGATTATAAGCCCTTTATGTGATGTCGCTCAGACGTCCGACTATGGCATTCTTATTATTTACTTTTGAATATAAGCCCTTTATGTGATGTCTCTTAGACGTCCGACTGTTGGATTCTTGTTATTTACTTTTGAATATAAGCCCTTTATGTGATGTCGCTAAGACATCCCACTATGGCATTCTTTTTATTTACTTTCGAATATAAGCCCTTTATGTGATGTCGCTCAGATGTCCGACTATGGCATTCTTGTTATTTACTTTCGAATATAAGCCCTTTATGTGATGTCGCTCAGACGTCCTACTGTGGCATTCTTGTTATTTACTTTTGAATATAAGCCCTTTATGTGATGTCGCTCCGACGTCCGACTGTGGCACTCTCATAATTTATTTATGTTATAAGCCCTTTATGTGATGTCGCACAGACGTCCGACTGTGGCATGTTAATATTATTTTTTCCTCACGAGGTGTCGCTCAGACACTCGATTGGTTTTCTTTTATTTCTCTTTGGTATTTCGGGAGGACTACCGCCCGACTTCCATTTTTTAATTTGCATCGCAAATTATATTAGTCGAGTACATATTGCTAGTTTGTTCATATGCATCATGTTTGCATTTGTTATATCTTATGTCCGAACTGTCTTGCGAATACATTCAAAGTACTCACCTGGCTTGTTGATTTGGCCAGATGTTGACGAAGGCGATCTCATGGATGAAGAGTTCGATAGCGAGTCCGACGTCTAGTGGAGTTCGAGTCAGTCTCTTGCGATCCTGGAGTTGATCACTATTTTATAACCACTTCCGCCAACCACCAAAAAAATTCATCGGGTCTCACTCCGACACTCGATGAACTGTAAGATATTGGTGTCATGTCACCCACTACACTGTGACATATCCACCACCTCTTTTTATTACGAGTCAGTAGTTATGCCACCCTACCCTTGTGTCATATCCGCCCTTATGTATTATATCAGCGTGCTTGTAATAAATTGATGAGCAACCTCAGCTCAACCATGTATGATATTCAGTACTCTGGAATTATGTATCAAGGATTTTGTCTACCAGTGAGAAGTATTCTTCTGTACTGGTTCGATAAAAAGGTCGGTTCTCTCGGTAAATATTTTAAACGCAGCAGCACCCACTTAGGCGCGCGGAGCACCTAGTCCACCTATTCGCCGGGGAAGCGACGCATCGGTATCTATCATAGGGGTGTGGGGCGCAGGAGCTGCTTGCGCCCGATCTGGAGGTCAGCGGGGCTTGATTGGATTGCCGGCGGTCTGCCCGTTCTTTGTACATCAAACGGTGCAGAAAAAATGGACTGACCTATTTGTTTTCGGTCGAATGTTATTTTCATAGAATCATGTAGTAATTTAGTGTGCCATGCATGTTGTAGAGCTATCATATGTCTCCCGTCATTTATTTCTCACCGACCTGCTATCTACTACCTTTACACTGTACTAATTGTGCACACACTTCACCCATACTCACACTATTGTTTTTGTATGCATGGGTATTTCAGACTCTGACGCTGTGTTGATGAGTGCTCAAAAGAAAAGACAGAAGTCGCTCCACTGTAATTCGAAGATAAGCACTAAGCGTTTTAGCGCTCTAAAGGATGAAGTGTCAGCAGTTGGAGACAGTAAACGTAGCTCTGCAGTTCATGATCTCAATTGCCACACACAACCATCCGAGGTGATTGCTTTAACTTCGCGCTGTCAAATGTGGTTGCATGTCGCATATGGTGTCTAGCTTGTATTGCTTCCAATTTGGTTAAATTGTATCTGCTTACTTTACACATTATACCTTGGATAATTACATGCTTCCGTTTTTGATACATACTACATATGTCGATTAATCATGTTCGTACATCAAACTAATGCTCTTTTGTATCCCTCGTCAATCACTTATGATGAGACAGTCACTCGGGTGGGTTATTGTGAGACGCCATACTCGTTTAAAGAGTGTAGTGTCATCCTCCCCACATGATTCTCAAGAAACAATAAGGCTAAATGAAGATAGTCAACGTAGCTCTCTAGTTGATGACCGCAATTCCCCCACACCACCATCACAGGTGCTTGATCTAACTTCGAAGTGTGATATGTGGTTGCATGTTGCATACGGTGCCTAGCTTGTAATGCTTCTAATTAAGGTAAATTGCATCTACTTAGTTTACACATTATACCTGTGAATATGACATGCCTTCCTATTTTTGGTACACACTACATCTATGTGTTAACCTTGTTCTTACATGAAACTACCTCTCTTCTGTATCATGCATCAATCACTTACAACGAGTCACCTTTATTCGTTGCATATTGCATATTATTTCTAGCCTGCTGCCATGTATTGCTTCTAATTTGGTCAAATACATTTGTTAGGGCACCCTTTTCATTTGGCAGAGTGATATTGGTTTCATCTTTCATATGGTTTCTAGCTTGCATTGATTCTAACAAGTTCAAGCACCTTGTGCTTAGTTTGCACTTTATACATCATACATGTCAATATGTCACGCCGTCCTGTTTTTCATACATATTCCATCCTCCAGTCATGCGGCTGCCTTACATGAAAGTAGTGTTCGTCAGTATCATGCATCAATGAGTTCTGAAGATCAAATTTTATTCCTTTTTCTTGTGGATTTGACTTGACAAGGCAAAATCAAGAAAGAGGAAGGAAAAGAGTAAGGAAGGCGATGATGGTGGTCCTCTACAGCAACGTAAATGGAGCATCTGTACAGATTCTCCTTGTACTGATAGTGCATTACAAGGTCCAAGTTTCCGCTCCCCTACTCCACCATCCAAGGTGCTTGCTCTAACTTGGCAGTGTGATATCTGGTTGCATGTTGCATATGGTGTCTAGCTTGTATTGCTCCTAATTAGTGTAAACTGCATCTGCTTAGCTTACACATGATACGTGTGAATATGACACGCTTTCGTATTTTTGGTACATAGTATATATGTCTATCACACCATGTTCTTACATGAAACTACTCTTCTTATGTATCCTTCATCGGTCACTTATGATGGAACACCTTTAAGTTGGCAGTGTGATATTGGTTTGCATCTTGAATATGATTTCTAGCATGTATTGCTTCTAGTTTGATGAACGCCACCTATGACGAGACAGTTTTAACTTGGTAGAGTGATATTGGTTGCACCTTTCATATGGTGTCTAGTTTGAAGTGCTTCTAATTTGTTGAAGTGCCTTCTGCTTAGTTACCACATCATAGGTATGAATATGTCAAGCCGTCCATTTTTTCCTACATATTCCATCCTCATATCATGACTTTGCCTTTCATTAGAGTAGTGTTTGTCAGTATCATGCATGAATGTGTTCTGAAGAGTGAATTATATTCCTTTTTCTTGTCGGTTTGACCTCACAATGCAAAATCAATAAAGCTGAAGGAAATTGGCAAGGCATTGGATGATGGTGGTCCTTCCGAGCAACTGAAACGGAGGTTCTCTACAGATTCTACTCCGCCATCCTCCCAACATGATTCACAAGACAATGCAAGGCTAGACAGTCAACGTAGCTGTGTAGATGATGAGCACATCTCCCCTACTCCACCAATCACAGGTGCTTGCTCTAACTTGGCACTATTATATATAGTTGCATGTTCCATATGATGTCTAGCTTTTATTACTACTAACTTCGTTGAATTGCATTTGCTTACTTTACTCATAATGCCTGTGAATATGACACGTTTTCTTGTTTCTAGAACATACGTGTACATGATGAGCACATCTCCCCTACTTCACCATCATAGGTGCTTGCTCTAACTTGGCACTATTATATGTGGTTGCCTATTGCGTATGATGTCTAGCTTGTATTGCTTCTGACTTTGTTGAACTGCATCTGCTTACTATACACATAATGCATGTGAATATGACACGGGTTCCTGTTTCTAGAACATACGTGTACATGATGAGCACATCTCCCCTACTCCACCATCTCAGGTGCTTGCTCTAACTTGGAACTGTTATATGTGGTTGTGTTTTCCGTATGATGTCTAGTTTGTATTGCTTCTGATTATGTTGAATTGCATCTGCGTAGCTTACAACTTATACCTGTAACGATCACTTACCCATAAGACACATTTAACTTGGGACTGTGATGTAGGTTGCATCTTGCATTGTCTTCTAGCTTTTACTGCTTCTAATTTCTTGAAATGGCACTTACGACGAAACACTTTTTACTTGATAGAGTGATATTGGTTGCATGTTCATATGGTGCCTAGCTTTCATTTCTTCTAATTTTGTTGAAATGCCTTCCACATACTGTTTTTTCATACATATTACATCCTCCTATCGTACATGTGAATATGAAAAGTTGTCTTTTTTTGTATATATTCCATCCTCCTATCCTGCGCTTTCCTTACATCAAAGTAGTGTTCGTCTGTATCATGCATCAACCAGTTATGCAGAGCTAATTTTATTCATCTTCTTGTGGTTTTGACTTCATAAGGAAATATCAGAAAATAGGAAGGAAAAGAGTAAGTTAGGGGATGTTGGTGGTCCTCTGCACCGACACAAACTGAGACTCTCTAGATTTGCCACTGCTACTGCTAATGAAGTTGAAGTCCAAAGTCTACATGATGAGTTCATCTCCCGTACTCCACCATCGCAGGTGTTTCCTCTAAGTTAAAAGTTTGATAATTGGTTTCATGTTGCATATGTTATCTAGCATGTATTTCTTCTATTTTGATTAAATTGCACCTGCTGAGTTCATACGTTATACATGTGCATATGACATGGCGTTCTGTGTCTAGAATACATTGCATCTATCTATCATACCATCTTCTTACATCAAAGTATTGCTGTTGTGTATCCCACATCAGTCACTCATGATTGGACACTTTTAACATGGCAGTTTGATAGTGGTTGCATCTTGCATTGATTTCTACGTTGTACTCCTTCTAATTTTTTGAATTGCCAGTTATGACAAGACACTTTCAACTTGGCAGAGTAATATTGATTGCATCATTCATATGGCGTCTAGCTTGCATTACTTATATTTTCTTGAAAATCCTTCTGCTTAGTTTACACATCGTAGCTGCGAATATGTCATGCCGTCCTGTTTTTCTTTCATATTCCATCCTCATACGGTTGTCTTACATCAAAGTATTGCTTGTCTGTATCATGCATCAATGAGTTCTGATGAGCGATTTTATTCTGTTGTGTTGTGGGTACGGCTTGACATGGAAAAGTCAAAAAAGAGCAAGGAAAATAATATAGTAGGGAGTGGTGTTACTCGTCGGGTGAAACGTAAAAGGATCTGCCATCCAGATTCTGCTGGTACTTATAGTGCAGTAGAAGGTCCAAGTCCACCGGCTAAATTTACAAACACAGTATCACCTGCTCCACCAGCTGCAGCATCCGCTTCAACTATACCAGCATCTCAATGAGTTACTCGTTCGTTTGCTCCGGAACTGGCCAATTCCCAAGCTGCCTTCGCACCTAACACTACTTGTGAAGCACTGCTGACACAACAGGACTTGGCAAGATAAGATGAACCTCATGAGCATCAACACCAAGACGGTACCTGACCGAGTCAAGTTGCAGTTGCATGCTCCTTTATATGTACTCTCATAGTTTGATGTACACTAACACTTTCCATATTCGTTGTTGAACTAGCACCATGACGCAAGCGGAAAAAGACATCAGGGATAATGCTTTACAGATTAACAAAATCTAAAGGAGGAAGAATGGAGATCCATTTTGAGGAAGGTTTGAAAAGGCCACATGATGCTACAAAGTCACCCAAGTTAGTATCAGAGGCAGCCATTGCCGTTAGGTGTCATGCACGTATCCTCCCAACATGGATCCAGTAAAGGAATGAGAAAGACAATACCCAGTTTAACACCTTCCTTGACCATTTATCCATAAGTAATGTTATTAATCGCAATTAGTAATATTGTCATGCTCTGTCCCATACTTTCTAGCTTCCTCCTAATAAGACTCACATTCTTTTTTCAACAGATGAGGTTCAAGTTGGATCTGAAAGATGATGCAACTAAACAAGCATGCACTCATGTTTTTTAGTCTGCTCTGCGACTGTATCGGTACCACCTTAGAAAATCTCACTTTGAAGGCAAGGCTAACAATGAAATCGCCCAAACATCTCCAGTGGAATATATTACAAATGAAGACTGGACAACCCTCGTTAAACACTGGTCTGATCCAAAGTATCAGGTAGGCTATATGTATTTGATCAGACCACATATTGAACTTGTATTTATGTATCTGTCTTACAAGTGTATCTTCTTCTAGGCTAACTATTTGAAGAACAAGACCAACCGTTCTAAAGTGAAATTCCAAAAGACAACATGATCTCGTAGCTATATTGCGCACTGCGAGTTTCTTGTAAATAGCTGCTACTTCCTTCTTTTTTCTCTGCCATATTATTGTATCTACATTGACTTGTTCCAAATACAGAGGAAAGCCTGTGCGGATCAAAAAGAACCTGAAGCGAATGCAGTGCAAATCTTCAAGGATTGCCACACCAGCAAGATGAAGGGCATGAGCACACCAGTTCAAGCCGCTGTTATAAGTCCTTACTCCTCCTACCTTTGAACTGATTGGTACTGTGATGCGTTCATTTAACTACTTGGTTTGCACCCAATGTTAGTTACTCTGTTCACTTTTGTATACAGTTGTCTTAACGTATCATTTCACCTTACATTGTTTAAAAGAGATGAAGGATATTCTTTTGGTCTTGATCTGTATTCTAGTTGTTATGTTCACCTACGGACACAATGATAAAATAGCCTGTTTGTTTTATATCTGTTTGCCCATGATATGAATGATGTCATACTATGTTCATCCTACTTTAAACCATGCCTCTTTATCCTTAGATGTCAACGAATCTGAGGAAATAGACAATACAGTAGGCATGCTACATGGACATATGTTCCGAAAGTGATTTTATTATGTAGTTGGCACTACAATACATGCTAATGTATTACAGTAGTTCACCAAAATAAGTTATGTATAAACGTGTAACCTACTTTGTTTGTTTTTGTCTCATTAGTAACTTATCTCGTACACTAATCTAAATGTTCAAACCTTCAGTAAGCTATGGAAAAAATGGTTGAACAACCACAACCACCCGAATGTGACGAGGCTACCACAAGCACAATGTCACCTCTTGCTTCAGTGCGTCAGTATATCTCCACTAACAATGCAAAAAGCACCTTCCTCCCTAATTCTGGGTTGGTTGTCAAAGTAACCTCGTCCAAATCGCCTACTGAACAAAATCTTCCTGCTAGACAGAGTGATATATCTGTGCTCCAGACACAAGTCCAATCCCTAATGGACGTCGTTTTGGAAACAAGAATTGAGGTTGACAAATGTCGTCAATATATGAATGGTTTTGAAACCAGACTATCAGACATTTGCTTCGTTGTTCAAGAGCAATGGTGGAAAAAAGGTGAACATCGTACTGCTCCATCAGATTCTACAGCTTGAAACATTAGAACTCATGTCAAATGATATGTGCTTCTATACATCTGATGGTGCTTTTATCTTCAAGGACTGTAAACTTTATGCCAACATGCCTTTTGTTGTGATACAACATTTATGATGCTGCCAAAGGCTGCAATAATTACGACGATATCTTAGTAATGTATTCGGCCGAAAGCTTCGTAGGATCCCAACATGCCAACATTCGTCAGGCCCATTCCAATTGGGCTAAAAAAGAGTATGGGCTGAAATTTGCATGTAGCCCACTAAAAACATCTGAGCCTAAATCAACATAAGATTTCATATTTTTCTGGTAGGCATGTGCCCATAGTGGGCCTTTAACAGGCCTAAACATAATTTGGGCTCTCAGTAACAACATGACGTTTACAGGTGTAAATATCTCGAGCTCATAAAAAACATGGGCCTTTAAAAGACCGAAAGTGAGATTAGGCCCATTTACGATGCAGATCTTTCACAGGCCGAAATTCGGACGGGCCGTAAATGCGCGGACCTAATACACGGGCCTTTAACAGGCCGGAAGTTCGGTCGGGCTAGATTATTGTCATTTTTATATAGGCCGTTAATGGGCATGATGTGACGTTGGGCCACATATGGCTCATGGATTTTGTCCGACGTTAACAGGCCGAAAATCACAATAGGCCGAAAGTGGCCCAAATCTATAGTGGGCCTCTAACAGGCCGAATGTCAGACATGGCCGAATATGACCCAAATCCTTCACGTTCGTTTACGGGCCAAAAGTTTCAATGGCCTGTAAATGGGCCCAAATGAAGCAGGACCTTTAACAGGCCGGAAATACAATGGGTCGTAATTCGGCCCATATACTTAGCAGACTGTTAATGGGATAGAAGTGACCATGGGCCGTGATGATGACAAGTTTAGGACAGGTCGTTGACAGGCTGATTTGACACTAGCCGGACGGGCCTTAACTGAGAATGTTGGGCCTTTAGCTAGGCAAGCCCATTATGGTCCGCAAAATCTCGTGGGCCTTTAGCTGGGCCGACCCATTATGGCCCGCAAAATCTCGCCGGCCTTTAGCCGGGCCAGCCCATTATGATACGCAAAATCTCGTGGGCCTTTTGCTGGGCCGACCCATTATGGACCACAAAATCTCCTGGGCCTTTTGCTGGGCTGGCCCATTATGGACCGCAAAATATTGTGGGCCTTTAGTTGGGCCCACCCATTTTAACTTTATGGGCTACTTTTGGGCCGATCCACGTGTCAACATATCATAGGCGTATCTGGCCCATTGGACGAGTGACACCTGGTCCAACGCGGAGCTGACACATGTGTCCTTCAGCCAATCAGAATTTTACACGTGGAAAATCCCCATTGGTCCGAGCTGTTCACGGGTTATCGGATCCAAAATCGGACCCGATAGCTTAACGGCGTTCCGTTACGGTGGATGCCACATGTCGGTCACCCTTGACGAAAACACTTCTATGACGCGCGATTTAGCGTCATGGAAGTGGACAGTTCCATGATGATAATTTTGGTAATGTCATGGAACACTTCTACAACAAAACATGTATGACTATCTTCATTCTATCATAAATTTGTCATGCATGTACATGCATGACAGAAAACATGACCTATTATGACAAACACCTATCATCACGGAAGTGTATTTTTTTTGTACTGATGGGGCTTGTCGCCTAGCGGTGCTTCAAGGACATAATTGTTATGTGCATCAATGATGATAATCCTCAAGTTACGGACCCAATCCGTGTAGTTTCTACCATCATCTTTGAACTTAGCTTTCTCTTGGAATGCATTAAAGTTAAAGGGAACAGTAGCATGGGCCATTGATCTACAACAACAAAGATATGCAAAAACTATCAGGACTAAGTTCATGATAAATTAAAGTTCTATTAATCATATTACTAAAGAACTCCCACTTAGATAGACATCCCTCAAGTCATCTAAATGATCGCGTGATCCAAATCAACTAAACCATGTCCGATCATCACGTGAGATGGACTAGTTTTCAATGGTGAACATCTTATGTTGATCATATCTACTATATGATTCACGCTCGACCTTTCGGTCTCCAATGTTCCGAGGCCATGTCTCTACATGCTAGGCTCGTCAAGTTTAACTTGAGTATTCTGCATGTGCCAAACTGTCTTACACACATTGTATGTGAACTTAGAGCTTATCACACCCGATCATCACATGTTGTCTCGGCACGACGAACTGTCGCAACGGTGCATACTCAGGGAGAACACTTGTACCTTGAAATTTTGTAAGGGATCATCTTGTAATTCTACCGCCGTACTAAGAAAAATAAGATGCATAATAGGATAAACATCACATGCAATCAAAATATGTGACATGATTTGTCCATCATCATGTTGTGCTTTTGATGTCCATCTCCAAAGCAACGTCAGATCTCCATCGTCACCGGCTTGACACCACGATCTTCATCGCAGCATTGTGGTCATCTCGCCAACAATTGCTTATATAACTATTGCTAACTCATACTGATGAAGTAAAGCAATTACATGGCTTTCACAATTCATACAATAAAGAGACAACCATAAGGCTCCTGTCGGTTGCCGATAATTTACAAAACATGATCATCTCATACAATATCGTATAACTCATCATGTCTTGACCATATCACATCACAACATGCCCTGCAAAAACAAGTTAGGCGTCCTCTACTTTGTTGTTGCAAGTTTTACGTGGCTGCTACGGGCTTCTAGCAAGAACCGTTCTTAGCTACGCACCAAAACCACAACGATTTTTCATGAAGTGTGCTACTTTAACCTTCAACAAGGACCGGGCGTGGTCACACTCGATGCAACTAAAGTTGGAGAAACTGACACCCGCCGGCCACCTATGTGCAAAGCACGTCAGTAGAACCAGTCTCATGAACGCGGTCAGGTAATATCGGTCCGGGCTGCTTCATCCAACAATACAGCCGAATGACAGTATGTCATGCTGGTAAGCAGTATGACTATTATCGCCCACAACTCTTTGTGTTCTACTCATGCATATCATCTACGCATAGACCTAGCTCTGATACAACTGTTGGGTAATGTAGTATTTTAAAAAATCCTACAATCACGCAAGATCTATCTAGGAGAAGCATTGCAACAAGCGGGGAGAGTGTGTCCATGTACCCTCGTAGACCGAAAGCGGAAGCATTTAGTAACGCGGTTGATGTAGTCGAATGTCTTCACGATCCAACCGATCTAAGCACCCAACGTACAACACCTCCGCATTCAGCACACGTTCAACTCGATGATGTCCCTCGAGCTCTTGATCCAGTTGAGAATGAGGGAGTGTTTCATCAGCATGATGGCGTGGCGACGGTGATGATGAAGTTACCGACGCAGGGCTTCGCCTAAGCACTACGATGATATGACCGAGGTGTGTAACTGTGGAGGGGGTACCGCACACGGCTAAGAGAAACTTTGGTGTGTCATTGGGGTGCCGCCCTCCCACTTATATAAAGGAGGGAGGGAGGAGGAGGCCGGCCTAGGGGTGGCGTGCGCCCATGGGGGGAGTCCTACTCCAAGTAGGTTTTTGCCCCCCCCCTTTCCTATTCCTACTAGGAGAAGGAGGAAGAAGGAGGAGAGGAGAAGGAAAGGGGGGCCGGCCCCGCAAACCCTAAACCAATTCGGTTTGGGTCAGGGCGGCGCCCCACCACTTGCCCGCTGCCTCCTATCTCCACTAGGGCCTATTAAGGCCCATTGACTCCCCGGGGGGTTCCGGTAACCACCCGGTACTCCAAAAAATACCCGATACACTTCGCAACCATTCCGGTGTCCGAATGTAACCTTACAATATCTCAATGTTTATGTCCCGACCATTTCAAGACTCCTCGTCATGTCTATGATCTCATCTGGGACTCCGAACTATCTTTGGTCATCAAAGTCACATAACTCATAATAGTAATCGTCATCGAACATTAAGCGTGCGGAACCTATGGGTTCGAGAACTATGTAGACATGACCGAGACACATCTCCGATCAATAACCAATAGCGGAACCTGGATGCTCATATTGGCTCCTACATATTCTTCGAAGATCTTTATCGGTCAAACCACATAACAATATACGTTGTTCCCTTTGTCAACGGTATGTTACTTGCCCGATATTCGATCGTTGGTATCATCATACCTAGTTTAATCTCTTTACCATCAAATCTCTTTACTTGTTCCATAATACATCATCGGGTGACTAATTAATTAGTCATTTGCTCGCAAGGCTTATTATGATGTGCATTACCGAGAGGGCCCAGAGATACCTCTCCGACATTCGGAGTGAAAAATCCTAATCTTGATCTATGCCAACACCACAAACACTTTCGCAAACACCTATAGAGCATCTTCACCCAGTTACGTTGTGACGTTTGATACAACACAAGGTGTTCCTCCGATATTCGGGAGTTGCACAATCTCATAGTCGGAGGAACATGTATAAGTCATGAAGAAATCAATAGCAATAAAACTAAACGGTCATTATGCTAAGCTAACAAATGGGTCTTG
The DNA here is from genome assembly GCA_902687465.1 of Secale cereale. NCBI lineage: Eukaryota > Viridiplantae > Streptophyta > Magnoliopsida > Poales > Poaceae > Secale > Secale cereale. Next base: position 80,459,718 of record LR738714.1, read on the forward strand.
TCCATCACATCATTCTCCTAATGATATGATCCCATTGATCAAATGACAACACATGTCTATGTTTAGGAAACATAACCATATTTGATTAACGAGCTAGTCTAGTAGAGGCATACTAGGGACGCTCTGTTTTGTCTATGTATTCACACATGTATCAAATTTCCGGTTAATACAATTCTAGCATGAATAAAAGACATTTATCATGATATATAAGGAAATATAAATAACAACATTATTATTGCCTCTAAGCCATATTTCCTTCATCGGTGTGTTTGCCTGGCAGCCATCTGATATCCCCAATGTTCCCAGGGAGGTAATTGAGCACCACCTTGCTGTCTGCCCACAGGCCCAACCTGTGAAGCAGAAAGTCCGGAAGCATGCCTTGGAAAGGTAGCAGTTCATTGCCGAAGAGATCAAGAAACTGGAGGCAGCTGGTTTGATCAGAGGAGTACTGCACCCTACGTGGTAAGCAAATCTAGTGGTAGTCCGGAAGGCTAACGGGAAGTGGAGGCTTTGCATCGATTTCACAGATCTCAACAAGGCTTGTCCGAAGGACCCATTTCCCTTGCCGCGTATCAACCAGATTGTGGATTCCACTTCAGGTTGTGATTTTCTTTCGTTTCTGGACGCATACTCCTGGTATCATCAGATCTTCATGTCCAAGGAAGATGAAGAGAAGACGTCATTCATCACTCCATGAGGTACATACTGTTTTATCCGCATGCCATTCAGATTGAAGAGTGTTGGGTCAACTTTTGCAAGGGCAGTCCAGATTGGTTTTGAGCCCACAGTTGCACAGAAATATAGAAGCTTATATGGATGATAGCGTGGTCAAAATGAAGGATAAGGCCACCCTTATCCGGGATTTGGAGGAGACTTTTGCCAATTTGCGCAACATCAATTTGAAGCTTAATCCGGAGAAGTGTGTATTTGGTGTTCCCTCCAACAAGCTAATTGGGTTCTTCATATCCCACCGGGGGATCAAAGCTAACCCATAAGATCAGAGACATTGAGCAGATCCAAGCACCAAGGACAGTTTAGGATGTGATGCGCTTAACAAGATGCATTGTCGCGCTAAGAAGATTCATCTCCAAGTCCGCCGAGCGTGCCCTACTGTTCTTTAAAATTTTGAAGAAGGAAGGGCCTGTCAAGTGGACCCCCGAAGCAGATGCAGCCCTGTAAGAGTTGAAGATATACGTTTCGTCTGTACCTTCCTTGGTTGCGCCCAAACCCCAAGAACCGTTGTTGCTATACTTGGCGGCAACCAACCAAGTGGTCAGTGCAGCCCTGGTAGCACAGCGAGAAGTGGATGAGGCAGAAGGCAAGCAGAACACGACAGAGTTAGAGAAGGATCAAGACAGTAATGAGCACGTCAACAAGAGCATCTCCAAGAACGCGGCAAGGAAGAAACTGGTGCAGTGGCATGTGTACTTCATCAGCTCCCCTTTGCAAGGGGCTAGATCGAGGTATTCTAGTGTGCAAAAGTTGATCTTTAGTCTCCTTATGGCCTCAAAAAAACTATGCCACTACTTCGAAGTCCACGAGATCACGGTTGTCACTCGCTTTCCGTTACAAAGGATACTCCGAAACCCTGAGGCTAATGGTAGAAAGGTAGAGTGAGATTTGGAGTTATCTAGCTTTGGATTGAAGTATGAGAGCACATCAACTATCCAGAGCAGGGCATTGGCAGAGTTTATTGCAGAATGGACGTCAACCCCTGATGAGGAGGTAACAGAAACAACTATAACCGATAAGGAATCACCCCAGGAATGGGTTATGTATTTTGATGGTGCTTTTTCCCTACAAGGTGCAGGACCTGGCATGCTTCTTGTTGCCCCCTCCGGGGAGCACTTGAAGTACGTTATCCGAATGCAATTTGCCCGGGAAGAAGCCACTAGTAATACATCAGAGTTTGAAGGGCTCCTTGCAGGGCTCAGAATCGCAGCAGAATTGGGAATTAAGAAACTGATCATTCAAGGAGATTCACAGCTTATGGTGAGACAAGTCAACAAGGATTACAAAATTCCATTGATGGAGGCATACGTCGAGGAAGTGAGGAGATTGGAGGAGCACTTTGACGGGTTGCAAGCAGAGCACGTACCCCGTGCAGAAAACAACATAGTTGATCACCTGTCAAAGTGTGCTGCACAGATGCTTCTTATGGAACCAGGAACTTTCGTTCTCTCTCTCTCTCATCCCTCTGTATCACGAGCAACAATGACCCGAAAAAGGAGAAAGTTGGACTACGGTAAGCCTCTCCCGGTCAAGCCATCCGCTCCCGGCAGAGACCTTGCTGAAACAACTCCTCACAGCCTACCGGACCACCCCCTCTAGCCAGGACAATGGACCCAGTGAACGAGGCTGGTGCTCCCGCAGCAGAGGAGGTGCCGCTCGTCCTCGTTGCCGATCCACAAGCTCCAGCTTGGGCAAGGCACATTGTCCACTTCCTCCAAACTGGATAACTCCCTGGCAACCAAGATGAAGCTGAAAAAGTTGCCCGGAGGGCCAGTATGTATCAGTTTGTCGATGACACTCTATATAGAAGAAGTCCCAATGGTGTGAAATTCAAGTGTGTCAGCCGAGAAGATGGAAAGGAACTGCTGGCAGAGATTCGTAGAGGAATGTGCGGCTCCCACATTGGATCAAGGGCATTAGTTGGGAAAGCATTATGGTAAGGATTCTATTGGCCCACAGCCCTCCAAGATGCGGTCGATCTTGTCCCGACATGTGAAGCCTTCAGTTCCATTCCAAGAAGACACACATGCCTGCCCAAACTCTTCAAACAATCCCTCTATCATGGCCATTTTTGGTCTGGGGGCTCGACATCCTCGGGCCCTTCCCCCGAGCAATTGGGGCTTTGAATTCTTGTTTGTTGCCATCAACATGTTTATAAAGTGGCCTGTAGTGACTACCATGAGAAAGGTGAATGCTCAGAAAGCTATAAAGTTCTTGAAAGAATTGGTGTGTCGTTTTGAAGTTCCGGCAAGGATCATCACCAACAACGGCACCTAGTTCACGAGCCACACCTTTATGCAGTATGTTCGTACCCTCGAATTCAATATCTCATTTGCCTCTGTGGCACACCCCCAGAGCAATGGACAAGCTGAGAGGGCGAACGCTGAAGTGCTGCATGGACCCAAGACAAGAACTTTTGATACGCTGCAGAAGCACGGCAGGCGGTGGATCAAGGAGCTGCCGATAGTTCTCTGGTACCTCAGAACGACTCCTAACTGAGCTACCGGGCAGACTCCCTTCTCCCTGGTCTACGGGGCAGAAGCAGTTATTCCCGCGGAACTCATTTACGGGTCTCCTTGAGTGCTTGCCTATGATGAAGTAGCGCAAGTTGAGCACCGACGTGACGACACTGTGCTACTCGAAGAGAACCGTCTCCGGACTATTAGGTGTGCTGCACGCTGCCAGCAAGCCCTACATCGCTATCACAGCCGCAGGGTTCATGCCCGGTGTCTTGAGGAAGGTGACCTTGTCCTTAGGCGCATTCAATCCACCAAGGGTACAAAGAAGCTGTCACCAAAGTGGGAATGCCCTTACAGGGTGGTACCAGTCACCAGACTTGGCGCAGTCCGCCTGGAGAACGGAGATGGCACTCAGTTACAAAACTCATGGAATATTGAGAATCTCCGCAAGTACTACTCATAAGGTGCGGTTGTCGGGCCCTGCCCGGCAGCCACCCTTTTCTACAGGCCTTGCCTCAGCTGCATGTAACCCCTTGTACGGAGCCTAGGCGATGACCCTGTGTAAGAGAAAATGAAGAAGCGCTGTAGAGGGCCCCCCCCAACCAAGATCACTTCATAAGCATTTCATGAGCATTTACATATGCATATAGATAGGATTGCATCATGCATTCATTCTCATCCATATGAAGTTGCAGGTTCCTATCGCGGACTTGGCTTCGACAAGGATTTGAGAGGATTGCCAAGCACTGCAATCCCCGACAAGCCAAACAGATAAGTTATACCTCCTTTCCGTTAGTGTTCTGTAAGGCTATAATTCATGAGAAAACCTCACTTCTCCTTTTGAGACTTAGGTGGTCCATTCCTAACTCGAGCGCAGCTTCGGTTAGGATGGTCGCAGTGGCCTTTGGTAAAAAGGGGTTGGCGGGGGGCTGGCCCCTCTGTCTGTTCCTTGGCAGACGTAGTTCTCCGGCAGACAAAGAGGGTGCCGGCAGGGTAGGCCTTCTGGGAAAAACACGTTTTGTTACAGTAAAGAGATATTCCACCTCTGCATGGACATACACATGCACGGGTTCCTGGCAAGGTTTATCTTTTTCATTCATATGCTAATACAAGTACAGCATTACAGAACACAAAGATGGACTCGAGGGATTACTGTTGATACCTGATTTTGGCAAGATACGGAAAGCAATAAAGATGGTCTCAAGTGGAAGGGGTTTTAGCATGAAAATATCCACGTCGCCGAGTGGAATAACTTTGATGTTTCGGTTATTATCGTTCGACCTTATTTTAGGGACCGAAACTATACTCCGAGTGACATAATTCAATGTGATGAGTGGTTTTTTGTCCAGTCACGCCTTCAAGACGACCTCGGATGAAGGAGCACTCTAAAGGAATTGTCTTCGTCTCGTCGAGGCAATCAATTCTGATATATAAATCGTCTCAATCTGAGTTCGTATGCAAAAGTTACAGACAATACACTGCAGACCGAACCTAAATGGATATATGGCGCGAGGTGCCACACACTTGTCTGCTAGGTTGCGTGAGTGATTCGGCCATCAAGACGGCCTTGTATTGAAAAACCTTCAACATGAAAAAGTTTCATCTTGTCGAGCCGATTGATTATCATATAAAATTTGTGTCAATCCAAGGTCGTATGCAACCTGGAGAGGCAAATCAAAATCAGGCTGTCTTTTCAGTCGGGAAATCCGAGTGAAAAGTTTTACCATCCGTGTGAAAACCTACCGATCGAGTAAAAAGTCGAGTGAAAACTTATCGATTGAGTAAAAAAATGGCTTCCGACTGAAAATATAGTACTCCGAGTGAAATTATCATCTGAGTGAAAATATTCCGAGTGAAAAGATTACCGTCGGAATGAAAATTTGACGTTCGAGTAAGATATTGCCTTGCGAGTCAAATATAGTCATCCGAGAAAAAGATTGTCTTCCAAGTGAAAATATAGTCATCCGAGTGAAAGATTGTCTTCCGAGTGAAAGATTCTAACATCCGAGTGAAAAGGTCCAGTCGGATGAAAAACTCTAATATCCAAGTGGATGAGTTCGGATTCGAGTGAAACTGAAGATGTGCCCGAAAGGTAATCCAGATGACCTCGGATGGAAAGGTGATCAACACGGAAGTTGTGCGCATCGTCAAAACAGTGAACTTCGGTTTTGGAGTCATTATCATCTGAGATAGTATATGGCCTATAAGTTCACTACAAGACTCGGACAATCCAGTCCATTACATGACCGAGTCTGACTGGATATTAAAGATGGCTTCGTGGAGTATTCAAGATGGCCTTATTTGGAGAAGTGTTCAACATGAGAGTTGTTCGTCTCGTCGAGGCGCACAATTTTGATATTTGGGCAGTCTTGATCGGATGTCATATGTAAGCTCAGCGTCACGCGCATGAAGGTAGACAGAAGTTGGGCCAGATTCAGACTGAATCCAAGTTGGTGTAATTGATGTGAATTGATGCGAATCATTGGGCCAGATTCAGACTGAATCCGCGCAAGGATTCTAGGACGTGAATTGATGTAATTTTTTGTCTCAAAAAAAATTGTGTAATTTTTTGTAAGGTAAGTCTAGATGTATCCTTTGCTTGTACGGGAAGTCCAGTCGCCTCTTATGTATGTTGGGGGTGATGGCCGATTAGACAACACACAATCGAACAAATCAATATACTACTTTTCCAGTCTATGTTTTATCCCTCCACTGTTTTTCTCTCTCGTTCTTCGCTGTTCTTCGTGTTTGAGGGCTGTGAATCTCGAGGCTCTAGGGGCGAGTGAATCGACCTAGGGCAGCCCATTGCCGCCGCACTCCATGATAGGGTCCCTTCCGGGGGTGTGGGGTTTCGGGTCCGCAAAAGAGCCTGTCGACTATCTTGCGTATCGCGCTGTCGGTCAGGCCTCCTTCGACGTGAGCTGCGGTGCATCACCCCCGGCGACGAGGGTACACGTGACGTGTTCGTGTGTCAACAATTACATTATTTAAATTAAAATTTGGCAATTTCCTAAAGGTTTAAGATAGAAAAGAGATAAGTGCGCTGTAATTCCTTTCTCTGTCCCTCCTTCCCCAGGTACTGCAGCAGGAGGGCAAAGGGATAAAAGGAGTGCCCACGCAAAGGTGGCGGTGAAGGGATCAGCAACAGCGATCCCTGATCACCGCCGCCAGGCCGGCAAGACACGACAAAGTGGATGAAGCCGGAATCCACGAGGAAGCCTGCCAGGGATTCCAGTCGAGGACTGCTGGAAGGGGAAAAGAGCGCCCAGGATGAAGGGAAGAGTTTGAGCCAAGGCGGCGGGCCACTAGTGTTAGTACAAGAGTGCCAGTGCCGTCGCATCCTGCCTCAAAGGCCTACCTCCCGCTCCCTCCCTCCTCCTTCATCTTCTCGCCATCACCACGGCGGGGAGATGCACCGAAGGCTGAGCGCCTACTATGGCCTATGGGGGCGCACACTCAGGAGCTGCGCGGAGCAACGGGCGAAACCCGCACCTCGCTCGAAGCAGCAGGAAAAGGTAGTGACGTCATCCCGAACGCCTCCAGAACGCCGCTACCTATCTCGGTGGGTAGGAAGAAGCTCCCTTCCTCCGCAACAGCCTTGGCTCCGCTGGAAGGAGCAGTGCCGGGGACGCCAACATTCCCGAGCGCTGTGCCTCGGGATGGCACATGCAACCCCGAGGATTTTATCAACAAGAAGATGAGCTCCGGCGGCCCATAGCCAAGACCAGTGCCCATACAAAGGCGACCGGTTCAGGCAAAGGAGGCAGGTACCCCACCATACAGGTATCGCTCGCCGCCTCCCATGCCCTGGACATACCGGCAACCTCGCTGCGCCACGGCGAGGACCAGGCCCACTCCCCGAGCATCAGCACTAACATGAGGTGACAACAACCCGAAGCTGGAGCCCGAGGTCTGGCCCTAGGACCTCTTCTTCGATATGACCCACAAGAGCAGAAGACAGAAGAGGGGGAATGCAAAGATGGATGGCTCAACCCTCCTCCACCCCTCCGTCAACGGGGACCACCGTCCTCCTCCGCCAATTCAAGACAACCGGGCCCTCGCCATGATGCTCTCCTACGTTACGCGCCTCCGTTACCTACCCCATGAGATGCATGCAGCCTACATGGCTGAGGACAAGAGAGTATTGTGGGAAGAGTAAATTGGCAGTTACTACACCGTGCGTTAAAGTCATTCACGGGCTATCAATGGAGCGACCACACCACTATTGGCTTGACACCACACGCGGAGAAGCCGGAAAATGGCCCGGAACCAAGGCTGATGAAACAGCGAGGGAGACCTCAAGTATCCAGCCTCTTCAGCAAGCCCGCATGTGCACTTACCAGGCCCTACCCCAACGACGCTCAGCAGCGCGATAGGGGCAGGCCCGAGGGCTTCTGTCGGTGCAACAAACCCTGGGTCTATTTCCCAGACCGTGTACATGCGCAAAGACAAGATTGAAGCACCAGGCCAAGATGTACAAGTGACCAGGAGATCCAAGGGACCAAAAAGTAGATTAGAGAAACCAAGGCCAGGCCAGAGAAGCATGGCATCGCCAAGAGAAGGGTCTCCCTTGCCGGGCAGGCAAGCCCGACAAGGGGCAATGCCATCCTTAGAACAAGACAATCAAGACACCCCGGTAGGGCCTACCGGGGCTCGCGGAGGCTAAACCACCTCACTAATCACTCAAGCATGACCCACGTCGTCAATCGATGTGGTGTCAAGCCGCAAGATGACTAAGTGGCATCCATTAGCCATATTGAAGCCTTTCCCTACAAGAAGAACCCGCAGATGACACCCGTCCTATGACGTGTCAAAAAGACAGGCGCGGAACTAGCAAGATAGCCTAGCATACCTTGCCGGGCAACCAGTGATGTGGCACTAAGCGGTGCATTTAATGCCCCCTGTCAGCCCACAGAGTTAGGTATGATAGCACTATTTGCTATCATATTAGTGCATAATGACTACTTTGCCACCGTGGTAGCCCCTTGATCTATAAAAGGAGGCCCATGGCAATCGTAGAGAGATGGTTGGAAAGTTGTTGAACCCACACCCCCGTACGCGCGTAGTCGCTGCTGGCCTAAGGCAACCCCTGCTGGGCGAGTGTACTACGCTCCACCACCTCCATTCCACCATCAATCTACGAAAGCAGGAGTAGGGTTTTACGCCTCGCGGCGGCCCGAACCTAGGTAAATTGCTTGTGTGCTCTTTGTAGTGTTGCCGTCCGCTGGTGTGCTCTTTGTGCAACGCGACGTCCCCCTTCTGAACCAACAAGGGGCCTCCTAGTCCCATAGGTTGCAGCGGATTTCCCGCGACACCCTTTATATTTACAAAAAAATATGTACGCATAAGGAATTCATCGTTTGTTTGCCAACCAACGATTCCCTTAATAACGTTAGCTTCCGGTTTCGCACGTCTGAGGTACAGGGCTGGATTACCCGGTTGTAATAATCGAAGAGGTGCTCCCTTTACACCCTAGCCGAACAATCGGGAACGTAGGGTATAAACAGGAGCAAGGCAACCCAGCTTGGCAAAAACTTAAGTCATAGAGGTGCATATAATGGCAAAAAGACTGTATAAAACAGACGACATAAGTAATGTAAGTGACAAACTTTAATAGTAATCTTCGTTAGAAAAGCCCCCGGTTATCTTGAGGTATATACATTTAAGATGTGCACCCCTAACAATTCGGTATAGCGAAAAACTTTTTGAGAAAAAAGTAAAAAAGGAAGAGAAAGAAAAACAAAGGAGGAAACCTATTTAAAAATAGAAACAAAAGGTGCTACCAGACTATCCGTAGAATCGTCGGATCCTAGCAGTGTTCCATGGAATCGGCTAAAGGCGATTGTCTGATGCATTTCAAAGGTGATAGGCTCCTCCAGTGAGAACTTCATCAATGATGAAGGGGCCCTCCCATCTTGGTTTGAGCTTATCCTTTTTCTTCTCCGGGAGGTGTAATACGAGTTCGCCAACATTCTATGTTTTGGCCTGCACTTCTCTGCTCCGGTATCGCCTCGCCTGTTGCTAATAGAATGTGGAACGAGCTTGGCGATATCACGCTCCTCTTCAAGGCCGTCTAGGTCATCTTGACGATTGAGCTCAGCTTCTCGCTCTTCGTACATACGCACTCTAGGTGAGTCGTGAATAATGTCACAGGGTAGAACAGCCTCTGCACCGTACACCATGAAAAAAGGTGTGTATCCGGTTGTCCGGATAGGTGTGGTCCGCAGCCCCCAGAGTACGAAGTCTAGCTCCTCAACCCAGTGTTTATCTGACTCCCATAGGGAGCGCCCCAGTCGGGGTTTAATGCCGCTCATTATTAGGCCATTGGCCTGTTCGACCTGACCATTTGTTTGAGGGTGATATACAGAGGCATAATCAAGTTTAATGCCTAACTTGGAACACACAAGTTTTTATCCTCATCAGCTGTAAAGTTGGAGCCATTATCTCTGATATTGCTGTGCGAGACACCATAACACTGTACCACACTGGATATGAAATCAATCACTGGCCGTGCTTCAGCCGTTCTTACCGGTGTGTCTTTGATCCATTTAGTGAATTTATCCACCATAACCAGTAAATATTTCTTTTTATGCCTTCCCACTATAAGGGGTCCGACCATATCCAGACCCCAGACCACAAAAGGCCAAGTAATTGGGATTGTTCTCAAGGCGGTGGGAGCCATATGACTTTGATTAGCAAAAATCTGACACCCGACACAACGTTGCACGAGGGCTTGTACATCTGCTCGGGCGGTTGGCAAGAAAAAACCTATTCGGAAATCCTTGTTCATGAGAGCCTGAGCTGCGACATGATGGCCGCCCAGACCAGCATATATTTCGGCCAAAATATTTCATCCCTCCTCTTTACATGCACCATTGGAGAACACCAGTAGTGCTTTTCTTGTGCAGTTCACCTTCGTAAACTTTGTAGGCTTTTGAAAGCTGAACTATGCGACGGGCCTCATTTTTGATCATTGGGGAGCTCTTGCCTATTAAGGGAGGCCAGGAAGGGTTCGGTCCAAAGAGCGATGATGTCCATGATCTCATGATCCGAAGGTGCTATATTCATGTCCGGATCCCCGATGATATCTGTATTGTGTTCGGCTAGTAGGGGTATGGTCAGGTCTGAATTAGCGTCATTGCTCTCGTCCTGCCATACCACAGATGGCTTAAACAGCCTTGCCACAAAGGTGTTAGGCGGGACTGGGTCAAGCTTGGTGCCCATGCGAGCACGTATGTTCGCTGCCTGATAGATGTCTCAAGCGATGTGATGAAATTCGAGCCCCTCGAATCGATCCGATGTTTTTAATATGGCCTTTCGATAAGCCGCCATTTTTGAATCCTTCGCATCAAACTCTCCGTTTACCAGAGATATCATGAGGTTTGTGTCTCCACGCACCTCTAGGCGTTATATGCCCATGGATACGGCCATGTGGAGCCCATGTAGTAACGCCTCGTATGCAGCACCATTATTTGGGTCCGTATACATAATTTGTAATACGTAGCGGACTGTGTCCCCTCTGGGAGATGTCAAAATGATGCTAACCCCCTGTCCGGCTAACATTTTTGAGCCGTCGAAATACATGGTCCAGTGGGAGTATTGTCGTGGTTCTAAGTCTGATAGTTCGAGTAGGGTGTACATAGGAGGAGCCAAGGTCCTAGCTAAGGTGAGATTGTACATGAAATGTTTACTAGTTCAGGCCCTTCTCGGAGGAAGTAAAAGCCCTAGGTCTCGGTGCCCGGAGGCGGTCGACTGGAATGTATATGTATGTGTGAGTTACAGGGGTGCGAACCCTTGTACTGGAGGAGGGGGTGGCTTATATAGAGTGCGCCAGGACCCCAGCCATCCCCACGTTACAAAGGGTTCAATGTACATAAAGGCATGACGTTACTGATAACGCCTATAATAAAGGGTGATAAAGGCATTCATTACTGTAGAATGAATGCATGACCGTTGCTGGCCTAACAGGACCTTTGACCTTCGGGGGTCGAGTGTCTCTGTACGGTCGAGTGTCCTCATCCTTCCAAGTGGAGTTGAGTCGTCTAAGTGGAGGTATGCAGTCGAGTGAAATGTCCTCTTGGGCAGTATCAGTCGACTGTTTCTGTTGTCTACCAGTTGTCTCTTGAGCTTCTAGGGTAGTGACCTTGGGTGGGGTATCTAGGTCAGGCCCGTGATCCTACCCTTGGTCTGTAGCATCATTAGTAGCCCCCGAATGGATTGAGGTCCAAGTGGACGAGAGTGTTGAAGTTTTCTTTGGTCCAAGTTTGAGGTCCCTAGGGAGTCTCTCTTGAATCTGTGGGCCAACCTGACCCTTGAACCTTGACTTATTCGCCTTAATCGATTCAAGAACTACCGAGTGTATGTGTAGATCGTCGAGGGAACTTTTGCACACGGCTCTGAGCGTCAGCGGGACACGTAACTTTCGGCGAGATTGGTTGTTCTCTGGTCTCCGGGTTTCGTGGGATTTTGAATTTTGGGGAAGCGCACGGGACGGGGCGTGCCGCAGTAATCCGATCGGATACGCTCGGGGTGCTTTGATCCCAGCACCGCCTTTTTCGCCACGTATTGGGCGTGCGCCTGTTGCGGGATTTGACAGGATAGCTTGGGACCACCATCCAGTCACTCGCGCACCATGCTATAAATAAGCACCGCAGCCGAGGCGAAAGAAATGTGCGCCCAATCTCTGCCTCTTCTTCCTCCGCTCCGCCGCGCCTTTGGTCTCCGCTCTCGGCCGCTCAGCTCGCGCCGGCTCGCATCCCAAGGGCAAGGACAAGACGGCGGCTCTGGAGCGCCCGAAGATAGCGGTGGTGGCGGGGAAGGGGAAGAGATCCAATCGGGGGTCGTCGTCGAGGTCTGGGATCCCGCCTGGCTGGATCCAGGGGGACTGGATCAGGTCCACGATGCAGCCAGAGGACATGGAGGAGCTGGTGGAGGAGGGCCTGATCGTCCGCGACTCCTGGCGGCTGCCGGATGACGAGCTCGAGCGCCAGCCGCAGGAGGGCGAGTGCGTTCTCCTCGCGACCCACATCGACCGAGGTTTTTACTTGCCCCCACACATTTTCTTCCGCGGTTTCCTCGCTTTCTATGGCGCCCAAGTGCACTACTTCACTCCCAACACCATCACGTACTTGGACGCCTTCGTTTCCATGTGTGAGAACTTCCTCGTGTGCCGACCGCATTGGGGCCTGTTTGAGCATATCTTCACCTGTCGCTCCGAAACTGTCAAGAAAGCAAACCTGAGTGAAGAGAAGATGCACATCATCCAGATGTGCGGTGGTTTGGGTATCCAGACTAGGGGTAGGAGCACTTTCCCTGCCATGGTCCTTCCTGAGTCAGTCCGGGGATGGCAGTCGAATTGGTTTTATTGCAAGGACGTCCCGACTCCCGATCAGTCGACCGGACTCCGTCCGTTTTCTTTAGATCGAGTCGGTCAGCCACCGACGCTGCTTGTGAGTCGGGCTGAGAGGTGGATATGTTCGTGGAGCGGGTGGTTCAGCTGGTTCGCGACGGGGTCAGTGGGATGGATCTGCTCAAGGTGTTCCTCAAGAGGAGGATCCAACCTCTCCAAGCTCAGGACCATCCGATGTGGATGTACTCAGGCATCGATGACACGTCTTAGGTCCACCCAGAAGAAGCCGACGTGAAGACGGTGGAACAGTGCCTGAAGTGCATGACGGGGAACAAGGACAATCCTCGGGGGACCGGCAGTGTTCGCCCGTTCAACGTAGACCACCAACCAGATAAGGTTCGGGCTTAGCTTCCGAGTGGATTCTCTGTTTCTTGCTTGCATGCATTTGATGAATCTGATTGGCGTACGATTGTTTCTTCTTCTTGTAGATCTTTACCGACATGTACTCGGTGCCCAACGGTGAACAGATCCAAGAGGGGGAGGAGGGCGTAGGCGAAGCTTCCGACTGGAAGTCCGGTGAGGAGACGGCGGAGGAGAGTGAGGATTCTAGCAGCGGCGAGGAAGTCGAGTCACCGCCCCGCGTCGAGAAGCGTTCCAAGGAGAAGCACGACCCAGAGATCGCGCTTGCCAGGACGGGTCCTTCCAGCTCCAAGGTGCAGAAACGCACTCAGACGTCTACCCCAGATCCGAGTGAGAAAGCGCCAAAACAGCCCAAGGACACCGCCTCCAAGCCTCGGAAGGCCTTGCCAAGGATCAAAGTGGACGTCCCGATTGCCTCCATGTAAGTGTTGCTCTACTTCATTCTTCTTTTTGCCTTCGTTGACTCACTTTCTGTGGAATCTTCAGCGCTGCTGCCTCTGAGACCTCAATGGATATTGATAAGGGTTGTGACGACTAGGAGACCGCAGACGAGGCCACGTCCCATGTAGGTACGGCTTTTTGGCTATGCTTTGGCTTTTTTTATTTGGATTGTCAGTCGATTGAATTTCCTCTTGATTGTTCTCTGAAGGGCCGCACAATGTCATCGAACTTCCTGATGATGATGATGATGATGTCATAGGATCGCGCGGAGGTGTCTCGAAGAGGAACAGGAAGGAGGGGTCGGAAGACACCCTCTGTCTCTGAGGCCCAGCAACAAGGGGATGTGGCTCGGACCAATGTCTCTTTTGATGTTCCCGTGTCGACTGACCATACCTCCGCGTCGACTGTTCCAGTTGCCGACCCTATGACTGCTCCGACTGTTCCACCGTCCGTGCTTTTCGCTACCCATCACGTCCCGGAGGACCCCGTGAGTGCGGCCAAGGAGGTCGTTCGACAGGCGGGGTTGATGATGGAGCGGACGAAGGCGGTGTATGGGGCTAGCATGGCTGCCTATAATGCCAATTCGGCTCTTTGAACCAATGTCCAGGTTTGTCTTTTCCAACTGACTTGCTGTGTTGTTGGGGTCTTCATTCTGAAAAACGGTCGCTTTGTTCGTAAGATGATGTTACTGCTTTGATCGTAAGATGATGTTACACCCACTGGGTGTTCCTGACCCCTTTGTAGCTTTAGCTCTTGTTATCAAATTGGTTTTTTTGTGTTGATCGGACCAGTGGGGGCACGCTAAGTGCACCCACTGGGTGTAGTCCCCGAGGCCATGGTCGATTGAAGTCAGTCGGCCGTGGTCTTAGAATTTGTCTTGTTTATTTGTTTTGAATTCTCCTTACTCGCGCAGGACTGATCCGGCTGAGTGAGAACCAGTGGGGGCACGCTTAGTGCACCCATTGGGTGTAGTCCCCGAGGCCGTGGTCGACTGCTGGTAGTAGGCCATGGTCTAAGAACGAAATGCATCTGTCTCTTCTTTTTGAGCTTGGGCATGACTGATCCGGCCGAGTGAGAACTAGTGGGGGCACACTTAGTGCACCCACTGGGTGTAGTCCCCGACACTAGTGTTGAGTATTTGGCTCGGCTATAGTCTTAGAATTCCGTCTTCTTTTGTTGGCCGTGGAAATCTTGCGAGTTTGGAGCCAAATTCGCGGATCTTGAGAAGAAGCAGGTCCAACTCAATCTTGACCTAGAGCTTGCCAGGGAGCATTTGAAGAAAACCCAGGACGAAGCGTCAGGTAATAAAAGTGCATAGCTTGTCGACTAAGTTCCAGTGAGTGTGCTGTGTACATCCTTATGTTCATCTGTCTAGTATTGTCTCTTGTAGATCAACTGAAGGCAGCTCTGGAGCAGAAGGACCTTGACCTGGCAGCAGTGCAGCAGAGGGCGCATGAGAAAACTGAACACGCAGACAGAAGCTGTCTTCAGCCGGCAAGCTTGATGAAGAGGTCCCCAAACTGAAGGACTCTCTTGGTGAGGCCAACAAGGAGGAGACTCGACTGAAGATGGCCAATCTCGCATTGGACGAGAAGGTAGGGGGCCTTTTGTAGAAGAAGAACGGGCTGTAAACTTATCTGGGTGACCTCAGGAAGAAGTGGTACCTCATGCTTGAAGGTATGTTCCTTTTGTCCGACTGAATCGAAGCGGTCGACTCATATCCTGCTCGCTAACTCATCATGTTTTCGCTTATGTAGAATTCTGTCGGAACTTCAAGGAGGAGACTGGGCTAGTCGAGCCGGATCTGGACCCCGCCAACTCTCTTGTCAAGGACGAAGTGGCGATGAACGTCTTGAGACTGGAGTCCCGCCTCACTAGAGGCACATGCTAGCTCGTTCTACTGAAGGCAGTGATGTCTCGGATCGACGCTGCACTCTGGAGGGGGACGATGCAAGAGAATGACCTCGAGTCCCTGATGAGTCGACTCAATGAGATCCAGAGTCGAGTGCAGGAGTGGAAGAAATCATCTTCCCATTGTGGTGCTGACATCGCATTGTCTCTGGTCCGTGTGCACTGCAAGGAGGTGAAGGAAGAGAGGCTGGTTGCGCTCAAGGTTGCCAACACGAAGAAGCTCCAGTTTTAGTCGTTCATGGAGAGCTTCCTGGAAGCTGCTACCCGTATTGCTGACGGGATCGACTTGGACGAGTACGTCGCGCCTGCAAGCCCTCTTCCCCCTGAGGAGTGAACAAACTTTGATTCTCTAACTCAATTTGCCTCGGAATGCCGAGTGATTTTGTAACTGTTAAAACTTTCGCGGGTCTGATGCCCGAGGACTTCTGCCCGAATCTTGCGGGACTTTATCTACACTTGATTCCCTTTTAGGAGGTGCTTGTTTTCGATCTTTTCTTGAATTTTGAGTCGGTGTCGTGTTTGTGGCGCAGCTCGGAGGGTCGAGCCACTTCATACTTGTGGCGTAGCTCGTAGGGCTAAACCTCATTGTACTTGTGGTGTAGCTCGGAGGACGGAGCCATGTAGTACTTGTTGCGCAGCTTGGAGGACTTAGCCACGTTGTATTTGTGGTGTAGCTCGGAGGGTCGAGCCACTTCATACTTGTGGCGTAGCTCGCAGGACAGAGCCACGTTGTACTTGTGGCGTAGCTTGGAGGACAGAACCACGTTGCACTTGTGGCGTAGCTCGGAGGATCGAGCCACGTTGTACTTGTGGCGTAGCTCGGAGGGTCGAGCCACTTCTTACTTGTGGCGTAGCTCGGAGGACGGAGTCACGTTGTACTTGTGGTGTAGCTCGGAGGACTGAGCTACGTTGTACTTCTGGTGTAGCTCGAAGGACAGAGCCACGTTGTACTTGTGGCATAGCTCGAAGGGTCAAGCCACTTCCTACTTCTGGCGTAGCACGAAGGACAGAGCCACATTGTACTTGTGGCGTAGCTCAGAGGACCGGGCCACATTTTAACTTAGGCGATTGCGGGGTCACAGCTAAGCCGTCGAATGAGAGAGTCGCTCTTCATTCGGAGTGGTTAGAAACTTAGGCGAATCAGATTCGCAGCTAAGCCTCCGAGTGAGAGGGTTGTTCTTCACTCGGAGTGGTTTTTGCAACTTAGGCTATTACGGGGTCGCAGCTAAGCCTCCGAGTGAGAGGGTTGCTCTTCACTCGGAGTGGTTTTTATAACTTAGGCGATTACCGGGTCGCAGCTAAGCCTCCGAGTGAGAGGGTTGCTCTTCACTCGAAGTGGTTTTTGTAACTTAGGCGATTACGGGGTCGTAGCTAAGCCTCCGAGTGAGAGGGTTGCTTTTCACTC
>LR738714.1:80476814-80532889 GCA_902687465.1 Secale cereale
GGTTGCTCTTCACTCGGAGTGGTTTTTATAACTTAGGCGATTACGGTGTCGCAGCTAAGCCCTTGAGGGAGAGGGTTGCTCTTCACTCTGAGTGCTTTTTATAACTTAGGCGATTATGGGGTCGCAGCTAAGCCCCTGAGCAAGAGGGTTGCTCTTCACTCGGAGTGGTTTTTATAACTTAGGCGATTATGGAGACGCAGCTAAGCCTCCGAGTGAGAGGGTTGCTCTTCACTCGTAGTGGTTTTTGTAACTTAGGTGATTACGGTGTCGCAGCTAAGCCCTCGAGTGAGAGGGTTGCTCTTCACTTAGCATGGATTTTGTAACTTAGGCAAATCGGATTCGTAGCTAAGCACCCACTGGGGGGATATGAGAACATGCATCATTGTAACATCAGTCATTAAGGAATTGTCATGAACTTGTATTTGAAAAAACAAACTTGAAGGTTCTTATTACAACTCGACTGGTCGAGTGCTTCAAGTGTAGAAGCAGCGGAGCAGATCCGCGTTCCACGAACGAGGCTCATCTTTCTTCTTGGCCACGTTGTAGATGTGGTACACCCCATTGTGTAGTACCTTCGTGGCGATGAAGGGGCCTTCCCAGGCTGGGGCAAGCTTATGCGGTCACTTCTGTCGTACTCGGAGAACCAGGTATCCTTCCTGGAACTTCCGGCTTCGGACATTGCAGGCATGGAATCAACGCAGGTGTTGTTGGTAAATGGTCGAGCGGATCGAGGCCATCTCTCTTTCTTCCTCTAGGAGGTTGACTGCATCTTGACGGGCCTACTCTGCTTCCGCTTCGGAGAAGAGTTCCACTCGAGGGGCATTGTGCAACAAATCGCTCGGCAACACGGCCTCGGCACCATAGACCATGAAGAAGGGGGTACGGTCAGTCGACCGGTTCGGAGTTGTCCTCAGCCCCCATAAGACAGACAGTAGTTTAGTCACCCAAGCTCCAGCGGCGTGCTTGAGGTCGCGCATAAGCCGCGGTTTCAGGCCTTGAAGCATCAGACCATTTGCTCTTTCTACTTGTCCATTCTACTGTGGATGCGCTACGGATGCGTAGTCGACCCGAGTACCTTGGGAGGAACAGAACGCTCTAAATTCGTCCGAGTCAAAGTTGGAGCCGTTATCCATGATGATGGTGTCGGGGACTCCGTATCTGAATATCAATTCTCTGATGAAGCTGATGGCGGTGCACGAGCCGAGGTTCTTGATGGGCTTGGGATCGATCCATTTAGTAAACTTGTCGACTGCCACGAGCAAGTGAGTGAATCCGCTCCTGCCAGTTTTGAAGGGACCGACCATGTACAACCCCCAAACGGCAAATGGCCCAACCAACGAGATGGTCTTCAGGGCAGACGCAGGTTTGTGGGACATGTTGGAGTAAAACTGGCAGCCTTCGCACTTGTCTACGATATCCTTTGCCATCTCATTTGCTCTAGGCCAGTAAAATCCAGCTTGGTATGCCTTGGCCACGACTCCTGTGACACTCTCCCTGTAGAGCAGACCATGAATGACAGTAAAGCCTTTGGATCAACGAACAATAAAACGCGCCTCCTCTTCATCCTCTCGGAATTCTTGCCTGAGCAAGTACGCTATGTACGGCACAGTCCAGTCGGGTGTGACCACCAGGATCTCCATGATTAAGTCGACCACCGCGGGAACTTCCACTTCAGTCGGATCGGATGCGCTTATTGGCTGCGGGGGCTCCTCCGTGAAGAGGTCCTCTTTGACTGAGGGTGTGTGAAAATGCTCTAAGAACACATTCTTGGGTATAGGTTTCCGAGTGGACCCTATCTTCGTTAGGTCATCAGCAAGCTGGTTCTTGATTCTTGGCACGTGGTGGAGCTCTAAACCTTTAAATTTCTATTCCAGCGTCCGCACTGCACTGCAATAACTGGTCATTGCTGGGCTTCTGACATCCCACTCCTTCATCACCTAATTGACAACTAAGTCTGAGTCCCCGTATACCATCAGGCGACGGATGCCGAGTGAGATGGCCATACGCAGCCCGTACAAAAGCGCCTCATATTCAGCTTCGTTGTTTGAAGAATCGAAGTGGATTTGAAGGACATAACTGAGTTTGTCGCCTCTGGGGGACACCAGAACCACAACTGCACAAGATCCGTTCAACATTTTGGATCCATCAAAGAACATGGTCCAGTGATCCGACTGGATCTGAGTCGGTTGCTCCAGCTCGATCCATTTGGCTACAAAATCTGCTATTGCCTGAGACTTGATAGCTTTCTTCGCCTCAAACATGATATCTAGCGGAAGGAGTTCAATCGCCCATTTGGCCACTCGACCAGTTGCATCTCGATTGTTCAGAATATTTGATAATGGGGTGTCGCTGACGACTGAAATCAAATGATCCGAGAAGTAATGAGCAACTTTCTTTACGGTCAAATAAATCCCATACACAAGCTTCTAGTAATGCAGGTATCTTTTCTTGGAAGGAGTCAATACTTCGGAAACGTAATAGACTGGGCGTTGGACTTTGTAGGCTTTTCCTTGTTCTTCCCGGTCGACCGTGAGTACAGTGCTAACAACTTGTCCGGTGGCTGCGATGTATAGTAAAAGAGGATCTTTGCTGACTGGGGCAGCAAGCACCGGCTGGGTGGAAAGCAGGGCTTTGAGCTCCTCAAACGCTGCTTCAGCTTCAAAATTCCACTCGAACTTTTCAGAGTTCTTCATCAGTCGGTAAAGAGGCAATGCCTTCTCACCGAGACGAGAAATGAACCGACTCAAAGCGGCCAAGCAACCAGTTAGCTTCTGGACGTCGTGTACATGCACGGGGCGCTTCATTGGGAGGATAGCACTGACTTTCTCTGGGTTGGCATCGATTCCTCGTTTTCAAACAAGGACAACGAGCAACTTGCCGCCTGGAACTCCGAATGTACATTTCGATAGGTTAAGACTGATATCATAGCTCCTTAGGTTTGCGAATGTCTTAGCGTGGTCAGTCAGTAGGTCGGAACCTTTGCGTGAGTTGACCATGATGCCATCCATGTAGGCTTCCATGTTCCTACTGATTTTCTTTAGCAGACACTTTTGAATCATGCGCATGAAGGTAGCGCCGGCATTCTTGAGACCGAAAGGCATGGTGACATAACAAAAACACCCGAATGGGGTGATGAAGGCTGTCTTGATTTCATCGGGTCCGAATAGTCGGATTTGATGGTACCCGGAATATGCATCCAGAAAAGGCAAACGCTCACATCCCGCAGTCGAGTCGACAATATGATCGATGCGGGGGAGAGGAAAATGATCTTTCACGCAGGCCCGATTGATATGCTTGAAATCGATGCACATGCGAAGGGATTTGTCCTTCTTGGGGACCATGACCACATTGACGAGCCACTCTGAGTGGTAGATCTCGCGGATGAACTCAACTGCTAGAAGTCGAGCCACCTCTTCGCCAATTGCTTTTCTCTTCTCCGTGGCGGACCGACGGAGATGTTCCTTCACGGGTTTCTCTTTTGGGTTGACTCGCAAACGGTGCTCAGCCAGTCCCCTGGGTACACCTGGCATGTCGGATGGTTTCCATGCAAAGATGTCCCAGTTCTCATGGAGGAACTAGATGAGCGCTTCTTCCTATTTGCTGTCGAGTGTAGTTGAGATGTGGGTCGGAGCCGCATTGGGGTCGGTGGGGTGAATGTGCACACGCTTCGTCTCACCCGCCGAATGTAATGCTGACTTGGAAGCTGGCTTCTTAGCACGCAACAAATCACTCCGATCCACATTCTTCTGGTACTCCTCCATCTCCACTATCGCCATCTGCTTGTCAGCAATTTTCAAGCCTTTCTGGAAGCACTCTTCTGCCTTCTGTTGGTTCCCTCTAACAGTTATCACGCCTTTAGGCCCCGGCATCTTCAGTTTGAGGTACACATAACAAGGTCGAGCCATAAAACGGGCGTAGGCGGGCCTGCCCAGTATGGCATGATAGGCGTTGTGGACGTCCACCACCTCAAACGTCAGTTTCTCTTTGAGGAAATTCTTCGAATCGCAAAAAACCACGTCGAGTGAAATCTGACCAAGTGAGTCGGCTTTCTTTCCGGAGATGGCCCGGTGAAATCTCATGTTGCTCTCACTTAGCTTGGTCATCGGAATGCCCATGCCACGGAGGGTTTCAGCGTACAGTATGTTTAGGCCACTTCCGCCATCCATCAAAACCTTGGTCAGATGAGTACCATCGACAACTCGGTCGACCAGCATTGCCTGCCGCCTAGGGGTTGCAATGTGTGCATGGTGGTCGGACTGGTCGAATGTAATGGGAGTCTTGGACCATTTTAGGTACATCGTCGCTATCGGTGCAACCATGTTGACTTCTCTATTGATGACTTTCAGTCCACTCTTGGTCTCTACGTCAGCAAAAATCATCAAGGTGGAGTTGATCTGGGGGTAACCTCCATCCCCTTGTTTGTCCTCGGTCTCCTCCGATTCCTTCTCTTTCTCAGTAGGTTGATCTTTCTAGAAATTCTGGATCAGGAGCCGACACTGTCGAGTGGTATGCTTGGGATAAACCAAGTTCCCTTCTTCATGTTTCTTTGTGTGGATAGGACACGGTATGTCGAGCATGCCATTCCCTGCTTGATCTTTCACTTTCTTGGGGATCCAAGGGCCTTTGAGCTTTCCTTTGCCTTTCCCTTGGGTAACGGCCGCGGCTTCACCTTGGACCGCTGGTTCTGCTTTGCGCTTCGGCTTCCGACTGGAATTCTGGTCATCTTGGCTGACTGGTTTCTTACCGCTACGGAGTCAATTGGCTTCTTCTCCATTAGCATACCAACTGGCTATTTCCATCATCCGAGTCAGGGGCATATCTCATGTCCGACCAAACTTCAGGTTCAGCTCTCTGTACCGCACGCCCTCCTTGAAGGCGCAGACTGCTTGATGCTCGGACACGTTTTCCACCGTGTGGTGCAAGGTGTTCCACCTTGTCAGGACTGGATTATCGGGATATGTATTTCCCAAAAAGCGGACCTTGTGCTCACCAGCCCCAGGATTACTGTTAGCTGATGAGGCACCAACTTATTACAGAAACTCCAAGCAAAGTGCAAAATATGTAGTACAAGACCATTCTGGCCTATGAGTACAACACAAGCGTTTAGTGATTGATGGCGGAAGCGGTTTGTGGATCATAGGTGACTATGGGACTCCATCTCCCACAGGAACGGCTGACCGGGATAACACCTATCTTCGTGAGGCTACTAACTCCAATGGTGTAGGCTCCGGAATGTCGTCACGTCGTTCCTTCCCACGCAAGGAATCTGGCCAAGACAATAGCCAGGGGCGAGCCAGTGAGTACTTTGAATGTACTCGCAAACATTTTGAATATGGGTGAGACATAAACATGCTCGAGGATAAATTATGATTTAAAAGGATAATAATGATATGACAGACTATAACCGCAAGCATGGCATTCGAGTAAAAGGGCATAAGCAATCAGAAAGTTGTAACAAAATAAATAAAAAGCATGCCACAGTCGGGCGTCTGAGCGACACCACAGAAAGGGCTTATGGGAGAGATGAAAGACAAGAATGCCACAGTCGGATGTCTGAGCGACATCACATAAAGGGCTTGTAAATAAAAGAATGCCACAGTCGGATGTCTGAGCGACATCACATAAAGGGCTTGTAAATAAAAAGAATGCCACAGTCGGACGTCTGAGCGACATCACATAAAGGGCTTGTAAATAAAAAGAATGCCACAGTTGGACGTCTGAGCGACATCACATAAAGGGCTTATAAATAAAAAGAATGCCATAGTCGAACGTCTCAGCGACATCACATAAAGGGCTTATAAATAAAAAGAATGCCACAGTCGGACGTCTGAGCGACATCACATAAAGGGCTTGTAAAGAAAATAAATAACAGTGAATATCCGGGAGGTAGAACCGTCGCAAAGATACTCATTGTTTCAAATAATATGAATGGTTAGTCCATAATAATGATAAATCACAATCACTACCTGTCACAGGTCATAAATAATGTTCTGGTTTAATAGATTTCTCCTCCGAAGACCGACACTAAGACCGACACTCGACCCATCCCAGACTGTAGTCCGTAACCATGGTCACGGCTATTCGAATAGGTTTTATATCTCTGCAGAGGGTGTACTCTTTACCCACGAATAACGGGTTTTCTATAGTCCCTCTGGACTAATTCCGCCTACGGTCTTTTAATTTGAAGACGCACCTGACTGCACACACCAGCCTAACTTACCGGTGTTTGGAATCACCCACGACACTAGTTAAGCCAAACTTTAAATGGGGAGGCTACACCTCGACTAGCATGGGATCACAACAATTTATAACGCGCGCGAAAACTGGGGAAGCTATCCCCTTCGGCTCCAACTGAAACACCCAAGCACCCGGACCAGGTGGCCTGCCTACCTGATGCAGCCGGTGTCTTCCACCATGGCCTCTCTGTACGGTGTGTGATAGAACAGGGGTCGACAAATTTACTAAACCGCACCCTACCTGTAGCAGGGACACGTGGTAACACGAAACATGTATGGGGGTTACTGGAACAAGACTCGATCTACGGTCGTCTCAGGAGGTTTCAGCTTTACTGTATGGTTAATGCCACATTGCTCTCTACAGTTCCCTGACAGGGTCACACCCCTCATGCTACATCCTGCCTTACTGCACATCCTCGCCACAACGAGATGTCATTCACGTGGTTATGCTCTCCGGAACACAACCTTCCTTCGGACTCCACCCGAACTATCACCAGGCATATGTAGCATGAGAAGTGGTTACTGCCATCAATATCACAGACATAACAGAAAAAAGAGTAAGACTTCTACATGAAATAACATTGCTCCACTTTAGCATATCAATAGATTTCTTATGTTAAAGCATACGACACACAACGTGCATTATAACGGGGTTCAAGATGCTTGCTTTCAAGTAGAGGGGAGGAGAAAAGCATTCCAAGAATTTTGGAAGTTTTCTCCCTCTTCAAATATCCTAAAAGACATAAAAGGAAATCAATACATAGACTTAGAACAGCCCAAAAAAAGTTGTCTGGAAAATTTTCACATAAATATGAAAACAAACTAGACAATATTTGGGAAACAACAGAAAAAGAATCAAGTCTTTTGGATTGATAGATTAAAAGATATTTCCAGTCAAAGTTCAGTCAACTCTGGTTTTAATAAAAACCAGAAAAGAAAAAACGAATCGGCTCAGAAGATGTTTTCAGAGAAGAGGAGACGTACTTCGTGGAATGCGCCTCCACTTAAACTGGCGGGCGGGGACGTGAGGGGCTGACGGTGGGACCTGCGGGTCCACCTGTCACATTTGACTGCTCTACCCGCCTTCTTCCTCCTTCGCCTGACGAGGACGGAGCCCCGGTGATCGTCGCCGGCGAACGGCGGCTCCTCGAGGGCGTTCGAATGCAGGGATGGATCCGCGGGGTTGGTGCGGTCCTCCCTGTGGTCGTGTGGTCGACGGAGATGGAGGAAAGAGATGGCGACGAGCCTCGCGGCGGACGGGGGCCTCGGTGGGTTTGGAGGTTTCGCCCTATGGTGATTCCCGAGCTCGTTTGAGAGGACGGGCGGCTCCGCAAGAGCATAGGGAGTCGAACGATGCTGCTGGCTGGGAGGAAGGGGCTCGGGTTGCAACGAATTGAACTGGAGGGTGGCGGTGGCTGTGCTCGCCGAAGATGAAGAAGAAAGCTTGCTGGGGACGAATGGCTGCTACGGGGTTGCTCTGCGGGGTGTCTAGTGATCGTCTGCTGCTGCGGAGGGGTTCAGGGCGCTCTTAAATAGGCGATCAAGGTCGGTTCGACCGTGGCTGAGGATAAGGACGACGGTGACGACATTAATGCGGAGCAGGAGAGGTGGGGCTGGCCAGCAGAACTTGCAGAGGTAGACGACACGCTTGTGGATGAGCACGGTGGCCTGGGACGCTTGGGGGCGCGCCAGGTGGCCCGTACGACACCGAACACAGCAGGCGGCGGTGGCGGCTAGCTCCTAGCCTGCCGGAGACGTGGCGAGGGTCTGTGTCGCTTGTGAGGAGATGCGGGTGGCAGCTTGGCTCGACGCGGCAGGCTGCAGTGGTCTGGATAAGAACGGGGGAGACATGCCAGGGACGCGGCGGCTCGGGCGCGGCACGTGCAAAACGCGCGCTCTCGGCGCGCTCTATGCACGCACGGTAGGTGCTCGACGAAAAGCCAGGGCGGCCAAACCTGCGTGGATTCCCAAGCTACTCAGCAGCCTCAGGCTAGAAGGAGCTAGGAGGTTAGTTGACATGGCTGCTAGGTCAGGGGTTCAAGTTCACCGTGGGAATCAAGAACTATGCCAGCACTGGTCATGCGCACAAGGTGCTCGACAGAATGCTAAGGGCATAGGGGCATTTCCACTGGTGGTCAAACTCTCCAGATCATAGCCTCCTTAGGTGAAAGAGATGGTGACAAGGCTAGTTGGGCAAAACCAGAAACTTGTTAGTGCAAGTTTTGCAAATCTTCAGTTCTGGACAGAAAATGCAGAGCATTGTTTCATGAACCAAAACTATCCCAATAGGCCCACTCTCCTGAACTGAAGGGTTTTGCTAGAAATACTATAAGCATGAGGAAGCTTAAGGGCACTAGAGCAAAATAGACTCGGGTTGCAGTGCAAAACACCAAACTGAACCAGAATGGAAAAGAGGTTGGTTCACTCAAATTTTCCAAAGGACCAAGATGGGTTTTTGCATAAAGTTAGATAACATACTGCTATGAACATTCCATAATTTTGGTGGAAGCATTACAGGAATAATTGATAGGGTTGTAGTGCAATTTGGTCCACTGGACCAGATTGCCAAACATGTTGTGGAGCTCAAAATATTAAATGAAATAATTATATTCTTGCATAAAAGTGATCTAATAGCATTACTTGACATCTCCAATTTTTGGTTGAAATTTTAAACAAATTTATCAAGTGGTTGTAGTTCAAAAGAGGCCTTAAAACTAAGGGCAACCATTTATATGGGAAGATAAATATAGGGAGACAATTATATAATTAATCATGCTGATATAAGCAAAGTTTTAATGGGTGCATAAGAGAATCTAATATTAGATGGAAAGTCTTTACTAGGGGTAAAAACTCCAACATAACAGAACAAGACTGGTTCTGGAGTCCAAAGAAACTTCCAGTAAAAGGCACAATTTTAATTAACTGGCAAAAATTTAGTTAATAAAACATTGCTAAATTTTTGGGGTGTTACAACACTACCCCCCTTAAGAAAAATCTCGTCCTCGAGATTTGTTAAGGGTTGCTATGCGATCTTCTACTGCCACAAGAGGATACTACCAAAATTTCTTACCGCTCTAATTATGCAAATAAAAGCTACTACAATGCATGAGAAAACAGTGGTGAAAACTGCAGTGTTAAACACTGGCGTGGCACAGGAAAAGAAAAATCTACTGTCGTGGAGAACGAGATATTTCTACTCTGGGACATAGTAAATTTAGAAATGGTATTTTTCTAAATTTACAAATACGCTGGTTGCACCCGAGGGCACAGTGCTCTCACTGGCTGACGGGTGGGGCCTGGGCCCATTGTCAGCCTCTTCTTCTTCCTCCGGTTCTCTCTTCTCCTCTCTCCCGCACGCTTTCCCGCGCTTTCTCCACTGGCGACGGCTAGCTCGTAGGGCATCTAGGCCGTACTGGCGTAGTGCGCGGCCTGCTAGCTGCCGGTGCAGCCTGCACTCACCTCGCGGGCCAGCGTGCTGTCGGCACTGCTCGCGGATTCGCCTCCGAACACCGGCGGTCGACCGACGAGCGGTGCTGGTGGACTCCGCCCACCGTACACCGATCTCGAGCTATAAAACGGCCGAGTGCTACTTCTTCCTCCTTACACCTGGCCTCCCTTCTTCCCTCTCCTCCGTTTGTGTTTGCAGGAGCTCGGGTCGAGGCTCTAATGTCGGAGGTGATGCCGGAATGGTGCATGGTCCTCGTGTGCGTGGGGTTGGCGGCATTGCTGGGGGTATCGATGCTCCTGTGTGCGATGATCCTCGATGATCGTCGTGATGCGACGGCTCGGGTGCTAGCTCTCCACGGCGGCGGTGATCACGGGGATTAGGTGAGAGTGGCAGGTGCTAATGGTGGTTAGCGCGCGGTAGGAATATAGTGCTTGAATAAATTTCCACGAGTTTCTTCTCAAGAGACTGTGGTGTGCGAGGAGGTGGTTGATGAAGCAGGTGTAGGCGGACTAACAACTTAGTGTACTGTGTGGAGTGGCCGGAGTTGTATTATTGTTGTTGTGGTGTTGTGCGATGAAATAAAAATATCTACGTTATGCAGATGGACATGTTGCAACAACTCAGGGAAGATTTAATAACACACGATATGATACACCGTTCTCATAACAAGATACGGTCATAACCACATAGCAGTTACGTCTAAAATATAAATGGTAAATGAACAGGGTCATGGGAAAAGGTCTCTGGTGCTGGGGGACACTCTTCTTCTATCGGTGGGAGTGGGTTGACCAGTCGATGAATGTGTTTCTCCTCCCCGGGCCTCAGTGGTCTGCCGATGGCGATCCGAGGATTTAAATCGGCGAGGCTCTGGAGATAACCCATTATCCGCTGGGTCAGACGCTCTTGTGCGATCACATACTGCGTAAGATTGGCTAGTACTGGGTCTCTCTCAATACGCCCACCAGGAAAGGATGCTGCCTCTCCGGGTGCTGCGCGGCTTGGAAAGTAGTAATATCCCCGCTCGCTGGCATAGGGCACCGCGAATCGAAGGCGAGCAAGCACTTTGCAAGCGGCAGCCTCTATGGCCATCTAGGGAGTTGGCATGGATTTCCCTATGAAGGAAACCTCTGTGGGGTCTTGGTTTGGGTTTGCGGGTGGGATGTGCACCACTGCCCAATATTTCGAGGTGGATGGTGTGATCCTCGATTTGAGCAGCTCATACTGGGGTGGACGGGTAGCACTCATGGTACTGCAGGTAAAATCCCACAATATTTTCACGAAACTACCCGGGGATGCCTCAGGGGTTCTTAGGTAAATACTAGGGATCGGCATGGTGAAGGAAAAGGCTGTGAGAGGAGAGCACCGGGTGAGGGATGCTTGGCAAGTTCACGGTGTGTGGCCTATATATAGCAGCCTGGCTAGTTTATAGGGTTATGGTGGGGGTATCTGTATCGTCGGTTTCGCTTTACGAGGTCAAGGTCAAAGCTATAGGTGCTCACGTCTTGTAAAAGGACATATTCGCTGTAGGGGTTGTCGGTGAGGTGCTCTGGGAGTTACACCTGAGAAAAGAATAAAGGAATTCGCATACTAACACAATGGTGCACGAGCACTACAAGGTGCAAAAGTAAACTGTATTTACATGTCAGTATACAGGTTACAACACCACGGGGTGTGGACTAGAAAAGGCTTGGCACTAATCGGGTGATCTAATCAACCTCGTTTATATCCAGGCGGCCTTGCCTTGTGGATGCTGAAGCTTCACCGGGAGCTTCATCGCTGGGGTTGGCTGGCGGTGGTTGAGGAGGTGTAGGGTCGGGTTAGTGATGATGTCCCTCGCGAGGATTGTTGGCCACAATCCCGTTGGAGCGTGCGCCAAACAGGCGACGCATCACTTCTAGAGATACCAAGGCATTCTGGTCAATGACCGTGGCAGGCCTCGGGGACTCGATTGGTTGTCTGAACAATACGACTGGGTTGTCGGTGCCAGACTCGTCTCATTCTCTTGCTGGGCTCGGCGAAGCAGTTCTCCACGAGCTGTTATCAGATCAAGGGTGATTTGATCGAACAGTTCCTCGAGTACGCTAACATAGCGTACTAGATGGAGTAATGCAGGATCCGTCTCGTGGTCTCCGCTCGCAACTCGGGGAGGTCTACTATACCCGTTACGACTGGGATAGTAGTAGAATGAGCGACAGTTAACTCTGGGCGACAGGTGCCAGAGTTGAACTATAGCTTCTCGAGCAGCTAGTTGGATAGCTTGCGGCTCAAAGGAAGTTGTCCTTCCGGTGAACCTGTAGGGGCGTTCTGGTGACAGACCCTTGCCGTAGATGTGCACAGTGGCCCAGAATTGATGGCTTTCACCGCCCATGGAGTATTGGTACACAACATATTCTGGGGGCTCTTCTAACGCAAAGGCACGACGGGTGAGGTTTGCGAGCACGGTCACAAAACCTCCAAGGTTGGTTGCTGTGGTTTCATTGTGGACAATGGGTCCTGGCATTTTAGCTCGGTAAGGGGGTAGAGGCTGTGTGGTGTTGGGTTTGGGGGCTAGCGTGCCTTATTTATAGGAAAGGACGGAGTCTTCCTTCGCACGCTTGCGGAAGGAACTGTTTAGGTGTCGGTCACTGGCGCGTGATCGATAGGCTAGGCTGATAGGTTGGGCACCGACCGCCAAAGGTGTCGGTCCACTGTGTGGGTATCTTACGCGAGAAGTTTGGCTGGGGTTGGGGTATGGTCTGGTGTGGTGGTTAACCTAGGTTTTTGGACCTGGCTAAGATAGGATTAGCCAATGGTCAGCCTAGCTCTGATACCAAGGTTGTCAGGACCGGATTTTCGGGATATGTATTTCCCAAAAAGCGGACCTTGTGCTCACTAGCCCCAGGATTACTGTTAGCTGATGAGGCACCAACTTGTTACAGAAACTCCAAGAAAAGTGCAAAATATGTAGTACAAGACCATTCTGGCCTGTGAGTACAACACAAGCGTTTAGTGATTGATGGCGGAAGCGATTTGTGGATCATCGGTGACTATGGGACTCCATCTCCCACAGGAACGGCTGACCGGGATAACACCTATCTTCGCGAGGCTGCTAACTCCAATGGTGTATGCTCCGGAATGTCTTCACGTCGTTCCTTCCAACGCAAGGAATCTGGCCAAGACAATAGCCAGGGGGGAGCCAGTGAGTACTTTGAATGTACTCGCAAACATTTTGAATATGGGTGAGACATAAACATGCTCGAGGATAAATTATGATTTAAAAGGATAATAATGATATCACAGACTATAACCGCATGTAGGACATTCGAGTAAAAGGGCATAAGCAATCAGAAAGTAGTAAGAAAATAAATAACAAGCATGCCACAGTCGGGCGTCTGAGTGTCACCACAGAAAGGGCTTATGGGAGCGATAAAAGACAAGAATGCCAGAGTCGGACGTCTGAGCGACATCACATAAAGGGCTTGTAAATAAAAGAATGCCACAGTCGGACGTCTGAGCGACATCACATAAAGAGCTTGTAAATAAAAAGAAAGCCACAGTCGGACGTCTGAGCGACATCACATAAAGGGCTTGTAAATAAAAAGAATGCCACAGTCGGACATCTGAGAGACATCACATAAAGGGCTTATAAATAAAAAGAATGCCACAGTCGGACGTCTGAGCGACATCACATAAAGGGCTTGTAAAGAAAATAGATAACAGTGAATATCCGGGAGGTAGAACCGTCCCAAGGATACTCATTGTTTCAAATAATACGAATGGTTAGTCCATAATAATGATAAATCACAATCACTACCTGTCACAGGTCATAAATAATGTTCTGGTTTAATAGATTTCTCCTCCGAAGACCGACACTAAGACCGACACTCGACCCATCCCAGACTGTTGTCCTTAACCATGGACATGGCTATTCGAATAGGTTTTATATCTCTGCAGAGGGTGTACTCTTTACCCACGAATAACGGGTTTTCTATAGTCCCTCTGGACTAATTCCGCCTACGGTCTTTTAATTTGAAGACGCACCTGACTGCACACACCGGCCTAACTTACCGGTGTCTGGAATCACCCACGACACTAGTTAAGCCAAACTTTAAGTGGGGAGGCTACAACCTCGACTAGCATGGGATCACAACAATCTATAACGCGCGTGAAAACTAGGGAAGCTATCCCCTTCGGCTCCAACGGAAACACCCATGCCCCCGGACCAGGTGGCCTGCCTACCGGATGCAACCGGTATCTTCCACCGTGTCCTCTCTGTACGGTGTGTGATAGAACAGGGGTCGATAAATTTACTAAACCACACCCTACCTGTAGCAGGGACACGTGGTAGCACGAAACAAGTATGGGGGTTACTGGAACAAGACTCGATCTATGGTCGTCTCAGGAGGTTTCAGCTTTACTGTATGGTTAATGCCACATTGCTCTCTACATTTCCCTGACAGGGTCACACCCCTCATGCTACATCCTGCCTTACTACACATCCTCGCCACAACGAGATGTCAGTCACGTGGTTATGCTCTCCGAAACACAACCTTCCTTCGGACTCCACCCGAACTATCACCAAGCATATGTAGCATGAGAAGTGGTTACTGCCATCAATATCACAGACATAACAGAAAAAAGATTTTTCACCACAAGTTGATATGCAAGAGTAAGACTTGTACATGAAATAATGTTGCTCCACTTTACATATCAATAGATTTCTTATGTTAAAGCAAACGACACACAACGTGCATTATAACGGGGTTCAAGATGCTTGCCTTCAAGTAGAGGGGAGGAGAAAAGCATTCCAAGAATTTTGGAAGTTTTCTCCCTCTTCAAATATTCTAAAAGAAATAAAAGGAAATCAATACATAGACTTAGAACAGCCCAAATAGAGTTGTCTGGAAATTTTTGATATAAATATGAAAATAAACTAGACATTTTTTGGGAAACAACAGAAAAAGAATCAAGTCTTTTGGATTGATAGATTAAAAGATATTGCCACTCAAAGTTCAGTCAACTCTGGTTTTAATAAAAACCAGAAAAGGAAAAACGAATCGGCTCAGAAGACGTTTTCAGAGAAGAGGAGACGTACTTCAGGGAATGCGCCTCCACTTAAACTGGCGGGCGGGGACGTGAGGGGTTGACGGTGGGACCTGCGGGTCCACCTGTCATATTTGACTGGTCTACCCGCCTTCTTCCTCCTTCACCTGACGGGGACGGAGCCCCGGTGATTGTCGCCGGCGAACGGCGGCTCCTCGTGGGCGTTCGAATGCAGGGATGGATCCGCGGGGTTGGTGCGGTCCTCCCGGTGGTCGTGTGGTCGACGGAGGTGGAGGAAAGAGACGGCGACAAGCCTCGCGGCGGACGGCGGCCTCGGTGGGTTTGGGGGTTTCGCCCGATGGTGATTCCCGAGCTCGCTTGAGAGGACGGACGGCTCCGCAAGAGCATAGGGAGTCGAATGATGGTTCTGGCTGGGAGGAAGGGGCTCGGGTTGCGATGAATTGAACTAGAGGGCGGCAGCTGTGCTCGCCCGAGATGAAGAAGAAAGCTTGCTGGGGACGAATGGCTGCTACGGGGTTGCTCTGCAGGGTGTCTAGTGATCGTCTGCAGCTGCGGAGGGGTTAGGAGCGCTCTTAAATAGGCGATCAAGGTCGGTTCGACAGTGGCCGAGGATAAGGACGACGGCAGCGACATTAATGCGGAGCATGAGAGGTGGGGGCTGGCCAGCAGAACTTGCAGAGGTAGACGACACGCTTGTGGATGAGCACGGCGGCCTGGGACGCTTGGGGGCGCGCCAGGTGGCCCGTACGGCGCCGACCACAGCAGGCGGCGGTGGCGGCTAGCTCCTGGCCTGCCGGAGACGTGGCGAGGGTCTGTGTCGCTTGTGAGGAGATGCGGGCGGCAGCTTGGCTCGACGCGGCAGGCTGCAGTGGTCTGGATAAGAAAGGGGGAGACATGCCAGGGACGCGGCGGCTCGGGCGCGGCACATGCAAAACTCGCGCTCTCGCCTTGCTCTGTGCATGCACGGCAGGTGCTCGACGAAAAGCCAGGGCGGCCAAACCTGCCGGGATGCCCAAGCTATTCAGTAGCCTCAGGCTAGAGGGAGCTAGGAGGTTAGTTGACATGGCTGCTAGGTCAGGGGTTCAAGTTCACCGTGGGAATCAAGAACTATGCCAGCACTGGTCATGCGCACAAGGTGCTCGACAGAATGCTAAGGGCATAGGGGCATTCCACTATTGGTCAAACTCTCCAGATCATAGCCTCCTTAGGTGAAAGAGACGGTGAGAAGGCTAGTTGGGCAAAACCAGAAACTTGTTAGTGCAAGTTTTGCAAATCTTCAGTTCTGGACAGAAAATGCAGAGCATTGTTTCATGATCCAAAACTATCCCAATAGGCCCACTCTCCTGAACTTAAGGGTTTTTCTAGAAAGACTATAAGCATGAGGAAGCTCAAGGGCACTAGAGCAAAATAGACTAGGGTTGCAATGCAAAACACCAAACTGAACCAGAATGGAAAAGAGGTTGGTTCACTCAAATTTTACAAAGGACCAAGATGGGTTTTTGCATAAAGTTAGATAACATACTGCTATGAACATTCCATAATTTTTTGTGGAAGCATTACAGGAATAATTGATAGGGTTGTAGTGCAATTTGGTCCACTGGACCAGATTGGCAAACATGTTGTGGAGCTCAAAATATTAAATGAAATAATTATATTCTTGCATGAAAGTGATCTAATAGCATTACTTGACATCTCCAATTTTTGGTTGAAATTTTAAACAAATTTATCAAGTGGTTGTAGTTCAAAAGAGGCCTTAAAACTAAGGGCAACCATTTATATGGGAAGATAAATATAGGGAGACAATTATATAATTAATCCTGTTGATATGAGCAAAGTTTTAATGGGTGCATAAGAGAATCTAATATTAGCTGGAAAGTCTTTACTAGGGGTAAAAACTCCAACATAACAGAACAAGACTGGTTCTGGAGTCCAAAGAAACTTCCAGTAAAAGGCACAATTTTAATTAACTGGCAAAATTTAAGTTAATAAAACGTTGATAAATTTTTGGGGTGTTACACACCTTTGGATTTAATCTCTCAGGGTTTCATTCGGCTTCTGAATGCAATGCAGTAACTCCACCAGCCCTGCGGGACGTTTGCAGGTGCCCTCGAAGGTCCTGACAAACACTTGGGGCCAGCTCTTCCCAACTGTAAATGCTCCCAGGGGCCAACTAATTTAGCCACGCCCGGGCAGAGCCACCCAACATCAGGGGGAGATGCTTCATAGCCACATCATCATTGCCGCCACCGATCTGCACAGCTACACGGTAATCCTCGAGCCAAGTTTCTAGCTTTGACTCGCCGGTGAACTTACTCACTCCCGCCGCCAATCTGAAGTTCAGATGAATCTTAGCAGCGCTGATAGCATTGCTAAAACATTCGGGCCCAGAGACAGATGCTCGGCTGTGACTCGGGCGATCTCTGCCTTGTTCTTCTCTATATGCACGGTTCCTGTCGACCAGGATTTGCACTAGAATCGATCTTGGGTCAAAGCCGGGCCTTCTAGGATCTGGGGGAATCTTCCACTCGTCGTCACGCAGACGCCTGCCGTCGTGTTACCTGGGCGAGTATGATCCGCTTCCCGGAGGAGGCGTAGGCACTCGGCGGAGATCGTTGTGACTAGGTCGACAGTCGTACTGTTCGTCATTCCGACCCAGATACCGATCTTGACGGGGTCCACGGCCCTCGCGCCTCGGAGGCTACCTTGGGCTGTTAGCCGACCAGATAGTGTCTGCCGCCACGGATCTGCTGTGAGTCCTTTTACACGACTGAGAGATGCCTGCGTTCTGCTCTCCTGCTATCCGGAGCAGCGCCCGGATCTGCTGCCAACCTCTCCCAGCCTCCGACTAAGACGGCTGGATAGAATCTGCGATGCGGGCTGCAGCTTTGAGGTTCTGGATTGGCGTTCGGAATACCTGAGGTTCGTGTAGGAATGATTGCCGCGGCGGTCGACGGGATTCAGGAATTAGTCGGCGGGCACGATCGTCGAGTGAACGCTGGATATTTTCAAGTTGCGCGCGCTCAGCCACAGTGGCTAGGCGCGTGGCTTCCAGGGCCCGAGCCTCTGGAGAGTCCCCCAAGATAGGGGTGTACAGTGCATCTTCATGGCGGCGGTAGAGCTCGTCCCTTTGCTCGGTGGTGAGGGGTTGGGGAATGTACCCATCGTGGTCGTACGACTGACCGTTGTTGTTGCCGCCATTTCCGCCGCGAGGGTACCCGGCAGACTGCACCGTGAGTCGACCATGAGGACTTCAGCCGCGGGGTCGCTGCTCCCGCACTCGGAAAGCGAGTCTGTGGACTCAGTCGGCAGATCGACCGGCCCGTAGTGGTATTCGTCGGGCTCGATGGCCGCAACTTGAGGGGTGGCCATTTGGCGAGCCACCGCGTGCTACACCCACCGCTGGAGCCGCGACCGACCGGATCGCTTGTGGTGGCGTCCAGCGGGGACGACAGACAATGAAGGAGCCGGCTAATACTGAGTCGACGGCTGACGGAGAAGGACGCCGCTGGTGCTGGCACGGAAGTGCACGCTCCCACGGACAGGTAGCGCCTTGACGTCGAGGGGGGGGCCTCCTGGAGCCAAGCGGAGTCGTCCGCGACGAAGACGAGCGCGCCGAGTCGGATCTCTCGGCCTAGTGCCATACCACCACCGGAAACCATGATGATGGAGGTCAGAGAAAAAAGCTTGCAACCTCACCGGAAGTCGCTAAGACACCTGCCCCACGGTCGGCGCCAACTATCGTGGTTCTAAGTCTGACAGTATGAGTAGGGGGTACGTAGGAGGAGGCAAGGTCCTAGCTATGGAGAGATTGTACACAAGATGTTTACGAGTTGAGGCCCTTCTCAGAGGAAGTAAAAGCCCTACGTCTCGGTGCCCGGAGGCGGTCGACTGGAATGTATTTGTATGTTTGAGTTACAGGGGTGCGAACCCTTGTACTGGAGGAGGGGCTGGCTTATATAGATTGTGCCAGGACCCCAGCCATCCCCACATTACAAAGGGTTCAATGTACATAAAGGTAGGACATTACTGATAACGCCTATAATAAAGGGTGATAAAGGCATTCATTACTTCAGACTGAATGCATGACCGTTGCTGGCCTAACAGGACCTATGACCTTCGAGGGTCGAGTGTCTCTGTACGGTCGAGTGTCCTAGTCCTTCCGAGTGGAGTTGAGTAGTCTAAGTGGAGGTATGCAGTCGAGTGAAATGTCCTCTTGGGCCGTATCAGTCGAATGTTTCTATTATCTTCAAGTTGTCTCTTGAGCTTCTAGGGTAGTGACCTTGGGTGGGGTATCTGGGTCAGGCCCGTGACCCAACCATAGGTCTGTAGCATCATCAAGTATGAACCGTACTCTTTAGGGAGTTCGGCTTCCATCCACTCTGCGACAAAGTTAGCCAGCACCTGAGATTTAATAGCCCGGCATGGTTTGTATTTTATTTCGAACGGTAAGAGCTCGATGGCCCATTTGGCTATGCAGCCCGTGGCGTCTTTGTTGTTTATAATATCATTAAGTGGTACTTCAGATGCCACTCTAAGCAAACACTCTTGAGAGTAGTGTCGGAGCTTCCGAGATGCCATAAACACTGCATAGGCAATTTTTGGATAATGGGGGTACCGTGACTTGCACAATGTAAGAACTTCTGATATGTAGTAGACTTGTTTTTGGACGGGGATTTTATGTCCCTCGCCCTCTCATTCAACGACGAGCACAACACTCACGAGCTGGAGAGTTGTTGAGATATAATGTAACATTGGCTCGTCAACACTTAGAGCGGCAAGGATTAGGTTGCCCGCTAGTAGGTTCATTATTTCTTCCAATCCAGCTGTGGCCACATCCGTCCATTCGAAGTTGTCCGTGCACTGTGTAGTCTATAGAGTGGTAATGTTTTTTCTCCCAATCTAGAGATGAATCGACTTGAGGCCGTTACACACCCTGCTAGCTTTTGGACTTGTTTTAGATCGATTGGTGCAGCCAACTGTGACAAATCTCAGATTTTAGCTGGGTTTGCTTCGATTTCTCTATGGGAGACAATGACCCCTAATAGCTTTCTGGTTGGAACGCCGAAGACACATTTTTCCGTATTGAGTCGTATGTCATATGTTCAGAGGTTGTCCAATGTGAGGCGGAGATCACACACCAGTGATTCGATGTGTTTAGTATTGATGACCACGTCGTCCATGTATGCCTCCACTTTATTGCCAATTTATTTCTCTAAGCATGTTTGAATCATGCGTTGGTACGTGCCACCAGCATTTTTTAGCCCAAAATGCATAGTGTTGAATCAGAAAGGCCCGTACGGAGTGATAAATGCCATTGCGGCCTGGTCGGATTCCTTCATTTTTATCTGATGGTATCCATAGTAAGTGTCAAGGAAGCATAGTGAGTCATGTCCTACTGTCGTGTCGATGATCTTATCGATGCGGGTCCATGGAAAATGATCCTTAGGGAAAGCCTTGTTTAAATCTTTAAAATCGACACAGAGGCGCCATGATTTATCATTCTTTGGCACCATGACCTAATTGGCTAGCCAGTCCGGGTGTTTAATTTCTATGATGAACCCTGTCGGTGTCAAAACCGGCGGATCTCAGGTAGGGGGTCCCGAACTATGCGTCTCAGGATCGATGGTAACAGGAGGCTGGGGACACGATGTTTACCCAGGTTCAGGCCCTCTCGATCGAGGTAATACCCTACTTCATGCTATATTAATATGGATGAATATGAATACAAGAGTTGATCTACCTCGAGATCGTAATGGCTAAACCCTAAGTCTAGCCTATGAAGATATTGTGATTCTGTTCTTCTAGCCTCTACGGACTAAACCCTTCGGTTTATATACACACCGAAGGGGCCTAGGGTTTGTACATATCATCATGCAGAGGAAGGAAAATCTACACCCGAGCCTAAAACTTGCCATTACAGGAATCACTGTTCAAGAAATCTTCTGATTCAGCGATTTATCATCCAATTTATCGCTACTCTTGGGGTGACCGATAAGATTATTCCTTATCTTCACCATTTATCATTTGGGCCGATTTATCGCTATGACACGCGATTTATCAGGAATCTATCGATAAATCGGGCTTATTCATAGCACTATGTTTGCGAGAACTATGTTTATTTGTGTTTTGTGGACCGAGTTACGCAATATGTAATGTTTTTCTACTTTGTTTGTCATTATATCAAGATTCAAAGGCTAGGATTCAAGGTAACACTTGTATCCAATATTGTTTTGGTGTTGAGTATAGCATACTTTAGTGTTGGGAACCCGAGATTTGAAAAATAATGGCCGATTAATAGTCGACCGATAAAATCAATTAATCGGACGATTTACAATTAATCTCTAATCCCCAGCTGACCGAGACGATAACGATAAGCGATATCCTCAACATTGACAGGAATACAGGAGTCCTATCCGGAGACGAGAGATGATCTTATGTAGTAATCTTCACGGCCCACTAGTCCGGCCCACTAGGAGTTTGTCCGGCCACATGAGGACCCCCCCGATCCAGGACTCCCTTAGTAGCCCATAAACCTGTCTTCGATGACGATGAGTTCGGATTCCGTATTGTCTTCGGCATTGCAAGGCGGGTTCTGTCTTCTGAATATATCTTCTGCAAAAATGTGTACTGTGTTCGGTTTTGCAAGATGAGTGCAACCCTTAGCCTCGAAGGCAAGGTTCTTAAAGGAACATGAATAGTGTGTCTTTACTGACAATTTTTGGGTGAAGCGTCACGTCCAACCCACCAAAACATCGAACCGTTTTATTTGGTCCTGGTTTCGCATTTCGAGGTATACCCTCATTGACACGTCCCATCAGAATAGAGATCGTGCCCGCTTATTGTGGGATCCTTATCAACATGATGCCACGCCGCGCATTATGCACGACCGCTTTGGGAACTGGCGAGGTTTATGGCTAAAGTGGGGGACGTTCTGTATTCGCAATGTTATATAAAGGACACTAATCCCTTTCATGAGCCCCACGCCTTCCTCAAGCTCAAGTTCTCCAATCTCCCTTGCTCCCGTATTCTCATCAACTGCGCCCACCGCTCCTCGTTCCTTAACCACTACTCCTCTCCCCAGCAATGGCTGGATCCGGTGCTAGGGGCAACTGGGAGGCTTCCACGGTCACTGATAAGACCGCGGAGGATCTACGAATTGTGAGGTACCTCGCCGGCGACATCGCACACCGAGTCCACCTAAGGGCCATGTGATTCCCGTCCCAAAGGCGGGTGAGAGGGTAGTTTTTACCTCTCACTTTGTTAGGAGGCTAGGGTTTCCACTCCACCCATTTGTCCAGGGTCTTTTGTTCTTCTACGGGATAGATTTCCACGATCTAACCCCGAACTCAATCCTTCACATATCCGCTTTCATATTGGTGTGTGAAGCCTTTCTCCGCATCCCCCCACACTTCGGCCTGTGGCTTAAGTGTTGGAAATGTGCCCTAGAGGCAATAATAAAATAGTTATTATTATATTTCCTTGTTCATGATAATTGTCTATTGTTCATGCTTTAATTGTATTATCCAGAAATAGTGATACATGTGTGAATACATAGACCACAACGTGTCCCTAGTAAGCCTCTAGTTGACTAGCTCGTTAATCAATAGATGGTTACGGTTTCCTCACCATGGACATTGGATGTCATTGATAACGGGATCACATCATTAGGAGAATGATGTGATGGACAAGACCTAATCCTAAGCCTGGCACTAGATTGTGTAGTTTGTTTTCTAAAGCTTTTCCAATGTCAAGTAACTTTTCCTTAGACCATGAGATTGTGCAACTCCCGAATACTGTAGGAATGCTTTGGGTGTACCAAACGTCACAACGTAACTGGGTGGCTATAAAGGTGCACTGTGGTTATCTCCAAAAGTGTTTGTTGGGTTGGCACGAATCGATACTGGGATTTGTCACTCCGTGTGATGGAGAGGTATCTCTGGGCCCACTCAGTAAGACATCATCATAATGAGCTCAATGTGACTAAGGGGTTGGTCACGGGATGATGTGTTACGGAACGAGTAAAGAGACTTGCCATGACGAGATTGAACAAGGTATCGGTATACCGACGATCGAATCTCGGGCAAGTATCGTACCGATAGACGAAGGGAATTGCATACGGGATTGATTGAATCCTCGACATCATGGTTCATCCGATGAGATCATCGAGGAGCATGTGGGAGCCAAAATGGGTATCCAGATCCCGCTATTGGTTATTGACCGGAGAGTCGTCTCGGTCATGTCTGCGTGTCTCCCGAACCCGTAGGGTCTACACACTTAAGGTTCGGTAATGCTAGGGTTGTATAGATATTAGTATGCGGTAACCCGAAAGTTGTTCGGAGTCCCGGAAGAGATCCCGGATGTCACAAGGAGTTCCAGAATGGTCCGGAGGTAAAGATTTGTATATAGGAAGTCCAGTTTCGGCCACTTGGAAAGTTTCGGGGGTCACCGGTATTGTACCGGGACCACCGAAAGGGTCCCGGGGGTGCACCGGGTGGGGCCACCTACCCCGGAGGGCCCCATGGGCTGAAGTGGGAAGGGAACCAGCCCCTGGTGGGCTGGTGCGCCCCCCATGGGCCTCCCCCTACGCCTAGGGTTGGAAACCCTGGGGGTGGGGGGCTTCTCACCAAACTTGGGGGGCAAGTTCCCCCCTTGGCCGCCGCCCCCCCTTGAGATTGGATCTCTAGGAGCCGGCGCCCCCCCCTAGGGCCCCCATATCAAGAGGGGGGAGGGAGGGTTGCGCACCCAAGCCCCTGGCGCCTCCCTCTCCCCCCATAACACCTCTCCCTCTCGCTGAGCTTGGCGAAGCCCTGCCGAGATCCCCGCTGCTTCCACCACCACGCCGTCGTGCTGCTGGATCTCCATCAACCTCTCCTCCCGCTTGCTGGATCAAGAAGGATGAGACGTCTCTCCCAACCGTACGTGTGTTGAACGGGGAAGTGTCGTCCGTTCGGCGCTCGGTCATCGGTGATTTGGATCATGCCGAGTAGGACTCCATCAACCCTGTTCTCTTGAACGCTTCCGCTCGCGGTATAAAAGGGTATGTAGATGCATTCCTCTCCCCCTTGTTGCTAGATGACTCCATAGATTGTTCTTGGTGATGCATAGAAAATTTTAAAATTCTGCTACGTTCCCCAACATTAAGACCTTCAACGTGAAGCCGAAGGTGGTGCACGGGGAACACACGGAGTGCGGAGGCGCCATGATTAGCAAGCTCCCGGATGCAACTTGGCCCAAGGGCTCGTTCGTGGAGACGAACAAGGTCTGGCAGCAGGAGTGGTTCTACATCACCGAACCCCACGACACCAACTGGGTGGCGGAGCTTGCTTTCAGATCTGGACCCCTAGAGAGGGTGACCTCCTGGAACAAAAAGGGTCTGGACTAGGGGTCGCATACTGATGTGATGACTCTCATGAGCCATGTGTCCGTCGTGATCTCCAAGGGGCACCTGCTCTCATCCGTGGTCCAGGTGATGCTGACCCGCCTTGTCCTCCCTTGCCAAAGCCGGGACTCCGACCTATGGGAGTTCAATCCGGCAGGAGAAAAGCCGCTGAAGCATCTCTTCGGCTCTACGCACAAAGAGATCTGGAAGAATCTCTTCAAGAGCCAGAAGGAATGGCCCGAAGAAACCGAGGACGCGGGCTTCAGCACCGAGGTTTTTGCCCCAGAGGTAATAGTAATCCTTGCCGAACACTTACCCTTTCCCTTATTTAATGATAATAGGAATTGGAATTTTTGTGTGATATACATGGTTGGACAAAGAAAGCGACTCGGATCAAGTGTCCGACACCTCTGCCCGAAGAACCAGCATTGCCTCTATTGACGACGATGCTAGTTCTGGCGCCGTATAAGGCGCCGATCACGAAGCCCAAGAAGATGAAGTGCAAAGGGACTGGGGATAGCCCCTGCCCCGCGGGAAAGAAGCTTGAGGACCTCCATATCCTCTCCTCTTACGAGGCGGAGGAAGATGATGAGGAGGAAGAGGAGGAAGAAGAAGTGCCTCCTGCGCAAGGCAGGGGAAGAAGAGGGGGGCCGTCGTTGATGTGGGTACGGCTGTGCCCCGAAGGAAACTAAACCTCGGAGCTAGTTCAGATTCGTCTGAACATAGCTTTGTGGTGAAGCCCAGGGTTAAACCCCTGCCCGAATCGTAAGTCAATCCGGATTCAAGTGCCGCACCTTTGCTTATTCAGTATTTTTGATGCTTACTTAGCATTTTTTTCTCCTGCTGACTTACAACCCTCCCAGCGGACACCCCGACGCTATCTTATCGGTGGGGAACTCTCTTGCACCAGGAGAGACGGAGAGTGACCTGCCAGCCCGAGCTTCATCGCCCGTGATCGGCGGGGACACCAAAGTGTCCTCCCAAAGGGTGCCTTCCGCTCTGGGGGAGAGGGCGGGGTAGGCGACAAGGCGGCTGGGGATAATGCCTCGGCGGCCGCTGACCATGGGGACACGGCCCCCATGGAGACCGAAAACGTGGGGCCCAATCAGTCCGGGGCCCCACCGAGTACTATCCCGGAGCCTAGTGTGGCTCCTGGGTCCGAAGACCCGATTCCTTAAGCGGAGGAGGATTCAGCGGCGCCCGAAATTAATCCGAAGGCATCGGACTCTATGATGTGGGCACTTCAAAGTGCTTTCATCGTGGAGGAGCACCGCACCGTGATGGGTGCGGTGATGAAGAAGATTCAGTCCGTCAAGGGTGGACTGAATGAAGCCTTCAACAGCTTGTTAACAGGCTTGGGGGTAAGCAATGTAATGCTTTTAAGAAATTTTATTTGTTTTAAATACACACATATAACCAGTAGCCCCTGATGCTTTGTGTGATTCTGAAAAGAATCGGATGAAGTATCCATAGTATAGCATTCTTATAGAGCTGAGTTGTTTGTGCAGGGTTCACTAGTTGCGGCAACTGCGCGAGAGGCAGAGGTTGCTGAACTAAATCGGAAGCTCCCTTTGGCCAACGCGGATAGTGACCGCGTCAATCAGCATTTAGATGAAACGTAGGGTATGTGGCCTTAAAATGTCAATAAGACTTTGTTAATTGAGTATTTTTATAAACTCTAATGTTGTATTCTGTGTTACACAGTTGGCGCCACTGAGCTCGAGGCCCTCAAGGGCAAGGTTTCCAAGGCCAAGAAGGAGGCCGAGGCGAACAGGGTAGCCGCTGACCAAGTGACTGCCGAATTGGAGAATGAAAAGGCCGAGTGCGAGAAGCACAAATCACGGGTGTCCGAAGTCGAGATTGAACTTAACGACGCCATCCTGAAGTGTGAGACGTTGCAGAAGAAGTCTTCGGTACAAGCATCTGAGCTGCCTGCGGCAGTAATGTCTACCCAGGACGCGCGAGGCGAGTCGCGCAGCGCTCGTCAGGAAATCGAGCAGGCATGACAGATACCATCTGGTAAGATATTTCTCTTACAAAGCATCTTTGGAGGGCAGAAGTACATTGGGCCGACACGATTATTGAGTTCTCCAGGCGTGTTTGCTGATCTTCCGAGGAGCAGCGCAGACGCTGCCCAATATTTCCGAGCCCTGGAGGGGAACAATACGGAGAAGATGTTTTGGTTGCAGTTCTATGCGCCGAAACATCCGGTGCCCCTCCACAACCAGATGAAGTAGCTGGTCGAACTGCACAACATGGCGGGATCGGCCATGAAGTACTTAATACTCTGGCTGTGGCTCGCTAAGCCAATCTTAAGTAGTTACTTTGGATTGGTGAAGCGGCTCGTCAAGGTGAGTCCGCGGGTCGACGTACTAACGTGTTTGACCTGCATAGAAGGTGCTCGGATGGCCTTCGCTCGTGTCAAAGTGCTCTGGGCGAAGATGAACGAAGTGCATATAGCTACTGCTGGCCCGCCCGCAGGCAAGGAGCATCGCAAGCTGGAGAATTACTTCGAGGAAGTCATCGAGGGCACCTGCCTTGTAGAAGGCCAGTGTTCCAAGGATGTTGTTTTCGACTAATTTTATCCGGATGTAAAGAGTATGCTTATGAATCCAGTGTATATAACTTTTGCACTATTATATTGTCAGCGTCTTTTACATCCTGTGTGACTATTTATTTAAATCTGAAAGTTTCCAGTCGTCAGCTTCAGCCCCCAAGTACATAGTACCGGGGTGTTTGGTCATATGCATAAACACTCTTTATCCAACGTCTTGGTCCGTATAGGAGGTGTATGCGGAGCGAACCAGGCAATCAGACTATGCGGCGTTATTGCTTTCACTTAGTCGAAGGAGTTTGACATGTGGGGCTAGGTACTAGCCCCTGGTGCGGATATGATATTCCTTTACTTAAGGTTTCCAATTGCACATGGCTGGGAAAAAAACCAACCCTTCGTATAACATGGGGTAGATCTCTATCGATCGTAGTATCAAACTAAGTCACCGGATTGCAGACCAGGTTCTCGCTTATCATGACCGTCAGTTTTCGGCTTTCTCTACTGAGGTACCTAACCGGACTAGCCAGAAGTACAATCACAGTAGTTCTCCTTTTACACCCTAGCTGAACAATCGGGAACGTAGGGTTAAGCACAGGAGCCGGGAAACCCAACTATTGACCCAAGACATGATTTGGAACTGATGAATATAAGGCAAACATCCAGGATGCCGAACACTCCCTATAGGTGTTCAGTCTTTTTTTAATGTATGCCAGGGCTGAATACAGCCCCTGGTAATAAACCCTTATTGACAAGGCACATATGGCAATCTGATGTGGGAAGAGAGCATTTTATGATGAGTGAATAAAACTTTGAACATAATGCGAATAAAGCTACTCTATTAATATCTCTCTATTGTGCGGCGAGCCACAAACTTACAGACAATGCCGAGAACCTTTTTTGGACATTTTACATG
The DNA here is from genome assembly GCA_902687465.1 of Secale cereale. Taxonomy (NCBI): domain Eukaryota; kingdom Viridiplantae; phylum Streptophyta; class Magnoliopsida; order Poales; family Poaceae; genus Secale; species Secale cereale. Next base: position 80,504,388 of record LR738714.1, read on the forward strand.
CCAAGAAGGTATATAACAAGAAAGAGAAAAAAGGTTTACACAGGGTCTTAATCTAAAAAAGAAACCTTAGTGCGGGTCCCTGTTGCACGTCTGCGCTGCTTTCTCCTCTTTAATGTGTCCTTGAAGGTTTGAGTCCGACGGCCGTCTGTACGAAAAAGAAAGGAAAATAATCCTAGAAAAGAAAAGTCAATCAAGTGTGGCCATAACAAGTATGGTTCATTTTACGAACCTAAAGAAGATAAGTTTAGAGTCCGAATAGGTCTTTCCGAACTACGGACTATATGCAGGTGCCCCCAGTCGCCGCCCAAGGATTTTTGAAGCCATAATCATGTACTCGAGGCACATATGCTATCACCTTATGGGGCAGTCGACGGGGGCGTAGCTGTCAGTCTTGCTCAGGTTCATCTGAGCTGACGCACTGAGGCGTTTGCTGGACACGCTTAGTTGTGTATTCTATTGATAAATTATCCGACTTGAATATGCCGTTTTGGACTTCGGCTGCTAAGGCCACAGTGTCCTCCTCCGTACGGAGAGAGCGCACCATATTTCCATTGACCGTAATAACGCCACGTGGTCCAGGCATCTTGAGCTTTAAATAGGCATAATGCAGGACTGCATTAAATCGAGCGAAGGCCATTCTTCCGAGTAGTGTGAGATAGCCTCTTCGGAACAGAGTTATTTCGAAGAGTAGTTCTTCGCTTCGAAAGTTGTCGGGAGAACCGAATACAACTTCCAATGTTAAAGAGGCTATGCAGCGGGCTTGAACGCCCGATATCACTCCTTTAAAGGTCGTGCTGCTTGGCTTGATTCTTGAAGGGTCGATCCCCATCTTGCAGACAGTGTCCTGATATATCAGATTGAGACTACCGCCGCCGTCCATAAGGACTCGGTTTAGATGGTATCCATCTATTATTGGATCGAACACTAGGGCAACCGAACCCCCATGCTGAATACTAGTCGAATGATCCCCGCGATCAAAAGTGATCGGACAGGCTTACCATGGGTTGAATTTGGGGGCGACAGGCTCAACGGCATAGGCGTCTCGAAGTGTGTGCTTGTGCTCCCTCTTTGGGATATGAGTGGCATATATCATGTTCACTATTTTGACCTCTGGTGGAAATTTCTTCTGTCCCCCTCTATTCGGCTGGTGAGGTTTATCCTCGCCTTCGCTCTAAGGCTCCTTCCCCTTGTGTTCGGCGTTTATCTTGCTGACCTGCTTGAAAACCCAACTGTTACGATAGGTACGGTTGGCTGGTTTTTCTAGGGTGCCATGGATTTGGCAGGGCCTTTCTAATATTCTATCCGAACTTGATGGACCATCTTTGTTGCCTTTAAATGGCTTCTTCCGTTGACCGTGTCTGGAGCCACTGAATCCGGCGTTTACCGCTGTGTCATCTGGGCTTCCAGCATTATTTTGACATTTGTTTTTGTTACGTCGTGGCTTTCTATTGCCACCCCTGACTTCACATGTTCCAGGGTTACTGGTACTAATATGAGCTAATCAGCTATCCTCACCCGCGCAAAAGCGAGTCATGAGTGTAGTTAAGGCTGCCATTGTCCTCGGCTTTTCCTGTCCAAGGTGCCTGGCTAGCCATTCGTCCCAGATACTGTGTTTAAATGCCGCTAAGGCTTCAGCGTCCGGAAAATCCACGATTTGGTTCTTCTTAGTAAGAAACTGATTCCAAAGCTTTCGGGCTGACTCCTCGGGTTGTTGCATGATGTGACTTAGATAGTCAGCGTCCGGGGGCCGGACATAAGTCCCTTGAATATTGGACCGAAAAGCATCCTCAAGTTCTTCCCAACTCCCAATGGAGTTCTCTGGGAGGCTGTTTAATCAGTGCCGTGATGGTCCTTTCAGCTTGAGGGTTAAGAATTTGATGGCGTGGAGATCATCTGCTCGAGCCATGTGGATGTGAAGAATAAAGTCTTCTATATAGACGGCGGGATCTGTCGTTCCATCGTGCGCTTCGATGTTCACGGGTTTAAAACCTTCTGGGAAATCATGACCCAGCACCTCATCGGTGAAGCACAGAGGGTGTGCAGCTCCTCTGTATCCTGCTATATCGTGGTGTATGTCCGATGGTTGTGGTGTTCGGTATTGACCCCAAACTGGTATGTCACCGGAGTGACTGGCTTGATAGCCGTCGTCCCGTGCGGGAGCCCGGTCCCTAGGTCCGTATATAGACCTGGTCTTGCTAGCTTTTTTGTTCAGGTCCTCACGCAGATCGTATTTTCGGACTTGGGCCGCACCCTCCTTCCCTTTATGGAGTGGTGGTGCGGGCTTGTGTACGCCATTGCTACCTACTATGTCCCGTCCGCGAGGTGGTCAGTACGGCTTGTCGGCGGTGTTATTCTTCGGTGGGACGGGTGCAACGGCCTCGTCGTCGAATTCAGGCAGCAGCTTACGCTTAGGATAGCCTTTAGTCTGGCCATTAAAGCCATGTTTCTATTCGGCGTCTAGCACCTCGTTCCATCTATCATTAAGCGTGTCCTGTGCAGATCGAAGCCGTCTCTGCTCCTTTTTCAAGATCCTTGCGGTGGCAATAAGCCTCCGGTGGGAGCATTTTTGTTCTGACGTTTCTTCTGGGACGATGAATTCATCGTCGCCCAGGCTATCCTCTTCTTCGGAGACTGGTTCACAAGTGCCGTCTTCGGCATTGCTGTCACTGGACTGTGGCTTCGGACTCTGTTCGCCGTCCTCTTGCTCCTCCTGCTCTATCGCCGGGTCTGCGGGGTCTTTGTCATGTTTCCGAATATCACCGTCATTAGTCACGGTGTTGCTGTCCTCTCCTTTACGGGATTTAGTTCGGCGTTTTGGACGCCGGCGCTTGGGAGGTTCTTCGGCGGGCTTGTTCTCTACGGGATTGTTTTCGCCATCGCCCTCCACCTCTTTTGGTGTATCCACCATGTACACGTCGTACGAAGACATGGCCGTCCACCGCCCGGTTACGGGCCGGCCTTAATCTGGATCCGCTTCAGTTTTGAGGTCCATGCCTTCCACGTCTTCGGAAGCATAGTCAAGTAGATCGGTTAGATCTTCGACCGTGGCTATCAAGTGGGTGGTGGGTGGGGAACAAAATTCTCCATCAGCCTCTAGTTCAAACCGGATATAATTCGGCTGGGTGTCCTCCTCTTGGGAGAGGTATCTTAACGACTTTAACATGTCACCAAGGGGGGAGTGCTGGAAGATATCCCTAGCACTGAATTTGGCAATAGACACCTGGTTCGGTTTGAAGGGCGCGGTTACGCGCAAGCCGGAATCAGAGACCAGAGTTGAGTCCGGGGTTCCGGTAACACAGACCCCGCCCATAGTTGGGTCCGTGTGCGGCCCCAACGCCATAGAGTCTGTTGCTCCCGTGGTGGGGTTGAGCTTCCCGTCTTCGGGCGACGCGATCTGTTCTGGATCTAGGGCCAGAACTGTTACATGTGCTATTTCCTGATCCGATGACAGAGTTAGGTCATGATCATCATGGTGACAGAGAGAGGCTGCCGCTGGCTCGAATCCGGTGAAGATTAAGTCTCCGAATCTGACGTGATGGCCAGGGGCGTAGCTCTCGGTCTGCTCAAGGTGGCCTTCAGTGTTGGCACAGAGCGCGAAGCCGCCGAACATGAAGAGCTGGCTGGGAGGGAAAATTCACTTGGTGTCGCCGTTGCGGTTGACGATGCGATCCATCAGTCCTTCCGTCGACGACATATTGAAACTCTTAATGAAAGCACCAATGTCGGTGTCAAAACCGGCAGATCTCGAATAGCGGCTCCCGAACTATGCGTCTGAGGATTGATGGTAACAGGAGGCTGGGGACACGATGTTTACCTAGGTTTAGGCCCACAAAATCGAGGTAATACCCTACTTCCTACTATAATAATATGGATGAATATGAATACAAGAGTTGATCTACCACGAGTTCGTAATGGCTAAACCCTAAGTCTATGGAGATATTGTGATTATGTTCTTCTAGCCTCTACGGATTAAACCCTCTGGTTTATATACACACTCGAGGGGCCTAGGGTTTGTACATATCATCTTGAAATGGAAGGAAAATCTACACCCGAGCCTAAAACTTGCCATTACAGGAATACATGAGTCCTATCCGGATATGGGAGATGATCTTCTGTAGTAATCTTCTCGGCCCACCAGTCCGGCCCACTAGGAGTTTGTCTGGCCACATGAGGACCCCCCGATCTAGGACTCCCTCAAACCCGAGTTCAAGTAATTTGGCCAGCTCTTCCCCCATAGCTTGTCTTTTAGGTTCGGAAAATCGTCGCAGTGATTGCTTGACCGGTTTGAACCCTTTGATGATGTTGAGGCTATGTGCGGCCAGCCTACGTGCGATCCCATGCATGTCTAAAGGATGCCAGGCGGATATATCCCAGTTTTCGCGCAGGAATGCACGCAAAGCGGTATCTACCATCGGGTCCAGCTGTGCTCTAATGGATGTCGTCTTATTAGGGCCCGTCGGATGCACGTGAAATTTAACAATTTCATCTGCTAGTTTGAAGGAGGTAGATTTATACCTTTTATTGAGGACCACATCATCGTTATCCACTGTAGATCGTAAGGTGGTTAACTCTTCGGCTGCAAAGGCTTCGGATAATGCCTCGAGGGCCAAGTATGCAGTTTTATTTCAGGCACGGAGTGCTCTGTCCGGATCACTTGTGAATGTGATTATTCCATTGGGCCCTGGCATTTTAAGCTTCATGTACACGTAGTGGCGTATGGCCTGAAAGTGCGAGAAAGCGTCTCTCCCTAGAAGGGTGTGGTATCCGATATTCAAGGGGACAATGTGAAAGAGCATCTCTTCTGACTTGTAATTTTTAGGCGTACCAAATACTATGTAAAATTTAATACTTCCCGAACATCGGGCTTCCCGACTAGGGATAATTCTTCGAAAGGTTGTGTTACTGTGCGCAATGTAGGTTTTATTGACCTGCATTTTATCGAGCATGTCCTCGTATATGAGGTTAAGTCCAGTGCCACCGTCGATGAGCACTTTGGTAAGGCGAAAGCCGTCTACTATTGGACCGTCGATGAGGTTAAGTGCTCTCGTACGTCGATTATTTGAACAGAAGGTCTCAAAGACCGTGAGGACATTAAAATTGTCCTCCTCTGGAGGCTATTGCTCTGGAGTTGCAGTGGCGAGGATGGCTTCGCTGCTTTTAGCTACCTGCCGGCGTACCCAACACGCTCGAAGGCTGTGAGTTGGGGTTGTGCCAGAGACCTCATGTACTAGGTTGGGCTTGTTTAGGAGTTCGTCAAGAATAGACCAATATCCCGTAAAGGGTTTATTTTTCTTGCCGACAGGTTTATGATCGGACGTCCCGCTAGGGTATGTCTGTTTTCCTTTAGCAGCATATTGCCCAAAGACGGATTGTTCAATATGGTTTTTTGGGGACTTCATGCACTTTCCATCGCGCAATACTTTCTTACTAAGTGCGAAAACTCTGTGAAACTTTTTACGCGACGATGGTTGAGGCCGTTCAAGACTCCCTCGTCCATGCAGTTGCGATGAAAGATCAGAATAGCATCGCCATCGCGATATTCTTTGATCTTGTTTTCAATAAGTAGGAACCTGGCCCAAAAGTGATGGACCATCTCCTCGGGTTGCTGCCGCACATATATCAAATCACATATGTCAGGAGGGCCAGAATTACTTGGAGAGTATTGATTTTGGTGGGTGCGTGTGGCAAAATCTGAATCCCGACCCAATATAGTATCCGGAGTTTGTAAAGTCTCCAGTGTTGACAACTCGGGCCCGGGAGGATCTGAATGCTCCCCAGGCTCCGTGGCTAACCATGAGCTCAGAAGATGTGGAGTCCCGCCCGAAGGAAGGGTATCCGGCTCAAAGGGTTTGGAGATCCGAACATAGCTGATCTCCGATTCGAGAGGAGGAGTATTTTCGGCCCGTTCCTTGACGGCCGCCACCAGATGAGTAACCGGGGAGGAATTTTCTCCCCCCTGGTCGGGTTTAGGCCCAATCCGATCATTAGACGCTAAAACCCCCAAGGTGTCGATGCGATCTAGCAACTTGTTTAAGGATGAGGTATCCACCGGATCCGCTTTTTCAGATTATTCGAGGCCGATGTAGGAGTGACGCTTGGTGACCGCAGGGGACGTGGTCGGCTTAACAGCCATGCGAGCGCATATGGTGAACCCGCCTAGCTGGAGAACCTGACTAAAAGTTAGGCTCTTCCCGGAGGTGATGTCGTCGTGGTTGACAAGACGGGCCACAGATCGCTTCTCGCGACTACACAGCGGAGCTCTCAATGAAAGCACCATTGTCGGTGTCAAAACTGGCAGATCTTGTCAAGCTGAAGGGATCGGTGGTAATAGGGGGAAACAAGGACATGATGTATACCCAGGTTCAGGCCCTCTCGATGGAGGTAATACCTTACTTCCTGCTTGATTAACCTTGATGGATATGGAGATTAGAAGAGTTGATCTACCTCGAGATCGTAATGGCTAAACCCTAGATGTCTAGCCTATGATTGTTCTCTTAGCCTCTACGGGCTAGACCTCCAGTTTATATAGACACCAGAGGGGGCCTAGGGTTGTACAAATATGACTTGAGGTGGAAGGAATTATTACATCCGGACATCAATTTTGCCTTTCTACGTACAGAGGAGTCCTAATGAGACACGGGGGATGATCTTCTGGTTTCTTCTTCATGGCCCATCAGTCTGTCCCACCTTTGTTGATTCAGACACCCGAGGACCCCCAAATCCAGGACTCCCTCAGTGCTTAGAATGGGACTCCTCTTGTGTCGGTTCATTTTGAAGTTTGGAAAGAGGGCGCATGAAAGATGTGGTGGGAATCATTCGATTTTAAAAGGAGAGAGTTCGAACAAGAATTTTTCCATTATGGCGGGAAACCGAGCAGGCGAGGAGGGTCCAATAGGAAAAGGGAAGTGTGCATAGCGGGGTGGGGTTTTTTTGTTGGGATCGAGTGTTGGAGGTAACATGGCGGATCGTCTGAACAACCACTAGAGAAGCCACTAGTGAAATCTACGTCCCCCGGGTCTATTTTCCTAGCATATACATTCAGATCTATATTTCTATTTGCTTTTTTCTTCTATTTGCAACTTTTATTTTTAGATATATATTATCAAAAATACAAAAATACCTTGCTGCATTTTATTTGCCGTTATTTGCATCTTTCAATCTACAACAAATTTCATCCCTTCAGCTTGACAATTTCTAGCACTGTTACTCGAAAGGGATTGACAACCCCTTTTACACGTCGGGTTGAGAGTTTTTGTTCTTTGTGTGCATGTACCATTTACATAGTGTTGCGTGGTTCTCCTACTGGTTTGATAACCTTGGTCTCATCACAGAGGGAAATACCTATCGTAGCTATGCTGTATCATCCCTTCCTCTTTGGGGAAATACCGACGTAGTTCAAGCCAAATCACGCATGCCCAACTGGGTGTCGACAACCTTCTGATCTATGTTGGGACGACCGTCGGTGTACTGGAGGTCAATGCCGACCACCTTGTACTTGTCTCGAGCAAGAAATTGCTCAACGGTGTTGATGTAGTGGTCCACCACGGCCGGGTCGATGGTGTACACCACTGAGAGATCCGTCTCCCTTGCGTGGGTCTCCACTTTATGCTTGCCGGACTACATTAGAGCGCCACTAGACATCCCCTCTCTATGTGTCGTCGTGGGTGTGCTTGTTATGTTGTGGGGCACGATCGAAAGGTTGAAGAGACTAAGGTTATAATGGAATATCTGCACGCTCGGATGGTACTTCTAATTTGCAATGCGTAAATCCATCATGCCGCACGTAACTGTATCGTGGCAACACGCGCGGCGCAACCACGTGCATATGGGCCCCCAACATGATCGTGCGCAGGCCCCAACTTTTGATAGAGCGCGTGCGCAGGGACGCGAGCAGAGTGCTCCTCAATCTCCTCAATGGTGAGCAACCATATATATATGCATATAGCAATTGAACCTGCAAGGAAAATCTGTCCACATGCCGAGCGCATGGAGGTTCGCGAACAGAGCGCGTCGCGACGCCTAACGCACGGCATGCTACGGCGCCTAACGGCAAGCAGAGCGCGCCGAGGGACGCGAGCAGAGGTCGGCACAATAATACATGGCAAATAAGACGAACTGTGCGAGCGATGGCGGAGACATCAAGCAAGAATCATATTAGAGGTTCGTGTGCGATATCTAACATACAGTTGATCCATCCGAGCTGTTTCTGACAGAATAAGATGTGTGTGTTGTGCGCAAACGCTTGCCAATATACAACCATTTGAGATTGATGAATTCATCACTAATGGATTCCCTAGTGTGGTCCGTGTGCGATGTGATATGCTCTCTCTGGCCAACATCTGTTGGCCATTGGGCGACGAGCGGTCATCCGGGCATGCCATAAGGATGTGAAGAGGCATCCTATATCAGCAAGGACCATATGTTCCACCAATAGCTCATCTAAGAGAACTCTCAAGTTAACTATGCTCAGTCTGGAGCAGCCATTAGATGGGTGACTAGATGAGAAGTTTTCTTGATGTTAAATTAATTGATGGGAAGGATCATTGGCGTCAAATTAAATGACCTTTATGATCCATGCCTTAAATTAAATTAACCTCAAGGTCCTTGTTTTTTAACACATGTCAAAGAACGTCTACCGCATTACGTTTTGACAATGTGCGATACGTGGCAAATAATATGAACTGTGCGAGCGATGTCGGAGACATTAAGATAGAATCAGATTAGAGTTGCATGTGTGATACGTGGCATACAGTTGATCCACCTAGCTGTTTGTGATGGAATAAGCAGTGTGTGTTGTGGGCAAACGCTTGCTGGTATACAACCTTCTGTGATTGATGAATTAATAACCGACGGGTTCCCTAGTGCGGTATGTGTGCGATGTGATATGCTGTGTCTACAGAACATCAAATATACCTATAAGAACAACATTGCATAACCAAATTAAGCATACAATTAAATAAATGACTACGACATAAAATTTCCACACACCAAAGTAAGCAATTATATGCGTACTGAACTAGGATAAATGAGCATATAATCATCTACATCTTTGTTGCAACTACGTTTGCCATTGCTCTGCTTCCAGCTGGAACTCTGGTCCTGAATGGTTTATAAACTCTAATTCTATTGCATATTAAGGTCAAAATAGTACTACCAATATATGAGTCTCATACAATGCCATTTCAACGATTGTACACAAAAGCAAAGAATATTACAAGGTTGAAATTCCAGAGTTACATGGCTCAAATTTGAAGATTACAAGGTTCGAATAGATATTAGCAATGAAATTCAGCTCATTCAGCTTCAAACTCCCATGCTGAGGAGCTGAACATGGATATAAGAGAGGTTCAGACAAAAATATACAATTAGTATGGCCGGTTTCGAAACCTCGTCATTTCTGCAAAGGGATCAGCCACTGACAAGTCATGTATGGGGTTAACACAATGACTTCCTATTACTCTGTCATATGCAGTTCCTATACGAAGTTTAGCTTTTTTTGGAACCTCTTCCATTCTGCAGTAGCTGCCATCACTAATCAACAAACCATTCATATTTTCTATATAAATGCATGTTCAATGTCATTATCTTCAACACCCTTGCTCTGACAACAAAGGACCTGGCGAATATAATCTTGGGTAAGGTACCTCGGTAGGAGTTCAAAGTAATTTTTGAGCGATGCAGATCTAGGCATTCGATGTGATTGTCGTTATATTTTATCACGTTATCCACCACCGGGCCTATTATTATATGCAAAAGAAGATAATGTGTTAGTGCCTACATGCAGTTTTGAACACTACTACACGCCTATTTAGTTTGCAGGATTTGTAAAATGCACCAACGTGCCATCTTTGATCTGACATGATTAACATGGGCATTTGATTACAATCTAGAAAAAATGTATCCTTCTTCACAACAGGTTGAGTGGATGAAAAATTCCTTAAGAAAACTAGTACAGATGAATCCAAACGAGAAATTCTTATGGATTGTAACCATATGAATCAAGCAACCAATATGTGGGGGTGTATGTCCTGAAATCCTCCAAAATTCCATCCGAAATCGTAGTACATTGTCATTGTAAACTTGGGAAAAGGTGAAAAAAATTGAACTCCCTTATCATTAACATTTAACAAGAAAGGAACATCACCTCAATATAAAAATTCTTCAGGCACGGAAAGCATATTAGGAAACTGACAACATCATGCAGGTTGGGACCGATAGATTGTAGTGCCAAGACCTTCACTGTGTGCAGAATCTGGATCAAGCTTTTTTGGATGACAGACGAACATACATCTTCAAAATTAGAACTAATGTTGATATCAAGAAGAAGAGGTAGAAGGCGATTGTTGTACCTGAATGGGTGTGGATCCAATAACAATATCGGAGTATTTGACAGACGAGTAGCCCACCACTATCAATTTTGGCACAGAAATGACATTGATTCTTGTTGGACCTTGTTGATCAACTACAAGTAATCTCTCAAGTGAAGGTGTGTGCTCAATGACCATAGTGTGGTCCACCTTTCGTGATCTCTCGTTGCAGCACCAACAACACTCATTAATAGTCTGAAGAGTGATGGAGGTGATGTGGAAGCTACTCGACCAATTCATCGCCTGAAGACGAAGGAACTCGAGTGTAGTACAAACACGGAGCAGGCGCTCCATGTCATCCATTGGGATGCAGACGACGACAAGCTCGAGGTGCTTCAGTCGTGGTAGAAAAAGAGCGGGCTCGACATTAAGGGGGATGGTCGTTAATGAACTTGGCGAGGCACAGCATGGGCGCGAAGTGGAGCGTGCACGTTGGTAGCGACCGCATATGCCCATCATTAAAACTGAGCTCCTCGAGTTGATGGATGGCGGTGGATCGAAACCACTCGTCAAGCTTAGCTTGGTCCTTGCCTTTGCAACGGAACATGCCCGTGGTAAGGCCTCTAAATGGGCCATGGTGACTGCCGATGATATGGGAGAACGCATCCAAGTTTTTGCGATAGCCATTCCAGAGCTCGTGGTCATCGAGGAGGCCGAGAGGGGTGGAGAGCCATAGGGGGCGCCACCGTTAGGAAAGGGAGGTTGTCCTCGCCCCATATTTGATTGGGATGAGGGATATGATGACAGTCACCATATCATCGGGGAGGCTGCTAATGTAGTCTAGGCATGCTGGAGTCGCTTGCCGTTCTTTCTAGACCCGCCTTCGCTAGTTGGCAGCCTTGTTCTCCACCTCGTCGGCAGCGACGGAAACCTCTATCTCCATATTCACGCCATGCTTCGGTGCGTCAGCAGCCCCGGTGTCGCCACTCCCTCCGATGGGGCGCTTTAGCGGCATCCTCATACACTGATGGCTTTGAGTACTCAGAGTGGCGTCGATGATGTGGGCGGAGAGAGAGAGGATTGAGTGTGTGGCGAGGATGGGGGTGCGGCCGCTCGAGCGTGCCATTAATACGGACCAGTGGGAGGGAGGCAGGCGGCGGTCAAAGGTTGTCTTGCTTCCCGATGAGCCTGCACGGCGGACTTCATTCATATACCATCATTTCATACACCTACTCGCATGCCTCACAGTGACACTGTGCAGCGAAAACGCCTCCCGTCAATTCACACGCCTGCACGCACGCCTCCCGGCCTACCTGCATTGGCGGACTGCTTGCATGCCTCTCGTCAACTCATGCCTACTCGCAGGTCACACGGGGCGCATGGCACATATATTTTTTAATGATTCATTCTGCCGCTTTACTGCTTAACCGAAGCATGGCACGGTCTAACGCACACGGTCCGAATATATATTCCGTATGAGATATTGGTTGCCAGTTATTAACAATCTCCCGTTTGTAAGTAGATTATATCAAAACTTGTCTCAAATTTTACGAAAAATACATTATCACAGTCTACTAATGTCCATATATGACACCACGATAAGTTTCTTGGATTTCTACAAAGTTTTGGAATATTGGAATATAAAAAATGAATATTCTCAATGTTTTGAAATTTCTTTCACGGGGAACATGCACCGAGCACTACTAGGGTAAAGCTTATACACAGAGATTTATTAGTAGCGTTTGTTAAAACAAAGCGCTACTGCTAAGTAACAGTAGCGCGTGATGATGCAGAAAGCTACTGCTACCCAAATAGCAGTAGCGCTTCCTCAATAAATCGCGCTTCTAATATGACTGTTCTAACCATTGCTGCCAGGCTAGTTATAGTAGTAGCGCCCTTCAATAAACCATGCTACAGCAAACAAAATAGTAGCAGCGCGTTTTAAGGAGACAGTGTTGCAGCTAACAGAAGGAAAATAAGAATAAAAAAAGGAAAGGAAAAAAGAAATGGAAAATTCAACAAAAATAAAAAATGAAAGCAACAGCAGAATTGCATTTTGTCGAAAGAGCTATAGTGCATTTTTACTGAAAAGCCCTATAGCTAACTTATCTATAGCAGCAGCACAGTCTTCAAAAAAGCGCTATAGCTAAGTAGCTATAGCGCTTGTTGGGTAAAAGCACTACTACTAAGTTTGACTTGCCCCTGCGCGGGCGTCCGTCTTTCTCGCAAATTCCCCATTCTTCTCGGTCTCCCCAACCTCTCCCTCGCCGCCCCTGCTCCCTCATGGCCCTGCCTGTTAGGACCGGTCCTTCAGTAAAATAATTACCGGAAGACCGACCTTTTTATTAAACCAGCGAGGAAGAATATTTCTTGCTGGCAGACAAATCCTTGCTACAGAATTCCAGTACACTGAATATTATACAAGATTGAGCTGGGGGTTTTGCTCAACAATTTTATTACACGCGCGCCAATATAGTACATAATGGCGGATATGACACAAAGGCAGGGTGGCATACTACTAACTCGTAATAAAAGGTGGTGGTTATGTCACAATGAAATGGGTGATGTGACTCCATTATATTACAGTTCATCGAGTGTCGAAGTGAGACCCGATGAATTTATTTGGTGGTAGGCGGAAGCGGTTATATCACAATGATCAATTCCAGGATCGCAAGAGACTGACTGGGACTCCACTAGCCGCCGGACTCGCTATCGAACTCTTCATCCATGAGATCTCCTTCGTCCACATCTGGCCAAATCAACAAGCCAGGTGAGTACTTTGAATGTACTCGCAAGACAGTTCGGACTTAAGATATAATAAATGCCAGCATGATGCATATGAATATTTCAACAGAAATGCGACCGAATCAAATTATTAGTGTGCTGTATGCAACAATAGAAGTCGGGCGGTAATCCTCCTGAAATCCATAAGATAAATAGAAGGAGACCAAACGAGTGTCTGAGTGACGCCTTGTGAGAAAATAATAAAAGGAAACAGGCCTCAGTCGGGCGTCTGAGCGACACCACATAAAGGGCTTATAAATAAAAGGAATGCCACAGTCGGACGTCTGAGCGACATCACATAAAGGGCTTATAAATAAAAAGAATGCCACAGTCGGACGTCTGAGCGACATCACATAAAGGGCTTATTAATAAAAAGAATGCCACAGTCGGACGTCTGAGCGACATCACATAAAGGGCTTATAAATAAAAAGAATGCCACAGTCGGACATCTGAGCGACATCACATAAAGGGCTTATAAATAACAGTAGTATAATGATGAAATACTTCTGGAAGTAAATCAATACAGAGATGGTTGGTGAGTTCATCTACCAACTGAACTTGACGAAATCACTACTCTTGTTACCATCAAGAATTTACTAGAGACTGTCACCGGGTTGACGCGAAGATTGACCTTAGGCCATAAATATGGCTACTGAAAGAATTTGACTCTGCAGAGCTTGTACTATTAACTCAGAGCCAACGGATTCTACTAGCCACGGGGACTAGTTCCGTCTACGATGTTTTAGCAGAAACCCAACTAACCAGTACACACCCATTTCACATCCTGCTGTCCGGAATCACCCGCGACAACATTCACGAAAAACTTTAAGACGGGGATGCTACAACCTTGAATAGCATGGCATCAAATTTAGATATGCGCGCTCTAAGGGGTGCCCCCCTCTCGGTCCCAACCAGAAACACCCATGCCCCCTGACCGAATGACGGGCTTTAATCCAGTGCCATGGAACCCTCATCCCGACCCCTCTACTTGGTGTGTACTCGGGAAATGGTTTACAACTGACTAGACCGCAATCTTAACAGACGGCCTATGATAGTACCAAAAAGGAGATGAACGGAATCACGACATGATCTCCGTGATACTAAGTTAACCAACTACTGGCATGCACCAACAATACAAGCATTCCACCCATCATGTCACCTCATGATCGAGGTGGTTCAAACATTATCATTCGGGGCTCACCCGAAGCTTGCTTGCATGAAATACAACCATACACATATGCTCATATGATCATGCCTATGAAACGAACTACTCCAGCAAACATGCAATACACTCATCATATCAAAGGTTCAAACATGCTTGCTTGGTTCTGAGAAGTCGGAGTCTAACTCGGTGTGCTTCGCGGCTTCGTCACGCCCTTCTGTATCTACGTATTCAAACAAACAGATACTAACATAAATACCGCGCGTGCAAATAAAGTTGCTCCAAAAAAATTCACATAAATATGACAAAAAACTAGACAGAAAACTAAAGAGGACAGAAAAAGAATCAACTCAAAATCATCTTTAGATAAAAAGATATTAGAGTTTCTGTCCACGGACTCATCTGTAATGAAACAGAAAAGTTCTAGGGGCTAGAACAGAAAACAGCAAAGCGAACCGGTACACAGTACGCCAACTGAAGGAGAAAACGTACTTTGCCCGAAGGCGCTTACAGAAAAACGGTTTGGGGGAGAGGTGACAGGCTGACAAGGGGCCCCACTCGTCGGGTTTGAACTCTGAGACACAGTCGCGCCGGCGCCAGGTGCGGCGGTAGTCGCCGGCGCTGATCCACGGCGAGCTAGGGGAGAAGAAGGGTATGTACGGCTTCTCGGTGATCTTCCGCATCGATTGGTGGTGGAGTTGAGCGTCGGCGAGCCCCACGTCGACGGCGACCCTGTCTCCGGCGGACGGCGGCTCGGGTGGTCGTGGGCCTCGTCGGAGAGGATCTCTAGGGTCAAATTGGAGTGGGGGTTAGGTTTAGGTAGGTGCCAGGGTGCTACGCTCGAGTCCACGGCGGCGGAGGAGCTCTCACCGGAGAGAATGCTGCTGGAGCCCGAGGCGGACGGAGTTGGCCGGAGTTGGAGAAGAAGGGTGTGACGCCCGAAGACCGACGTCCCAGAAGATTCTAGAAGATTCCAGATGTTCCGGGTTCTCCCTTGTATTTCTTTTGTGCTTGTGTTATTTATTTTGCATTGCATCATGTCATCATGCCATCATGTCATTAATTTCTGCAACTCAATTAAATAAATCGTGTGGACCTTCGGTCCATTTAAATCGAGGGAAGGATGACTTCTCTTTATAACATATCCTCCTAATAATTATGGAGCTATTATAAATAAATATTCCATTTGTGTGGAATTAACCCAACACACTTGCATATTTTTTCCCATGCCTTCTTTTTCGCAATTCCTTGCCTCAAACCTTGTCTATAATTCTTTTCCGTTGTATCGAGGTTCCTCCAAAAACCTCAACATTTTTGGACTCTTCAAATACCCCATTCATATTCAAATCCATTTGGACCATATTCAAATGAATTTGAATCCATATCTTTTAATCTTGCCACTTATATTTTTCTTGGACTACGCTCATTTTTATGGGCCCG
This sequence comes from Secale cereale, assembly GCA_902687465.1. NCBI lineage: Eukaryota > Viridiplantae > Streptophyta > Magnoliopsida > Poales > Poaceae > Secale > Secale cereale. Next base: position 80,520,081 of record LR738714.1, read on the forward strand.
AGGAAAATATCCCATGTGCTAAATCTTCCACTAAGCCTCCTTTTCTTTTTCCTCTTTCTTCTTTTTTTCTGTTAAAGAAAAATCAGCAAGAAGAGCAGCCAGGCCTCTAGGCCATTCCAGCCGCCAGGCCCAAACCTCCCTCCCAGCCGGCCCAATCTCCCTCCCTGGCCCAACCGGCGGCCTAACCCTAGCCGCACCCACCGCTCGCTCTTTCCTCCCGTGCGCCGCACCGCATCTCGCTCGTCCCCTCGCTCGACCCGCACCTCTCTTTTCCCTCGAGCGCCCCATCCCTCGCCGCTCTCCCTCGCCTCCCTTAGATCTTTCTGCCCACCATCGCACTCTCCAGCGCGCCCAGGCCGCCGCCTCGCCTTGAAGCGCCCTGCGCCGAGCAGCCGGCCGTCCCTGCTCCTCTGCCGTCCCGCGCGGCCTGCGCCTCCCCGTCCGTGCCATGGCCCCGCGCCCATCGATCTCCAGCCCTGCCTCTCCTCCGCGCCAGGGCGCCCTGTCCCTTCGGCCACCAGCGCGCAAGGCCGCGGCGCCGCTCGCCTCCTGCTTCGACAGCGCCGTCCGACGCCAAGGCCTCGTCTCCTGCGTGCCCAGGGCCGCCACCTCGTCCACAGCCCCGCCTTGCTCTGGTCTGCCTCGCCATCAACGCCCCGCACCAGGCTGTCGTTAAGTCCCGCGTCGCTGATGGGCCTCGAACCCCTCGTTGGTTACCCCAAGTGGAAGGTGTAAGATGCAGTAAGTAGAAGTGTTTTCCCCTAGCAAAGATGCCAAGGATCGATTCCCCAGAGACTCCTAGGTTCAACAAGTAGGTGTCAATTGCTAACGGCACAATTAGCAATCAACGTGGACCTGCACACAGATACAAATAACTTTGCTCCCAACGAGTACAGAGAGGTTGTCAATCCCTCCGGCCTTGTAGTTTACAAAGGGTTAAAAGCAAATGATAGTAGTGATAAATAGTGTTTTGCAATAGTAAGTAAAAGCGAAAAGTAAATAGCGGATGTGATCAATGATGGTAATATGGACCGGAGTCTCATGATGTTCACTAGTGATGTCTCTCTCCCAAAAGACGATAAAACAGCTATGTGAGGTAAACAAATTACAGCTGGGCAATTGACAGGACCACAAACGCAAACCAATGCTGACTACATTGCAAGAAAGGTTGAGGTTCAAAGCATGGGCGGTACGCCAAAGTAAGTAGACCGAAATCCATCAATATCTACTACTAATCATCCACCTTGAGATATCTATCCAGAACATCTCGCTGGTATTAAGTTGCGAGTCCCACCCATAGTATAAACTCAATGCAACAGACAACTGCATTAAAAGAACTTTGCGTAAAGTAAACAATCCTTGCACCCGCGGGCACAAGCACCGTTGTTTTCCCCCTTGTGGCAACAGCACATCCCCAAGACTCATGTTTCTGTCACTCAAGCTAGTCATCGAGGGGCATGAACCCACAATCGAGCATAACGTTCCCTCTTGGAGTCACTACCTACTACTCGGCCAAAGCAATAAATAACAACGGAGAACATGCAAGAATTACTTATGAACTAAAATATAAAAGAGGTGAATCAAATATATTACTCAAGATCAATCTGAACATAATCTCATAATCCATCGGATCCCAGCAAACTCAACATTGCAATAGCATAAGGATTACATAGGTGCCTCGATCATGTAGGGCAGCTCACGAGGACTAATTAGTGAAGCACAAGAACAGGAGGAGAACATCACATAGCTACTGGTCATGGACTCATGGTCCAAGGGAGACTACTCACGAGTCATCCGGGAGGCGTCCATGGTGGTGGAGAAGCTCCCGGTGGTGATCCTCCCCTCCGGTAGGGTGCCGGGAAGAGTTCTGCTGGTGCTCCTGATCTTGGAAACGGCGGCGGCGGCGGAACAGAGATGGGATTGCGAAAAGAGTTCTTCCTCTGAGGGTTTCGGAGGGTCCTTTAAATATATGCCAAAGTAGGGCATCGGGGGAGCCTCGGGGGGCCCAGGCGCCCCCCCGGCGCGGCCCGGGGGGGCGCGCCCACAGGGCGCCTGGAGCCCCTGTGCCCCCCCCCCCAGGCTGCCCTTCGGACGCAGTGTTGTTTCCGGATCGCTGATTTTTTATATAATTTTTCTAGATTTTTCTGGGCAGTTCTCGAAACGTGAAAACCTGAAATACAAAAACAGCCGAAAACAGAAACTGGCACTGGGGTGCACTGGATTAATAAGTTAGTCCAAATATGATCAAAAGTGTATGGAAGTGTATGAATATCATAGCAATATCACCCAAAAGTGGCATGGAGCAAGCAGAAATTATAGATACGTTTTGGACGTATCAACATCCCCAAGCTTAATTCCTGCTCGTCCTCGAGTAGGTAAATGATAACAAGAATAATTTCTGTGGTGACATGCTATTAACCATATAGGACTTTCTCATAGTCATATGACAAAAGCTTACTGAGACAATGATTCTAAAGTAATTAAGTCGCCTCAAGAGAAAATCACAAATGACTGAAAGTTTTACAACATGAAACTGAAACATCAAAAAGATTGGCAATGAACATGATGTGCAAATATGATAAAGTGATATCTAGCTTGCCCCCTTTAGTGATGCAAAACATAAATGCAGGGGCACCTTCAAGGTTTCAGTGATGACTAGATACAATCATTTCAGAATAAACGATATCACAATCATGCAAAAGACAATGCTACTTTGGGACAATGCACATTACACTCAGAATGACAATCATGCTCTCAGTAGTTGGTGCTTCAACATAAAGGTAAAAGAAAGTTTAAGTGCTAAAGCTTTTTATTTTGAAACATGGAAGCAATTGTGTCAACGGTAGTAGTACTTCATATGTGTCATGTATAAAACATCCTATAAGTTGCAAGCCTCATGCATCGAATACTAATAGTGCTCGCTCCTTGTCCTAATTAGCTCGGATTACCATGGGTTATCATTGCATTACATATGTTTTAACCAAGTGTCACAAAGGGGTACCTCTATGCCACCTGTACAAAGGTCCAAGGAGATAGATCGCATTTGATATCTCGTTTTTGATAGATCTCAACTTGAGGACATCCATACCGGGACAACATAGAAAATAGATGATGGACTCCTCTTTAATGCATAAGCATATTCTCATGAGAGATTGAGGATTAAGGTCCAAGCTAAAACTTCCACCATGATGCATGGCTTTGGTTGGCGGCCCAATGTTCTTCTCTAACAATATGCATAGTTATTCAACCCACGGTAAATCACCCTTACTTCAGACAAGACAAACATGCATAGCAACTCACATGATATTCAACAAAAGTGTGACAGTTGATGGCGTCCCCAGAAACATGGTTACCGCTCAGCAAGCAACTTATAATAAATAAGATACATAAGCAACATATTCTTTACCACAATAGTTTTTAGGCTACTTTCCCATGAGCTATGTATTGCATGGTTAGTTTTCTTAGTGCAGGTGGAGGTTAGCAAAAGACTGGGAGCGACTAACTAAGAGAGCAATGACGGTCATAATCATGCAGAGCGACAAAGCAATATTGAATCAGGCATGGTAGTTATATCGCTACTTAGAAATAAAAGATCATCAAGGCTTGACAGACTTTCTTTACAGTCTTGAATATGCATGAGCATACGCCAAGTCAATCAAAATTAATTCTCGAAGGAAGATATTACTAAACCATACCACATCATAGGCAAACAAACCAAGTTGGTACTCCAATAACACATTGGGAACCCCCCAGCTATTTGAGATTACCCATAAGAAAACCTGAACTACTAAGCACCATCATGAAAGTAGCATCTTTATCATAGACACATTAACCAATGCAACGGAAGCAAACTCTCTTAATAAGGTGAGCATGGTAATTAAAGAGAGTTCAAGCAACCAACTAAATAAAAGCTCTTGAAAAGATAAGCATGAATACTAAGAGCAGAGCACGATAGTAGCTATTAAAAGACAAAGAACACACACAGCATAGATAGACATGAAAATTCTATGTTATGTTCTAGGTAGAGGTGGAGCGTGTTTCTCTCCCACATAAAGGAATGCTGGGTTCTGACTCATTATGAAAAACTAAAAAAGAAAACTAAAAGCAAGACGCTCCAAGCATAGCACATAACACATGAAGTGATAAAAATATAGCGAAACGAAAGACGAACTGATAGTGTTGATGGAGAAGGGGATGCACGGGGGCATCCCCAAGCTTAGACGCTTGAGTCTCCTTGAATATTTCTTGGGGGTGCACGGGGGCATCCCCAAGCTTGAGCGTTTGACACTCCTGAATCTTTTTATCATCTTCCCTCGCACACTTGAAAACTCCCTTCATACACAACTCATCATAATCTGATTAGCGAGGTTAGTACCCTTAATAAAATAATTATACCTTGCTGGAAATAAGGATATTCTTGAAGTTCTACTGTTTCTCAAGATTGCCAAAAGGTTTTTGCAAAGAAAAAGCAAGTTTTTAATTTGCAAAGTGAAGGTAAGACAAAACAGGACAGAATCTGTGAAAAACAGAACAGCAGGCAGTAATTGATCTGTTCGGGATACTTCTGCAACTCAAATAAAAAAACTCAGAACTGACGCACGAAAGACAATTATATAGAGAACGCTGTCGAAAAAATTCAGACCAAAAAGATGATGTGGTGATTTTATACGAATTTTTCTATCCAAGGACAGAATCTGTTTCCTGGACAGCACCTCACAACTTTTGAACTTTCTAGCAATCGGAGGCTATAGTTGGCACAAATATGAAAAGCAAAGATACAATGATGTTGCTACAGAAGTAAACAACATCAAGACACAACAAAAGCAAAAATTTATTCATGTGGGCTGCCTCCCAAAAGCGCTTTCTTTTATGCCTTTAAGCTAGGCATAATGCATAGATCAAGTTTTATCAAGAGTAAAAGAATAGCTAGCCCGTACAACGGACTCAAAAGGTAACTTGATCTTCTTTCGAGGGAAGTGTTCCATCCCTTTCTTGAGAGGAAACTGAAATTTTATATTACCCTCTTTCATGTCAATGACAGCACCAACGGTGCGCAAAAAGGGACGTCCCAAAATAATTGGACATGAAGGATCACATTCAATATCCATAATAGTGAAATCAACGGGCACATAGTTATCATTGACAACAATAAGAACATCATTGATCCTCCCCAACGGTTTCTTTATGGAAGAATCAACGAGACGAACACCAAAAGAACAAGAATCATAAGGTTTCAATTTAAGCATATCATATATCCTTTTGGGCATAACAGAGGTACTAGCACCAACATCACATAATGCATAACAAGAGAAGTCATTCAAATAAATTTTTATCATAGGATCCCAACCATCTTCTAGCTTTCTAGGTATGGAGGCTTCTACTCTAAGTTTATCCTCCCTAGCTTTGATGAGAGCATTAGTGATATGCTCTGTGAAGGCAAGGTTAAGAGTGCTAGTGCGGGGATCTCTAGACATCTTGTAAAGGAAATCAATAACTTCGGTAAGAGTGCAATTATCAAAATCAAGGTCACGAGCATCAAGTAAAGCGGTAGTGGTGTCCTTAAGGTTCACTTGTTTGGTAGCTTCTATAGTCATAGCATCACCATTAATAGGTCCATTGGGACCAGGAGTACATTGGGTGCTAAGAGTGTGAACATCCTCAATAACTTGGATAGTAGCAACAGTGTGGTGGGTAGGAAGGCTCTTAATTCTTTCCTCTTCCTCCCTTTCTCTAGCCCATCTTTCTTTTAGCTTAGCCATCATCCTAATATTTTCATTAATTTGTACTTGAGTAGCATTAATAGGGATGACTTCCCTCTCCTTAAGAGGAGAAGTTTCAATTTTTAGCAATTTTACCTCATTGGCTAAGTGGTCTACCTTAAAAGAAAGATCATCTAGTTTATGTAGTTTCTCTTCTTCATTCTTATTAAAGGCTTTTTGGGTAGTGATGAAATCTCTAAGCATGGTCTCTAGTTCAGTATTGGAGTTCTTGGTACTAGGATAAGCATTGTTGTTCCCATAAGAGTTAGAGGGGAACGGTCTAGGATTGTTACCAAAGTTACCCCTATAAGCATTGTTGTTAAAATTGTTTCTAGAGATAAAGTTCACATCTACTTATTCTTGAGCAATCAAAGAATTTAAAGGAACATCACGAGGATCAACAGTAGATTGCTTCGAAAGTAGAGACATGATCAAGTCAACTTTTTCATTAAGGGAGGAAATCTCCTCGACAGAGTTTACCTTCCTACCTGTTGGAGCGCGTTCGGTGTGCCATTGGGAATAGTTGGTCATCATCTCATCGAGAAGCTTTGTGGCAGCACCAAGTGTAGTTGACATAAAAATTCCTCCCGCGGCCGAGTCTAACAAGTTCCGCGAGGTAAAGTTCAAGCCTGCATAAAAAGTTTGGATAACCATCCAAGTAGTCAAACCGTGAGTAGGGCAGATCTTGATAAGAGACTTCATACGTTCCCAAGCTTGGGCAACGTGTTCATTATCCAATTGTTTAAAATTCATTATGTTACTTCTAAGTTGGATAATTTTAGCAGGTGGATAGTATTTTCCGATAAAAGCATCTTTGCACTTGTCCCATGAATCTATGCTATTTCTAGGCAAAGACTGAAACCAAATTTTAGCTCCTCCTCTCAAGGAGAAAGGAAAAAGCTTAAGCTTAACAATATTACCATCTATTTCTTGGTACTTTTGCATATCACAAAGTTCAACAAAGTTGTTCAAGTGTAAAGCAGCATCATCTCCAGCACCGGAGAATTGTTCTCTCATGACTAAGTTCAGTAAAGCAGGTTTAATTTCATATGAAGGTGCTGAAGTGGCAGGTGTAGTGATAGGTGTGCTGATAAAGTCATCGTTGTTGTGACTAGTGAAGTCACACAACTTGGTGTTCTCGGTGGAACCCATAGTAGCAAGCAAGCAAGATAACTATTTTTTGTGATTTTCGATAAAAGGAACTAAAGCAAAAAAATGAAAGGTAAACTACCAAGACTAAAAAGCAAAGGTAAAAGATAGCATGCAACTCCCCTATCCTGAAGAGTGGAGTCCCCGGCAACGGCGCCAGAAAATACTCCTTGATGGGCCTCGAACCCCTCGTTGGTTACCCCAAGTGGAAGGTGTAAGATGCAGTAAGTAGAAGTGTTTTCTCCTAGCAAAGATGCCAAGGATCGATTCCCCAGAGACTCCTAGGTTCAACAAGTAGGTGTCAATTGCTAACGGCGCAATTAGCAATCAACGTGGACCTGCACACAGATACAAATAACTTTTCTCCCAACGAGTACAGAGAGGTTGTCAATCCCTCCGGCCTTGTAGTTCACAAAGGGTTAAAAGCAAATGATAGTAGTGATAGATAGTGTTTTGCAATAGTAAGTAAAAGCGAAAAGTAAATAGCGGATGTGACCAATGATGGTAATATGGACCGGAGTCTCATGATGTTCACTAGTGATGTATCTCTCCCAAAAGACGATAAAACAGCTATGTGAGGTAAACAAATTACAGCTGGGCAATTGACAGGACCACGAACGCAAACCAATGCTGACTACATTGCAAGAAAGGTTGAGGTTCAAAGCATGGGCGGTACGCCAAAGTAAGTAGACCGAAATCCATCAATATCTACTACTAATCATCCACCTTGAGATATCTATCCAGAACATCTCGCTGGTATTAAGTTGCGAGTCCCACCCATAGTGTAAACTCAATGCAACACACAACTGCATTAAAAGAACTTTGCGTAAAGTAAACAATCCTTGCACCCGCGGGCACAAGCACCATTGTTTTCCCCCTTGTGGCAACAGCACATCCCCTAGACTCATGTTTCTGTCACTCAAGCTAGTCATCGAGGGGCATGAACCCACAATCAAGCATAATGTTCCCTCTTGGAGTCACTACCTACTACTCGGCCAAAGCAATAAATAACAACGGAGAACATGCAAGAATTACTTATGAACTAAAATATAAAAGAGGTGAATCAAATATATTACTCAAGATCAATCTGAACATAATCTCATAATCCATCGGATCCCAGCAAACTCAACATAGCAACAGCATAAGGATTACATAGATGCCTCGATCATGTAGGGCAGCTCACGAGGACTAATTAGTGAAGCACAAGAACGGGAGGAGAACATCACATAGCTACTGGTCATGGACTCATGGTCCAAGGGAGACTACTCACGAGTCATCCGGGAGGCGTCCATGGTGGTGGAGAAGCTCCCGGTGGTGATCCTCCCCTCCGGTAGGGTGCCTGGAAGAGTTCTCCTGGTGCTCCCGATCTTGGAAGCGGCGGCGGTGGCGGAACAGAGATGGGATCGCGAAAAGAGTTCTTCCTCTGAGGGTTTCGGAGGGTCCTTTAAATATATGCCAAAGTAGGGCATCGGGGGAGCATCGGGGGGCCCAGGCACCCCCCCGGCGCGGCCCAGGGGGGCGCGCCCACAGGGCGCCTGGAGCCCCTGTGGCCCCCCCAGGCTGCCCTTCGGACGCACTGTTTTTTCCGGATCGCTGATTTTTTATATAATTTTTCTAGATTTTTCTGGGCAGTTCTCGAAACGTGAAAACCTGAAATACAAAAACAGCTAAAAACAGAAACTGGCACTGGGGTGCACTGGATTAGTAAGTTAGTCCAAATATGATCAAAAGTGTATGGAAGTGTATGAATATCATAGCAATATCACCCAAAAGTGGCATGGAGCAAGCAGAAATTATAGATACGTTTTGGACGTATCAGTCGCCACCCAGGACTTGGCTGTCGCTTCCCTTCTTCATGGCGCCATGGCCGGCCTCAACTTCTCCTTCGCGTCACCATCTCCCTCGCCTTGCTGCCTTTTTTCCCTTTGTTGTGAAGACCGCAACCGCAAGACCAAGATGGTGCCAAGTACCTCGTCGATCCGTGAACGTCTACCGTCGACAAGACCGAGACACCTAGTACCACGACGACCGAGAGTACCACTACCGTCGCCCCGTGTACGACTACCTTCGGTGAAGAAACGAGTACGACTACACAAGACGAACGTGTCAAGTACCACTACGCTCGGCGATGCAACAAGTACCCCGACGCGATAACGTGAACGACTACTTCCCTCTATGACCCGTGTACCACTACATCCCTCGACGATCTCGAGCCGCTCAGAGAACAAACGCTTCGAAGGTATAACCCCGAGACGATGACCCGTGAATGCTTGTGTTGTATGAAATGTTTCCCTTGTGTGCACCGTGCCCGTTTCGTCCTTTTGTCATGCTCCTCGGTTGCCTCGTCACCGACTCATGGGAACCCGGTGACGGGATCACCCCACCTTTCATCTTGTTCGACTCGCTCACGCCATCTTTCTTTTGCTCCGGTCTCTCAACGAGTTACCGGAACCGAGATGTTGCCGTTGCATCATTTTTTGATCGTTGCCATGGCACCTTTTCTTTCCACCACGGTGACAAATACTCCTTATCATCTTCTTATCATCTTCATGTCACCTTTTAATAAACTTGCATAAAACTTGATCATATCATCCGCATCATGTTAATAACATTATATGTGTGAATTGTTGTTTGCTTAAAATTCTAAACATGCTCATGGGGATTTTCCGGAATTTGTTGTTGTTATTTCCGGCCCCATTTAAAATGTCTAAATAGGTAGTTTGCTCTTGCTTCACCTCTTGCTATGTTAAAAACATTTAATCTTGTCTTGTAAATAAACAAGAGTCAACTAAATAAATAACATGTGGTGTTTCTTCGATATGCAACTCGTTGCATATTGAGCTCCACTTAACTTGTAGTGTTGTTGTGCACCTTGCCATGCCATGCATAACTAAACCGGACATGCATCATACTTGGATGTGCATCGTATGCCATGTTTATGCTTGTGTGTTCACCGTGTTGACTGCTTCTTTCCGGTTGCTTCTCTTGTTAGTGGTTTTGTTCCGGAGTTGTGAGGATTCACTCGACTTTGTTGCTCCGTCTACTTCATGGACTTGTTCTTCTCCTTGCGGAATCCCAGGCAAGATGATCATACCTTTGGATATCTTTACTATCATTGCATTTGCTTAGTTGTCTCGATGCTATCGTTACATGTCGCGCTACCCATCTTTTATGTCAGCCTCTCCTTGTTGCCATGAAACCTCTAACCTTGAAACCTTCCTAGCAAAACCACTGTTTGGCTATGTTACCCGCTTGCTCAGCCCCTCTTATAGCGTTGTTAGTTGCAGGTGAAGATGAAGTTTGTTCCAGGAGGGAACTTGTTGTTATATCACAATATCTATAATTATTTTTAACACACCTATATACTGGGCATGGGAAGAAGGCTTGTCCTTTTGCTTGGTGTTTTGTTCCACTCATGCCACCTTAGGCGCCGATAAACCGGCATTAGGTTCCTTGATTTTGCGTTCCTTACACGATGGGTGGATGGGGACCCCTTGACAGTTCGACTTTGAATAAAACTCCTCCAGCAAGGCCCAATATTGGTTTTAATTTGCTCATAATAACAACTTAAATAATTAATTAATTGCATAGGGGGTCATGTCCCCGGGTTCTTAATTCTACATAGCAGGGGGGGCCAGTGCTGATGGTGTTGGTCCCGAATGAGAAGACTGTGGGGCCGCCTCGGGGAAACTCGAGGTATCTGGTATAACCCGTAGGATGTCTCATCCGGTTGTGGCCTGAGACGAGATACGCACGGCTACTATCAGGGTGTCGGCACGCCGGGAGGTCTTGCTGGACTTGTTTTACCATTGTCGAAATGTCTTGTGCACCAGGATGCCGAGCCTGATCGGTTTTCCCTAAGATAAGGGTTGATGATATTATATTTATCACTTCAGCTAATCGTGAGAGCTTGTGATGGGCTAAGTTGGGACACCCCTGCAGGGTTATAATCTTTCGAAAGCTGTGCCCGCGGTTATGTGGCAGATTGGAATTTGTTAATGTCCGGTTGTAGAAAACTTGACAGAGGATCCGAATTAAAACACACAACCGTGTGAGTAACCGTGACTGTCTCTTTTCACTTTGAGAAGAGAACACGGTGGGGTTATGTTTGCCTCGTATGTAGTTCAGGATCTTTAGCGATCACTACTTTTGCGACCGTTTGCGTAGATGCTCATCTTATTCTTGTACTCGTAAGCTAGCTACCATATTATGCTTAGCCGCTGCTGCAACCTCACCACTACCCTTCTCCATACCCATAAAGCTTTGCTAGTCTTGATACCCATGGTTATGGGATTGTTGAGTCCTCGTGGCTCACAGATACTACAACACCAGTTGCAGGTTCAGCCGAGAATGAAGCAGGAGCTGGTTCAAGTACTTCAGGGAATTCCATGAAGAGAGTGGCCGTATGCTTGTGATGTTTTTCGACGATCAGTAGTGGTTTCTACTAGGATTCGATCTAGACCTGTGGCTTTATGTGTTTGGTATCTTGTCTTTTGGACCTTACCCTTAGATGGGCTGTGATGTTTTGAATGATGTTTTGCTTATGTAATGTATTGTGTGAAGTGGCGAGTGTAAGCCAACTATCTCCTTTTGCAATTTAATCCCTCTTTTACATGAGTCGTGCAAAGATACCAAACTTGAGATCATTCCAGAATGGGCTTATACCTTTAAGTCGTGCCTCGACACGTAGGAGGTATAGTCCTATCTTGGGCATTACAAGTTGGTATTCAGAGCCTTCTCCGACCTAGAAGCCCCCACTGATTGATCGAATCGTTGATGGTTGAGTCTAGGCACACACATGAAAATGTTTTGAGTCCTATATATATCGGAGAGTAGGATTTCTTTTGCTCCTCATCCCTTTTCACTCTGGTGAGGACTCCTGGCGATTACTTTTGTCTCTTCTACTCACAAAAATGCACCAATTTTTTTTAGGATCACGCGAGTATTGTTTGGATTGTTCCGATGTCTTTGTGACGAGAACATTGTTCTCGATGCCTCCTATCATTAGGGGTTGTGGCAGTGTCCCGGGGAGTTGAGCTCCGAGGTGTTGTCGTCACAAATATATCGCATCAGTTCTAGAATACTTAAGACGACCGACATCCAAAACTCTCCTATGCGCTTAGTGGCAAGATAACCCCAACATCACCCAGTACTGGGGAGGTAGTTCGGGAGTATTGCCATGGCTTGTATAGTAGATGCGTTTCGAAGGTCCGAGGTAAACGGTTTCCGGAAACAACTGGTTATGTGTTGAAGGATGGTACAGCTGGATGTAGGATTAGAGTTGAGTGCGCGATGCTTCCCCTGTATCCCCAACACCTGATTGCATAACTGGAAACTTTCGAAAATTAATAGGTGGGTTCATCTAGTAGTTCTAGGCATTCTTCCAACGGATGCACGATATGAAGTTCGGGGTTCTACATTGAGTGAAGTGGTTTTATGGGCTTGTTCCGATCGGGAGTTGCATCTTAAAGGGTCCTTGGCTATGCTGATCCGGGGGTTGCAAAACCCTTTTGTAACACATTCCATGAGCTTTCAGCACGAATATGTCAAACGAAACTTCTATCTTGTGTTTGTTCTATCTGCTCCGTGTTCCTTTTATTTACCTTTTCTTCTCCCAAGTGGCTTCTCGACAAGTTGATGTACCTACGGAATTCATTCGTTCAATTCTCTGTTCGGATAGATATGTTGCAACATAATCTTCTTCATAAACATATCTATCCTTTGTTTTTGTTTTGATTATGGTATTAGAGTTGCTTCGATGTCAAATGTTGATTCCATACCTTTCCTAATCGGTGTTCTCATATTTCTATGGGAGTGCTAATTCTCCTTGACCATCGAGATCTTCATGTTATTCCTTTTCAACCGGTGTCCATTCTGTTCGTTTCAAGTTGTCTTTGTTTT